>CM057346.1:237785793-238412555 GCA_030015575.1 Agapanthus africanus
GGAGCAGGTTATTAGGAATTGGGTGATTATCCTCATTATTTCGGGATTCGTTGTAATCAGTGATATTTGAGGAAATCACCTGGGCCGTTTGCCGGTCGGCAAATATTTGGTTTTGAATATCCGCAGTTATGCACCAATTTCAAATTGATATATCTGTACGTCTATTTTCATAGAGTGAGATATATCTTTTTGAAATTATGTCTGCGACATTTACCTATATCAGTGGATGGTTAGGTAAGGAGCATTAAACAGCGATGTAATTCTTCTTAACCATAAGTACAGTTTTCAATCTACGACACACAGTGAATGAGTTATCAGACTCAAGGGACTTATACAGAGTATTGTATGTTGTCCAGGGTCCATCAGGACAGAGGGGTAGGTCCTCGTACTTTATTCGGTTTACTTATGACTTCTCTAGTTTTTAGACAGGTGTTTCGTGGAAACACAGGTTTCGAATTTTGAGAAGTTATAGGTATTTGAATAGAGTAGAGAACCAGGTGTAGCAAGTATCGGGATTCTTCAAAGTGATCGAAGATGTAGATACTTGTATATGGTATTCAGTTGATAGTAGTGATTAAGAGAAATTGCTTCTCTTTCCGGTTACTCATGATTGGAAGCATTCCTAAGTTGAGTAACGCTGATCAGCCTCCTTCCATTTAGTTGACATGCACTGGAGACAGTTGCATGATTTGGATCTGGTTCAATTAAATCAGTGCCTCTGTTTCTATATTGGATATAGAACAGTTCATATCTTAACGATGTTAAGGTACGGGGAGATTGTCCGGTTTTTGCTTAAAACCAGACACTGGACAACTCAAGGCACGTTTCTGTAATGGCTCTTTGTGGGTTGACCCAGGCTATGACGAGGGTTGACTTTCTACCATAAGAAAGATCAATAGTGATATTGTTCTAGACTCGCCACAGTTTTATTAAAAATGGATTTTTTCAGAAAACAGTAGTGGGAGTATGGTAGAACTGGAAGTGATTCCAGAACCACAAACGATTACTGAAGATTTGATAAGGAACCTAAAGATTCAATCCGGATTGACATTCCATTGGCCACTCCGCAGATACGGTGGGTAACTTCAGGCACCCGAGAGGTACTCCGGTAGCCTCAAGGACGGTGACAAGGAAGTTCTTGTTTACCCACAATTGCCATTGCTGTTGTTCCAGGTTACGAGACCCGGCGGGAGGATGAGTATAGCGTCGTTCTGAACTGACTTCAGAAGTGTACGTGCATATGACTCTGCCACAGGGCTGTCGTAGTCAGTGGGAGCAGCGGAAGCATTGGTGGATAGGTAGCTTATGTCTATAGACTAAAGTAGATATAGCGGAGATAGATCATCTATTTCTGACGTGACAGTCATAGGCTTGACTTCATCAGAATAAGGGATGGATCTGTTTAGAAGGTACTAGGATGTGATATCCTGGTATTTGGATGACATACACAGGGTAGGAAAAGAAACTCCTAAACTACAATCGGTTATACTTTAGTCGTCACACAGTGGTTTCTCCACAAAGGAAATGGATTTTATATCAGACATACTGGCTACTAGATCTATGGTTTTAGATCTAGATTTGGGTAGTTTCCCAATCTGGGTACTTAGACAGCATTCTAAGGGTATTTAGAATGGACGACTCCTGGCACGGTAGTATACCTGCAGGTGATGGAGTCACCCTCTCTAAAGGTGTCTTACAGACTAAAGGGGAGAGGGATGTGCATGATTGGCACATCACTTGCTCAGGGAATTGAGTCAATCATGAGATGTCAAGTACCACACCAGATGTTGTTCTTGCACTAGATGCAAAAAGTTGACATTGATCCAATCCTGGAGAAACAGTCGGAAGCAGTTTTAGAACATAAGTGGATGTTCTAGGGATATGATAACGATGGCCTCATGCAGGAGACAGTTATCAATCCAGGCTTCCAAGGTGACATGGACGACAAGGAGGTTGTCAGAGTTATAGTTTTCCTTCTAACGAAGGGCGGTATTTTGGACAGGTGATCCAAGGCAATACTGAGGGTGGCATGGCGCAGGATACTGATTAAGTTCAGTTGACGATACAGTCTAAGAAGTTTGGATTTGGAGTTCATTTATGAGCTAGGTCCCATCAGACATCCAGACACATTATAAGACAGGTATTGCTCATTTCGGGAGATGGCTTTCTCCGCGAACATGAGATTTAGAGAGACATAGAAAGAAACATCAAAGCGGATCCACTCACTGAGGCTATTCCTCGAACGCAATAGTTTCGCAAACGAGCTTTGTGAGACTGACTAGTAGAGGAGTTGGGTGTTCGGTATCACACGGGCTGTGAGTATACGACATCGCAATAATTAGCCTTGAGTGCAAGTGGGAGATTGTTGGAGATAGTGCCCTCAGAGTCAATTATTAGGTCACAGTTACGTGATTGCAATGATTGATGGAGGACCTATCCCGGTAGGACAGTCTTACTCGAGATGATAGTATGCTATCTGGTTTACCTTTATCATTGTGTACTGCTTTAAGTGACCTGACAAGTTGCTATTACACGTTGATAGAGCCCCTAGGATTCTTGCTTGACCACCAGCAGTATGAGGGCGATCATATAAGTGGGAGCTGGGGTCTATAAGCATATCCTTAAATGGTCCGTAGTCGTGAGAGTTTCGAGACAGGACATCGATACTCCAGAGTAGACTAGTGTATACAGTCGAGACCCCGACGAGGGGCGGTGGCCGGTCTCACAAGCCACTGGTGTCAGTTGGATCACCTAAGATGTATACAGGTGCTCATTGGGTTATGAGTACACCAGACAGGACTCGCCGGGAACATGCCAGTTGGTCATATACCAGACGTCAGATGGCAGTTCCCTGGTGACATGTGTACAGGTTAGTTCATCGACCTGGGGATCGTCATTTGTCTTGTGTGAGTTCCCACTGTACTTTGATTACTACCCTACCACGGCTCAAAGGAGTCGTGCAAACAGGTTTTAGTTGGGTACAGTCCCGAGCCACATGGAGGCAGTGAGCGCATCTTCAGGGGTTCGTCTCTCCCGGTATTGGGGGTGAGGTCGCGCTGTGTCTAGGAGAGCCATTACACGAAGCCCTCGGCCGAGGCAAGGAGATTTACTGGTAGGTATTCCAGTAGTATCTCAGGGTGTTCTGGGCTACACTCCGACACGACTTGTACCGCTTTTGGGGGCCTGACTTTTACCAACCCCCTAGGCCCGCCATGCGATGCTCATAGACGAACGGACCGGACAGTACGGATATTGTCATTGACAGGTTCAGTAGGGTTGTCAGGCTGAGTTCGCTTACAGACGTCCCTTTTAGTCAATACCTGGTAGCCCGTTACGTATTGGCTTATACCTCTGACGTGCTAGTGGTTAAATCCACAACCAAGGTGTTGACGAGTCTTTAGAGTCCCCCACATTCAGTTACTCAGCTTTCGGGCGAAAAGTTGTAGAGGCCGTATGGAGATATGGCAAGGTCCGATCAGATACGTGCGGTATTGCACGGATCAGGATCGGACAGTTTGTACTATAGGCCGTATGGTTATATGGCAGGGTTCGATCAGATACGTGCGGTATTGCACGGATCAGGATCGAACGGATATTACTAGCCGGCTTTGGTTTAAGCCGGATCCTAGTATAGTACAGTGTAGATTTTGTCTCATTGCATTTGTATTTCGGTCGGAATACAAATGCGGGTGTGTATGCACAGTATCGGGGTTTTCCTGTAATTTATTACGGGACCAGTTTTCTGGAGTTGCCAGTTTGCTTTCCGTTTCGGCCAATTTCCTTTGTATCGTTCATTGGCCGAAGTTTGGTGGAGGAGGGCTTATTTGCATTGTTGCAAATAGGCATTTGTGGAGGGGGTCTTTGCATTTTGTTGTATCATGATAGCTTTTCCTTGACCTTGACTTCTAGCTTTATCATGATGGCTTGACTTTGTAAGCATCATGGTTGTTGATGATTAGTTGGTAGTGTATTGGTTTTGGGAGTGATCATTGCCTCTCATCATCACTTGCTTTTTCCATGACACTCCACCTTGCATTATTGATTTGATTCAACCCTCTTGAGTTTGGCTCTCCCTCTCATTCTCATATGGTTTTGGCCGGCCATGTAGTGGGCTGCCCAATTTGTGTAGGTGGGATTTTTGGTTCATTTTCATGTTGGCAAAATTCCCACAAGTTTCATCTCCAAACTCTATGTATCATCCCTCCACCACAAAGGCATCTCCAATACCCCAAATGAGACATAAATCTCTACACTACTTATTCTACAGTAAATCTTGGGCACGTCGACTTGCCAGCTTCGTGCCCGAGTTGCCTCGGCATTGAGGTGGGAGCCCGTAAAAGAAGTAGGCGATGTGGTGCACTTCCGGCGACGAGGAGGAGACGGGACATTCCGCAGGAGATTGGGACGACGACGAGAAGACCGGAGGACTCGTATCTGTCGGTATATCTCTCTTCCCTTTTCTTGTAGATAGCTAGGACTAGTTAGTGGTTCGATCCGGGTATTAGTGCGCGGCGGTTTGCCAGTTCAAGTAAAATTAAAGTTTATCACCGCTTCCGCATTCCGGCGTCGGATTGACGGCGGGGCGCCGCCGTGCACTTACAAATACATACCCTGGAGCAAGTGTCTAATTGGGAAATCAGTTTTCTTTTAACAGTACACAGTGAAACTGAAACATTGAAATATTTCGATGGGGTATCCTGGTATTCCTATTAATGACTCGTCTATTATCCAGATTCACAACTGTAACCGTATATTTCTTTGCCACTTCTCCAAATCCCTTTATATGTCTTTGCTCATTACCTTCTGCACACCCCTTTAGGCCAAATGGTTTTCTTCCTTCCCTACCGTTCGGCACCAGCCTATGCTTTGGAAGAAGACTATCCAATAAGCATAATGGGTGTACTGCCCTAATCCTAGGAGCACTCGCAATGCGAGAGAAGGTGAAGATAAAAGACAACCGAATAAACCTTATTCCTATTTCTCTTGAACCAGGATCTATCCCCGAACTGGAACAAGTTCCTTTCGAGTTCGTATATAACCATAAGATGGAGTATCCAGTAAACTTGAGATCTTCGTAGTGATACGGAGTGTCCTGGAGAAATACAAAGGTGCTTTAGGATTGGCGAAGAAATACTTGGTTTGGTCGTGAATATCAGTCGCAATTTACTTTGCCCTCTTACTAATCCCTTTCTTTGTCTTAACTTAATACCTTCTGTACACCGTTTAGGCTAATTGGTTTTCTTCATTCCCTACCGGTCGACACCTGCCTACGGTTTTGAAGAAGACTACCCAACTTGTGTAATAGGTGTACTATCTCCTAAACCAAGGAGCACTCGCAATCTGCGAGAAGGAAAAAAGGAAAAGACAACTGAATAGTCCTATTCTTTTTCTCCAGAACCGGAAACCATCCTCGAATTCCCTCGAGTTCGTATATAACTATACGATGGTTTTGTCCAATGGAAGTGGACGTTCGTAGTAATACGGGGTGTCCTGGAGAAAAGGGTAAAAGTAAGAGTGGCAATGAGGTATGCAACTCTGACAATCCAAAAGCCAGTGTTAAGAAGGTTCAGTCTACTTGGTCACTGAGTCATAGTCTAGGGTCGGGTCAATGGTCGCTGCCAAAGAGAGAGAGAAAAGAAACACTCGGCGTGCTCTCTAACCTAGATCAGAATGGTTATCACTTTATCTAATCTGGAAACCTCCCACTGTAACGTCAAATTCATCCCCAAACCTGAAAGAAGAATTAGTCGGGATCACCCGAGGAGTAAACCAACTCATCAGTGGGAATCGGGATCCAACTATCATCGCATGATAACGTGACGGAATCCTCTCACGTTATCACACTCCAGAAGGTATGCGCATATCTGGCAAGTCTCAGTTTCTTTTGAAACTCCCAATGTGATTTTTGCCCCATGCTCTTATGACCTTGACTTTAGCCAACATATCATAAGTCACATGTCAAGTTCTACCCGTCATTCTCCAGGTTAATTTGAACCCACCCGTACATAGCCTTGACTTTGGCCCAAATAGTAGTACGACTGTCCCAAACCAACGCATCTATCTATGCTGCATATGAATACCCAATAGCTACCAATCACTGTGCCTTGACTTTGGCCAACATACACAGCTTGAATACTTATTGACTATTCATATGAAACGATGGAGGGATACGAATGGTTTCTGGCGAAAACCTTTAACGTAATGAACTTGATATCGTTGATGGAACTGATAGCTTTATAAAAATATAGTGACGAAAACCTTTGTTAAAGAGGTCACTCCCGGTGAAGGGATCTCGGCTCTTTCCTCGTAGGATGGGGTGCAGGATATTCCAACTGAATACCACGATGCAAAGCAAAAGCAATCGGCTATAGTGAAGTTATTGCCCTGACGCAAACATTTGTCCAAGGGGTCACTCCCGGTGAAGGGATCTCGGCCCTTGTCTCGTTGACTGAGGAGCAGGATATTCCAACTGAATACCACTGTGCAAAACAAAAGAGAACGCCCTTGCAATAACAGCTTTTTGAAAAATGTTCCAACAACATCAGAATATGTTTGTTTATCTTGCATTGATCCGAATCAACGCAGTCCCATCAATTGATCACACCACAAAAGAACGAAAATAATAATGTACGTATATGCCATCCGCATTCGCCACTGGGTCCCGTCATTACCCGTTAGGTTAGCTAACTAACGACAGAGCGGGGACTGGACTAGCGCGGATGCAAAACATATACAACATCTACTAGTATATATATAATATATAATTTTCGCTCAAGGCGTGATAAAATGCAACATCACAGAAATGTAACCAGCATCACAGAACAATACAGATATCTGGGATCCCCAGGTTTCATAGAGCCACTACTGAAACCCGACGTTCCCCTGGTCGTATGGATAGCCTGTGCAATGAAAATCCTAGACCCCTACGGGCGCGGCAAGTTACCCGCCAAGACCTGAAGCGAGGCATCCCCCTTCAGCAACGTAAATGGACCACCCGGCGCTTCACGGAATCCGGTAACTTGGGAACCCCTCCTGGGTCAACCTATACCCCCTACGAGTGCGGCGAATAGCCTGCCAATTCTAGAGTAAAGCCCCCTCCGTCTCAAAGCCATGAGATGCGGGCTCGTTGCCCTCTAGAACCCGGCTATCTGTGCACCCCTCCGCGGGGCAATCCTAGTACAGAAAGTAAAAAATACAACGGGTACATCGACCTCGACCCGGTCGTGCCCCAAAAGAATAATACAAACAGGCAGTGATGGCAGTCCACATGTCGGACGCTCGCCCCGCAATATCAAATGTACATAATACAACAAAAAACTGTACTACCATTGCATCCAGGCTGTCCCCCACGACCAATCCGCAATACCACAGCACAACACAGAACACCAACGTGAATGTCACGTTCGCAAATCCGTCTAACCGGGCTATAGCAGTTAGACAGGATTTACCGATCGAGTGACATTCACGGTCGCAGATATAATGTAAATACTGTGAACTAGCATGTTCAAAATATCCGATCGAACAAATTTACCGAAGTGGGCCCCAAGCACTACTGTAGCACTCACAGAAAATCTGGGCCCAAAAAGAATGTTCCAAAACCCCCATTTCACAGACTAGGACCCACTGGAAAAAAAATGGTGCAACAAGGGGTTATAATGGCCGCGGAACCGCGGCCAATGCATGTGTTTGGCCGCGGTTCCGCGCTGAAAAGGTCGAATCATGCAACCAAATTTTTCCAGAAGACTTAGAACACCCTGCACATATTTCTGAAACACCCTGAAAAATTTTTGGAGCTAAAAAAATTTCGACAGAAACCTGTGCTTTTGAAAATAAGGTTTTTGGGACTTTTTGTTCGATCGAGTTCTAAACACGTTAGAAAGCTAGACTAGGTTAATGGCGTGGCTTTGAAACCAATGTAAATGCACGGCGGCGCCCCGGCCGTCGATCCGATGGCGGAAACGCGGAAACGAAAAACTTTGCAAACTTGCAAACCGGCACCACCGCCCACTTTTAACCTGGATCGGGCCATTAACCTAGCTACTAGCAAACTAAAAGATGGGTAGAGAGTTATACCAAGCGATCTATGTCCTTCGGTCTTCGTCTCCACTCCGATCTCCCGTGGAATCTCCGTTCGTCACCTCCTCGTCGGAAAGGGCACCAAGTTGCCGGATTCTTTTACGGGCTCCCACCTCCGGACTGAGGCAACTCAGGCGCGAAGTTGGCTACCTGACGCGTCCAAGATTTGCTGTAGATGTGGTGTAGAAGCTTTGTCTCTTTTGGGGTTATGTTGCCATGATGGAGAAATAGAGAATGAACAATGGAGAGAGGTTTGGAATTTTGGCAAGCCAAGAATGAAATGAGATGAATCAATTCCCACACCTAATGAAACCTCTCTCATCCTCACCCCTCAAAGTGGCCGGCCACTTCATCTCCCAAATGGTGGAGATCCCAAAAAACTTTATGCAAGGAATTAATAAATCAAGAGAAGAAATGGTCAAAAGGAAATGAGAAAAGTCACACCATTTCTCATCCGCATCCTATCCATAACATCATAATAAATGCAATGGAATGGACTCAAAAGGACTCTCATGATGAAAGAAGCCACAAATGCAAGAAACCCCATCCACAATAAGTAATTTGCACAATTGCAAATCACCCCCTCCATCGGAAAAGTCCGGCCGCGAAGGAACAAAAGAAAACTGGCCGGAACAGAATGCAAACTGGCAACTTCAGAAAACTGATCCCGTAATAAATTACAGGAAAACCCCGCGACTGCAAATACATGCCCGCATTTGTTTTCCCACTGAACACAAATGCAAAGAGACAAAACTACACTGTCTAATACAAAGATCCGTCTTAAACCAAAGCCGGCTAGTAAAAAACCGTCCGATCACGATCCGTGCAATACCGCACGTATCTGATCGAACCCTGCCATATCTCCATACGGCCTCTACAGCATTTCGCCCGAAACCTGAGTAACTGAGGGTGGTGGAATCTAAAGACTCATCAATACTATGGCTGTGGATTTAACCACTAGCACGTCAGAGGTATTAGCCATACGTGACGGGCCACCAGCTATTGACCAAAAGGGACGTCGACGAGCGAACTCATCCTGACACCCTACTGAGCCTGTCAGTGACAATATCCGTACAGTCCGGTCCGTTCGTCTATGAGCATCGCATGGCCGGCCTAGCAGGTTGGTAAAAGTCAGACCCCCAAAAGCTGTACAAGTCGTGTCGGAGTGTAGCCCAGAACACCCTGAGATACTACTGGAATAACTACCAGTAAATCTACTGCCTTGTGTAAGTCCACGTTGCCCACCTCGGTACTTGCGGAGAGGCGGAAAACGGAATAAAAATCAAATTTTTATCAACTTAGGCAGCATGGACTAGACAAAGAAGGATCTTTGTGTTCATACCAGAATATTGCATTTTATACCGCCCATTCTTACGCTCGGATGTTTATAGGTACGTGCTTTTAATCCGTGTTTGTTACATATTTACAGAATACAGGTTTCCAGTACAAATATTGTAAATCAAGATAAAATCTCCACAGTTACACCAAATACAGAACATCTGTCACAACAGATAAAAGCCGAGTTCCGGTCATCCATATCCGTCCAGTGCCGAGTACCAATTCCAGAGACAAGACATATGACGGTGGTCATTCGTGTCTCGGACAAGCACAAAGCATGAGGGGGGCTGCACAAGATCCAAGAAATCTACGCGGAGCTCGAGAGAGATAAAGTCAAAAGTGAAAAAGATAGCAATCTTGGACTAAGAAATCTGAAGATATTCTGGAAGACTTTTGTGCAGTATTAAGTTTTCAAACACGAGGAAAATACAAACCAGGGGATACGACAAAATTTGGCAGCCTAACACACCTAAATGGCCGCGGATCCGCGAACTAAGCATGCTTAGGCCGCGGAACCGCGGCCGTATGGAGTCATCGCATGATGGGCTTTCAGGGGTAGTTTGGTACTTTTATTTAGGGGCAGATTGTTGCCCTAGGTTTCCCATTCCCTGCCTATAAATACTCCAGAATTGAGCTAAGCCAGGTGATTCTTTGTTCTTCTTTCTTTTTAGGATTTAGTCTTTTTCTTCTTCTTCTTCATTCTTTTTCCATGAAAATTGTAGTGAGAGCTTTTTGAGTGGGAGATCAATGAAGATGAGGGCTTTTTGTACCATTCTCTTTTGTTTCTTCTTCCCCTTGAGATTCTTGCTTTCTCTTGATCATTCAACCTCTTCATTGAGATTGAATGGTTAAGGGTTAGTTATTGATCTCAAGGGTCGTATTTTCTTTTGGAATTAGCGCTTCATTTCACATGCGTTTTCTACCCTTCCCTTGATCTTGCAACCTCTTGATTGAGCTTGCAAGTTTAAGGGTTGGCTATTGATCACATGCTTGTCTTGAGTTCTAGTTTCCTGTTCTTTTTATCGCTTTTTATTACTTGCTTATTATTATCTTGCTTTACTTTCTTGCAATTTAATTCATGCACTTAATTACTTGTAATCATTTCTTTTCTTTGTTCTTTTCTTTTGCTCTCTTTTGTTCATTTTGTGAATGGTTGTAATTATTGTTGTTAAGATGAAATACGGTATTGTAAGTTAATATCTTCTTTCTCATTTCCTTTTCCCGTTATTTTCCATTGAACTCTGCCCAAACCATACGCAAGCGCTCCGTTAGGCAGCCTACCCTAACAAGGTAACGGTGATTCCTAACCGCGACCGGTTGCGTTCGGTTTGGCCGGAGGCGAAAGCAAGAGACAAGAACGGAAGTACAAGGGTGAATAAGCCGTATTCCACGAATACCGCGCTTAAATCCCCCAATCCACGTTGTTGCTGATTGCTCTAGTTTCAATTGGTCAAGACTCGGCTCAAAGGTTTTGAGTACGGATTTCTGTAGCTTACAAGTTCGTATCTTTTTCTTAACAACTTTATACTTGCAAATATTACACATAGGATAGTCTCGAACAAACATACACAAATTCTTTATTGACTCGTCTAAAACAAGAAAGGACATACAACCATCTCCCTGTGGATCGACCCATGCTCAACCGGCTAGCTGCATAGCGACACCGTCTTGATTGCGGTTAACTTCAATTCTTTCAATCAAATGGGGCCGTTGCCGGGGAGACGGTAGCGTATTTTCTTTCTTGTTATCCGGGTTAATATTCTTTTTGTATATATAAAAAAAAAATATCTTTTTGTTTTTTTGATAATTTTTGTGGGCAAGTGTGCAGCTTTTTGCGTATTTGCAAACTGCGATTGTGGGGAGCAAAGTGTACGTTCAAGGTTAAGGTGATTACGAAGTACAGTGCCAAAGATCCGGGTAGTTTGACCCGCGCAAGCGAACTTTTCAAGCTTACCGGATTTGATTCAACGGGGGTTTCCTAACCCAAAAACTTAACGGTACGTACTTTACTAACACCTTCTTCTCAAATCCGACGCATCCAATATACTATTCTTTGCAGGATTCTTTGCAAGTTCGCTAGCAAACGCTAAAAATTGACTAACCCGTATTTGTTGCAGTGCCGCGCTTAAACTAAAAAACGATTGTTTGATTCTTTATAGAATTTTTATTGAATTGCGCATTGCATACATTAATACGGACTTAAGGGCAAGCGAACCCCACAACATACGGTAAAGGATTTCATCACCTTTTCCGTGGCCCACAAATCACGAACTTGAGCATAACGTTTACCCGCACAAAATTTAAAAGAAACTAGACATTAAGCCTTAAGGACTTCGCGCTTACTAGGAGAAGTTAACTGTGTTCAGAACCTTACTTAACGGTATATTGTTTACGGGGTGTCTAGGAAAGTGTTAACGGTGAAACCGCCAAAAGAGAAAGGGTTATTTAATTAAGGAACTTCGCGAAAGCGTTGGAAAACCTCCCCTTATCTCTGCACTTACCTGGCCTCGTGATCAGTGTATCTTGAGCCCGTTTCTCGACACAGTTTTACTTCGACAATCAAGTTCTGGAGCAGGTCTAGTTGACCTAGGTGAACCCTAGAACGATTAGGTGTGTGGTATTTTTGTGTCGTGATTATTTTTGTCCATATTATTTTTGTGTGTATATTTCATTCTTTTGTTAATAGCTAACTAAAATATATATATATATATATATATATATATCACATTCTTTTTCCCTTCCTTTTCTCTGCCTTTCTCTCTTTCTCTCTTCATATCATGGGTACTCCACCCCGCAAAACTCTTGCCGAACTTTGGTACCCATAACCAGACATTACATCCTACGGTTCTTGTTTTGGTCGAACTTCGAACGACCCCTCCATGCCCAAAATTTCTTTGAAAGATCGGATAGACGCGTCTAGGACGAACAACTGGACCCCGCAATCCACTTCGTATCAACCATTTCAAACATTCACCCCTTCTTATGTTGATACCCCTTCTTCGAGTCATGTTGCAACTCCAAGACCTATGTCTATTGCAGAACGTATTGAACAATCCCATAGCTGATCTTTCACTCCTTTCACCACTTCAAATTCTTGGGATCAGCAATTCCATTCACGTTCCTGTCCAGATGTTGATCCTGCTCCTGTCCAGTCATTCAACTCCTACCAATCCTACCCTACTTTTGCACCTTCCCTAGACATTGCATCAAAACAGCCATTTGGGAGTTTTCAGTATCCAAACAACTTTGAATCTTTTACTGAAACCCCTTCACAACCAATGTCTAGTCTAGAACAGTTGTTGGAAGACTTTAGGGTAGCGTCAAGCCAACAGATGATGGATTTGAATGCGTCCATGGCCGCCCTCATGCAACCTAGTGACCCGGTAGCTAGTTTTCAACTAGCTCCAACTTTTTCAATGTATGATGAGGCGGCAGGACAGGCTGTGAATTTGAGTGGAGAGAGTGAGATGTACCCCCTTCCAAATCAAACCTACCCGTCCCAAATTGAATCCCACAACTCCTGTTTTGAAAGTCTATCGAGTATCCCAC
The DNA here is from genome assembly GCA_030015575.1 of Agapanthus africanus. NCBI lineage: Eukaryota > Viridiplantae > Streptophyta > Magnoliopsida > Asparagales > Amaryllidaceae > Agapanthus > Agapanthus africanus. The sequence continues at coordinate 237,798,757 of CM057346.1, forward strand.
ATGATTTATCAATTGAAGATAGAATGATGAATGAGTTGTGCGACTTCGTAGTGTTTGATTTGCCCAATTGTGAAGGGTCCCTTCCAAGTGAAACCATACCTAATCCTTTTGACCTCTACACCTATATCTTAGAACCAGAATCGATTAATATCCATGCTTTTGATGAGGTGTCAGAGAATTTTGATTTTCACTTGATTGAGGATATTGACGCTGGGGATATTTTGGATGATGAACCCGTAGATTTGGCTGAGTTTGTCTCTTCAAATCATCATCCCGAGTCATTAAATGTTTTTCCCGAACCCCATATGCGTCTGGACTTTGAAGAGAAGAGCATGGATGTGCTAAATTTTGAGGAGAATATTGAGGATAGTTTTGAGGATGAACCATTTTTGCTTGATGAGTCGGATTTTCCAATTCATCCTGTTCCTTCCACTGACTGTGTACACCCTCCTGAACCTTTAACCGATACCCTTCCTCAACCACTTCCCTCCATCCTTTCCATCGTTCCGACCTTGCAAGAACCAGTCTCACTTTCATTTACTGTGTCTGGTTTACCAAGTTCGGCGTACCCATGGTTTCTCATGAATCTTGAGGGATTTGACCCCATTTCTCGACGGGTAAATATATTAGCACAATCGCTTTTTACACATCGCTCATCACAAATTATGCTAATCTATTTACTCCATTTGCACCCTCAAGTTCGTATTCCACTTCTTTTTCCCTTCCGCCATTCTTCTTCCTCTCATACCGAGACCGTATCCCGCTTCTCTTCGCATACGGTCTCGCGTATTCTCCATCTCTTTTCTCTGCGCCTTCTTTCACCAACCAGCACATTATAGAGATAAAATCTTTGAATGGTTGGTACTAACTTTTGGCCTGTGTAAGGCCTTGTATAGCTTGACACTGTTCTTTCCCCCCTAATCCTGAACTTCAACGCTTAACAGTGGAAACACTGTTTTACTTAAGTTTGGGGGGGACACTTTTTTTGTATATATTTTTTTTGTTTTCCTTTTTGTTTTGTATATAATTTTTTTTAGGGAGCGCCGACAATTTTGACCCTCTTGGTGTAGCCTGACAGTGAGGGCACTGTCAAGTTTAAGTTTGGGGGTGTGCTCGGTAAGCTTTCTTCCTTCGCATTCATTTGTATATTTTGCATTCGCATACCTTATTAAAAACCCACAAAAATTGAAAATTTTCCAAAAAATATAAAAACTTTGTCGTCAAGTTAGCTAATAGGGTAACTTAGATCTTTATTCCGAAAGTTTAGTTGATATGATAGAAATAACTAAATTCTAGGCTTAGGGATTGAAAACCCTAAAAATAACCCTCATTCTGTCTAACTTTGGTAAGTATACGTCCTTACAGTTTTTTTGAGAGATAGGTAATCTTGAGTTCAGTTCTTGAGTTAAGTCAAGATGAAGGGAAAGTATTGATGCTTTACTGAAGGATAAGTCTGAAAAATAGTTTCTTTTCTCGAGTTCAAATTTAGAATGTAGATACCCTATAAACTGCACTTACACGCACCTTGAAACTTGGGATAGTAGAGGATACCTAGAAATACTCTTGCCTGAAAGCCTAGTATGAAAGAAAAAATGGTATTTAAAGCTAAACACCAAAAGAGCATATTGAAAAATATATCTGGTCTTGAAAAAGAAAAAGAAAAAGAAAAAAAAAGAAAAAAAATAGAATAAAATCAAGACCTGGAAACTGCTATTTACGCTTTAAAGTTCACACATTCAGTAATCGGTCGTTAGTGTCTCAAGAAGCATTAATAGTCGCATAAAAAGTGTGTGAGCAAATCCGTCCATCCTTAATGGAAAGAAGTAGTATTAGGTATTAGGGCAAGGGTATTATAGCTTGAATTGAATTCTTGAGTGTAGGGGTGCAAATATACACACACGTAGGGGTATACAATTGATGTTTGGATAACAGATAGAAATAAAGGATAAGACTTGTGTTTTCTGTAAAGTTGATAAAAATCCCTGATTTAAGACCACACTTTTGAAGGAAAACTCAGGAGAACCAATATTTTTTTAAACTTTTTTGGAACGTATATAATCTAAGGTTAAATAGATAGGAGGTGTGAAAAATAAGGGTTGAATATTTCTAACTTAGGATGATAGAGTTTCTAACGTAAATACTAAACTGTAGGAGTAGAATCGACGTTAACTTATGACACTAGCTTGACGGGATTTTGTGGGTAATATCCGCTGAAAACCCTCAGGAGACAACACTCCTCCTACTAGGGACACCTAGAGGTTTAACGGCTTGTTGCACGAGCTCAGTGCAATCGCGTTCCCTGCGAAAGTGCGGTTAGGATTTTATTTTTTGTGAATAATTGGTTTTGCTCGGGACGAGCAAAAGTTAAGTTTGGGGGTATTTGTTCATACCAGAATATTGCATTCTATACCGCCCATTCTTACGCTCGGATGTTTATAGGTAGGTGCTTTTAATCCGTGTTTGTTACATATTTACAGAATACAGGTTTCCAGTACAATTATTGCAAATCAAGATAAAATCTCCAGAGTTACACCAAATACAGAACATCTGTCACAACAGATAAAAGCCGGGTTCCGGTCATCCATATCCGTCCAGTGCCGAGTACCATTTCCAGAGACAAGACATATGACAGTGGTCATTCGTGTCTCGGACAAGCACAAAGCACGAGGGGGGTTGCACAAGATCCAAGAAATCTACGCGGAGCTCGAGAGAGATAAAGTCAAAAGTGAAAAAGATAGCAATCTTGGACTAAGAAATCTGAAGATATTCTGGAAGACTTTTGTGCAGTATTGAGTTTTCAAACAAGAGGAAAATACAAACCAGGGGATACGACAAAATTTAGCAGCCTAACACCCCTAAATAGCCGCGGAACCGCGGCCGTATGGAGTCATCGCGTGATGGGCTTTCAGGGGTAGTTTGGTACTTTTATTTAGAGGCAGATTGTTGCCCTAGGTTTCCCATTCCCTGACTATAAATACTCCAGAATTGAGCTAAGCCAGGTGATTCTTTGTTCTTCTTTCTTTTTAGGATTTAGTCTTTTTCTTCTTCTTCTTCATTCTTTTTCCATGAAAATTGTAGTGAGAGCTTTTTAAGTGGGAGATCAATGAAGATGAGGGCTTTTTGTATCATTCTCTTTTGTTTCTTCTTCCCCTTGAGATTCTTGCTTTCTCTTGATCATTCAACCTCTTCATTGAGCTTGAATGGTTAAGGGTTAGTTATTGATCTCAAGGGTCGTATTTTCTTATGGAATTAGCGCTTCATTTCACATGCGTTCTCTACCCTTCCCTTGATCTTGCAACCTCTTGATTGAGCTTGCAAGTTTAAGGGTTAGCTATTGATCACATGCTTGTCTTGAGTTCTAGTTTCCTGTTCTTTTTATCGCTTTTTATTACTTGCTTATTATTATCTCGCTTTACTTTCTTGCAATTTAATTCATGCACTTAATTACTTGTAATCTTTTCTTTTCTTTGTTCTTTTCTTTTGCTCTCTTTTGTTCATTTTGTGAATGGTTGTAATTATTGTTGTTAAGATGAAATACGGTATTGTAAGTTAATATCTTCTTTCTCATTTCCTTTTCCAGTTATTTTCCATTGAACTCCGCCCAAACCATACGCAAGCGCTCCGTTAGGAACCCTACCCTAACAAGGTAACAGTGATTCCTAACCGCGACCGGTTGCATTCGGTTTGGCCGGAGGCGAAAGCAAGAGACAAGAACGGAAGGACAAGGGTGAATAAGCCGTATTCCACTAATACCACGCTTAAATCCCCCAATCCACGTTGTTGCCGATTGCTCTAGCTTCAATTGGTCAAGACTCGGCTCAAAGGTTTTGAGTACGGATTTCTGTAGCTTACAAGTTCGTATCTTTTTCTTAACAACTTTATACTTGCAAATATTACACATAGGATAGTCTCGAACAAACATACACAAATTCTTTATTGACTCGTCTAAAACAAGAAAGGACATACAACCATCTCCCTGTGGATCGACCCGTGCTCAACCGGCTAGCTGCATAGCGACACTGTCTTGATTGCGGTTAACTTCAATTCTTTCAATCACTTTGCTAAACAAAATCAAGCTAAAGCTAACTAGAAACTAGCTAAGTGCTAGAAAGGTTATACCTTTGGCTTTATGTCCTTCTCTCCTTGCTCCTTGGAGTGGTGGAAGGAGGTTACCTTAGTCGTCTTCTCACGTCGAAGAAAGATCCACCCGAAAGCCTCGACCTTTGGCTTCAACTCCAAGCTAGAAGTAACTAGGGTGCAAGAAGTGCTAATCCTATAGATGAGAGTAGAGATTATCAAGAAGAGGTTTTTCTCAAGCTCAAGTGTTTCTCAACACATGAGATGGGAGAGCTTGAGGGAGAGGAAGAACAAGAGAGAGAAAGTGAATAATAGAATGAGAGAAAATATGAAGCATTCTCTCATATATGTGTGAATTATTGTAATTAGTTAATTAACTAGATAATTGTCATGGTTAATCAAGACATGACGATTATCATTTCATTTTTAATGCAATTTGAAAGGATCAAAGAGCATCTTCCAAATTAAATGATGATGGTCAAGGTGTCAACCTAGGTCAACAAGTCAAGGAGGTCAAATGGTCAACAACCATAACCATGCACAATTATTTAAACTAATATCAATTAACCATAATACACATATAAGCATTAAGGTTAATAAAATGACAATAGTCATTAACCCTAATCAAAGTCCTCTCCCTCTGTCTCAAACAACTGTGCATACGCACCCGTATTCGTGATCCGAGGAACACGAATACAAAGAGATAAAACCAATCCCAAATCATATACTAGGATCCGGCTTAAACCAAAGCCCGCTAGTATAAGCTGTCCGGACAGCAAACGTGCACAAGTGCACGGATGTGAACGAACCCTGTCGCAAAACCATGCGACCTCTACTCATTTTGCCTAAAGGCGAATAGCTCTCTGTGTGGGACTCTAAAGACTCGACACCACGCTGGCAGTGGGTTTAACCACAGACCGCAAGCGGCACTAGCTGTACGTAACGGCCGCCAGGTAGATGTCGATAAGAAGACCGACGAGGTGAACCCCATCTGAACTCCTACTGAGCCTGTATGTGACAGTCTCCGTACAGTCCGGTCTGTTCGTCTGATACATCGCATGGCGGGCCTAGGGGGGCGGTGAACGTCAGTCCCCTAATAGCGGTACAAGTCGTGTCGGAGTGTAGCCCAGAACACTCTGAGATAACACTGGAAACCTACCAGTATATCTCGCTTGCCTTGGCCAGGGACTACTCGTGTAATGGCTCTCCTTGACACAGCGCGATGTCAACCCCCAATACCCGGAGAGACGAATCCTGTCTAACCGTCACTGCCTCCAAGTGCTTCGGGACTCCACCCAAAAATTACCTGTTTGCACGACTCCTTTGAGCCGTGGTAGGGTAGTAATCAAAGTGCAGTGGGAACACACTCGAGGCCAAGTGACAGTGTCAAGTCAGCGGACTAAGCTGTACTCATGTCACCTGGGAACTGATAACTGACGATAGGTATAATACCAACCAACAGTCCCCGACGAGTCCTGTCCAGTGTACTCGTAACCTAACGAGCACCCGCATACTATCTCAAGTACGACGTACTGACGGCTGTGGGACGGACCGTCTCCCACGCTGGGATTAGAAGCGCATATGCTAGTCTACTCCGGAGTATCGATGCCCTGTCTCGATAGTCCAATGACTAGGGACCTGTATAAGGATGTGCTTATGGATTACCCAGCCCCCACGAGTGTGAGCGCCATCACAACGCTGGTAATCAAGCAAAGATCCTAAGGGCTCTACTAATATGTATATAAGCGATATGCTAAAAGAAACACAAGCACATATTAATGCAGAGACAAACCAAGTAGCATACTACCATTTCGAGCAAGATTGTTTATACAACTGTGAATATCCCAAGCTTCCATCAAGTAATATACAAACTAGTATGATACAGTAATTGCCTCTAGGGCATATACACTAACAATCTCCCACTTGCACTAAGGCCATGTACTGGCGTATCGAAGACCTATCATCTCGATCAGCCGCTCGAACTGAGTCTGGGGCAAGGCCTTGGTGAATGGATCTGCTGTGTTATCTTCTTAAGCAACCCTCCGAACCTCGATCTCCTGGCGATCCACGATCTCACTGATCAGGTGATACCGCCTTAAGATGTGTCTGGATTTCTGATGGGACCTGGGTTCCTTCGCTAAAGCTATAGCCCCGTTGTTGTCGCAATACAGAGGTATTGGGTCAACAATGGACGGAACCACCTGAAGTTCTTTCAAGAACTTCCTCATCCAGACAGCTTCTTTTGCGGCATCAGATGCAGCGATGTATTCCGCTTCCATAGTCGAGTCAGCAACGGTTTCCTGTTTGGAGCTCTTCCAACACACCGCCCCTCCATTGACGGTGAAGACAAAACCCGACATGGACTTGGAATCATCCTTGTCACTCTGGAAGCTGGAGTCAGCAAAGGCCTCAATCTGAAGGTCTTTTCCGATATACACCAAGAACATCTCCTTAGTCCTTCTAAGGTACTTGAGAATGTTCTTTACTGCTATCCAATGTTTCTCCCTAGTGTTTGACTGATACCTGCTTACCACACTCAGTGCATAAGCCACATCCGGTCTGGTACACAACATCGCATACATTATAGAGCCTACCGCAGAAGCGTAGGGTATAACAGACATGCGATCCCTCTCCAAATCAGTCTTGGGAGACATCTCTTTGGAGAGGGTGATCCCGTGACAAGCCGGTAAATTACCGCGCTTGGAATCTTCCATACTGAATCTCTTCAGTATGGTGTCGATGTACCTGGACTGCGAAAGTCCTAATATCCTCTTGGATCTGTCACGGTAGATCCGGATACCCAGAATGTATGAGGCATCACCCAGGTCTTTCATGGAGAACCTGTGTGACAAGAACCCCTTGACAGATTATAGCACAGGAATATCATTTCCTATTAAGAGAATGTCATCCACGTATAAAACGAGGAATACTACAGTTCTCGCTACAAATCTACAATAGATGCATGGTTCATCTGGATTTTTGATAAAGCCAAATTCCTTGAACGTCTCATCAAAACAGATGTTCCAACTCCGCAATGCCTGCTTTAGTCCATAAATGGACTTAAGCAACTTGCACACCTTTCCGCTGCTCCCACTCTAAATGAAACCTTCCGGCTGGTCCATATAGACACACTCCTCTAAATGTCCATTTAGAAAAGCAGTCTTTACGTCCATCTGCCAAATCTCATAATCGTGGAAGGCAGCAATGGCAAGAAGGATCCGAATGGATTTCAGCATAGCTACTAGAGAAAATGTTTCGTCATTGTCCAAACCAGGTCGTTGACGAAAACCCTTTGCTACCAGTCTAGCTTTATAGGTCTCAACCTGTCCATCTACACCAATCTTCCTTTTGAAGATCCACTTGCATCCTACGGGTTCCCATCTGGAGAAATGTCCAACGTCCATACTTTGTTGGTGTACATGGACTCCATTTCGGTCCGCATTGTATCCAGCCATTTTACCGAGTCGACGCTCTGAATGACTTGCTGGAAGCTAGTAGGCTCATCAGAATCTATGATGCAATCCTCTCTATCCCCATCAATGAGAAAACCGTAGTATCTCTCGGGCGGATGAGACTGCCTACTACTCCTGTGGAGTGGCGTGGGAATGTCCTGATCTTTCGAACCTTCTGGTTCTACTAAGCTTTCAGTAATAGCTTGTGGTTCTGGAATTTCTTCCAGTTCTATTGCGCTCCCACTTAATTCTTTTTCTATGAACTGGTGTTCTAGAAAGTGGGCATGGTGAGAAACAAACACCTTTTGTTCCTCTTCGCAATAGAAGAAATATCCCTTGGAGTTCTTTGGATATCCCACAAACTTGCACTGTACTGAGCGTGCCTCGAGCTTGTCCGCATGCTGATTTTTTACAAAAGCTGGACATCCCCATGTCTTAATGTGATTAAGATAGGGTCTCTTCCCACACCACATCTGATATGGTGTAGTAGGCACAGTCTTAGTTGGAACTCGGTTCAAAAGGTATGCAGCTGATTCTAGCGCATATCCCCAAAACGATCGTGGCAACTCAGCGTTACTCATCATGGACCGTACCATATCCAATAGGGTTCGGTTCCGTCTCTCCGATACACCGTTATGTTGTGGAGTGTATTGAGGAGTAAGCTGAGAGAGAATTCCATTCTCTTTTAAGTAACCCAGGGACTCGGCACTCAAGTATTCACCACCTCGATCAGATCTTAGTGTCTTGATACTTTTGCCTGTTTGTTTTTCTACTTCATTCTTATATTCCTGGAATTTTTCAAAAGCCTCGGATTTATGTTTCATTAAGAAGACATAACCGTACCTTGAAAAGTCATCCGTAAAAGTAATGAAGTAAGAATAACCGCTTCGTGCATGTGTAGACATTGGACCGCACACGTCGCTGTGTACGAGTCCCAAGAGCTCGCTCGCTCTTACTCCGTGTCCAGTGAACGGAGTCTTTGTCATCTTTCCTTTGAGACAGGATTGACAAGTTGCATACGATTGATATTCGAACGGATCCAAATATCCTTCTGTATGTAACTTAGTCAACCTTCTCTCATTGATGTGACCCAGTCTACAATGCCATAAGAAAGTTTTATTGATTTCTGGAGACTTTCTTTTGTGTGTATTTTGCATATTGAAAATCTGTGGTTGGTTTAACACGTATATACCGTTGTTCAATGTACCTGACCCAATCAAAACTTGATTAGTGTGAATGTTCACTACATTACTTACAAATGCAAATTCATAACCTTCTTTAGATAATAAAGATACAGAAATGATATTACAGGTTGCATTTGGTACATAATAACAACTATGTAAAACCAAAAAGTGTCCATCCGACAATCCCAGGTGATTGTCCCCCACGGTCTCAGCATCCACGCTAGCACCGTTTGCAACTCTGAGGGTCATGTCACCTGCCTTCAAAACTCTACGCTTTCTCAACGCCTGCAAAGAATTACAGATATGAGATCCTGATCCGGTATCCAATACCCAGGATGTAGAGTTTATTGATAGACAGTTTTCAATAACATACACACCTGAAGCTGAAGCCGCAACTCGATTCAAATCCTGTGTTCTGGCCTTCCAAGCCTTGCAATCCTGTTTCCAGTGACCACTTTTGTGACAATAGAAGCATTCTTCATTCCCCACCATCTTTCCCGCTATCTTTGTTGCTTTTCCTTTTCCTTTCGTATCCATTTTACAGACACCGCCTCTTGGTTTGGCGGGGGTTTTCTTCTTCTTACCCTTGGCTTTCGCCCTGGATCTAGAAGAGGAAGATCCTCCTACAAACAAAGTGGATGTCTCCCTACTTTACTGTAGGGTGCCCTCTGCACTCCTCAGCATGTTGAGGAGTTCTGAAAGTTCAACTTCTTTTTCCTGTAAGTTGAAGTTCAGGATGAACTGGGCGTAAGTAGAAGGAAGGGACTGGAGAATCAAGTCCGTATAGAGCTCATTCTCCAACGTGGTCCCAACTTCTGCGAGCTCCTCTATATAGCCAATCATCTTAAGCACGTGTTCCGCTACAGATGATCCGTTGGCCAACCTTGCCGAAAATAACTTCTTCGACACTTCGTATCTGGCGATACGAGACTGCTCTCCATACAGTTCTTTTGTATGAAGAAATATGGACTCTAGGTCCATATTCTCGTGCCTCCTCCGATGTTCGTTGTCCATCGAGGCAAGTACGAGGCATTTGGCCTTCGCGCAATCTATTTCCCAGGTCTTATAGATTTCCCTATCTACGACACTGGTTTTGGGACCTAGGACAGGGGGAGCTTTGGTGGTAAGGAGATACCCCAGCTTGTCGTAAGTGATTGCCATCTTGACATTCCTGAGCCAATCTTTGTAGTTTGGCCCTGTCAATATGTTTTTATCTAGTAATAACTTATGTCCGGTCATGTTGAATGGTCGCTGCAATTAGGAGAGAGAAAAGAAACACTTTAGCATGATGCTCTTGCAAGTTTAGAGTGGTTTTTAGTTTGTCTAAACAGGATGGCTCCCACTGTCTCTCGAATCCCTTCTCAAACCGTAAAGAAAGGATTAGTCAGGATCAATCTCACCGTACAATACTTGCTTAACCGTTCATCCAGGCCAGTGTCGGTACTTCGAGGGAGGTTTTCCAACGCTTTCGCGAAGTTCCTTAATTAAGTAACCTCTTTTCCCTGTGGGCGTAGCCCCGCTAACACCTTTCTAGACACCTACTAGGTTTATAGCATTGATCGTTAAGTGAGAGTTTTCCGGAGGAGTAGCATATACTCACAGTAGGATCGGGATCCAAATATCATCGTGTGATAAAACCGAAGGAATCCTACCAGAATTATCACACTCCAAATGGTATGCAGCGCTAGCAAGTTTCAGTACTTATGAAACTCCCGATGTGGATTTTTGCCCCATGCTCTTATAACCTTGACTTTGGCCAAAATATCATAAGTCACATGTCAAGTTCTACCCGTCATTCTTCTGGTTAATTTGGACCCACCCGTACCTACCCTTGACTTTGGCCAAAATGGCAGCAAGACTGTCCCAAACCAACGCATCTATCTATGCTGCACATGAATACCCAATAGCTACCAATCACTATGCCTTGACTTTGGCCAAAATACATAGCTTGAATACTTTTTGACCATTCATGTGGAATGACGGAGGGCTACGAATGGTTTTGGCGAAACCGTGAACATAGTGAACTTGATATAATCGATGGAACGAGATAGCTTTTCAAAGGAGTGGTTCAAGCTCCGCGTTTAAAAGTTTAGTTTTGAAAAGAACCGAGTGGTTTTCAAAGTGTTCCAATCGACTTTTACTTGGTTTATTTTCTTGCATTAGTTCTTTTAATGCGTCCCATCATTTAATCCTACCATTGCAGAAAACAACCAAAATATGACGTACGCTTATGCCATTCGCATTCGCCACGGGGCCCCGTCATCACCAGTTAGGTTACTTAACTAACGACAGAGCGGGGGCTGGGCTAGCGCGGCTGTAAAACATAAGCAACGCCTAAATAGTTATCATATATAAATATATAGTAATGATAGACATTACAGATCACAGATGAATACATTGGATATACTAGGAATCCACAATCCGTTCGAGCCTACAACGAAAAGCGGATTACACGGTCGCGGTGAATAGCCAAATACCCCACCCAAGACCCCTACGGGTGCGGCAAACTACCCGCAAAGTACCCGAAGCGAAGCAACCTCCCTCACCACCATGAGTAGGCCACTCGGCACTTCGAGATATCCGGTAGTTTGTGCACCCCCTCCATGGGTCTATCCTGGGAGCAAAAACAGTAAAAAGAATTATACAATGACGGCTACAACCCCGACCCGGTTGCGTGGCCATACAAATAATATTATTACATCAATTTACATATTACAATGAATGAAAACAAAGATACACTCATCTCACATCCACCCCGGCTATTCACCCGCGACAATCCAACGCATTCATATACACATACCATCATCAAACACAGATCACAGATATGTATAACCCCGACTAATCGACATATAGCGATTAGCCGACGTTCAATACATACAAACATCACAGATATAACCCTTATAGTCAAAGTGCAGCGAAGTTCGATAAAAATACGGATTTATAGGCACCCCAAAACAAATTTCTATTCTGGAAAATCTGGGCACTTATAAACCATCTTAAAAATCCTAAAACCAAGCCAGAAATACACTGCACCAAACTCGACCCAGTGAAGAGCCAAGACGGCCGCGGTTGCGCGGCAATAGCTTGCTTTGCCGTGGAACCGCGGCTCTTTGGTCGAATCACTGGATCGTTTTTGGTGGCTTTCTTCACAAAACCCTGAGATGATTTTTGGAGTATAATTTATTTTGTTTTGAACAGAAAAAAAATTAACAGAAACTTAGGGTTTCGAAAACTTGGTTTTTCGATTTTTCCGATTCGAACTTCGATACACATTACTACCTAGCTAGTTTATGTTTAGTTAGGCTCCGATACCACTGTAAGTCCACGTTGCCCTCCCCGGTACTTGCGGGGAGGCGGAAAACGGAATAAAAATCAAATTTTTATCAACTTAGGCAACATGGACTAGACAAAGAAGGATCTTTGCTAAACAAAAACAAGCTAAAGCTAACTAGAAACTAGCTAAGTGCTAGAAAGGTTATACCTTGGGCTTTATGTCCTTCTCTCCTTGCTCCTTGGAGTGGTGGAAGGAGTTCACCTTAGTCGTCTTCTCACATCGAAGAAAGATCCACCCGAAAGCCTCGACCTTTGGCTTCAACTCCAAGCTAGAAGTAACTAGGGTGCAAGAAGTGCTAATCCTTGAACCCTAGATGAGAGTAGAGATTATCAAGAAGAGCTATTTCTCAAGCTCAAGTGTTTCTCAACACATGAGAGGGGAGAGCTTGAGGGAGAGGAAGAACAAGAGAGAGAAAGTGAATAATAGAATGAGAGAAAATATGAAGCATTCTCTCATATATGTGTGAATTATTGTAATTAGATAATTAGCTAGATAATTGTCATAGTTAATCAAGACATGACCATTATCATTTCATTTTTAATGCAATTTGCAAGGATCAAAGAGCATCTTCCAACTGAAATGATGATGGTCAAGGTGTCAACCTAGGTCAACAAGTCAAGGAGGTCAAATGGTCAACAACTATAACCATGCACAATTATTTAAACTAATATCAATTAACCATAATATACATATAAGCATTAGGGTTAATAAAATGACAATAGTCATTAACCCTAATCAAAGTCCTCTCCCTCTGTCTCAAACAACTGTGCATACGTACCCGTATTCGTGATCCGAGGAACACGAATACAATGAGATAAAACCAATCCCAAATCATATACTAGGATCTGGCTTAAACCAAAGCCCGCTAGTATAAGCTGTCCGGACAGCAAACGTGCACAAGTGCACGGATGTGAACGAACCCTGTCGCAAAACCATGCGACCTCTACTCATTTTGCCTAAAGGCGAATAGCTCTCTGTGTGGGACTCTAAAGACTCGACACTATGCTGGCAGTGGGTTTAACCACAGACCGTAAGCGGCACTAGCTGTACGTAACGGTCCCCAGGTAGATGTCGATAAGAAGACTGACGAGGTGAACCCCATCTGAACTCCTACTGAGCCTGTATGTGACAGTCTCCGTACAGTCCGGTCTGTTCGTCTGATACATCGCATGGCGGGCCTAGGAGGGCGGTGAACGTCAGTCCCCTAATAGCGGTACAAGTCGTGTCGGAGTGTAGCCCAGAACACTCTAAGATAACACTGGAAACCTACCAGTATATCTCGCTTGCCCTGGCCAGGGACTACTCGTGTAATGGCTCTCCTGGACACAGCGCGATGTCAACCCCCAATACCGGTAGAGACGAATCCTGTCTAACCGTCACTGCCTCCAAGTGCTTCGGGACTGCACCCAAAAACTACCTGTTTGCACGACTCCTTTGAGCCGTGGTAGGGTAGTAATCAAAGTGCAGTGGGAACACACTCGAGGCGAAGTGACAGTGTCAAGTCAGCGGACTAAGCTGTACTCATGTCACCTGGGAACTGATAACTGACGATAGGTATAATACCAACCAACAGTCCCCGACGAGTCCTGTCCAATGTACTCGTAACCTAACGAGCACCCGCATACTATCTCAAGTACGACGTACTGACGGCTGTGGGACAGACCGTCTCCCACACTGGGATGAGAAGCGCATACGCTAGTCTGCTCCGGAGTATCGATGCCCTGTCTCGATAGTCCAACGGCTAGGGACCTGTATAAGGATGTGCTTATGGATTACCCAGCCCCCACGAGTGTGAGCGCCATCACAACGTTGGTAATCAAGCAAAGATCCTAAGTGCTCTACTAATATGTATATAAGCGATATGCTAAAAGAAACACATGCACATATTAAAGCAGAGACACACCAAGTAGCATACTACCATTTCGAGGAAGATTGTATATACAACTGTGAATATCCCAAGCTTCCATCAAGTAATATATAAACTTGTATGATACAGTAATGGCCTCTAGGGCATATACACTAACACCTTGGCCAAGGACTTTTCATGTACTGGCTCTCCTAGACACAGCGCGACCTCACCCCCAATACCGGGAGAGACGAATCCATGCAGATCCGCTCACTGCCTCCACGTGGCTCGGGACTGTACCCAACTAAAACCTATTTGCACGTCTCCTTTGAGCGTAGTAGGGTAGTGATCAAAGAACAGTGGAAACTCACATGAGACAAATGACGATCTCAGGTCGATGAACTAACCTGCACGCATGTCACCAGGGAACTGCTATCTGACGTCAGGTATAATACCAACTAGCAGGTTCCCGGCGAGTCCTGTCCGGTGTACTCATAACCCAATGAGCACCTGTACACATCTTAGGTGAACCAACTGACACCAATGGCTTGTGAGACCGGCCAACGCCCCTCGTCGGGGTCTCGACTGTATACACTAGTCTACTCTAGAGTATCGATGCCCTGTCTCGAAACTCCCAGGACTAGGGACCTTTTAAGGATTTGCTTATAGACTCCAGCTCTCACGTATATGATCGCCCTCATACTGCTGGTAGTCAAGCAAGAATCCTAGGGGCTCTATCAACGTGCAATAGCGACTCGTAAGGTCACCTAAAGCAGTACACGATGATAAAGATAAACCAGATAGCATACTATCATCTCGAGTAAGACTGTCCTACCGGTATAGGTCCTCCCTCAATCATTGTAATCACGTGCCTGTGATCCAATAATTGACTCTGAGGGAACTATATCCAACAACTTGGTCACTGAGTCATAGTCTAGGGTCGGTCAAAGGTCGCTGCCAAAGAGAGAGAGAAAAGAAACTCTCTGTGTGCACCCTAACCTAGATCAGAATGGTTATCACTTTATCTAATCAGGAAACCTCCTACTGTCCTGTCAAATTCTCCTCCAAACCTGAAAGAAGAATCAATCGGGATCGCCCGAAGAGTAAACCAACTCATCAGTGGGTATCGGGATCCAACTCTCATCGCATGATAACGTGACGGAATCCACTCATGTTATCACACTCCAGAAGGTATGCGCATACTTGGCAAGTTTCAGTTTCTTTAGAAACTCCCGATATGATTTTTGCCCCATGCTCTTATGACCTTGGCGTTAGGTCAAAATGTCATAAGTCACATGCCAAGTTCTACCCATCACTATCTTGTCAATTTGAACCCACCCGCACATGCCCTTGGCGTTAGGTCAAAATGGCAGAACGACTGTCCCAAACCAACTCATCTATCTATGCAACAAATGAATACCCAGCAGCTACCAAACACTATGCCTTGCCGTTAGGTCAAAATACATAGCTTGAATACTACTGAATACCCAAAAGAAATGACGGAGGGCTACGGCTGGTTTTTGGCGAAAAAACTTTAACGTAGTGAACTTGATATTGCTGAAGGAACCTGATAGCATTTTATAAAAATATAGTGGCGAAAACCTTTTGCTAAAGAGGTCACTCCCGGTGAAGGGATCTCGGCTCTTTCCTCATGGAATGAGGTGCAAGATATTCCAACTGAATACCGCGGTGCAAAGAAACTTGTAATCGACTATAGTGAAGTTATTACCCTGACGCAAACTTCTGCCCAAGGGGTCACTCCCGGTGAAGGGATATCGGCCCTTACCTCGTCAAATGGGGTGCAGGATATTCACACCGAATACCGCTATGCAAAACAAAAGGAAACGTCTTTGTAATAACACTTTTTAAAACTGTTCCAACAACATCCGAAAAGGTTTGTTTTTTCTTTGCATTGATAAGAATCAACACAGTCCCATCAATAATCACACCAGAAAAGAACGAAAATAAAATGTACGTATATGCCATCCGCATTCGTCACTGGGTCCCGTCATTACCCGTTAGGTTAATTAACTAACGACAGAGCGGGGATTGGACTAGCGCGGGTGCAAAACATATACAACATCTAATAGTATATATACCAACATACAATAATCGCTCTAGGCGTGATAATATGCAATATTACAGAAAAGTAATAAGTATCACAGAACAATACAGATAATCTGGGATCACCGGGTTTCACAAAACCGCTGCTGAAACACGACGTTCCCCTGGTCGTGTGGATAGCCTGTGCAATGAAACCTAGACCCCTACGGGTGCGGCAAGTTACCCGCCAAAACCTGAAGCGAGGCAGCCCCCTACAGCAAAGTGAATGGACTACCCAGCACTTCACGGAATCCGGCAACTTGAGCACCCCTCCTTGGGTCAATCTGTACCCCCTACGAGTGCGGAGAATATTCTGCCAATTCCAGAGTAAGGCCCCTCTGCCTCTCAAAGCCATGATATGCAGACCCGTTGCCCTCCAGAACCCGGCTATCCGTGCACCCCGCCGCGGGGTAAACCTAGTACAGAAATAAAAATATGTACAACGGGTACATCGACCTCATCCCGGTAGTGCCCCAAAAAGAATATTGTACAAACTGGCAGTGACGGCAATCCACATGTTGGATGCTCGCCCCGCAATATCAAATGTACAAATAAATCCAAACTGCACTACCATTGCACACTGCTATCCACCACGACAACTCCGCAACATCACAGCACAACACAGAACATCAACGCGAATGTCATGTTCGCAAACCCGTCTAAAAGAACTATAGCAATCAGACGCGGTTTACCGCTCAAATGACATTCACGGTCGGAGATATAATGTATGTATTGTAAACTAACATGTTTAAATTTAAATCGACTAAATATCATGAAGTGGGCCCCACGTACATCTGCTGTACAGTAACAAAATCTGGGCCCAAAAGAACATTACCAAAAACCGCAATTTACCAAGTAAAGCACACTGAAGAAATATGGAGCACTGTTCTTATATACTGGCCGCGGATGCTCGGTCAAACCCTAGGTTTGACCGCGGATCCGCAGCGATATAGTAAGACCACGTGACCGTATTTCTACTGTGTGCTTAAAAAACCCCGCTCAATTTTCTGGGATCATCAAAATAATTTTTAAACCAGATTTAAAATCGACAGAAACATTGAACAGAAAAATTGTAGTTTTTGATATTCGGTCCGATCGATATTTTAAACGCGTTAGCACAAGTTAGTAAAGCATAATGGTGAGGCTGTGATACCACTGTAAGTCTACGGTAGCGTCCCGGCCGTCTAACAGACGCCAATTGCGGAACAAAAACTTTTAACTGGCGCTATCGTATACTATAACCCGGATCTGCCATTATTGCTAAACTAACAAACTGTAAAGAGGGTAGAAAGGTTATCCCGAACGATCCGAGTCCTTCGTTCTTTAACCATCATCCCATGCTTTGTTGCGGCTGCTCCGATCTCGTCGATCTCCGATCTCCTCGTCCAGGTGGCACCACGTCAACGGATCTTTAAACGGGCTCCCGCCTCTGACCCGAGGAAACTCGGTCGTCAAGTTTGCTAAAAGAGATGACCAAGATTGATGTAGAGAATGAGTAGAACACATTGTCTCGTTATGTCCAAAGCTATGAACGAACGGTTAATGAAGTTGCCATTTGAATTGGGTGAAATGAGAATTGTTTATTCTAAATTCCATGCACCAAAATCCTTATTCCTTTTTTCAACAACCATATCTCTTCTCATTTGAAGTGGCCGGCCATCATATAGGAGGGGGGTGAGTGTAGGAGAAAAGTGAGGGTAACCATAAGCAAAAGATCAAGGACAAAATATCCTAAGCTTAACAAAATGCATTAATGGAAACAATGACTCATAAACCTAGTCATCCTTTCATTAAATGCAACCAATTAAACAATAACACCACTCTAACCTAGTCATCTCTTCTAGAAACTTCTAGAACCTTTCACACTCATCCAAAGAAAAGATAAATCCGTATTTAACCGATTGTTAAATATGGGTGATAGAAAACTGGAAACTGGAAACTGGAAATCGGCAACATCCAAAAGAGATCCCGAAACGAATTTCAGGATAACCCCGTAACAGTATAAACATACCCGCATTTGTATTACGACCGAATACAAATGCAACAGAGATAAAGATATTATATCTACACAGTATAATACTCGGATCCAGCTTAAACCAAAACCCACCAGTATTATCTGCCCGAAATATGACACGTGCGTAAACGCACGTGCATTTTCCGAACCCTGTCATAAAACCATACAGCCTCTACAACGTTTCGCCCGAACTTGGGAAACTGTCTGTCAGGAAATCTAATGACTCGTCAGTACCCTAGCAGTGGGTTTAACCACAAGCCATCAGCGGCACTAGCTGTGCGTAACGGCTGCCCATGTACTGACCTCAAGGGAGGCCGATGAGCGAACTCATCCGGAAACCCTACTGAGCTTAACAGTGACAGTGTATATACAGTCCGGTCCGGTCGACTATGAGTATCGCATATCTTCCTAGGGGGCTCGTAACGACAGACCCCCAACAGCAGTATAAGTCGTGTCGGAGTGTAGCCTAAAAATACCCTGAGATACTACTGGAGTACCTACCAGTAAATCTCCTTCCACGGCCTTGCGCTTTGTGTAATGGCTCGACTAGAGACATCGCGATCTCACCCTCAATACCGGGAGAGACGAATCCCCTGCCGATCCGCTCACTTGCCTCCATGTGGCTCGGGACTGTACCAAAAAACTACCTGTTTGCACGACTCCTTTGAGCCGTGGTAGGGTAGAAATCAAAGCACAGTGGTAACTCACATGAGGCAAATAACGACATCAGGTCGATGAACTAACCTGTACACATGTCACCAGGGAACAGCTATCTGACGATAGGTATAGTACCAACTAGCAGATTCCCGGCGAGTCCTGTCCGATGTACTCATAACCCAATGAGCACCTGTATACATCTTAGGTGATCCAACTGACACCTGTGGCTTGTGAGACCGGCCACCGCCCCTCGTCGGGGTCTCGACTGTATACACTAGTCTACTCCGGAGTATCGATGCCCTGTCTCGAAACTCCTATGACTAGGGACCACAATTACGGATAGGCTTATAAACCACCCAACTCTCACGTATATGATCGCCATCATACTGTTGGTAGTAAAGCAAGATCCTAAGGGCTCTATCAAAGTGTAACAGTGATCAGTCACCTGAACCTGTACACGACTGATAAAGGCAAACCAGATAGCATACTATCATCTCGAGTAAGACTGTCCTACCAGTATAGGTCCTCCGCAATCATTGCAATCACGTACCTGCGATCCAATAATTGACTCTGAGGGCACTATATCCAACAGCACGGACTTAACGTCTCATACGGCTTATCACTCTTGATTCACAATATTTTATATCTCTATGTGCCTATATCCCAGGTCACATCCAGACAATCTCATATAAGGGGACAGGCAAGGGTATCAATCCTCTCTTATCGACTCGCATCTGTATACCGACATATCAATCAAGTTATCATATCACATCGCATATTCTTTTCATCACATTAAGTCATCTTACATCAAGTCAATTTTATATATACATTCTACCTTATACATCAAATGACCTACTACTCTAAACTGATACCTATTCTAGTGCAACTATATATCTATAAATCGTGATTCACACTCACTTTTCATATCCCTAAAACTTTCATCTCATATCTCAATATATATATTCAACCACTCATATCATTTCGAACTATCTTTTTAACCATATCCCCAGTTTTCTAATCTAGGTTTCTACGACTGTATCCTATAGATCGGTTTCCATTTATAATTTGCGGGGGTGCTATACGCCATCCACCCGACTTCCCCCGTAGATATAGATCTACTCACCTGGATCCTTGCTTGCCGAAGTCGATGACGCCATGCTTCGTCGTCTCGGAATCCACGCGAAGGTACCTACAATCAATACAAATCGCAAATGCTATTAAAATTGAGTTCAGAAAACCAATATGGCATACGGTGCGCTCATAGGTTAGAACCTATAGCCTACGCACGCAAAACAATCAAACAACCCTTGTTGTTAACGTACAAACGCCAAACAACCAAATACAATACCAAATACCAAAACCAAGTATTCCAAAATACGGAAAACATAACCAAAACCACTCATAAAAGCTCCAAGATTCTCTCTCTGGTAAAATGGGGATAAACAAACAGTAATATGGGATAGTATATGGAGTGTGTGAACTACTGGACCAATTCCAGCACCAGACACCACCATGGTGTAAGTCAACGGTAGCACCCCGGCCGTCTAACAGACGCCAAATGCGGAACAAAAACTTTTAACTGGCGCTATCGTATACTATAACCCGGATCTGCCATTATTGCTAAACTAAAAAACTATAAAGAGGGTAGAAAGGTTATACCGAACGATCCGAGTCCTTCGTTCTTTAACCATCATCCGACGCTCTGTTGCGGCTGCTCCGATCTCGTCGATCTCCGATCTGCTCGTCTAGGTGGCACCACGTCAACGGATCTTTAAACGGGCTCCCGCCTCTGACCCGAGGAAACTCGGTCATCAAGTTTGCTAAAAGAGATGACCAAGATTGATGTAGAGAATGAGTAGAACACTTTGTCCCACTTCGTCTAAAGCCATGGACGAACGGTTAATGAAGTTACCATTTGAATCGAGTGATGGAATAAAAGGAGCTATGAAATTTCCATACACCAAAAACTATCATCTTTTTTAAACAATAACCATGATCCCTTCCACAAGAATGGCCGGCCAATATATGTGAGGAAAGTGGTGAGTGTAGGAAGAAAAATGGTGACCATAAGAAGAAAGCTTATCACTTCACATTAACGAAAGAATGAATCACTAAAATAATTAAATGCAAAATGGTGATTCATAATAACACATCACCATTTCATTTAATGCAAGAAAGATACATGAATCTAGTCACCATTTCTAGAACCTTCTAGAACCATGACTCACCCAAGAAAAGATAAATCCGTATTTAACCGAATGTTTAATATGGGTGATAGAAAACAGGAAACTGGAAACTGGAAACTTCCAAAAGCGACCCCGAAACGAATTTCAGGATAATCCCGTAACAGTATAAACATACCCGCATTTGTATTACGACCGAATACAAATGCAACTGAGACAAAAATATTATATCTACACAGTATAATATTCGGATCCGGCTTAAATCAAAGACCACCAGTATTATCTGCCCGAAATATGACACGTGCGTAAATGCACGTGCATTTTCCGAACCCTACCATAAAACCATACGGCCTCTACAAAGTTTAGCCCGAACTTGGGAAACTATCTGTGAGGGACTCTAATGACTCGTCAGTAACATGGCAGTGGGTTTAACCATGTACCGTCAGAGGCACTAGCTGTGCGTAACGGATGTTTATGTACAGACCTCAAGGGAAGCCAATGAGCGAACTCATCCAGGAACCCTACTGAGCCTAACAGTGACAATGTATATACAGTCCGGTCCGTTTGTCTATGAGTATCGCATATCGGCTTAGGGGGCTGGTAACGTCAGACCCCAAAAGCAGTATAAGTCGTGTCGGAGTGTAGCCCAAAAACACCATGAGATACTACTGGAGTACCTACCAGTAAATCTCCTGCCATGGCCGTGGGCTTTGTGTAATGGCTCTCCTAGATACAGCACGATCTCTCCCCCAAAACCGGGAGAGACGAATCCCCTGCCGATCCGCTCACTTGCCTCCATGTGGCTTCAGACTGTACCCAAAAAATACCTGTTTGCATGACTCCATTAAGCCATGGTAGGGTAAAAATCAAAGCACAGAGGGAACTCACACGAGACAAATGACGACCTTAGGTCGATGAACTAACCTGTACGCATGTCACCAGGGAACTGCTAACTAACGATATGTATAACACCAACTAGCAGGTTCCCGGCGAGTCATGTCCGGTGTACTCATAACCCAATGAGCACCAGTATACATCTTAGGTGATCCAACTGACACCAGTGGCTTGTGAGACCGGCCACCGCCCTTCGTCGGGGTCTCGACGGTATACACTAGTCTACTCCGGAGTATCGATGCCCTGTCTCGAAACTCCCATGACTAGGGACCACAATTAAGGATATGCTTATAGACTACCCAACTCTCACGTATATGATCGCCATCATACAGTTGGTAGTGAACATAGATCCTAAGGGCTCTATCAACGTGTAACAGTGGTCAGTCACCTGAACCTGTACACGACTGATAAAGGCAAACCAGATAGCATACTATCATCTCGAGTAAGACTGTCCTACCGGTATAGGTCTTCCGCAATCATTGAAATCACGTGCTTGCGATTCAATAATTGACTTTGAGGGCACTATATCCAACAATCTCCCACTTAAGGCTAATTATTGCGATGTCGCATACTCATAGCCCGTGTGATACCGAACACCCAACTCCTCTACTAATCAGTTTCACAAAGCCCGTTTGTAAAACGATTGTGTTCGAAAAATAGCCTCAGTGAGTGAATCCGCCCAGATGTTTCTTTCTATGTCTCTCTTAATCTCAAGTTCGTGGAGAAAGCCATCTCCCGAATTGAGTAATACCTGTCTTAGAATATGTCTGGATATCTGATGGGACGCAGTTCATAAATGAACTCCAAATCCAAACTTCTTAGACTGTATCAATCACTGAACCTAATCAGTATCCTACACCATGCCTCCCACAGTATCCTCTTGGACCACTTGTCCATAATACCGTCCCTCGTCAGAGGGAAAACTATAACTCTGACAATCACTCTGTCATCTATGTCACCTTTGAAGCCTGGAATGATAACCGTCTCCCGAAGGAGGCTGCCGTTATCAATTCCATAGAACATGCACTTATGTTCTAAAACTGCTTCCTTATGTTTATCCAAGTTTGGATTAATACAAACTTATTGCATCTAGTGCAGAAACAGCATCTGGTGTGGTACTTGATATCTCACGATTGACTCAATTGCCTAAGCAAGTGATTTGCCAATCATCCGCATCCCTCTCCTCTTTAGTCTGTAAGACACCTTTAGAGAGGGTGACTCCATCATCTGCAGGTACACCACCATGCCAGGAGTCATCTATTCCAAATACCTTTAGAATACTGTCAAAGTACCCACATTAGGAAACTTCCCAAATCTAGATCTAAAACCATAGATCTAGAAACCAGAATGTCATATATTATATCTGTAAGTCAATGTACAACACCCCACGACTTACGGGGAGGCGGAAATATGAAAAAAGATCTTGTTCTTTGCTTAAACATCGACTAACCGTAAGAATCGAAGCTAAACGATAACTAACACGAATCATAGAAGTTCTAAACTATTATGTGAAGTGATTATACCTAAAGAACCGTATCCTTCGACTTTACGTTCTCCACCTCCTCCTCGGCCTTCTCCAAGTACTAGACGATCCACCCGAGAGCTTTGCTTCAAGCTTTACTTCAAACTAGAGGTAACTAGGTTTCTTGAAGTGCTAATCTAAGTAACCTAGGTGATATAGAGTTGGATTATGGAGTGATTAGTCTATTCTAATCCTTGATCTCAACACATGAGAGGCGAGGATTAGGGTTTGAAGAGAGAGAGCTTGAGGAGAGAGAAGGTGAGCATGAGAATGAGATGAGATAATGATCTATCATAATATATATCAAGCATTATCATTTATCCAATAAAAGAAAATAAAGGATTTACAACCATGCTTCATAAATATCAAAGGGTGATTCATCTCCATGAATCATTAAGCATTTATGATGCATTAATGACATGGATGAATCACTCATATGACTCACTAATCTCATTTAATGCATATGCCACCTTAACCCCCAAGTCACCATCTTCTAGAAGCTTCTCGTGAAATTACGAGAACGCCCCTTCTATCCGTGAAAACACGGAAAAACTTTAGACTGTGTAAATCTAATATCCCGATACTAGAATCTGGTTTAAACCAAAGCCGACTAGTAAAAACCGTCTGAAAGTCGTACGTGCGTAAACACAAGTATGCGTCCGAACCCTTGTCGTAAAACCATACGACCTCTATATCGTTTCGCCTGGAGCAGGGATACTCTCTGTGTGGGACTCTAATGACTCGACTACTATGCTGGCAGTAGGTTTAACCATAGACCGCAAGCGGCACTAGCTGTACGTAACGGTCCCCAGGTAGATGTCGATAAGAAGGACGATGAGGAAACCCATCCGAACTCCTACTGAGCCTGATGTGACAATCTCCATACAGTCCGGTCTGTTCGTCTAAGACTATCGTATATCGGGCCTAAGGGGCGGCAAGCGTCAGTCCCCAAATAGCGGTATAAGTCATGTCGGAGCGAAGCCCATTACACCCTGAGAAACTACTGGAACCTACCAGAAAATCTCGCTTGTCCTGGCCAGGGACTTTGCGTAATGGCTCTCTGACACAGCGCGATATCAACTCACAATACCGGGAGAGACGAATCCTGTCTAACCGCCACTGCCTCCAAGTGCTCGGGACTGCACCCAACTGCTACCTGTTTGCACGACTCCTTTGAGCCGTGGTAGGGTAGCAATCTAAGAACAGTGGGACACACTCGAGGCGAAGTAGCAGTGTCAAGTCTGTGGACTATGCTGTACTCCTGGGAACTGTTAACTGACGACTCGTATAAAAACCCAATCAACAGTTCCCTGCGAGTCCAGTCCGGTGTACCCGTAACCCAACGAGCACCTGTATACTATCTCCAGTACGAAGTACTGATGGCTGTGGGACAGACCATCTCCCAAACTGGGATGAGAAGCGTACAAACTAGTCTACTCCACAGTATCGATGCCCTATCTCGATAATCCTACGACTAGGGACCTGAATAAGGATGTGCTTGTAGACTACCCAGCCCCCACTAGTGTGACTGCCATCACAACGCTGGTAGTCAAGCAAGATCCTAAGAGCTCTATCAATACGTATATTTACATATTAAGATAGCAAAACCAAGTAGCATACTACCATGTTTAGCAAGACTGTTATATACATGTGAATATCCCAAGCTTCCATTAAGTAATATACAAACTAGTATGATACAATAAAGGCCCCTAGGGCATACACACTAACAATATCCATATCCTGTCTGGAGGAACAACTGTGTGACGACCACAGTACAACCGATCGTAGTATAGGAATTTTACTTCCTACTCTGTGTATGTCATCCAAATACCATGCCATCACACCCTACTACCTTCTTAACAGATCCATCCCTATTCTGATGAAGTCAAACCCATGACTGTCACATCAAAAATAGATGATCTAGCTCCGCTATATCTGCTCAAGTCTATAAATAGATATAAGCTACTTGCCCGCTATGCTTCCGCTGCTCCCACTGACAGAATAATATATACGTGCACTCCTAAAGCTAGTTTAGAACGACGCTATACTTATCATCCTGCCCGGTCTCATAGTCAGGAACAACAGTAGTGTCATGTTTGGGTAAACAAGAACCTCACTGTCACCGTCCTTTAGGCTACCAGAGTACCTCTCGGGTGTCTGAGGTTACCCACCTTATCTGCGGAGTGGCTAATGGAATGTCAAACCTGATTGAATCTTTAGGCCCTATTAAACTTTCCGTAATCGTTTGCAGTTCTGGAATCACTTCAAGTTCAACCATACTCATACTACTGTTTTCTGAAAAAAAATCCATTTTGCTAAAACTGTGGCGAGTCAAGAAAAATATCACTATTGATCTTCTAGATGGTAGAAAATAAACCCTCGTCATAGCCGGGGTCAACCCACAAACTACCATTACAGAAACGTGCCCTGAGTTATCTAGAGTCTGGTTTTAAGCATAAGCCGGACAACTCCCCGTACCTTAACATCGTTAAGATATGAACCATTATATATCCAATATAGAAACTTTGGCACTTATTTAATTTGAACCAGATTCAAATCATGCAGCTGTCTCCAGTGCATATAAACTTAATGGAAAGAGGCTAATCAGTATTACTCAACTTAGGAATCCATCCAATTATGAGTAACCTGAAAGAGAAACAAGTTTCTCAAAACTATTACTATCATCTGAATACCAATCACAAGAATCTACATCTTCGATCTCTTTGAAGAATCTCGATACTTGCGACATCTGGTTCTCTACTTTATTCTTATACCCACAACTTCTCAAAAATCAGACCTTGCATTTCTACGAAACACTTGTCTAAAAACTAGAGAATTCATAAGTAAACAGAACATAGTACTGTAAGTCCATGCTACCTATCTCGGTACTTTCGGGCATACGGAATATGATGAAAAACAATTTTCTTAGAGGTGGTAACATGGACTTAAAGCCCGGATCTTTGTTAAACATCTAACTAACAACCTAACTAGGAGTTATTAACTACTCGGTTAGGGGGTTATACCTTTCTTTTCTTGAACTCCTTCGTCTTCAAGCCTCGATGGTTGTCCGAATCGGCTTCTCCCCGTCGTCTCCTTGCACCGAAGATCGATCCACCTGAAAGCTTCTACCTTTGGCTCCTTCTTCGAACTTTGAAGAAACTAGTTCACTCGGTTTGCTAAACCTTGTGAACTAGAGTGAGTAGAGAAGAGTTTTGTTGGGATTTTATCTATGGTTCTTGGTTCTCAACACATGAGACAAGTGAACCATAGACTCAAGAGAGCGAGAGCAAGAGGAGGAAGATGAGAGCTCAAGAACAAGAGAGAGAATGAGAATGATAGAATGAGAGAAGACTTTTCTCATTTGGCTCTCATAATCCAAAACCATCATAACACATCATAGCAATCAAGTATTATGTGATGGTTTAAGCAACAATAGCCATATCATTTTATGCACTCATTTTGCACAAGAGAGCAAGCAAGCAAAAGTCTTTGCCATGAAATGATAGCTATTGTTATCATGATGGTCAACTAGTCAAGCCTAGTCAACCGGTCAACAAAGTCAACAAGTCAACAAAGTCAACCCCTCAACAACCATGTCACCATAATACTTAATTAATATAATTGTTAATCATATTCTCATTAGGGTTGAGCAAAAAGTCAACGGTCAATGGTCAACAACCCTAATGAGAATCCTCTGCCTCTGTCTCTCCGTCAACTGTGCATACACACCCGCATCCGCTTTCCGAGGAACACGAATGCATACTGGATAAAACCAATCCCAAAAGGTACACTAGGATCTGGCTTAAACCAAAGCCCGCTAGTGAAAACTTTCCGGACACTGTACGTGCACAAGTGCACGGATGTGACCGAACCCTGTCGCAAAACCATGCGACCTGTCGCAAAACCATGCGACCTCTACTCTTTTGCCTAAAGGAGAATAGCTTTCTGTGTGGGACTCTAAAGACTCGACACTACGCTGGCAGTGGGTTTAACCACAGACCGCAAGCGGCACTAGCTTTGCATAACGGTCCCCAGGTAGATGCCGACAAGAAGACTGATGAGGCGAAACCCATCTGAACTCCTACTGAGCCTGAATATGACATTCTCCGTACAGTCCGGTCTGTTCGTCTGATACATCGCATAGCGGGCCTAGGGGCAGTAAACGTCAGTCCCTTAATAGCGGTACAAGTCGTGTCGGAGTGAAGCCCAAAACACCCTGAGATAACGCTGGAAGCCTACCAGTATATCTCGTTTGCCCTGGCCAGGGACTACTCGTGTAATGGCTCTCCTAGACATAGCGCGATGTCAACCCCCAATACCGGGAGAGACGAATCCTGTCTAACCGTCACTGCCTCCAAGTGCTTCGCGACTACACCCAACTACTACCTGTTTGCACGACTTCGTTGAGCCGTGGTAGGGTAGTAATCAAAGTACAGTGGGAACACACTCGAAGCGAAGTGACAGTGTCAAGTCAGCGGACTAAGCTGTACTCATGTCACCTGGGAACTGATAACTGACGATAGGCATAATACCAACTAGTCAGTTCCCGACGAGTCCTGTCCAGTGTACTCGTAACCTAACGAGCACCCGCATATTATCTCAAGTACGACGTACCGACGGCTGCGGGACAGACCGTCCCCCACACTGGGATGAGAAGCGCATGCGCTAGTCTACTCCGGAGTATCGATGCCCTGTCTCGATAGTCCTGCGACTAGGGACCTGCGTAAGGATGTGCTTATAGATTACCCAGCCCCACCAGTGTGACTGCCATCACAACGCTGGTAATCAAGCAAAGATCCTAAGGGCTCCACTAATGTGTATAGGTGATATACTAGAATAAACACATGTACACATTGAAGTAGAAACAAACCAAGTAGCATACTACTATTTTGAGCAATATTGTATATACACGGTGAATATCCTAAGCTTCCATTAAGTAATATACAAACTAGTATGATACAGTAATGGCCTCTAGGGCATATACACTAACAAGTACGAGGACCTACCCTTTTGTCCTGATGGACATTGGACAACATACAATACTCTGGATAAGTCCGCTGAGTTGAATAACTCAGAACCTGTGCGTCGTAGGTTGAAAACTGTATCCAGGCGATTATTGGAGGTAGTGCCCTCAGAGTCAATTATTGGATCACAGGCACTGATTGCAATGATTGAGAGAGGACCTATACCGTTTGAACAGTCTTGCTCAAGATGACAGTATGCTATCTGGTTTATCTTTATCATCGTGTACTGCTTTAGGTGACCTTATAAGTCACTATTGCGCGTCTATAGAGCCCTTAGGATTCTTGCTTGACGACCAGCAGTATGATGGCGATCATATACGTGAGAGCTGGGGTCTATAAGCACATCCAAAAAAGGTCCCTAGTCGTCGTAGTTTTCGAGAAAGGGCATCGATATTCCAGAGTAGACTAGTGTATACAGTCGAGACCCCGACGAGGGGCGGTGGCCGGTCTCACAAGCCACTGGTGTCAGTTGGTTCATTTAACATGTATACAGGTGCTCATTGGGTTATGAGTACAACGGACATGACTCACCGGGAACATGCTAGTTGGTCTTATACCAGACGTCAGATAGCAAATCCCTGGTGACATTTGTACAGGTTAGTTCATCGACCTGAGATCGTCATTTGTCTCGTGTGAGTTCCCACTGTACTTCGATTACTACCCTACCACGGCTCAAAGGAGTCGTGCAAACAGGTTTTAGTTGGGTACAGTCCCGAGCCACATGGAGGCAGTGAGCGCATCTGCAGGGGTTCGTCTCTCCCGGTATTGGGGGTGAGGTCACGCTGTGTCTAGGAGAGCCATTACGCGAAGTCCTTGGCCAAGGCAGGAGATTTACTGGTAGGTATTCCAGTAGTATCTCAGGGTGTTCTAGGCTACACTCCGACACGACTTGTACCGCTTTTGGGGGTCTGACTTTCACCAACCCCCTAGGCACGCTATGCGATGCTCATAGACGAACGGACCGGACTGTACGGATATTGTCACTGAAAGGCTCAGTAGGGTGTCAGGATGAGTTCGCTCATCGACGTCCCTTTTGGTCAATACCTGGTAGCCCGTTACGTATGGCTAATACCTCTGACGTGCTAGTGGTTAAATCCGCAGCCAAAGTATTGACGAGTCTTTAGAGTTCCCCACAGACCGTTTCTCAAGTTTCGGCGAAACGCTGTAGAGGCCGTATGGAGATATGGCAGGGTTCGATCATATACGTGCGGTATTGCATGGATCATGATCGGACGGGTAATACTAGCCGGTTTTGGTTTAAGCTGGATCCTAGTATTGTACAGCGTAGATTTTGTCTTTTTGCATTTGTATTCGGTCGCAATACAAATACGGGTATGTATATACAGTCGCGGGGTTTTCCTGTAATTTATTACGGGATCAGTTTTCTGAAGTTACCAGTTTGCATTCCGTTTCGGCAAGTTTTCCTTTGTTCCTTCACGGCCGGATTTTTCCGATGGAGGGGGTTATTTGCAAGTGTGCAAATTAGATATGTGGACGGGGTTTCTTTTAAATGAGGGATTATGATAAATCTGCATCTTTGCTTTTCTTCTTTCATGATGGCTGGCATTAATGGTGATGGATTATGAAAGGATTTTGGATTGGAAATTGATATGATTATTTTTCATTGTTATCACCCATTTTCTTTATGGTCAACACAACTCTCTTGTGCTCACCGCCCTTGCTTAATTCCCTCCTCCATATTCATTTGGCCGGCCACTTGATGAGAGAGAGAGGATTCATTTGGTGGTGGGGAAAATTTCTTCATCTCATTTTGACTACTACAAATTTCCTCACCTCTCTCCAAAGTTCTTCTTTCTCCTCCACATCCATACAAGGCAACTTCATACCCGCATTGAGATAATCCATTCTACACTAACCTACAGCATTCTTGGACACGCCAACTCGCCAACTGCGTGCCTGAGTTGCCTCGGTCAAGAGGTGGGAGCCCGTAAAAGAACCCGGCGATGTAGTGCCCGCTCCGACGAGGAGCTGAAGACCGGAGATTCCGCGAGGAGATCGGAGTGGAGGCCGAAGACCGATGGATACGGATCGCTCGGTATAGATTCCTACTCATTTTCTAGTTTGCTAGAGTTAGGTTAATGGCCCGATCCGGGTTTATAGTGTGCGGTAACGCCGGTTTACAAGTTTTGTAAAATTTTCGTTTCCGCATTCCGCCGTCGGATTGACGGCCGGGACGCTGCCGTGCACTTACATTGGTATAAGAGCCACGCCACTAACCTAGTCTAGCTTGCTCTAGTGTGTTTGAAACTTCGATCGAACAAATATCCCAAAACAGCATTTTCAAATTATCAGTTTTCTGTCGAATTTTTTTTGGCTCGAAAAATTATTTTGAGTGTTGCACAAATTCGTCCAGGAAGTTCTAAGAGTTCTGTAAAAATTTGGTCGCATGTTATTTCTGTTTAGCTGCGGAACCGCGGCCAAACCCATGCTTTGGCCGCGGTTCCACCGCCAATTTGACTGTTCATTGCATCAAATTTTTACAGTAGCCTTCTGAGTTGAAAATGGGGTTTTTTGAATGTTCTGTTTGGGCCTAGATTTATTTTGAGTGCTACAGTTATGCTTGGGGCCCACTTCGGGAATTTTGGTCGATCGAAAATTTTAAACATGTTAGTTCACAGTATTTACATTATATCTGCGACCGTGAATGTCATTTGATCGGTAAATCCTGTCTAACTGCTATAGCCCTTTTAGACGGATTTGCGAACGTGACATTCACGTTGATGTTCTGTGTTGTGCTGTGATATTGCGGATTGGTCGTGGGGGATAGCCTGGATGCAATGGTAGTACTGTTTGGTTGTATATGTACATTTGATATTGCGCGGCGAGCGTCCGACTTGTGGACTGCCGTCACTGCCTGTTTGTATATTATTCTTTTGGGGCACGACCGGGCTGAGGTGGATGTACCCGTTGTATGTATATTTTACTTTATGTACTAGGATTACCCAGCGGAGGGGTGCACGGGTAGCCGGATTCTAGAGGGCAACGAGCCCTCATCTCATGGCGTTGAGACGGAGGGGGCTTCACTCTAGAATTAGCGGGCTATTCGCCGCACTCGTAGGGGGTATAGGTTGACCCAAGAAGGCGTACCCAAGTTACCGGAATCCGTGAAGTGCTGGGTAGCCCATTCACGTTGTTGAAGGGGGCTGCCTCGCTTCAGGTTTTGGCGGGTAACTTGCCACGCCCGTAAGGGTCTAGGATTTCATTGCACAGGGTATCCACACAACTAGGGGAACGTCGGGTTTCAGTAGCGGCTCTGTGAAACCCGGGGATCCCAGATATCTGTATTGTTTTGTGATGCTTATTACATTTCTGTGATATTGCATTTTATCATGCCTTGAGCAAATATTATATATTAATATATATACTAGTAGATGTTGTATATGTTTTGCATCCGCGCTAGTCCAGTCCCCGCTCTGTCGTTAGTTAAGTAACCTAACGGGTGATGACGGGACCCAGTGGCGAATGCGGATGGCATATACGTACATCATTATTTTCATTCTTTTGTAGTGTGATCAATTGATGGGACTGCATTGATTCGGATCAATGCAAGATAAACAAACCTATTCTGATGTTGTTGGAACATTTTTCAAAAATTATTGCAAGGTCGTTCTCTTTTGTTTTGCACAGTTGTATTCGGTTGTGAATATCCAGCACCTCAGTCGACGAGGCAAGGGCCGAGATCCTTTCACCCGGAGTGACCCCTTGGACAGAAATTTGCGTTAGGGCAATAACTTCACTATAGCCGATTGCCTTTTGCTTTGCATCGTGGTATTCAGTTGGAATATCCTGCACCTCATTCTACGGGGAAAGAGCCGAGATCCCTTCACCGGGAGTGACCTCTTTAGCAAAGGTTCTCGTCACTATATTTTTATAAAAAGCTATCCGGTTCCTTCAACGATATCAAGTTCATTACGTTAAAGGTTTTTCGCAAAAAATCATTCGTAGCCCTCCGTCGTTTCAGTTAAATGTTCGTTAGTATTCAAGCAATGTATTTTGACCTACGCCAAGGCATAGTGATTGGTAGCTACCGGATATTTATCTGTTGCATAGATAGATGCGTTAGTTTGGGACAGTCGTACTACTATTTTGGCCTACATCAAGGGTATGTACGGGTGGGTTCAAATTAACCTGGATAATGACGGGTAGAACTTGACATGTGACTTATGATATGTTGGCCTACGTCAAGGTCATAGAGCATGAGGCAAAAATCACATCGGGAGTTTCTAAAGAAACTGAAACTTGCCAGATATGCGCATATCTTCTGGAGTGTGATAACGTGAGCGGATTCAGTCACGTTATCATGCGATGATAGTTGGATCCCGATTCCCACTGATGAGCTGGTTTACTCCTCGGGTGATCCCAACTAATTCTTCTTTCAGGTTTGGAGGAGAATTTGTGGTTACAGCTGTAAGTCCACGTTACCCTTCCCCGGTTCTTTGGGGTTGCGGAAATAGTGAAAAATTATATTTTCTAGGGTGGTAACATGGACTCATAATACGGATCTTTGTTAAACAACTACCTAACAACCTAACTAGGAGTTTTACCTACTCGGTTAGGGGGTTATACCTTTCTTGATCTTCTTCGTCTTCAACTCTTGTGGTGTA
This sequence comes from Agapanthus africanus, assembly GCA_030015575.1. Classification (NCBI taxonomy): domain Eukaryota; kingdom Viridiplantae; phylum Streptophyta; class Magnoliopsida; order Asparagales; family Amaryllidaceae; genus Agapanthus; species Agapanthus africanus. The sequence continues at coordinate 237,831,672 of CM057346.1, forward strand.
CGGACCGGCCTCCCCTCATCATTTTCTCGCGCCGAAGATGGATCCAACCGAAAGCTTCTACCTTTTGGCTTCTTCTTTGAACTTGAAGAAACTAGAACACTTGGCTCGCTAGGCCTTGTGAACTAGGATGAGTAGAGGATTGTTTTGGTGTTTTTATCTCTAAGGCAATGGTTCTCAACTCATGAGAGGGGTTTGTCTTGAGCTAGAGAGAGCAAGAGGAAGTGGGAGAGCTTGAGCAAGTGATGGCAAGAGAGAGAAATGAAATGAGAGAATGAGCAAACCTTTTGCCATCCAAGCTCTCATAATCCAAAATCATCATAACAATGTAATAATAATTGAGTATATTGTAATGGTTGTTATCCTGACAAATGACACTATCATTTCTTGCATTAAATGCAAATGGTGAACAAAACAAGCAAGCATAAGTCAATGCAACCAAATGATGGCCATTGTCATGATGGTGGTAAACAAGTCCAACCTAGTCAACCGGTCAACAAAAGTCAACAAGTCAACAAGGTCAACCTTTCAACCCTAACCATGTCACTATAATGCTCAATTAATATTATTGTTAATCATATTTCTAATTCTCATTAGGGTTAAGCAAAAGTCAACAGTCAACAACCCTAATGAGAATCCTCTGCCTCTGTCTTTGTCAACTGTGCATACTGTTAGTTATATGTATGCCCTAGAGGCCATTTCTGTACATACGATGTATATTGTAGTGGATGCTAGGACATATATAGGGAGGACTTTCTTGCTCGACAAGATAGTATGCTATCTGGTTATACTTTATCTTAACATGTAGTCTGATTGTCTCTATATTACATGTTGATAAAGCCCTTAGGCTATGTACTTGACTACTGGGACTATGATGAGATCATACTAGTGGGGCCACGGTAGTCGACGAGTACATCCTATAACTGTTCCTAGTCGAGGGTGTATCGAGATAGGGCATCGATGTACCAGAGTAGACTAGCGTATACGCATCTTGACCCATATGATGGGCGATGGATGGTCCCATATCCATCGGTGTTTGACATCAAGGATGGTGTACGGGTGCTCAGTGGAGACTGGGTACACTGGACGGACTCGCCGAGAACTCCCAGATGGTATTATACCTCACGTCAGATGGCAGTTCTCCGGTGACATTGGTACAGAGTAGTCTGTTGACCCGAGATTGTCATAGAGTCTTGTGTGATTACCACTGTGCTTTGATTTCCATCATACCACGTCTAAGAGGGCATGCAAAAAGGTGGCTTTTGGGTACAGTCCCGAATCACATGGAGGCAATGAGCGATAGGAGGGGATTCGTCTCTCCCGGTATAGGGAGTAGATGTTGTGCTGTGTTCGATTGGCTATAACCGGAAATCCCTGGCCAGGGTTGCTGAGATTTACTGGTAAGTGTTATCAGTAGTTTCTCGAACTGTTATAGACCTCATATCGACACGACTTATCAAGCTACTGGGGTCTGACGTTTACCACCCCTAGGCGAGATATGCAACATATCAGACGACGAGACCGGACTGTACGGGAGTGTTACTGTTTGGATTCACAGGAGAATGTACAGGCTTGCTTGTTGATCTTCTGAGCGCTCAATACCTGGGTAGCTGTTACGTTTAGCTGACCGCTTGCAGCTTGTGGGTGTTTGATATGATCATCACCTACTGCCGGCGTATTGACGATTCTTTAGAGTCCTACACAGAGGTTTCTTGACTCGGGCAAAACGGAGTAGGAGCACATATGTGATATGTGCGGGACCGAGGATAATGCGTTATATGATACCGTATTATATTCTCGCGATATTTGATATCAGCCGGGTCGTCGGATCAAGTGTTGATTCGGCAAATCGGTACGGATAAATATTAGTCGGTTATATGCGATATAGCCGGATTGTCGGATCAAGTGTTAATTCGATAATTTAATTTATAATAATATATATGATATATTAAATTACATTAACTAATATTTGCTCACTAAAAGATGTAAGTGCACGGCGGCGCCCCGGCCGTCAATCCGACGGCCAAACGCGGAAACGGTGGTAAACTTAAATTTTTGCGGACTTGGCAAAACGGCACCACCGCGCACTAAACCCCGGATCGTAAACCATTAACAAGTCTAAGCTACAAAGAGGATGGGTTAGAGATATACCGACGATCCAAGTCCTCCGGTCTTCATCTCCACTCCGATCTCCTCGCGGGATCTCCGTCCGTCTCCTCCTCGTCGGAAAGGGCACCACGAAGCCGGGTACTTTTACGGGCTCCCACCTCAATACCGAGGCAACTCGCGCATGAAGCCGGCAACTCGACATGCTCAAGATATGCTGTAGGAAGATAGTGTAGAGTGTATGTCTCACTTTGGGGTTGGTTGCCATTGATGGAGGTGAAGGAAGAATGAGGTTGAGAAAAATGGTGCTTTCATTTTTCATGGAAGGAAATTGAGATGAAAGGAATGCTCCAAGCTCACAAAATCAAACTCTCTCATTTTTCTTCTCTTTTCTTCTTCTCTCTTTCTTTTTACAACCATGATGATCATCTCTCTCATTTAGAAATGGTGGAGGATAACAATATGAAGCAAGAGGGAGGTGAGTGTAGTAAAAGGAGGAGGGTGACCACATCCAAACATAATCATCACTAAACTTACATCAACCTCAAATCATTTCTAATCTCATCAAATCATGAAAAGCAAAGATGCTTATCATGTCAACCCTTATGCAAATAAGTCCTCCACAAATACCAATTTGCACAATTGCAAATTAGTCCCTCCATCAGAAAAGTCCGGCCGGGAAAGAACAAAGAAAAACCGGCCGGAACGGAAAGCAAACTGGCAACTCCAGAAAACTGGTCCCGTAATAAATTACAGGAAAAACCCCACACAGTGCATACACACCCGCATTTGTATTTCGTCCGGATACAAATGCAATGAGACAAAATCTACACTGTACTATACTAGGATCCGGCTTAAACCAAAGCCGGCTAGTAATATCCGTCCGATCCTGATCCGTGCAATACCGCACGTATCTGATCGAACGCTGCCATATAACTATACGGCCACTAGTACAAAACCGTCCGATCCTGATCCGTGCAATACCGCACGTATCTGATCGGACCCTGCCATATCTCCATACGGCCTCTACAGCGTTTCGCCCGAAACTTGAGTAACTGTAAGTGTGGTGGACTCTAAAGACTCGTCAATACTATGGCTGTGGATTTAACCACTAGCACGTCAGAGGTATAAGCCAATACGTGACGGGCCACCAGCTATTGACCAAAAGGGACGTCGATGAGCGAACTCATCCTGACACCTTACTGAGCCTGTCAGTGACAATATCCGTGCAGTCCGGTCCGTTCGTCTATGAGTATCGCATGGCGGGCCTAGGGGGTTGGTAAAAGTCAGACCCCCAAAAGCGGTACAAGTCGTGTCGGAGTGTAGCCCAGAACACCCTGAGATACTACTGGAATACCTACCAGTAAATCTCCTTGCCTTGGCCAAGGACTTTGTGTAATGGCTCTCCTAGACACAGCACGACCTCACCCCCAATACCGGGAGAGACGAACCCCTGAAGATACGCTCACTGCCTCCATGTGGCTCGGGACTGTACCCAACTAAAACCTGTTTGCACGACTCCTTTGAGCCGTGGTAGGGTAGTAATCAAAGTACAGTGGGAACTCACACGAGACAAATGACGATCCCCAGGTCGATGAACTAACCTGCACACATGTCACCAGGGAACTGCCATCTGACGTCTAGTATATGACCAACTAGCATGTTCCCGGCGAGTCCTGTCCGGTGTACTCATAACCCAACGAGCACCTGTATACATCTTAGGTGATCCAACTGACACCAGTGGCTTGTGAGACCGGCCACCGCCCCTCGTCGGGGTCTCGACTGTATACACTAGTCTACTAATGGAGTATCGATGCCCAGTCTCGAAACTCCCACGACTAGGGACCTTTTAAGGATAAGCTTATAGACCGCCAGCTCCCACTTATATGATCGCCCTCATACTGCTGGTGGTCAAGCAAGAATCCTAGGGGCTCTATCAACGTGTAATAGCGACGTGTCAGGTCACCTAAAACAGTACACGATGATAAAGGTAAACCAGATAGCATACTATCATCTCGAGTAAGACTGTCCTACCGGGATAGGTCCTCCCTCAATCATTACAATCACGTACCTGTGACCTAATAATTGACTCTGAGGGCACTATCTCCAACAATCTCCCACTTGCACTCAAGGCTAATTATTGCGATGTCGCATACTCACAGCCCGTGTGATACCGAACACCCAACTCCTCTACTAGTCAGTCTCACAAAGCTCGTTTGCGAAACTATTGCGTTCGAGGAATAGCCTCAGTGAGTGGATCCGCTTTGTTGTTTCTTTCCATGTCTCTCTATATCTCATGTTCGCGGAGAAACCCATCTCCCGAAATGAGCAATACCTGTCTTAGAATGTGTCTGGATGTCTGATGGGACATAGCTCATAAATGAACTCCAAATCCAAACTTCTTTAGACTGAATCGTCAACTGAACTTAATCAGTATCCTGCGCGCCATGCCTCCCTCAGTATTGCCTTGGATCACCTGTCCAAAATACTGCCCCTCGTCAGAGGGAAAACTGTAACTTTGACAACCTCCTTGTCGTCCATGTCACCTTGGAAGCCTGGAATGATAACTGTCTCCCGAATGAGGCTGTCGTTATCATATCCCTAGAACATTCACTTATGTTCTAGAACTGCTTCCGACTGTTTCTCCAGGACTGGATCAATGTCAATTTATTGCATCTAGTGCAAGAACAACATCTGGTGTGGTACTTCACATCTCATGATTGACTCAATTGCCTGAGCAAGTGATCTGCCAATCATGCACATCCCTCTCCCCTTTAGTCTGTAAGACACCTTTAGAGAGGGTGACTCCATCATCTGCAGGTATACTACCGTGCCAGGAGTCGTCCATTCTAAATACTCTTAGAATGCTGTCTAAGTACCCTGATTGGGAAACCACCCAAATCTAGATCTAAAACCATAGATCTAGTAACCAGTACGTCAGACATAAAGTCCAAGTCCTTTGTGGAGAAACTACTGTGTGACGACCAAAGTATAACCGATCGTAGTGTAGGAGTTTCTTTTCCTACTCTGTGTATATCATCCAAATACCAGGATATCACACCCTACTACCTTCTCAACAGATCCATCCCCTATTCTGATGAAGTCAAAACCATGACTGTCACGTCAGAAATAGATGATCTATCTCCGCTACATCTGCTCTAGTCTATAAATAGACATAAGCAACCTGTCCACCAATGCTTCCGCTGCTCCCACTGACTACGACAACCCTCTGGCAGAGTCATATAGGCGTACACTTCCAAAGCAAGTTTAGAACGACGCTATACTCATCCTCCTGCTGGGTCTCGCAGCCTGGAACAACAACAATGGCAAGTGTGGGTAAACAAGAACTTCCCTGTCACCGTCCTTGAGGCTACCGGAGTACCTCTCGGGTGCCTGAAGTTACCCACCTTATCTGCGGAGCGGCCAATGGAATGTCAAATCAGATTGAATCTTTAGGTTCCTTATCAAATCTTCAGTAATCGTTTGCGGTTCTGGAATCACTTCCAGTTCTACCATACTCCCACTGCTGTTTTCTGAAAAATCCATTTTTAATAAAACCGTGGCGAGTCTAGAACAATATTGCTATTGTTCATCCAGATGGTAGAAAATCAACCCGCGTCATAGCCTGGGTCAACCCACAAACAGCCATTACAGAAACGTGCCTTGAGTTATCCAGAGTCTGGTTTTAATCATAAGCCAGACAACTCCCCGTACCTTAACAATGTTAAGATATGAACTGTACTATATCCAATATAGAAACAAAGGCACTGATTTAATTTAACCAGATTCAAATCATGCAGCTGTCCCCAGCGCATGTCAACTAAATGGAAAGAGGCCGATCAGCGTTACTCAACTTAGGAATGCTTCCAATTATGAGTAACCTGAAAGAGAAGCGATTTCTCTTAATTATTACTATCAACTGAATACCATACACAAGTATCTACATCTTCGATCACTTTGAAGAATCCCGATACTTGCTATACCTGGTTCTCTACTCTATTCAAATACCTATAACTCCTCAAAACTTAGACCCTGTGTTTCCACGAAACACATGTCTAAGGGCTAGAGAAGTTAAAAGTAAACAGAATATAGTACGAGGACCAAGCTCTCTGTCCTAATGGACACTGGACAATATACAATACTCTGTATAAGTCCGCTGAGTCTAACAACTCATTCACTGTGTGTCGTAGATTGAAAACTGTACTTATGGTTAAGAAGAATTACACCGCTGTTTAATGCTCCTTACCTAACCATCCACTGATATAGGTAAATGTCATCGACATAATATCAAAAGGTATATCTCAGTCTATGAAAATAGACGTACAGATATATCAATTTGAAATTGGTGCACAACAGCGGATATTCAAAACCAAATATTTGCCGACCGGCAAACAACCCAGGCGATCTCCTCAAATATCACCGATTACAACGAATCCCGATATAATAAGGATGATCACCCAATTCCCACTAACTTACTCCCACTCATCATCTGTAAAACTATACAGATGTGAGAATTATACCTGGTAAATACATACCCTGGAGTAAGTGTCTAATCGGGAAATCAGTTTTCCATTAACAGTACACAGTGAAACTGAAACATTGAAATGTTTCGTTGGGGTATCCTGGTATTCCTAGTAATGCCTCATCCATTATCCTAATTCACAACTGTAACCGTATAATTCTATGCCACCTCTCCAAATCCCTTCATATGTCTTTAGTCTTTACCTTCTGTACACCCCTTTAGGCCAATTGGTTTTCTACCTTCCCTACCGTTCGGCACCAGCCTATGGTTTGGAAGAAGACTATCCAAAAAGCATAAAGGGTGTACTGTCCTAATCCTAGGAGCACTCGCAACGCGAGAGAAGGTGAAGATAAAAGACATCTGAATGTACTTTATTCCTATTTCTCCTGAACCAGGATCCATCCCCGAACTGGAACAAGTTCCTTTCGAGTTCGTATATAACCATACGATGGATTATCCAATAAAATGGGATCTTCGTAGTGATACGGAGTGTCCTGGAGAAATACAAAGGTGATGTGGGAGTGGTAACGAAATATTTGGTTGGTCGTGAATATCTGTTGCAATTTACTTTGCCCTCTTACTAATCCCTTGCTTTGTCTGAACTTAATGCCTTCTGCACACCATCGTTATGCTAATTGGTTTTCTTCATTCCCTACCGGTCGGCACCAGCCTAAGGTTTGGAAGAAGACAATCCAATTTGCGTAATAGGTGTACTACCCCTAAACCAAGGAGTACTCGTAACCTGAGAGAGGGTGAAAAGAAAAGACAACTGAATAATCCTATCCGTTTTCTCCAGAACCGGAAACCATCCTCGAATTCCTTCGAGTTCGTATCTAATCATACGATGGTTTTGTCCAATGGAAGTGGACGTTCGCAGTAATACGGGGTGTCCTGGAGAAAAGGGTAAAAGTAGGAGTGGCAATGAGGTCTGCAACTCTGACAATCCAAAAGCCAGTGTTAAGAAGGTTCGGTCAACTTGGTCACTGAGTCAAAGTCTTAGGGTCGGGTCAATGGTCGCTGCCAAAGAGAGAGAGAAAAGAAACACTCAGCGTGCACTCTAACCTAGATCAGAATGGTAACCAATTTATCTAATCTGGAAACCTCCCACTGTACCTCAAATTCTCCTCCAAACCTGAAAGAAGAATTAGTCGGGGTCACCCGAGGAGTAAACCAACTCATCAGTGGGAATCGGGATCCAACTCTCATCGCATGACAACGTGACGGAATCCGCTCACGGTATCACACTCCAGAAGGTATGCGCATATCTGGCAAGTTTCAGTACTTTTGAAACTCCCGATGTGATTTCTGCCCCATGCTCTTATGACCTTGGCGTGAGGTCAAAATATCATAAGTCACATGTCAAGTTCTGCCCGTCATTATCCAGGTTAATTTGAACCCACCCGTACATACCCTTGACGTAGGCCAAAATAGTAGTACGACTGTCCCAAACCAACGCATCTATCTATGCAACAGATAAATAACCGGCAGCTACCAAACACTATGCCTTGGCGTGAGGTCAAAATACATAGCTTGAATACTACCGAATATTTAACTGAAATGACGGAGGGCTACGAATGGTTTCTGGCGAAAACCTTTAACGTAATGAACTTGATATCGTCGAAGGAACGGATAGCTTTTAAAAATATAGTGACGAAAACCGTTGCTAAAGAGGTCACTCCCTGTGAAGGGATCTCGGCTCTTTCCCCGTAGAATGGGGTGCAGGATACTCCAAATGAATACCGCGATGCAAAGCAAAAGTAATCGGCTATAGTGAAGTTAATGTCCTGACGCAAACTTTTTGTCCAAGGGGTCACTCCCGGTGAAGGGATCTCGGCCCTTGCCTCGTCGACTGAGGAGCAGGATATTCCAAATGAATACCACGATGCAAAACAAAAGTGAACGTCCTTGCAATAACAGCTTTTTGAAAAGTGTTCCAACAACATCAGATTAGGTTTGTTTTAACTTGCATTGATCCGAATCAACGCAGTCCCATCAATTGATCACACCAAAAAGAACGAAAATATACTGATGTACGTATATGCCATCCGCATTCGCCACTGGGTCCCGTCATTACCCGTTAGGTTAGCTTACTAACGACAGAGCGGGGACTGGACTAGCGCGGATGCAAAACATATACAACATCTACTAATATATATACCAATATATTATATTTCGCTCAAGGCGTGAAAGAAATGCAACATCACAGAGAATGAACAGCATCACAGAAACAATACAGATATCTGGGATCCCCGGGTTTCACAGAGCCGCTGAAACCCGACGTTCCCCTGGTCGTGTGGATAGCCTGTGCAATGAAATCCTAGACCCCTACGGGCGCGGCAAGTCACCCGCCAAAACCTGAAGCGAGGCAGCCCCCTTCAGCGCCGTGAATGGACCACCCAGCACTTCACGGAATCCGGTAACTTGGGCACCCCTCCTGGGTCAACCTGTACCCCCTACGAGTGCGGCGAATAGCCCGCCAATCCTAGAGTAAAGCCCCTTCCGTCTCAATGCCATGAGATGCGGGCTTGTTGCCCTCCAGAACCCGGCTATCCGTGCACCCCTCCGCGGGGCAATCCTAGTACAGAAAGTAAAATATACATACAACGGGTACATCGACCGCAACCAGGTCGTGCCCCAAAAGAATAATACAAACGGGCAGTGACGGCAGTCCACATGTCGGACGCTCGCCCCGCAATATCAAATGTACATAATACAACAAAACTGTACTAGCATTGCATCCAGGCTATCCCCCACGACCGATCCGCAACATCACAGCAAATACATAGAACATCAACGTGAAAGTCACGTTCCCAAATCCGTCTAACCGGGCTATAGCAGTTAGACCGGATTTACCGATCGAGTGACATTCACGGTCGCAGATATAATGTAAATACTGTGAAAAATGTGTTTAAAAAATTTCCGATTGATCAAACAATTAACAAGTGGGCCCCAAAGAAAACTGTAGCACTCACAGAAACAATTGGCCCAACTTTAATATTCCAAAGCCCATATTTTAAGCCCAGAAGGCCTCTGTAAAAAAATGGTGAAGTGATGTGAATAGTGCGCGGCGGAAGGGCCGCACAAAGGGGGTTTTCGCGGCGGTTCCGCGCTCCAACTGTGGAGTTACTTCGTCAAATTTTTACAGAACTCTTATATTTTCCAGTACATCAATATTTTATAACCTGAAAAATTTTTCGAGACCAAAAATTTTCAACAGAAACTGATGCGAACTTAAATGCAGTTTTGGAACTTTTTGATCGATCGGAAATGCAAACACATTACACAAAGTTAGACTAAGTTAATGGCGAGGCTCTGATACCAGTGTAAGTGCACGGCGGCGCCCCGGCCGTCAATCCGACGGCCAAACGCGGAAACGGTGGTAAACTTAAATTTTTGCGGACTTGGCAAAACGGCACCACCGCGCACTAAACCCCGGATCGTAAACCATTAACAAGTCTAAGCTACAAAGAGGATGGGTTAGAGATATACCGACGATCCAAGTCCTCCGGTCTTCATCTCCACTCCGATCTCCTCGCGGGATCTCCGTCCGTCTCCTCCTCGTCGGAAAGGGCACCACGAAGCCGGGTACTTTTACGGGCTCCCACCTCAATACCGAGGCAACTCGCGCATGAAGCCGGCAACTCGACATGCTCAAGATATGCTGTAGGAAGATAGTGTAGAGTGTATGTCTCACTTTGGGGTTGGTTGCCATTGATGGAGGTGAAGGAAGAATGAGGTTGAGAAAAATGGTGCTTTCATTTTTCATGGAAGGAAATTGAGATGAAAGGAATGCTCCAAGCTCACAAAATCAAACTCTCTCATTTTTCTTCTCTTTTCTTCTTCTCTCTTTCTTTTTACAACCATGATGATCATCTCTCTCATTTAGAAATGGTGGAGGATAACAATATGAAGCAAGTGGGAGGTGAGTGTAGTAAAAGGAGGAGGGTGACCACATCCAAACATAATCATCACTAAACTTACATCAACCTCAAATCATTTCTAATCTCATCAAATCATGAAAAGCAAAGATGCTTATCATGTCAACCCTTATGCAAATAAGTCCTCCACAAATACCAATTTGCACAATTGCAAATTAGTCCCTCCATCAGAAAAGTCCGGCCGGGAAAGAACAAAGAAAAACCGGCCGGAACGGAAAGCAAACTGGCAACTCCAGAAAACTGGTCCCGTAATAAATTACAGGAAAAACCCCACACAGTGCATACACACCCGCATTTGTATTTCGTCCGGATACAAATGCAATGAGACAAAATCTACACTGTACTATACTAGGATCCGGCTTAAACCAAAGCCGGCTAGTAATATCCGTCCGATCCTGATCCGTGCAATACCGCACGTATCTGATCGAACGCTGCCATATAACTATACGGCCACTAGTACAAAACCGTCCGATCCTGATCCGTGCAATACCGCACGTATCTGATCGGACCCTGCCATATCTCCATACGGCCTCTACAGCGTTTCGCCCGAAACTTGAGTAACTGTAAGTGTGGTGGACTCTAAAGACTCGTCAATACTATGGCTGTGGATTTAACCACTAGCACGTCAGAGGTATAAGCCAATACGTGACGGGCCACCAGCTATTGACCAAAAAGGACGTCGATGAGCGAACTCATCCTGACACCTTACTGAGCCTGTCAGTGACAATATCCGTGCAGTCCGGTCCGTTCGTCTATGAGTATCGCATGGCGGGCCTAGGGGGTTGGTAAAAGTCAGACCCCCAAAAGCGGTACAAGTCGTGTCGGAGTGTAGCCCAGAACACCCTGAGATACTACTGGAATACCTACCAGTAAATCTCCTTGCCTTGGCCAAGGACTTTGTGTAATGGCTCTCCTAGACACAGCACGACCTCACCCCCAATACCGGGAGAGACGAACCCCTGAAGATACGCTCACTGCCTCCATGTGGCTCGGGACTGTACCCAACTAAAACCTGTTTGCACGACTCCTTTGAGCCGTGGTAGGGTAGTAATCAAAGTACAGTGGGAACTCACACGAGACAAATAACGATCCCCAGGTCGATGAACTAACCTGCACACATGTCACCAGGGAACTGCCATCTGACGTCTGGTATATGACCAACTAGCATGTTCCCGGCGAGTCCTGTCCGGTGTACTCATAACCCAACGAGCACCTGTATACATCTTAGGTGATCCAACTGACACCAGTGGCTTGTGAGACCGGCCACCGCCCCTCGTCGGGGTCTCGACTGTATACACTAGTCTACTAATGGAGTATCGATGCCCAGTCTCGAAACTCCCACGACTAGGGACCTTTTAAGGATAAGCTTATAGACCGCCAGCTCCCACTTATATGATCGCCCTCATACTGCTGGTGGTCAAGCAAGAATCCTAGGGGCTCTATCAACGTGTAATAGCGACGTGTCAGGTCACCTAAAACAGTACACGATGATAAAGGTAAACCAGATAGCATACTATCATCTCGAGTAAGACTGTCCTACCGGGATAGGTCCTCCCTCAATCATTACAATCACGTACCTGTGACCTAATAATTGACTCTGAGGGCACTATCTCCAACAAAAGATTCTTTTTCTCACTCGGGTAATACATTGATATATATGCGATATATGTTAAATGTATTATTTTATTTTGTTGCAATAAATATTGTATATGTGATATATAATATTGTAACATGATATGATAAATAATGCAACTTGTTTAGTAGAGATTAAACATGGTTAGGGTTTGATTAGGGTTAAGGCTTTCTAGAAGTTTCTAGAAGTTTTCTTTCTTTGTCTTTGTTAAGATATTATGCTAGATATTTCCAAAACCCTAACCAAACCTTTAACCCTAGTTAATTCTCTACAAGAGTTAGCTTGACCATGGTTGCATTATCTATCATATTATTTCTTTTCCTATTCATCACAAAAGGATAACTAATATTGTTCATCTTCTTCCTTCAATTCTTTCATGAAAAAGCTTACTTGTTTTTCAAAAAGTGATGAATAATTGTGAGAAAAAGATAAATAAATAGAGCAAAAATCCTACTTCATCATCCTCATCTTCCTTTGCCATTTAGATGAGGGTGTTCACATCATTTCATGAGTGTTAGCTTGTGTTAAAGAAACTTCAAGGTAGATCATCTTAGTATCGAAGATCGGAAGCAAAGGTTGCGTCTTTCTCTTCGTGGAGCCTCTTGAGAGTCCGGATCCCGATGATCGCAGCGAAGGGACAACAACACGGAGCATATGAAGTGAAGGACCGGATCTACAAAGGTTGTAATCCCTCTCACTTAGTGTTAAAGTTGTTAACATGCTTGTTTTCGCCTAATCTCTAGTTTAAAGTTCCGTATTCGGGTTGTTCGGGACGGCTAAATTTTTATTCGGGCATGGTTGATGCCTCGTAGACCCTTGTGCACGTGCCTAGAAACCCTACAGTGGTATCAGAGCCAAGCTAGAGCTTTAGGCGAAGTCTAGACGAAGTTTAAACTCCGATCGAACGCCGAAACCCCGACACGGAACCCTCTCTGTACATTTTTCAAAAATGAGGTTTTTTCTGAATTAAAAATTCTCATAAAATTAAGCAGGAAAAAATAAGAATTACTGTGAAGTACGGACCTCTAACTCAAAAATTTGACCGCGGAACCGCCGCGGAACCATGGGTTTTGCGGCGCTTCCGCGGCTAAAATTTGGACTTAGTCCCTGAAATTTCATGTAATTAATTTTAGGCCCTTTCTTGTTATTTTTTTCTATGAATATTTTAATTCCACTCAAGTGTTGAGTTTTCAAGGGTTGTATTGGGGAATCGTTGATTCGATCGGATAATTTAACTTTGTTTAGTTTGTCCGGATAATTTTTAGAAACTGTTAAAAAGTTCGAACGGATATCAATAACTCACTTTTTCCCCTGTCGGAAAATTTTTCAAAAGCTGGATTTTTTCTCGTGTTTAAGAATGTTCTAAGTCATGCAAGTAACTCGGTGGACCCTCTAGAAGACAACAAACCTTAACTCGATTATGTGACCGTCTTGAACTGCCTTTTGAACCTTAGGGTTTGGGGCAGTACGGCGTGCCACATGTGAGGCGTTGGCTTGACCCTTCTACGGCTGGACCATTGGTACTGTGGCATGTAATGAATGCTTTTTAAACTGAATTCAAGTGTTGAGATATATTGGGGAAATCTTGGGTGTTTGATCATTCGATCGGAAAGTTTAACTTTGTCTATTTATCTGGAATGTGATACAATAATTGGAATCCACAGGTAGTTATGAGATAACTAATTTGAATATTATAGACATAGCACTTTAGTCTCAGATGATCGGTTGCCATGGAATTTTGATGTGATCAAAAGTCCGTCGCAATCACGTAGGGTACGCGGATACTCGCCGGGTAAACTTAATAGACAGCCACGCCCCATAGCCCCGACCAAGTGACTGTAGGAGAACCCCGTCGCCGAAAGCATCCGTTCGGGTGCTCGCGGTAGCGGTGTTCCGCCTTGGTGCACTTCGTCGACGGTATCGGGGGTGCGGCCGTCTACTAAAGTTTGCGACGAGCATTCGGTCAGTTTTTCGGGAATCTTGTTGAATTGCCCGACTTGATATTGAAAAGTGTTTTCGATAAGGAGACTAAAATGCGGGGTTTATAATTGTTAGGCATGCGATATCAAAGGAATTTATTTGGTTAGGCATGTGATGTCTAAGGAGGTTGCGGATTCCAACTGTTGTAGTTTTACACTTTCTTTTCTGTGACCGTAAGCGTAGTATGTGGTGTATCGCCGGCTTCGTTGCTATACATCAACGACAATCGGGATACGCATACTTGCTTACGTTGATGATATGAGATATTATGTGTTGCTGTGATATGTTGTATGGGATCGTCGCGTTTGAATAGCCGGGGGTTTTATGTGAGATGAGAGTTTTTCTTTTTCATTCATGTAAAATTCATTTGTATGTAATATTCTTTTATTGGGGCGCTTCCAGGTAGCGGAAGATGTCACCGTTGTATATTATTTACTTTTCCGCATTAGGTAGACCCAAGGCGGGGAGCACAAGTAACCGGGTTCTAGGGTCCAGTGGGAGACCATCTCGAGGAGTCGAGACCGGGTCCCCTAACCCTAGAATTGACAGTGTTACTTGCCGCTCTCGTAGGGGTCTAGGGATGTGGGTTTGGCTATTCATCGCGACCGTGGAATCCGTGTTTTATACAGGCTCGTATTGAAAACACGGACGTCCTAGTATATCCAATATTTCATATATGTTCTTCTGCTGCAATGTTCTGTGATGAGATCATATTACTGCCTGAGACGAATGTTTATATTATATGAGATATATATATATATATATTATATTGTTGATTTCGTTTCATATCTGTTGCTTGTGAAGTATAATAAAATGGGACTTCATTAATATGATTAATGAAATAAAAGAAACCTAAGATGTTGTGGAATCGAATTTTCAAAAAACACAGGTAGCTACAGTTCTTGCTTTGCATCGCGGTGTTCCTTGTAGAACATCCTGCACCTTATTCGATAAGGAAAGGACCGAGATCCCTTCACCGGGAGTGACTCCTTTAGCAATAACTGGCAGATGCTACAACTCTCGGATTGTCTTTTGATTACTTTTATAGTTTCTGCTTTGCACAGTGATATATATGATATATCCCGCACCTCATTCGACGAGGAAAGGGCCGACGATCCCTTCACCGTGAGTGACCCCTTTAGCAAAACTAGAAAAGCCTCAAAAACACTCCATTTTAAAATCATTTGATTCTACAACGATATCAAGTTCATTACGCAAAGGGTTTTCTAAAAAACCCGTCGTAGCCCTCCGTCATTTTAGGAAGTAGAGTACTTAGTATTCGTGCTGCGTATGTCGACTTTAGTTGAGGCGTAGTGTACGGTAGCTAAGTGATGTCTTCCTACACTGCATATGATGCGATTAGTTAGGACATTCATGTGATTATGTCGACCATAGTTGAGGGTCATATAGGGTGGGTCTGATTAATCATGAAATGACGGGTAGAACTTGACTAGTGCTTATGATATGTTGACCTTAGTTAAGGTCATAAGTGCTAGGGGTAAAATATTATTGGGAATTTCAAGTGTTGAAATTTGCAATAAGATTGCATACCTTCTATGAGATAGTTGGATCCCGATACCCGCTGCGAGTAAGAGTTACTCCTGGGAGAGTTTTACACATTACAATTAGCCGATCAAGTAGGTGTCTAGAAAGGTGTCAATGGGGTTACGCCTCTGGGAAAACGAGGTTTACATTAATTAGGTTTGTGTGAAAGCACGGGGGACCTCCCTCAAAGTACCGACACTGGCCTGGCTGAAAGATTGGCGAACTTGTAGCGTGTAATTAATCCCGGCTAGTTTTTCCTTTTAGGGTTTGAAGGAAGATTTGATTAAAACAGTGGGAGACATCCTGATTAGATATATTAGATAACCAATCTAATCTTGCAAGAGCATACGCTGAGTGTTTTCTTCTCTCTCTCTCCAGGTAGCGACCATATCACGCCTTAATCAAGATAATAATATGGATATATTGACCGAACCCGCTTGTTATACTGAGCTGGGGAACGTTGGTCCTGCTCCAACTTATAATTGTTATAAGGCAGAGCAGGAAATTGGGGATTACCAAAATTCCCGTGCCGCCCAAACGAAGACAGTGCATGTTGATGCATCATCTTCGGGTGTGTTCATTATAAAGAACCGTTTCTCAGTATCCTCTTCGTCCTAGGTATTAGATACAGGATCAGGATCCCGCATATGTAATCCGTTACATGG
Source organism: Agapanthus africanus (assembly GCA_030015575.1). Taxonomy (NCBI): domain Eukaryota; kingdom Viridiplantae; phylum Streptophyta; class Magnoliopsida; order Asparagales; family Amaryllidaceae; genus Agapanthus; species Agapanthus africanus. The sequence goes on from CM057346.1 coordinate 237,848,058, forward strand.
GCTACAGAAAAGTAGAGAACTGAGAACGGGTGATAAGTTTCATGAGATAGAAAATGGTGCAAGTGTTGCAGCCAAGTCTGTTGGTCACTGTCACCTCGTATTATAAGAATACATTGATTCTGAACAAATGTTATTAGATACCGAACCTGATATACAACATCATATCCTTCTCTTTATTAGTAAAGAAAGGATATAATTTTGTATTGTTGGATAATATTTTGAACATTTCCTATATCAAGAGTTGATTAGTTCAGGTACGTTATCTAAAAGCATTGACGTTCTAAATCAAACTACAGTTCTTAGTATACAGAACACACACAAGAAGAAGAGTTCAGAAATGAACGAATCCTTCTTGAGACATTGTAGACTAGGTCATATCAATGTGACCCGACTGGATGAAGTTACATAAAGATGCATATTTAAATTAGTTTAAATTTACATCTTATGAAACTTTCCAGTCATGTCACAAAGATTAGATGACCATAGCTCTGTTTATTGGAAACAGAGAAAGAGTTGGTAAACTCTTGGGATTGATACATGCTGATGTATGAAAAATCTCCTGTCTACACATGCCAAGACCGGTTCTTTTTACTTCATTACATTCTCTGATGATCTCTCAAGATTCAGACATATGTTCCTGATGAAACACAAGTCCGAAACTTTTTGAGATATTCACAGAATATAAGTTAGAAGTAGAGAACCAAAATACGGGTAGAAGTATTATGTCCTTTGATGAGATCAAGGAGGAGAATACTTGAGCACGGAAATCCTGGACTAATTCTAAAGGAGAATGAGATTCTCTCTCAGCATTACTCCTCCGTATACACCATAGCACGATGGTATATCGGGGCAGAGCAATAGCACCATATGTGATATGGTGTGCTCTATGATGAGTACTACTGAGTTTCCTATTTCCTTTTGGGAGTAATGCACTCGAGAAGCTGCATACCTATTGAATGTGGATTCAATAGTTTCCAACGAACCTCAGCCTCTCCGCCGATCTAGTAGGGTTCCTTACCCACCTGAGAGATACTTCGGTTTCTCTATGACAGTGGGAGCGAGGAATGCATCATGAGATGATGACCCAACTAGTTTCGAGCTGGCCATCAGGAGTGGGACTCTGTAAGAATGGCTGGATGCTTAGCGATCTGAGATGGAATCCTTATACACCAACAAAGTATGGACTTTGGTTGCTTTATCTGAAGGGTTAAATCCCCATCAGGAGCGAGTATATCTTGAGAAGATTACTTGGTGTACATGGAAAGGTTGAGGCTTTCAAAGCTATGCTTAAGTCCATCCAGATCCTACTTGCCACGGCTACATACCATGTCTATGATATCTGGGGGTTGGGTGTCATGACTTCTTTTCTAAATAATGTTTTGGAAGAGAGCGTCTATAAGTACATAGCCAGATGGCTTCGTAGACAGTGGGAGCAGCGGAAACGTGTGCAAGATGTTTTATGTGATAAAACAGGCATCGCGGAGTTGGAACATCTGTTTTGATGTGGTAGTCAAAGAGTTTGACTTCATCAAAATGGTAGATGAACCTTGTATATACAAAAAGGTAGTAGAGAGTATGGTGGTGATCCTCGTAAGAGTACGTGGATGACATACTTTTGATAGGGAAGGAATTTCCTATGCTACGCTCGGTCAATCTCCGCTTATCACAAGGATTCTCCATATAGGATCAAAGTGATACCTCCTAAATCCTGTGTTTTCATCTATGAGATAGATGTAATTGTATGTTAGGTTACTCACTAGATGTAGTGAGATGGTATCAATCGATCATGGGGAGAATCACTGGAAAGGTTCCTGGGTGATAAGGACGACTGAATGTCAGTCGCAGGCATTGTTTTTACCCTCAGTGAAGGGACGGTATGTTGGAAGAGTTCCAAGCTAGATACCGTGACTTACTAGATGATTAAAGGCAAGATACATCGTTACCAAGGATGCTACCAAAGAGGCAGTCTGGATAGATATAAGTTAATAAAATGAACTTCGTTCCTACCATTGTGTGACAATGGAGTTGTGGCTTTAGCCAAGGAACTACCGTCCCATCAGAAATCCAGATATAATTCTTAGGCAGTATCACCTGATCATGGAGATGGTTGATCTCCAGGGAGATCGAGGTTAGGAGAGTAAACACAGAGGACGACAGCGCGGATCCACTCACAAAGGCCTTTTTCCCAGTTGAGACTTTTATGGGATGGTTGAGTATGAGATATTTCAACCGCAGCTAATTGTTGGGTATGTGATACCACAACAGATGGCCCTAGTGCAAGTGGGAGATTGTTAGTTATATGTATGCCCTAGAGGCCATTTCTGTACATACGATGTATATTGTAGTGGATGCTAGGACATATATAGGGAGGACTTTCTTGCTCGACATGATAGTATGCTATCTGGTTATACTTTATCTTAACATGTAGTCTGATTGTCTCTATATTACATGTTGATAAAGCCCTTAGGCTATGTACTCGACTACTGGGACTATGATGAGATCATACTAGTGGGGCCACGGTAGTCGACGAGTACATCCTATAACTGTTCCTAGTCGAGGGTGTATCGAGATAGGGCATCGATGCACCAGAGTAGACTAGCGTATACGCATCTTGACCCATATGATGGGCGATGGATGGTCCCATATCCATCGGTGTTTGACATCAAGGATGGTGTACGGGTGCTCAGTGGAGACTGGGTACACTGGACGGACTCGCCGAGAACTCCCAGATGGTATTATACCTCACGTCAGATGGCAGTTCTCCGGTGACATTGGTACAGAGTAGTCTGTTGACCCGAGATCGTCATAGAGTCTTGTGTGATTACCACTGTGCTTTGATTTCCATCATACCACGTCTAAGAGAGCATGCAAAAAGGTGGCTTTTGGGTACAGTCCCGAATCACATGGAGGCAATGAGCGATTGGAGGGGATTCGTCTCTCCCGGTATAGGGAGTAGATGTTGTGCTGTGTTCGATTGGCTATAACCGGAAATCCCTGGCCAGGGTTGCTGAGATTTACTGGTAAGTGTTATCAGTAGTTTCTCGAACTGTTATAGACCTCATATCGACACGACTTATCAAGCTACTGGGGTCTGACGTTTACCACCCCTAGGCGAGATATGCAACATATCAGACGACGAGACCGGACTGTACGGGAGTGTTACTGTTTGGATTCACAGGAGAATGTACAGGCTTGCTTGTTGATCTTCTGAGCGCTCAATACCTGGGTAGCTGTTACGTTTAGCTGACCGCTTGCAGCTTGTGGGTGTTTGATATGATCATCACCTACTGCCGGCGTATTGACGATTCTTTAGAGTCCTACACAGAGGTTTCTTGACTCGGGCAAAACGGAGTAGGAGCACATATGTGATATGTGCGGGACCGAGGATAATGCGTTATATGATACCGTATTATATTCTCGCGATATTTGATATCAGCCGGGTCGTCGGATCAAGTGTTGATTCGGCAAATCGGTACGGATAAATATTAGTCGGTTATATGCGATATAGCCGGATTGTCGGATCAAGTGTTAATTCGATAATTTAATTTATAATAATATATATGATATATTAAATTACATTAACTAATATTTGCTCACTAAAAGATTCTTTTTCTCACTCGGGTAATACATTGATATATATGCGATATATGTTAAATGTATTATTTTATTTTGTTGCAATAAATATTGTATATGTGATATATAATATTGTAACATGATATGATAAATAATGCAACTTGTTTAGTAGAGATTAAACATGGTTAGGGTTTGATTAGGGTTAAGGCTTTCTAGAAGTTTCTAGAAGTTTTCTTTCTTTGTCTTTCTTAAGATATTATGCTAGATATTTCCAAAACCCTAACCAAACCTTGAACCCTAGTTAATTCTCTACAAGAGTTAGCTTGACCATGGTTGCATTATCTATCATATTATTTCTTTTCCTATTCATCACAAAAGGATAACTAATATTGTTCATCTTCTTCCTTCAATTCTTTCATGAATAAGCTTACTTGTTTTTCAAAAAGTGATGAATAATTGTGAGAAAAAGATAAATAAATAGAGCAAAAATCCTACTTCATCATCCTCATCTTCCCTTGCCATTTAGATGAGGGTGTTCACATCATTTCATGAGTGTTAGCTTGTGTTAAAGAAACATCAAGGTAGATCATCTTAGTATCGAAGATCGGAAGCAAAGGTTGCGTCTTTCTCTTCGTGGAGCCTCTTGAGAGTCCGGATCCCGATGATCGCAGCGAAGGGACAACAACACGGAGCATATGAAGTGAAGGACCGGATCTACAAAGGTTGTAATCCCTCTCACTTTGTGTTAAAGTTGTTAACATGCTTGTTTTCTCCTAATCTCAAGTTTAAAGTTCCGTATTCGGGTTGTTCGGCACGGCTAAATTTTTATTCGGGCATGGTGGATGCCTCGTAGACCCTTGTGCACGTGCCTAGCAACCCTACACATACACACCCGCATCCGCGTTCCCGGGAACACGAATACAAACGAGATAAAACCAATCCCAAAACGTATACTCGGATATGGATTAAACCAAAGCCCACTAGTAATAACCGTCCGGTCACTAAACGTGCTCAAGTGCACGGATGTGACCGAACCCTGTCGCAAAACCATGCGACCTGTCGCAAAACCATGCGACCTCTACTCTTTTGCCTAAAGGCGAATAGCTCTCTGTGTGGGACTCTAAAGACTCGACACTACGCTGGCAGTGGGTTTAACCACAGACCGCAAGCGGCACTAGCTGTGCGTAACGGCCCCCGTGTAGATGCCGATAAGAAGACGGACGAGGTGAAACCCATTTGAACACCTACTGAGCCTTAATGAGACAATCTCCGTACAGTCCGGTCTGTTCGTCTGAATACATCGTATGGCGGGCCTAGGGAGGCGGTAAACGTTAGTCCCCTAATAGCGGTACAAGTTGTGTCAGAGTGTATCCCAGAACACCCTGAGATAACACTGGAAACCAACCAGTATATCTCGCTTGCCCTGGCCAGGGATTACTTGTGTAATGGCTCTCCTAGACACAGCGCGATGTCAACTCCCAATACCGGGAGAGACGAATCCTGTCTAACCGTCATTGCCTCCAAGTGCTTCGGGACTGCACCCAACTACAACCTGTTTGCACGACTCCTTTGAGCCGTGGTTGGGTAGTAATCAAAGTACAGTGGGAACACACTCGAGGCGAAGTGACAGTGTCAAGTCTGCGGACTAAGCTGTACTCATGTCACCTTGGAACTGATAACTGACGATATGTATAGTACCGACCAATCAGTTCCCGACGAGTCCTATCCAGTGTACTCGTAACCTAACGAGCACCCGCATACTATTTCAAGCACGACGTACTGACGGCTGTGGGACAGACTGTCGCCCCTGCTGGGATGAGAAGCGCATAGGCTAGTCTACTTCGGAGTATCGATGCCCTGTCTCGATAGTCCTACGACTAGGGACCTGTATAAGGATGTGCTTGTGGATTACCCATCCCCCACGCGTGTGACTGCCATAACAACGCTGGTAATCAAGCAAAGATCCTAAGGGCTCTACTAATATGTATAAGCGATATGCTAAAGGAAACACCTGCACATATTAAAGTAGAAACAAACCAAGTAGCATACTACCATTTTGAGCAAGATTGTCTATACAACTGTGAATATCCCAAGCTTCCATTAAGTAATATACAAACTAGTATAATACAGTAATGGCCTCTAGAGCTTATACACTAACAATCTCCCACTTGCAGTAAGGCCATGTACTGGCGTATCGAAGACCTATCATCTCGATCAGCCGCTCGAACTGAGTCTGGGGTATGGCCTTTGTGAGTGGATCAACAGTGTTATCTTCCATAGCAACCCTCCGAACCTCGATCTCCTGGCGTTCCACGATCTCCCTGATCAGGTGATACCGCCTCAAGATGTGTCTGGATTTCTGATGGGACCTGGGTTCCTTCGCTAAAGCTATAGCCCCGTTGTTGTCGCAATACAGAGGTATTGGATCAACAATGGACGGAACCACCTGAAGTTCTGTTAAGAACTTCCTTATCCAGACAGCTTCTTTTGCGGCATCAGAAGCAGCGATGTATTCCCCTTCCATCGTCGAGTCTGCAACGGTTTCCTGTTTGGAACTCTTCCAACACACCGCCCCTCCATTGAGGGTAAAGACAAAACCCGACATGGACTTGGAATCATCCTTGTCACTCTGGAAGCTGGAGCCAGTAAAGGCCTCGATCTCGAGGTCTTTTCCGCCGTAAACCAAGAACATCTCCTTAGTCCTTCTTAGGTACTTGAGAATGTTCTTTACCGCTATCCAGTTTTTCTCCCCAGGGTTTGACTGATACCGGCTTACTACACTCAGTGCATAAGCTACATCTGGTCTGGTACACAACATCGCATACATTATAGAGCCTACCGCAGAAGCGTAGGGTATAATAGACATGCGATCCTTTTCCAAATCAGTCTTGGAAGACATCTCTTTGGAGAGGGTGATCCCGTGACAAGCCGGTAGGTTACCCCGCTTGGAATCTTCCATACTGAATCTCTTCAGTATGGTGTGGATGTACCTGGACTGCGAAAGTCTTAGCATCCTCTTGGATCTATCACGATAGATCCGGATCCCCAGAATGTAAGTGGCATCACCCAGGTCTTTCATGGAGAACCTGTGTGACAAGAACCCCTTGACAGATTGTAGGATAGGAATGTCATTTCCTATCAGAAGAATGTCATCCACGTATAGAACGAGGAATACGACAGTTCTTGCTACAAATCTACTATAGATGCATGGTTCATCTGGATTTTTGATAAAGCCAAATTCTTTGACTGTCTCATCAAAACAGATGTTCCAACTCCGCGATGCCTGCTTTAGTCCATAGATGGACTTAAGCAACTTGCGCACCTTTCCGCTGCTCCCACTCTGAATGAAACCCTCTGGCTGGTTCATATTGACACACTCCTCTAAATTTCCATTTAGAAAAGCGGTCTTTACGTCCATCTGCCAAATCTCATAATCGTGGAAAGCAGCAATGGCAAGAAGGATCCGAATGGATTTCAGCATAGCCACTGGAGAAAAGGTTTCATCATAGTTCAAACCAGGTCTTTGACGAAAACCCTTTGCAACAAGTCTAGCCTTATAGGTCTCAACCTGTCCATCTACACCAATCTTCCTTTTGAAGATCCACTTGCATCCTACGGGTTAACCCCATCTGGAGCAATGTCCAACGTCCATACTTTGTTGGTGTACATGGACACCATTTCGGTCCGCATTTCATCCAGCCATTTTACCGAGTCAACGCTCTGAACGGCCAGCTGGAAGCTGGTAGGCTCATCATAATCAATGATGCAATCATCTTTATCCCCGTCTATGAGAAAACCGTAGTATCTCTCGGGTGGATGAGACTGCCTACTACTCCTGCGGAGCGGCGTAGGAATGTCATGTTCTTTCGAACCCTCTGGTTCTACTAAGCTTTTTGTAATAGTCTATGGTTCTGGAATTTCTTCCAGTTCTATTGCGCTCCCACTTATTTCTTTTTCTAAGAACTGGTGTTCCAAGAAGTTGGCATGAAGAGAAACAAAAACCTTTTGTTCCTCTTCGCAATAGAAGAAATATCCCTTGGAGTTCTTTGGATATCCCACAAACTTGCACTGTACTGAGCGTGCCTCGAGTTTGTCCGCATGCTGCTTTTTAACAAAAGCTGGACATCCCCATGTCTTAATGTGCTTAAGATAGGGTTTCTTCCCACACCACATCTGATATGGTGTGGTAGGCACAGTCTTAGTTGGAACTCGGTTCAAAAGATATGCAGCTGGTTCTAGCGCATATCCCCAGAATGATCGCGGTAACTCAGCGTTACTCATCATGGAACGTACCATATCCAATAGGGTTCTGTTCCGTCTCTCCGATACACCGTTATGTTGCGGAGTGTATGGAGGAGTAAGCTGAGAGAGAATACCATTCTCTTTTAGGTAATCCAGGAACTCGGCACTCAAGTACTCACCACCTCGATCAGATCTCTGTGTTTTGATACTTTTGCCGGTTTGTTTTTCTACTTCATTCTTATATTCCTGGAACTTTTCAAAGCTTCGGATTTATATTTCAGTAAGAAGACATATCCATACCATAAAAAGTCATCCGTAAAAGTAATGATGTAAGAAAAACCGCTTCGCGCATGTGTAGACATTGGACCGCACACGTCGCTGTGTACGAGTCCCAAGAGCTCGCTCGCTCTTACCCCGTGTCCAGTGAACGGAGTCTTTGTCATCTTTCCTTTGAGACAGGATTGACAAGTTGCATATGAATGATATTGGAATGGATCCAAACATCTTTCTGTATGTAACTTAGTCAATCTTCTCTCATTGATGTGACCCAGTCTACAATGCCATAAGAAAGCCTGATTAATTTCCGGAGACTTTCTTTTGTGTGTATTCTGGACATTGAAAATATGTGGTTGGTTTAATACGTATATACCATTGCTTAATGTACCTGACCCAATCAGAACTTGATTAAGGTGAATGTTCACAACATTACTTACAAATGTAAATTCATAACCTTCTTTAGATAATAAAGATACAGAAATGATATTACAAGTTGCATTGGGTACAAAATAGCAATTACGCAAAACCAAAACGAGTCCATCCGACAAGCCCAGGTGATAGTCCCACACGGACTCAGCATCCATGCCAGCTCCGTTTGCAACTCTGAGGGTCATATCACCTGCCTTCAAAACCCTACGCTTTCTCAGTGCCTGCAAAGAATTAAAGATATGAGATCATGATCCGGTATCCAATACCCAGGAAGTAGAGTTTATTGAAAGACAGTTTTCAATAACATACACACCTGAAGCCAAAGCCGAAACTTGCTTCGGATCCTGTTTTCTGGCCTTCCAAGCCCTGCAATCTTTCTTCCAGTGTCCCTTCTTATGAGAATAGAAGCATTCTTCCTTATCCACAAGCTGCCCCGCTATCTTTATTGCCTTTGCTTTTCCCTTCGTATCCATTTTACTAACACCGCCCCTTGGTTTGGCGTGGGCTTTCTTCTTCTTTCCCTTGGCTTTCGCCATGGACTTAGAAGAGGAAGATCCTCCTACAAACAAAGTGGATGTTTCCCTACCTTTCTGTAGGGTACCCTCTGCACTCCTCAGCATGTTGAGGAGCTCTGGAAGTTCAACTTCTTTTCTTGCAAGTTGAAGTTCAGGATAAACTGGGCGTAAGTGGAAGGAAGGGGCTGGAGAATCAAGTCCGTATAGAGCTCGTTCTCTAACGTGGTCCCAAGGTCCGCGAGCTCCTCAATGATGCCAATCATCTTAAGCACGTGTTCCGCTACCGATGATCCGATGGCCAACCTTGCCGAAAACAGTTTCTTCGACACTTCGTATCTTGCGATACGAGATTGTTCTCCATACAGTTCTTTTGTATGGAGAAATATGGATTTGAGGTCCATATTCTCGTGCCTCCTCTGATGTTCATTGTCCATAGAGGCAAGCACGAGGCACTTGGCCTTCGCGTAATCGATCTCCCAGGTCTTACGGATTTCCCTATCCGCGACGCTGGAGGTGGGACCTGGGACAGGGTGAGCTTTGGTGGTAAGAAGATACCCCAGCTTGTCGTAAGTGATTTCCATTTTGGCATTCCTGAGCCAATCTTTGTAGTTTGGCCCTGTCAGTATGTTTTTATCTAGAAGTAACTTATGTCCGGTCATATCGATTGGTCGCTGCAATTAGGAGAGAGAGAAGAAACACTCAGCATGATGCTCTTGTAAGTTTTGAGTGGTTTTTTAGTATGTCTAAACAGGATGGCTCCCATTGTATCTCGAATTCCTCCTCAAACCAAAAAGGAAGAATTAGTCGGAATCAATCTCACCGTACAATACTTGCTTAACCGTTCAGCCGGGCCAGTGTTGGTACTTCGAGGGAGGTTTTCAAACGCTTTCGCGAAGTTCCTTAATTAAATAACCTCTTTTCCTTGGGGGCGTAGCCCCGCTAACACCTTTCTAGACACCTGCTTCGTTTATAGCATTGATCGTTAAGTGAGAAATTTTCCGAGGAGTAGCATATACTCACAGTAGGATCGGGATCCAAATATCATCACGTGACAAAACTGAAGGAATCCTACCAAAATCATCACACTCCAAATGGTATACAGCACTAGCAAGTTTCTGGTTGTTTAGAAACTCCCGATGTGGATTTTTGCCCCATGCTCTTATGATCTTGACTTTGGCCAAAATATCATAAGTCACATGTCAAGTTCTACCCGTCATTCTTCAGGTTAATTTGAACCCACCCGTACATACCCTTGACTTTGGCCAACATGGCAGTACGACTGTCCCAAACCAACGCATCTATCTATACAGCACATGAATACCCAATAGCTACCAATCACTTTGCCTTGACTTTGGCCAACATACATATCTTGAATACTATTGACTATTCATGTGAAACGACGGAGGGCTACGAATGGTTTTGGCGAAACCGTGAACGTAGTGAACTTGATATAATCGTTGGAACGAGATAGCTTTTAAAAGGAGTGGCTCAAGCTCCGCATTTAAAAGTTGGTTTTTGAAAAGAACCGAGTGGTTTTGAAAGTGTTCCAACGACTTTACTTTGGTTTATTTTCTTGCATTAATTCTTTTTAATGCGTCCCATCATTTAATCCTACCATTGCAGAAAACAACCAAAATATGACGTACACTTATGCCATCCGCATTCGCCACGGGGCCCCGTCATTACCCGTTAGGTTACTTAACTAACGACAGAGCGGGGGCTGGACTAGCGCGGATGCAAAACATAAGCAACGCCTAAATAGTTATCATATATAGATATATTGCAATGATAGCCAATCCAGATCACAGATGAACACATTGGATATACTAGGAATCCGCAATTCGTACGAGCCTGTAACGAAAAGCGGATTACACGGTCGCGGTGAATAGCCAATACCCCACCCAAGACCCCTACGGGTGCGGCAAACTACCCGCCAAATACCCGAAGTGAAGCAACCTCCCTCAACTCGTGAGTAGGCCACTCGGCACTTCGAGGTACCCTGTAGTTTGTGCACCCCCTCCATGGGTCTATCCTAGGAGCAAAAACAGTAAAAGAAATTATACAATGACGGCTACAACCTCACCCCGGTTGTGCGGCCCAATAAATAATATTACATCAATTACAAATTTTACATGAATTGAAAGAAAAGAAAACTCTCATCTCACAACCCCCCGGCTATTCACCCGCGACAATCTAATGAATTCATATACACATACCATCAACATTACAGAACACAGATATGTATAACCACCACTAATCGACGTATAGCGATTAGCAGACGTTCAATACATATAACACATCACAGATATAAACCCGTCAGCTTTAGTCTTTAGAAACTCGATCAAAAGACGGTTTTTTAAGCCCCAAAAACAAATTTTGCTTTCTGGAAAATCTGGGCTGAAAAAACATTCTCCAAAAATCCCAAAATACCCCATAGAGTATACTGCAGTGAAACCGATCCACGGCCGAGTCAACTCGGCCGCGGATCCGCGGCAAGAAGTTGTTCTTGCCGTGGAACCGCGGTGAGTTGGCCGGCTCTGTGGATCGTTTTTCTGCAGTATACTATAAAAACCCTGAGTCGATTTTTGGTATATGTCAAATAATTTTTACAGCACTTTAAAAATCGACAGAAAGTTTGAGTTCCAGGTGTATTTCGCGACTTTTTCTCTGATCGAATTTCTAGTTACTTTGCTAACATGTTAGATAGTGTTTAACTAGGCTCTGATACCACTGTAAGTCCACGTTACCCTTCCCCGGTTCTTTGGGGTTGCGGAAATAGTGAAAAATGATTTTTTCTAGGGTGGTAACATGGACTCATAATACGGATCTTTGTTAAACAACTACCTAACAACCTAACTAGGAGTTTTACCTACTCGGTTAGGGGGTTATACCTTTCTTGAACTCCTTCGTCTTCAACTCTTGTGGTGTACGGACCGGCCTCCCCTCATCGTCTTCTCGCGCCGAAGATGGATCCACCCGAAAGCTTCTACCTTTTGGCTTCTTCTTCGAGCTTGAAGAAACTAGAACACTTAGCTTGCTAGGCCTTGTGAACTAGGATGAGTAGAGGACTGTTTTGGTGTTTTTATCTCTAAGGCAGTGGTTCTCAACTCATGAGAGGGGTTTGCCTTGAGCTAGAGAGAGCAAGAGGAAGAGGGAGAGCTTGAGCAAGTGATGGCAAGAGAGAGAAATGAAATGAGAGAATGAGCAAATCTTTTGCCATCCAAGCTCTCATAATCCAAAATCATCATAACAATGTAATAATAATTGAGTATATTGTAATGGTTCTTATCATGACAAATGACACTATCATTTCTTGCATTAAATGCAAATGGTGAAAAAAACAAGCAAGCATAAGTCAATGCAACCAAATGTTGGCTATTGTCATGATGGTGGTCAACAAGTCCAACCTAGTCAACCAGTCAACAAAAGTCAACAAGTCAACAAGGTCAACCTTTCAACCCTAACCATGTCACTATAATGCTCAATTAATATTATTGTTAATCATATTTCTAATTCTCATTAGGGTTAAGCAAAATTCAAAAGTCAACAACCCTAATGAGAATCCTCTACCTCTGTCTCTGTCAACTGTGCATACACACCCGCATCCGCGTTCTGGGGAACACAAATACAAATGAGATAAAACCAATCCCAAAACGTATACTGGGATCTGGCTTAAACCAAAGCCCACTAGTAATAACCGCCCGGTCACTAAACGTGCACAAGTGCACGGATGTGACCGAACCCTGTCGCAAAACCATGCGTCCTGTCGCAAAACCATGCGACCTCTACTCTTTTTCCTAAAGGAGAATAGCTCTCTGTGTGGGACTCTAAAGACTCGACACTACGCTGGCAGTGGGTTTAACCACAGACCGCAAGCGGCATTAGCTATGCGTAACGGCCCCCAGGTAGATGTCGATAAGAAGACGGACGAGGTGAAACCCATCTGAACTCCTACTGAGCCTGAATGTAACAATCTCCGTACAGTCTGGTTTGTTTGTCTGAATACATCGCATGGCGGCCCTAGGGTGGCGGTAAACGTCAGTCCCCTAATAGCGGTACAAGTCGTGTCGGAGTGTTGCCCAGAACACCCTGAGATAACACTGGAAACCTACCAGTATATCTCGCTTGCCCTGGCCAGGGACTACTTGTGTATTGGCTCTCCTAGACACAGCGCGATGTCAACCCTCAATACCAGGAGAGACGAATCCTGTCTAACCGTCACTGCCTCCAAGTGCTTCGGGACTGCACGCAACTACTACCTGTTTACACGACTCCTTTGAGCCGTGGTAGGGTAGTAATCAAAGTACAGTGGGAACACACTAGAGGCGAAGTGACAGTGTCAAGTCAGCGGACTAAGCTGTACTCATGTCACCTGGGAACTGGTAACTGGCGATAGGTATAGTACCAACCAATCAGTTCCCGACGAGTCCTGTCCAGTGTACTCGTAACCTAACGAGCACCCGCATACTATCTCAAGCACGACGTACTGACAGCTGTGGGACAGACCATCTCCCCTTCTGGGATGAGAAGCGCATACGCTAGTCTACTCCGGAGTATCGATGCCCTGTCTCGATAGTCCTACGACTAGGGACCTATATAAGGATGTGCTTGTGGATTACTCCGCCTCCACGAGTGTGACTGCCATCACAACGCTGGTAATCAAGAAAAAATCCTAAGGGCTCTACTAATATGTATAAGCGATATGCTAAAAGAAATACATGCACATATTAAAGTAGAAACAAACCAAGTAGCATACTACCATTTTGAGCAAGATTTTCTATACAACTGTGAATATCCCAAGCTTCCATTAAGTAATATACAAACTAGTGTGATACAGTAATGGCCTCTGGGGCATATACACTAACAACAGTGGGTGGTTTCCTGACTGGATAAAGTGATAACCATTCAAATCTTGGTTAGAGTGCACGCTGAGTGTTTCTTTTCTCTCTCTCTTTGGCAGCGACCATGGCCCGACCCTTGACTATGACTCAGTGACCAAAGTTAACCGAACCTTCTTAAACACTGGCTTTTGGATTGTCAGAGTTGCATACCTCATTGCCACTCCTACTTTTACCCTTTTCTACAGAACACCCCGTATTACTACGAACGTCCACTTCCATTGGATAAAACCATCGTATGGTTATATACGAACTCGAAGGAATTTATTCGAGGATGGTTTCCGGTTCTGGAGGAAACGAATCGGACTATTCAGTTGTCTTTTCCTTTTACCTTCTCTCAGGTTGCGAGTGCTCCTTGGATTAGGACAGTACGCCTATTACGCAAATTGGATAGTCTTCTTCCAAACCATAGGCTGGTGCCGAAAGGTAGGGAATGAAGAAAGCCGATTAGCTTAAGTATGGTGCACAGAAGGTAGTAAGTTAAGACAAATAAAGGGATTAGAAGGAGGGCAAAGTAAATTGCGACTGTTATTCACGACCAAACCAAGTATTCCATTACCACTCCCACTTCACCTTTGTATTTCTCCAGAACACTCCGTATCACTACGAAGATCGACAGTTATTTGGATATTCCATCGTATGGTTATATACGAACTCGAAAGGAACTTGTTCCAGTTCGGGGATGGATTCTGGTTCAGGAGAAATAGGAATAAGTTTTATTCGGTTGTCTTTTATCTTTACCCTCTCTCGCATTGCGAGTGCTCCTAGGATTAGGACAGTACACCCATTATTCTTATTGGATAGTCTTCTTCCAAACCATATGCTGGTGCCGAACGGTAGGGAAGGAAGAAAACCATTTGGCCTAAAGGGGAGTACTGAAGGTAATGACTAAAGACATATGAAGGGATTTGGAGAGATGGCAAAGTAATATATGGTTACAGTTGTGAATCTGATAATGGAAGAGGCGTTATTAGGAATACTCGGATATCCCTTCGAAACATTTACAGGTTTCACTTTCACTGTGTACAGTTAAAATAAAACTGATTTCCCAATTAGCCCTTGCTCCAGGATACGTAATTACCAGGTTTTATTCTCACATCTGTATGGTTTTACAGATGATGAGTGGAAGTAAATTATTGGGAATTAGGTGATCATCCTCATTATATCAGAATTCGTTTTAATTGGTGATATTTGAGGAAATCACCTGGGTTGTTTGCCGGACGGCAAATATTTGGTTTTGAATATCCGCTGTTATGCACCAATTTCAAATTGATATATCTGTACGTATATTTTTAAAGAGTGAGATATACCTTTTTGAGATTATGTCTATGACATTTACCAATATCAGTAGATGGTTAGGTAAGGAGTATTAAACAGCGGTGTATTTCTTCTTAACCTTAAGTGCAGTTTTCAACCTACGACACACAGGGTTTGAGTTATTAATCTCAGGGGACTTATACAGAGTATTGTATATTGTCCAGTGTCCATTAGGAAAGAGAGGTTGGTCCTCATACTATATTCTGTTTACTTATGACTTCTCTAGTTCTTCGACAAGCGTTTCGTAGAAACACAAGGTCTGAGTTTTGAGAATTTATAGGTATATGAATAAAGTAGAGAACCAGGTGTTGCAAGTATCGGGATTCTTCAAGGTGATCGAAGATGTAGATACATGTATATAGTATTCAGTTGATAGTAATGATTAAGAGAACTTTCTTCTCTTTCAGGTTACTCATAATTGGAAGTACTCCTAAGTTGAGTGATACTGATCGGCCTCTTTCCATTTAGTTGACATGCACTGGAGTCAGCTGCATGATCTGAATCTGGTTCAATTAAATCAGTGCCTCTGTTTTTGTATTGGATATAGAACAGTTCATATCTTAACGATATTAAGGTACGGGGAGTTGTCCAGCTTATGCTTAAAACCAGACTCTGGATAACTCAAGGCACGTTTCTGTAATGGCTGTTTGTGGGTTGACCCGGGCTATGACGAGGGTTGACTTTCTACCATCTGGAATATCAATAGTGATATTGTTCTATACTCGCCACAGTTTTAAGTAAAATGGATTTTTTCAGAAAACAGTAGTGGGAGTATGGTAGAACTGGAAGTGATTCGCAAACGATTACTGAAAATTTGATAAGAACCTAAAGATTCAATCTGGTTTGACATTCCATTAGCCACTCCGCAGATATGGTGGGTAACCTCAGGAACCCGAGAGGTACTCCGGTATGCTCAAAGACGGTGACAGGGAGGTTCTTGTTTACCCAGACTTGCCATTGCTGTTGTTCCAGACTGTGAGACCAGGCAGGAGGATGAGTATAGCATCGTTCTGAACTTGGTTTAGAAGTGTACGTGTATATGACTCTGCCAGATGGTTTGTCGTAGTCAGTGAGAGCAGCGGAAGTAAAGTGGACAAGTGGCTTATGTCTATTCATAAGACTTAAGCAGATATAGCGGAGATAGATCATCTATTTCTGATGTGACAGTCATAGGTTTGACTTCATCAGAAAAGGGGATGGATCTGTTAAGAAGGTAGTAGGGTGTGATGTCCTGGTATTTGGATGACATACACAGAGTAGGAAGTGAAGTTCCTATACTACGATCGGTTATACTTTGGTTGTCACACAGTGGTTTCTCCACAAGGGACGTGGATATTATATCAGACATTCTGGTTACTAGATTTATGGTCTAGATTTGGGTAGTTTCCCAATCTGGGTACTTTGACAGCATTCTAAAGGTGTTTTAGAATGGACGACTCCTGGCACGGTAGTATACCTGCAGGTAATGGAGTCACCCTCTCTAAAGGTTTCTTACAGACTAAAGAGGAGAGGGATGTGCATGATTGGCAGATCACTTGCTTAGGCAATTGAGTCATTCATGGGATGTCAAGTACCACACCAGATGTTGTTTTTGCACGAGCTGCAATAAGTTGATATTGATCCAATCCTGGAGAAACATTTGGAAGCAGTTTTAGAACATAAGTGGATGTTCTAGGGGTATGATAACGACAGCCTCATTCGGGAGACAATTATCATTCCAGGCTTCCAAGGTGACCTGGATGACAGAGTGACTGTCAGAGTTATAGTTTTTCCTTTTAACGAGGGGCAGTATTTCGGACAGTTGGTCCAGGTGGATACTGAGGGAGGCATGGCGCAGGATACTGATTAAGTTCCGTTGACGATACAGTCTAAAAAGTTTGGCTTTGGAGTTCATTTATGAGCTAGGTCCCATCAGATATCCAGACATATTCTAAGACAGGTATTTCTCATTTCGGGAGATGGCTTTCTCCGCGAACTTGAGATAAAGAGAGATATAGAAAGAAACATTAGAGCGGATCCACTCACTGAGGCTATTCCTCGAACGCATTAGTTTCGCAAGCGGGTTTTGTGAGACTGATTGGTAGAGGAGTTGGGTGTTCGGTATCACACAGGCTGTGAGTATGCGACATCGCAATAATTAGCCTTGAGTGCAAGTGGGTGATTGTTGGAGATAGTGCCCTCAGAGTTAATTATTGGATCACAGGCACGTGATTGCAATGATTGAGAGAGGATCTATACCGTTAGAACAGTCTTGCTCAAGATGATAGTATGCTATCTGGTTTATCTTTATCATCGTGTACTGCTTTAGGTGACCTTATAAGTCACTATTGCGCGTTGAAAAAGCCCTTAGGATTCTTGCTTGACGACCAGCAGTATGATGGCGATCATATACATGGGAGCTGGGGTCTATAAGCATATCGTTAAAAGGTCCCTAGTCGTCGGAGTTTTCGAGAAAGGGCATCGATACTCCAGAGTAGACTAGTGTATACAGTCGAGACCCCGACGAGGGGCGGTGGCCGGTCTCACAAGCCAGTAGTGTCAGTTGGTTCACCAAAGATGTATACAGGTGCTCATTGGGTTATGAGTACACCGAACATGACTCGCCGGGAACATGCTAGTTGGTCTTATACCAGACTTCAGATAGTAGTTCCCTGGTGACATGTGTACAGGTTAGTTCATCGACCTGAGATCATCATTTGTCTCGTGTGAGTTCCCATTGTACTTTGATTACTACCCTACCATGGCTCAAAGGAGTCGTGCAAACAGGTTTTAGTTGGGTACAGTCCCGAACCATATGGAGGCAGTGAGCGCATCTGCAGGGGTTCGTCTCTCCCGGTATTGAGGGTGAGGTCGCGCTGTGTCTAGGAGAGCCATTACACGAAGTCCTTGGCCAAGGCAGGATATTTACTTGTAGGTATTCCTGTAGTATCTCTGAGTGTTCTGGGCTACACTCCGACATGACTTGTACCGCTTTTCGGGGTCTGACTTTTACCAACCCTGTAGGCCCGCCATGCGATGCTCATAGATGAACGGACCGGACTGTACGGATATTGTCACTGACAGGCTCAGTAGGGTGTCAGGATGAGTTCGCTCATCGACGTCCCTTTTGGTCAATACCTGGTAGCCCGTTACGTATGGCTAATACCTCTGACGTGCTAGTGGTTAAATCCACAGCCAAAGTATTGACGAGTCTTTAGAGTCCCTCAAAGACCGTTTCTCAAGTTTCCGGCGAAACGCTGTAGAGGCCGTATGGAGATATGGCAGGGTTCGATCATATACGTGCGGTATTGCACGGATCATGATCGGACGGGTAATACTAGCCGTCTTTGGTTTAAGCCGGATCCTAGTATTGTACAGTATAGATTTTGTCTTTTTGCATTTGTATTCGGTCGTAATACAAATGCGGGTATGTATATACAGTCGCGGGGTTTTCCTGTAATTTATTACGGGATCAGTTTTCTGAAGTTTCCAGTTTGCATTCCGTTTCGGCCAGTTTTCCTTTGTTCCTTCACGGCCGGATTTTTCCGATGGAAGGGGTTATTTGCAAGTGTGCAAATTAGATATGTGGAGGGGGTTTCTTGTAAATGAGGGATTATGATAAATCTAGCATCTTTGCTTTTCTTCTTTCATGATGGCTAGCACTAATGGTGATGGATTATGAAAGGATTTTGGATTGGAAATTGATGTAATTATTTTTCCTTGTTATCATCCATTTTCTTTATGGTCACCACAACTCTCTTGTGCTCACCTCCCTTGCTTAATTCCCTCCTCCATATTCATTTGGCCGGCCACTTGATGAGAGAGAGAGGATTCAATTGGTGGTGGGGGAAATTTCATCATCTCATTTTGACTACTACAAATTTCCTCACCTCTCTCCAAAGTTCTTCTTTCTCCTCCACTTCCATACAAGGCAACTTCATACCCGCATTAAGACAATCCATTCTACACTAGCCTACACGATTCTTAGAAACGTCGACTCGCCAACTTCATGCCCGAGTTGCCTCGGTCAAGAGGTGGGAGCCCGTAAAAGAACCCGGCGATGTGGTCCCCGTTCCGACGAGGAGCTGATGACCGGAGATTCCGCGAGGAGATCGGAGTGGAGACCGAAGTTCACGGATCGCTCGGTATAGCTTCCTGCTCATTTTCTAGTTAGCTAGAGTTAGGTTAATGGCCCGATCCGGGTTTATAGTGCTCGGTAACGCTGGTTTACAAGTTTTGTAAAATTTTCGTTTCCGCATTCCGCCGTCGGATTGACGGCCGGGGCGCTGCCGTGCACTTACAACAATTTTCTCAAATATCACCAATTACAACGAATTCCGATATAATGAGGATGATCACCTTATTCCCAATAACTTACTCTCACTCATCATCTGTAAAACCATACAGATGTGAGAATCATACCTGGTAAATACATACCCTGGAGTAAGTATCTAATCGGGAAATCAGTTTTCCTTTAACAATGCACTGAAACATGAAAAATTTTCATAGGGGTATCCTGGTATTCCTAGTAATGCCTCTTTCATAACCTAATTCATGACTCTAACCGTATATTTCAATGCCATCTCTCCAAATCCCTTTATTTGTCTTTAATTGTTACCTTCTGTACACCATCGTTAGGATAAATGGTTTTCTTCCTTCCCTACCGTTCGGCACCAACCTATGGTTTGGAAGAAGACTATCCAGAAAGCATAATAGGTGTACCCTCCTATACCAAGGAGTACTCACAACTTGAGAAAAGGTGATGATAAAAGACAACTGAATAATACCTTATTCTATTTCTCCCGAACTCGGAAAAAAGCAAAGGTGAAGTAGGAGTAGCGATGAAGTACGCGGTTTGGTCGTGAATGATAGCAGTCGCAATTTACTTTGCTCTCTTTCTAATCCCTTTATCTTGTCTTTATTTATAACCTTCTGTACACCCTACTTAGGCTAATTGGTTTTCTTCATTCCCTACCTTTCGGCACCTGCCTATGGTTTGGAATAAGACTATCCAATAAGCGTAATAGGTGTACTCTCCTAAACTAAGGAGCCCTCGCAACCTGAGAGAAGGTGATAATAAAAGACAACTGAATAAACCAATTCTATTTCTCCTAAACCTTGATCCATCCTCGAAGAAGTCACTCCGAGTTTGTATATAACCATACGACGGATCTATCCAATGGAAGTGGATGTCCGTAGTAATACGGGGTGTTCTGAGAAATGCAAAGGGTAAAAGAAGGAGCGGCAATGACTTATCCAACTCGGACAATCCAAAAGCCAGTATTTGAAGAAGGTTCGGTCAACTTGGTCACTGAGTCATAGTCTAGGGTCGGTCAATGCTCGCTGCCAAAAAGAGAGAGAAAAGAAACACTCTGCGTGCACTCCAACCTAGATCAAAATGGTTATCACTTTATCTAATCAGGAAACCTCCCACTGTACTGTCAAATTCTCCTCCAAACCTAAAAGAAGAATCAATCGGGATCACCCGAAGAGTAAACCAACTCATCAGTGGGAATCGGGATCCAACTCTCATCGCATGATAACGTGACGGAATACACTCATGTTATCACACTCCTGAAGGTATGCGCATGCCTGGCAAGTTTCAGTTTCTTTAGAAACTCCCGATATGATTTTTGCCCCATGCTCTTATGACGTTGGCGTTGGTCAAAATGTCATAAGTCACATGCCAAGTTCTACCCATCATTATCTTGTCAATTTGAACCCACCCGTACATGCCCTTGACGTTACCCAAAATGGCAGAACGACTGTCCCAAACCAACTCATCTATCTATGCAAAAAATAAATACCCAGCAGCTACCAAACACTATGCCTTGGCGTTGGTCAAAATACATAGCTTGAATACTACTGAATACCCAAAAGAAATGACGGAAGGCTACGGCTGGTTATTGGCGAAAAACCTTTAACGTAATGAACTTGATATCGCTGAAGGAACCCGATAGCTTTTTATAAAAATATAGTGGTGAAAACCTTTTGCTAAAGAGGTCACACCTGGTGAAGGGATCTCGGCTCTTTCCTCGTGGAATGAGGTGCAGGATATTCCAACTGAATACCGTGATGCAAAGCAACTTGTAATCGACTATAGTGAAGTTATTACTCTGACGCAAACTTCTGCCCAAGGAGTCATTCCCGGTGAAGGGATATCGGCCCTTGCCTCATCGAATGAGGTGCAGGATATTCCAACCGAATACCGCTATGCAAAACAAAAGGAAACGTCTTTATAATAACACTTTTTAAAACTGTTCCAACAACATCCAAACAGGTTTGTTTTCCATTGCATTGATCAAAATCAACGCAGTCCCATCATTAAACACACCAGAAAAGAACGAAAATAAAATGTACGTATATTCCATCCACATTCGTCACAGGGTCCCGTCATCACCCGTTAGGTTACTTATCTAACGACAGAGCGGGGACTGGACTAGCGCGGGTGTAAAACATATACAACATCTAACAGTATATATACCAATATACAATAATCGCTCCAGGCGTGATGATATGCAACATTACAGAAAAGTAATAAGCATCACAGAACAATATAGATAATCTGGGATCCCCGGGTTTCGCAGAGCCGCTACTGAAACCCGACGTTCCCCTGGTCATGTGTATAGCCTGTGCAATGAAACCTAGACCCCTACAGGTGCGGCAAGTTACCCGCCAAAACCTGAAACGAGGCAGCCCCCTACAGCATAGTGAATGGACCACCCAGCACTTCACGGAATCCGGTAACTTGAGCATCCATCCTTGGGTCAACCTGTACCCCCTATGAGTGCGGCGAATAGTCTGCCAATTCTAGAGTGAGGCCCCTCTGCCTCTCAAAGCCAAGAGATGCGGACCCGTTGCCCTCCAGATCGCGGCTATCCGTGCACTCCGTCGCGGGGTAAACCTAGTACAGAAATAAAAATATGTACAACGGGTACATCGACCTCAGCCCGGTCGTGCCCCAAAAGAATATTATACATTCAGGCAGTGACGGCAGTCCACATGTTGGACGCTCGACCCGCAATATAAAATGTATAAATAAATCCAAACTGCACAACCATTGCACACTGCTATCCACCACGACAAATCCGCAACATCACAGCACAACACAGAACATCAATGCGAATGTCACGTTCGCAAATCCGTCTAAAAGGACTATAGGAATTAGATGCAATTTACCGAACGAATGACATTCACGGTCGGAGATATAATGTAAGTACTGTAAACTAACACGTTTAAATTTCGATCGACTAAATTTCATGAAGTGGGCCCCATGTAAATCTGCAGTACAGTAAAAACAAAACTGGGCCCCAAAGAAATATTCCAAAAACCACAATTTCCTCTATAGAAGCCACTATACAAATTTGGACCACTGGTCCCACAAACTGGTCGCGGATGCACGGTCAAACCCTAGGTTTGACCGCGGATCCGCGGCGGTATTGTAGGATCACGTGATCAAATTTTTACAATGTGCTTAAAAAACCCTGCTCAATTTTCTGGGACGATAACAATAATTTTTAGACCAAGTTTAAAATCGACAGAAACTTTTGTACAGAAAAATGTAGTTTTTGAAATTCGGTTCGATCGATATTTTAAACGCGTTAGCACAAGTTAGTAAAGCTTAATGGCGAGGCTCTGATACCACTGTAAGTCTACGGTAGCGCCCCGGCCGTTTAACAGACGCAAAATGCGGAACAAAAACTTTTAACTGGCGCTATCCTATAGTATAACCCGGATTTGCCATTATTGCTAAACTAACAAACTACAAAGAGGGTAGAAAGGTTATACCGAACGATCCGAGTCCTTCGTTCTTTAACCATCATCCCACGCTCCGTTGCGGCTGCTCCGATCTCGTCGATCTCCGATCTGCTCGTCCAGGTGGCACCATGTCAACGGATCTTTAAACGGGCTCCCGCCTCTAACCCGAGGCAGCCCGATCATCAAGTTTGCTAAAAGAGATGACCAAGATTGATGTAGAGAATGAGTAGAACACTTTGTCTCATTTCGTCCAAAGCCATGGACGAACGGTTAATGAAGTTGCCATTTGAATCGGGTGATGGAATAAAAGGAGATATGAAATTTCCATACACCAAAAACTATCATCTTTTTTAAACAACAACCATGATCCCCTCCACAAGAATGGCCGTCCAATATATGTGAGGAAAGTGGTGAGTGTAGGAGGAAAAATGGAGACTATAAGAAGAAAGCTTATTGTTCACACTAGAATATTACATTTAATACCGCCCTTTCTTATGCTCGTTCGTTTATAGGTAGGTGTTTTTAATCCGTGTTTGCTACATATTTACAGTCTACAGGTTCCTAGTCCAAAATAACGCAAATGATACAAAATCTCCACTGTTACGCCAAAATCCAGAACATCTATTGCCAGCAAATAAAAGCCGGGTTTCGATCATCCGTATCCGTCCAGTGCCGCGTACCAGTTCCAGAGACAAGACAAATGACAGTGGTCATTCGTGTCTGGGACAAGCACAAAGCACGAGAGAGGCGGCACAAGAATCAATGGGTGCGCGGAGCTCGAGGGAGAAAAGGTCCAAAGTATTATTCTAGATGCCATTTTGGACTGTTGCAGATCTGAAGAAATTGTTGAAGCAATTTGAAATTTGGAACATGTAGAACAACAGAGGATAGCAACACAAGGAAACACAGAAAAAACGAGACCCCAATTCCACAAAACCGCGGTGGAACCACCGCCAAATGTGGGTTTTCGCGGCGGATCCGCCGCTGTTTAGTGACATCATCTAACCAAATTTTGCGGGTAGTTTTGTCATTTCATTTGGGGCCAGAATGTTGCCCTAGGGTTTCAGCACGCAGCCTATAAATAGCCCAGTTTTGTGCCAAGCCAAGGGTCTTCTTCATGTCTTCTTTTTCCACCTCTTTTTGTTAGGATTTAATTTAGCTTCTTCTTCTTCTTCATTCTTTCCTCCATGAAAATTGTAGTGAGAGCTTTTTGAGTGGATGATGAAATGAAGATGAGGGTTATTTTGCTTACCTTGTATTTTTATTTCATTGTGTTGTAATTTAATTTCTAGTGTAACTTTATTATTTATTGTTAACTAGTTGTTGTTATTTCTTTTCTTGCTCTTTTCCTTCTCTTTTCTTATCTGTATTATTTCCAAGCGATGATACTCGACGGAGTTCCTTGCTAAGGTGAGGACCCAGGAGTTAGCTTGCTTTACTTGTAAAACCGTATTTTTCTTTTTTCTTCCTTTTTGTTTTGTTTTGTTTTCTTTTATGATGTGTGAATAATTTCCTCCTTGTTAAGGCTAAGGAAGGTGGTATGAAGGAGGGAAAAATCCCTTGCGCTTCTCTTCGCCAAACATCTTGAAACGAACCCCGACCAAACAAACGCAACCCCCTCACTTAGGCGCGCTATACGTGACATGTAACCGCGACCTAAGTCGAGAAGTCCTTTAGGCGCACTACAACGTGACATGTAGTTGTGACTTATTTGGATACATGATTGTGGGTGTTTGGCCGAGAGTTGGAAATAAGCGTATTTAGCGGACGGACAAGGGGCACTAGGAATGGATTTAGCATTGGAAAGCTTGCTTAAACTCGCAAATCCCATTCCTATGTCCTCCTAATCCCCGCTACTTTCGATTATCCTAACACCGTTTTAGGAATGGCAAAAGACAAGCATAAGACTAATTCTAACTCTACTAACCGACCTTAACCTTAACAAGCTTACTTGAACATAAATACAAACACTTAGGATAAACTTGAACAAACATATACACATTCTTTATTGACTAGTCTAAGACTCGAACGGACATACAACCATCTCCCTGCGGATCGACCCGTGCTCAACCGGCTAGCTGCGAAGCGACACAGTCCTTGATCGCGGTTATAACTTTAGAACTTTGAACATTCGACACGCCAAAGCGTGCGATCAAATGGCGCCGTTGCCGGGGAGACGGTAACGTATTTTCTTTCTTGTTATTCGGGTTAATTTTCTTTTTGTATATATATAAAATTATAAATAAAATAAAATTAAAAAAATTCTTTTTGTTATTTTTGGTAATTTTTGTGTGCAAGTGTGAAAGCTAATCTGGAGCAAGTATAGTAATCCAAAAAGAAAACAGAGCATTTTATTTTGGAGAAGAGATCAAGGGGAGTGCAGGGAACCAAATTTCAGGCGCCAGATCAATTTGACCGCGGAACCGCGGTCAAAGAGGGGCTTTGGCGACGGTTCTACTGCTGCATTGAGGCCTCTGTGCCCCAATTTTTTTCTGCCCTTTCTCTTTCCTTTTATCTTCTCTGTAAATTCCACTATACTGTATTTTCTGGCGGTTTCTTTGCACAGATTGCGCAGCCGCCAAATAAATTTTTGTTGTTTTAGATTTTGTTTGTTTACCGCTTTGCATATATTAATACGGATATTAAAGGGCTATAACGCCAATTCAGATTGGGTGGGGATTTCATCACCCTTCCTAAGACCCCACAAATCACTAATTGCATACGCATTACCTTGAGATAATAAAAAATATCTAGACCAAACCTATAAGAACTGTCACGCTCAATTAGGACAAGTGAAGGTTGCGGGGAATCGGTCATTTATGTAAACATGACTTTGTGGTGCCTAGGCTAGACAAGTGAGGAGTTAATTTTAAAAGGCCCGTCTCACGGTGATTCGTGAGCGGAACCCTCCTTACCTCACTTGTGCTTACCTGGCCACAATTGGCAGTGAAGAGGCGATTCGAGGGTTATCCTGCAACTTGTCGCTTGGAAGTCTAGGAGCGGTCTAGTTGGACTTTAAAGACCCAAGCTCTAGGTGTATTTGTGCATATTGTGATTGTGATTATGCTTGTAAATTTTAGTCCCATAATTCTGTATTCTTTCAAACAAACAATTTTCAAAACTCCAAAAACAAACATTTTTTTTCTTTTAATAGAAATAAAAAAAAATCCACATTCTTTTTCCCCTCCTTTTCTCTTCCTTCCTTTCTTTCTCTCTTCATATCATGGGTACCCCACCTAGAAAAACTCTTGCCGAACTTTGGTATTCACAACCAGACATCACTTCTTACAGTTTTTGCTTTGGTCGAATTTCGAACGACCCCTCCGTGCCCAAAATTTCATTGAAAGATCGGATTGACGCGTCTAGGACGAACAACCGGACCCCACAATCCACTTCGTATCAACCATTTCAAACATTCACCCCTTCTTGTGTTGATACCCCTTTTGAAAGTCCAATTGTAACCACAAGACCTATGTCTCTCGCTGAACATATTGAACAATCCCATAGCCGATCTTTCACTCCTTTCACCACTTCAAATTCTTAGGATCAACAATTCCATTCACCTTCTTATCCAAATGTTGATCCTACTCCTGTCCAGCCATTCAATTCCTACCAGTCTTACCTGACTTTTTCACCTTCCCTAGACATTGCTTCTGAACCGCCATTTGGGAGTTTCCAATATCAAAACAACTTTGAATCATTTACTGAAACCCCTTCACAACCCATGTCTAGTCTGGAACGGTTGTTGGAAGACTTTAGGGTAACGTCGTACCAACAGATGATGGATTTGAATGCGTCCATGTATGTCGTCATACAACCTAGTGAACCGGTAGCTCGTTTCCAACCAGCTCCTAATTTTCCAATGTATGATGAGGCGGTAGGACAGGCCGAGAATTTGAGTGGAGAGAGTGAGCTGTACACCCCTCCAAATCAAACCTACCCAATTTAAACCCACAACTCGGATTTTGAATGTCTATCTAGTGTTCCAAACGATTCATTGATTAAAGATAGAACAGATAATGAGTTGTGTGACTTTGTAGTGTTTGATTTGCCCGATTGTGAAGGGTCCCTTTTGAGTGAAACCACACCCAATCCTTTTGACCTCTACACCTCCATCTTAGAACCAGAATCGATTGAAATCCATGCTTTCGATGAGGTGGCTGAGAATATTGATTTTCACTTGATTGAGGATATTGACGCTGGGAATATTTGGATGATGAACCCATAGATTTGGCTGAGTTTTTCTCTTCAATTCATCATCCCGAGTCATTAAATATTTTTCCCGAACCCCATATGCGTCTGGATTTTGAGGATAAATGCATGGATGTGCTTAACTTTGAGGAGAATTTTGAGGATATTTTAGTGGATGAAACAGTTCTTGTTGATGAGTCGGATTTTCCAAATCATCATATCCCTTTCATTGACTGTGTACACCCTCATGAACCTTTAACCGATAGCCTTCCTCAATCACCTACATCTATCCTTTCCACCGTTCCGACCTTGCAAGACACCGTATCATTTTCACTTCTTGTGTCTGGATTACCGAGTTCGGCTTACCCATGGTTTCTCACGAATCTTGAGGTTTTGAAATAAAGGTATAATGAAATCAAGTTTTCTTAATTCATAGAAAAGGAACATGGATGATGCAAGTGAAATTTACTAATTTGAAAACGTGTTTCGTCTTTTAAAAGTTTTCGCAGCACCTCCTTTGTATATTTTGATCCAAAACCACAAATACATAATAGTGATAAAGGCATCCCCAAGCTGGAGCTAGCTCTTCGCCAGACAGCGGATCACAACCATGCAATACAGTAAAAATAAGTATACGACGCCCAACGGCAAAGTTCACCACAGAAAGATAAATAAATAAGCAAGACATAACCCCAAAAGCGAATATAAAACCCATCGCTCAAATCTCGCAAGTACAAGTCTCACTAAGTCTCATTACTTATACAATTTACCAATTTTGATTGATGGAGTTAACTAGATACAATAATGAAATTGTAACGTTTTGAAAATCGTTTCGATGAAATTTCGGAAAATCGGTAAAATAAGGGGGTTTTCTGTAAAAGTCAAAATACAAATATCTTTATTTGAAAATTAAATATACATATTCTAGCTATGTAATTGCTAGTATTTGGTGTTTATTGAGCCACTGGTGAAATTTCAAATTTTCTGAAATTTTTTCCGAAATTAATTAATTTAATATTATTTTAAGCCGTCACTAATACATTTAATTAGGGAAAATTACAAATTGGAATGAGTTGAAACAAATTTTGTGCATCATAACACATTAAACAAAAATTTAACATGTGGTTTTTGAATTGAAATGAAGTTGTTAAACGGTGTTAGAAAATATCGAAGAAAAGGCTTAAATTGTGAATTTAGTGTAAATGGATGTTTGGGGTATAGTATTTATCATTTTCCATCACTCCACACCCATACCCACACCCACACACACCCATTTTTCCTTCCCCTTGGCTGAATTCAGTAGCCCCCCCTCAATTTTCCCCACTTGTTTTGCAAAAGAAAAGAAAAGGAAATGATACAAGTAAAAAGGTGGACTTTGACTCTTTCCCACTTTCTCCACCTCACTCTCTCTCCTCCCTCACCCCTCCACAGTTTCCTGGCCGAAAATTCTGGCCCCAAATAACAGCCCCTCCCCCCAAAATCTCACCCCATTTTGCATCCAAAAAATCCACAAAAAACCACCTCAAATCCATATAAATTCAAAGTAAACTCAAAATCCAAGCCCTGCCCATTTTACCTTAGCCTATCTACTTTGGATCATGGGGAAAAGTTGGGATTTTGGAGGCTTAATTCCATGTTGATCTCATGGTTTGAAGGTATAATCTCAACCTTTTGTTAAATTGTTGTTTGGTTGCTTTAATCAAAACTTATTTAGTAAATATCATGGTTCCAATTTCAAGTTAAGAAATTCAAGTGATGGTTTTGTGTTGGAGTTAGGGTTGTGATCAATTGTGCATGGTTTTTTGATGTGGGATAGCATCTTGAAAACTTGTTAAAATTAATCTAGTTGCTAATTACAAGTTGTTACTTGAAAATGTCCAAATTTAAGCTTTTTAACAAACTAGGTCTTTGTAAACTATGAATTTGATTAACAGAAAAATGTGATTAGGTTTTTCATGACTTCATTAACATTTTAAATTGTAGTTCAATGCTTTAGATCATGCAAATCCAAGCTAGATTGTTGTTTGTGCATTTTTGCTACAAAATTATTAAAATTGGTTATGTATGCAAACTAGATTTTTTGAGATTGATATTAAGAGTTAAGTTTAAAATCTAATTAACATTGGTATGACTTAATTAAGATGTTTAGTGAGCTTTATGGCCATTAGTTTTGTTAAAACGTCGAGTTTTGTACTAAAACGGGTAATTTTTGCTTGCTAGAATTTCGGAAAAATGACTTTTAAAGTGAGTTTGGGGTTTTTGTGAATTTTAACCTATTTTATATTATAATTAGTGTTCGTGAATCCGCAAATGAGTGTGTTTGGGTTTTTCTCGATGGTTTGACGTTTGTACTTCGATATCGAGGTTGGTTTGGCAATTCTTACATGCGTAGGCGATAGGTTTTGACCTATGCGTGATACGCGTGCCGATTTGGTTTTCGTATACCGTTTCGATTTCGAATTTGGTTTTAATGCGATACGGTGCGTTATGATATGTACGTACCCCATGTGGACTTCTATACGACAAGCAAGCACGTGGCGACGTCGGCACCGGCGAGCGAGGACCAGGTCAGTAGATTTATATCTACGGGGAGAAGTCGGGTGGATGGCGTATACCACCCCCGCAATTCATGGTGATGTATACGAATACGTATACACACATATATATTGTTGAGTTTATTGATGAGAAAGATAGATTTTAGGTGTGATTGGATAGGTTTAGTGTTGCGAGACCCTAGAGTAGAGGTTGCACCACACATACACCCACCCACCCATACTTGCATACCTTCTTCTTTCATTGTGCTAATACGTGAATATGTATTTATGTGTTCACATGGGTATGGGACTATGTTTTCACATACTGGATTTGAGGATAGTATTTGGGGATTTGTGGTGAGTCGATGAGATTGATTTGAGACCGTGAGATCGGTGATATGGCAGGATTCGTACTTGAGATACGTCCTGATATTATAGCGGCTCTTGGGACGACGTTACATGTTAATAGTGTTATACATTAAACGGTTGACATGTGATCGTGATACAAGATAAGATATATTAAGATATTTATAATAGGTCACATTAGGCGTTGTATACCTCTTTATGACGATATATGATGATGATATCGGTTTGTATGAGGCTGTAGATCAGCAGTCAGATCATGACTATATTGATGATATTAGTATCATACTAGACGTAGATCAGTACACAGATTATGATCTTGGATAAAGAGGATACCAGATGAATAATGTGATATTGACCCGTACCCAGATTTGAGGATGCCGTACGACGGAGTTACGTACGAGCTATATATTGATGATTGAACCGCACTCTTGACTTGTGATGTCTGAATATAGATATGGTATCGGATATGATATTATTGAGGCGGGATCACTGACTATACATATACAGGTATGTATATGTATCGACTCAGATGTTAGGCGGTTTCCTTACCTGTAGTTCAGCTTGTTAGTTCAGCCGTATAGTTTAGTGTAGTTGTTAGACTAGATTTGACTCCTACCTATTTCAAAACTAACGGATCGTGGGTATTTTAAAAGACAAGTCAAGGGATTCTATAGATATTTCAAAAGGCGTATCTTTTCTTAAAAACACCGTAGCCCTTATTTCCAAAACCCCACGATTTGTGTTATTTCAAAAGGCACCATAGTATGACGTATATATATATTAAATGCAGATTAATTACCGTTGTGTCTAGTATTTAGCTCCCGCTCATTATTGCTGTTCGCCCCGCATCGCATACTTACATTGCTATTTCATATTGCATTGTTGATATTATGCTGTTAGGACACCAGCACCATTACCGATGATGCGTATGTACCACGTACACTTACTTGCCGGCTCACACACATCTTCATCGGTAATTGCCATGTCACGTACACCTTAGAAAATATTATTGCTTGACTTAGCTTGTTAGTTAGTAGTTTGACAAGATATTAGTGTACCTGTCTTATATGCCAGTTTAGACATTGTAGTTATTACTTGTCACTTCATGCATACTGCTATTTATTGTTATGCCGCATTCATAGATTTTCATGCATATATACATGGTTTTACATGCTATTGATGATTTGGATTCGAATTTCATGAGCTTTCTTGTATTTGGAGGAAAACCGCAAAAACATAAATAAACTTCTTCTCTCTCTTTTAAATAAAAAGTGCGGTTTTCCCATGATGTATGAGTCGTCGACCATGAGTTTGCTAATGGATTTCGAGACCCGAGTTAGAGGAGTGGAGGAACCGTTTCGAGTACATGGTGGACCCGGTGCGGTACCACGGGGCAAGAGGATCGCAGATGATGGCGTCGAGCCTGGCAGGGGAGCACTACCGACCGGTGATATTACCCGACGCGTCGGATATCCAGATGATACCGTCGTGGTCTTAAGATTGATGGTATGGGCCGGTCTGGACTGACGGCGCCCTAGATAGTGAGATTGAGACATACTGAGATATTTGAGATATTGAGGTACAGAGATTATGAAACAGAGATATCGAGATATTAGGATATTTGTTTTGTGTCGATGCTAGGCACTGTTTATGCTGATTTCATTTATGATACCTCGTTTTTACAAAGATACAGAAATCTCACTAATTTATGAAAGCAGTTTTCTTCAGTACATGCATTCTGTTTCATGCATTCATACATCATCCATATGATATATTGTTAGTTATATGTATGCCCTAGAGGCCATTACTGTACATAGGATGTATATTGTAGTGGATGCTGGGACGTATATAGGGAGGACTTTCTTGCTCGACATGATAGTATGCTATCTGGTTGAACTTTACCTTAACGTGTTTACTGATTGTCTCTCTGTTACATGTTGGTAAAGCCCTTAGGATCTGTACTTGACTACCTGGACTATGATGCAGATCATACTAGTGGGGACATGGTAGTCCATAAGTACATCCTTCAATGTCCCTAGTCGTGGGTGTATCGAGACGGGGCATCGATATACCAGAGTAGACTAGCGTGTAACTTCTCGACCCATGCAGATGGGCGATGGATGATCCCATATCCATTGGTGTTCGACATCAGAGATGATATACGGGTGCTCAGTAGAGACTGGGTACACTGGACGGACTCGCCGAGAACTCCCAGATGGTATTATACCTCACGTCAGATGGCAGTTCTCTGGTGACACTGGTACAGAGTAGTCTGTTGACCCGAGATCGTCATAGAGTCTTGTGTGGTTCCCATTGTGCTTTGATCTCCATCTTACCACGTCCACGAGGGCGTGCAAAACGGTGGTTTTTGGGTACAGTCCCGAGTCACATGGAGGCAATGAGCGATAGGAGGGGATTCGTCTCTCCCGGTATAGGGGGTTGATGTTGCGCTGTGTTCGATTGGCTATAACAGGAAATCCCTGGCCAGGGTTGCTGAGATTTACTGGTAAGTGTTACCAGTAGTTTCTCGAATTGTTATAGACCTCATATCGACACGACTTATTGAGCTATTAGGGTCTGACGTTTACCACCCCTAGGCGAGATATGCGACATATCAGACGATCAGACCGGGCTGTACGGTAGTGTTACTGGTTGGATTCACTGGAGTCTGAGCGGGCTTGCTCGTCGATCTTCAGATCGCTCAATACCCGGGTGGCCGTTACGTTTAGCAGACCGCTTGCGGCTTGTGGGTGTTTGATATGATCATCGCCTGCTGCCGGCGTATTGACGAGTCTTTAGAGTCCTACACAGAGGTTTCCTGGCTCAAGCAAAACGAAATAGGAGCGCATATGAGATATGTGCGGGACCGAGAATAATGCGTGTATATGATACCGTATTCCATTCTCGCGATGAATGTATCGATTAGGTTATATGCGATATACCCTAGTTATCGAATCAAAGGTTGATTTGATAAGCCGATACATTATATACTAGTCGGTTGTGTGCGACATGACCGGGTCATTGAATCAAGTGTTGATTTAATTATTTAATGCATAATTATATATTTGATATATTACTTTGCATTAACTAGTATCGGTTCACTTTAAATGGATTTTCTCACTCGGGTGTGCGCATTACATCTGCGATATGATTTTGTGCATTTGACTGTATCATGTTTGATGATACATGTTTACTTGGTTAAGTGCAAAGAATTAAACCATGGTTAAAAGAATGGTTAAGGTTTCATTTCCTTTATTTATTCATTTATTTATTTGTTTATTCATTTTCGAAAAGAGGAGAAAAGAATGGTGGCTTAATTTGGAGTTTAGTTGAAGCTTCATGAAACTTTGATCAAGTCAACCATTCTTATCTCATCCTTAACCCTAACCATTCCCACTAACCATGATTCATTCTCTACACTTGACTAGAGTTAATATTATGATAAGTATTGTTATTCTTTTCTTTTTTGAATAATCTTATCACAATATTCTTCTTCTTCTTCATCTTCTTTCATGAAGAAAAAGCTTTCTTCATCAATGGTGATTGATGATAAAGATTGAGAAATCCAAATCTAAAGTCTACCCACTTCTTATTTCTTCATCCTCTACCTCTTGCCAAGTAGTAGAGTGTGTTTTCTTCACAAGTTTCATGACTTGGTGATGTGAGAGCTTGATTTAGCGATGCCTCGACGTAGATCATCTTCGGCACGTCGTCGATGACCTAGCCCGCTTCTTCTCCGATGAAGCCGACGCAAGAGCCCGGATCGACCTGTGGCAGAGTGAAATAGCCCCTGAATGAGTCGGTGCTGGGATTTGTACAGCGGAGATGACTTCTTCATGGAGCTATGGAGGTGGACAAACGGATCTACAAAGGTTGTATATCCGTATCCCTTAGTTAACTGTTAACTAGATTACTTTTTCGCCTAGATTTCTAGCAAACGATCCGTACACTAGGGTTTCTCGGCACTAGATTTTTGAAATTGGCATGTTCGATGCCTTGTGAGACCTCTTGAGAGTGCCTAGGAACCCTACAGTGGTATTAGAGCCTAGCTAGAGCCTTAGGCGAAGTCCAGACGCAATTTGAAGTCCGATCGAACCGAAATTGAGAACCCAAAATAGCTCTCTGTCCTTTTTCTAAAAACGTGGATTTTTCCATATTAAAAATTTCCAAAAAATTCAGCAGGGAATTACATGAGATACTGTGAAGCACGTGATCGTAATTCGACAACAGAGGCGCGGAACCGCGGCCCCCACCATGGGATGCGCGGCGGTTCCGCGGCCACTGTATTGAATTACAGCACGTGTCTTCCACAGTAACTCATGTCTTGTAGTGCTGAGTCTTCTGGGAAATTTTAATATTTTTTCAAGAGTTGAATTTTCTGGGTTGTTTTGGGGACTTAGTATATTCGATCGGATTATCAAATTTTGTCTGTGTGGCTTTCCGGATAATTTTTAGAATATGTTAAAAAGTTCGATCGGATATAAATACCCAATTTTTCCCCTGTCGGGAAATTTCCAAGTGTTGGATTTTTCCGCAGTTTAACGACGTTGTAAGTAGTGCAAGTAACGCGATGGACCCTCTAGAAGACAACAAACCTTAACTCGATTATGTGACCGTCTTGAACTGCCCTTTGAACCTTCGGGTTTGGGGCAGTACGGCGTGCCACATGTGAGGCGTTGGCTTGACCCTTCTACGGCTGGACCGTTGGTACTGAGGCACGAACGGAATGTTGTTAGACTTGTCTCATATGTTGATCTGTATCGGGAAAACTTGGGTGTTCGAATGTTCAATCGGAAAGTTTAACATTTTCTAATTATCTGGAATGGGATACAATAATTGGAATTCACAAAAGTTATGTGATAACTGAATGAATGTTATAAACGTAGCAGTTTAGTCTCACTTGATCGGTTGCCACGGAATTTTGATGTGATCAAAAGTCCGTCGCAATCACGTAGCGTACGCAGATACTCGCCGGGTAAACTTAATAGACAGCTTCACTCCATAGCCCCGACCAAGTGACTGTAGGAGAACCCCGTCGCCGAAAGCATCCGTTCGGGTGCTCGCGGCAGCGGTGTTCCGCCTTGGTGCACTTCGTCGACGGTATCGGGGGTGCAGCCGCCTGGTAAAGTTTGCGACGAGCATTCAATCAGGATATCGGGAATCTTGTTGAATTGCCCGACTTGATATTGAAAAGTGTTTTCAATGATGAGACTAAAATGCTGGTTTTATAATTGTTAGGCATGTGATGTCTAAGTAATTCATTTGATTAGGCATGTGATGTCTAAAAAGATTGCGGATTCCAACTGTTGTAGTTTTACACTTTCTTTTCTGTGACCGTAAGTGTAATATGTGATATCACCGGTTTCGTTGCTATATGTCAACGACAATTGGGATGCGCATATTTACTTACGTTGATGACATGTGATGTTATGTGTTGCTGGATAGGTTATATTGGATCGTCGTGTTTGAATAGCCGGGGGTTTTTATGTGAGATGAGTGTTTTTCATTTTCATTCATGTAAAAACTTGTATGTAATATTCTTTTATTGGGGCGCTTCCAGGTTGCGGAAGTTGTCACCGTTGATGTATATTATTTACTTTTCCGCACTAGGATAGACCCAAGGAGGGGAGCATAAGTAACCGGGTTCTGGAGTCCAGTGGGAGACCAACTCGAGGAGTCGAGTCCGGGTCTCCTAACTCCAGAATT
The DNA here is from genome assembly GCA_030015575.1 of Agapanthus africanus. NCBI lineage: Eukaryota > Viridiplantae > Streptophyta > Magnoliopsida > Asparagales > Amaryllidaceae > Agapanthus > Agapanthus africanus. The sequence continues at coordinate 237,883,842 of CM057346.1, forward strand.
GGTAGGGTTGCTTGCCGCTCTCGTAGGGGTCTAGGGGTGTGGGTTTGGCTATTCATCACGACCGTGGAATCCGTGTTTTATACTGGCTCGTATTGAAAACACGGACGTCCTAGTATATCCAATATTTCATATGATTCTTCTGCTGCGATATCTGTGATGTGATCATGTGATGTTCTGTGATAGATACAGTATATAGTATATATGATATATTATATAGGCGTTACTTATGTTTTACACCCGCGCTAGCCCTGCCCCGCTCTGCCGTTAGTTACCTAAGCTAACGGTGCACGAGGGGACATCGAGGCGAATGCGGATGGCATAAGTGTACGTCGTATTTATCTGTGATGTTTAGGTACATTTAAATGATGGGACTTCATTAATGAGATTAATGAAATAAAAGAAACCTAAGATGTTGTAGAATCGAATTTCAAAATAAAACAGGTAGCTACAGTTTTTGCTTTGCACAGCGGTATATGTGATATATCCTGCACCTTATTCGATAAGTAAAGGACCGAGATCCCTTCACCGGGAGTGACTCCTTTAGCAATAACTGGCAGATGCTACACACTCGGTTTGACTTTTGATTGCTTTTAAGAGTTTTTGCTTTGCACAGTGATATATATGATATATCCCGCACCTCATTCGACGAGGAAAGGACCGACGATCCCTTCACCGGGAGTGACTCCTTTAGCAAAACTAGAAAAGCCTAAAAAACACTCCATTTCAAAATTCATTCGATCCTACAACGATATCAAGTTCATTACGCAATAGGTTTTCAGAAAAACCTGTCGTAGCCCTCCGTCATTTCAGATATGTACTGGTTAGTATTCGTGCTGCGTTTGTTGACCTGTGTCAAGGCACAGTGTGCGGTAGCTGATTAGTGCTTATCTGCATAAGCATATGATGTGATTGATTTAGGGTAGTCGTGCGACCTTGTTGACCTCTGTCAAGGGTCGTGCGGGTGGGTTTACTTCAATCAGGAAATGACGGGTTGAACTTGACTAGCAGCCTATGGTTTGTTGACCTCTGTCAAGGTCATAGGACGCTAGGGGCAAAATATTATCGGGAATTTCAAGTGTTGAAATTTGCAATGAGATTGCATACCTTCTATGAGATAGTTGGATTCCGATACCCGCTGCGAGTAAGAGTTACTCCTGGGAGAGTTTTATACATTACAATTAGCCGATCAAGTAGGTGTCTAGAAAGGTGTTAACGGGGTTACGCCTCTGGGAAAACGAGGTTTACATTAATTAGGTTCGTGCGAAAGCACGGGGGACCTCCCTCAAAGTACCGACACTGGCCTGGCTGAAAGATTGGCGAACTTGTAGTGTGTAATTAATCCCGGCTAGTCTTTCCTTTTAGGGTTTGAAGGAAGATTTGATAAAAAGCAGTGGGAGCCATCCTGATTAGATAAAATAATAACCAATCTATTTTTGCAAGAGCACACGCTGAGTGTTTTCTTCTCTCTCTCTCCAGGTAGCGACCATATCACGCCTTAATCAAGATAATAATACGGATATTTGACCGAACCCGCTTGTTATACTGAGCTGGGGAACGTTGGTCCCGCTCCAACTTATAATTGTTATAAGACAGAGCAGGAAATTGGGGATTACCAGAATTCCCGTGCCGCCCAAACGAAGAGAGTGCATGCTGATGCATCATCTTCGGGTGTGTTCAATATGTAGAACTGTTTCTCTGTATCCTCTACGTCCTGGGTATGTGATACCAGATCAGGATCCCAGATATGTAATCTGTTACATAGGGCTACAGATAGGTAGAGAACTGAGAACGGGTGATAAGTTTCATGAGGCAGAAAACGGGGCAAGAGTTGCAGCCAAGTCTGTTGGTCACTGTCACCCTGTATTACAAATACATTGATTCTGAACGAATGCTATTAGATACCGAACCTGATATACAAAATCATATCTATCTCTTTATTAGTAAAGAAATGATAAAATTTTGTATTGTTGGATAATGTTTTGAACATTTCCTACATCAAAAGTTGATCGGTTCAGGCACGTTATCTAAAAGCATTGATGTTCTAAATCAAACTACAGTTCTTTAGTATACGGAACACACACAAGAGGAAGAGTTCAGAAATGAACGAATCCTTCTTGAGGTATTGTAGACTAGGTCAGATCAATGCGACCCGACTGGCTAGAGTTACATAAAGATGTATATTTAAATTAGTTTGAACTTACATCTTGTGAAACTCGCCAGTCATGTCACAAATATAAGATGACCATAGCTCCGTTTACTGGAAACAGAGAAAGAGTTAGTAAACTCTTGGGATGATACATGTTGATGTATGTAAGTCCCCTGTCTACACATGCCAAGACCGGTTCTTTGTACTTCATTACATTCTCTGATAATCTCTCAAGATTCAGACATATGTTCCTGTTGAAACACAAGTCCGAACCTTTTGAGATATTCATAGAATATAAGTAAGAAGTAGAGAACCGAAATAAGGGTATAAGTATTATGTCCTATGATGAGATCAGGGAGGAGAATACTTGAGCACGGAATTCCTGGATTATTCTAAAGGAGAATGAGATTCTCTCTCAGCATTACTCCTCCGTTTACACCATAGCACGATGGTATACGAGGGCGGAGCAATCACACCCTATATGATAAGGTGTGCTCTATGATGAGTATTACTGAGTTACCTATTTCCTTTTTGGGAGTTATGCACTTGAGAAGCTGCATACCTATTGAATAGGATTCAAATCAAATCAGTTGCCTACCACTTCATATGAGATATGGTATGGGAAGAGCCCATGTCTTAAATTAGTTAAGATTTGGGGTTGTCCGGGCTACGTCTAAAAGCAAAATCCGGACAAGCTCGAGGCAAGGTCTGTTATGTAGAACTGGAAAGGTTCCAGCTATACAAACTACAGCAGATGATTTGATAAAACCAAATGATTCAATAGTTACCAACGAACCTCAGCCTCTCCGCCGATCTAGTAGGGTTCCTCACCCACCTGAGAGTTACTTCGGTTTCTCTATAACAGTGGGAGCGAGGATTGCATCATGAGATGATGACCCAACTAGCTTCGAGCTGGCCATCAGGAGTAAGACTCTGTGAGAATGGCTGGATGCTTAGTGATCTGAGATGGAATCCTTATACACCAGCAAAGTATGGACTTTAGCTGCTATATCTGAAGGGTTAAATCCCCATCAGGAGCAAGTATATCTTGAGAAGATTACTTGGTGTACATCGAAAAGTTGAGACTTTCAAAGCTAGACTTGTTAAAAGTGTGCATCATTGACCAGGTGTGGATAATGATGAAACCTTTTCAAGTAGCTATGCTTAAGTCCATCCAGATCCTACTTGTCATGGCTACATACCATAACTACGATATCTGGTGGTTGGGTGTCATGACTGCTTTTCTAAATGATGTTTTAGAAGAGTGCGTCTATAAGTACACAGCCAGAGGGCTTCGTAAACTGTGGGAGCAGCGGAAACATGTGCAAGATGCTTTATAGGATAAAGCAGGCATCGCGGAGTTGGAACATCTGTTTTGATGGATTAGTCAAAGAAGTTGACATCATCAAAATGGTAGATGAACCTTGTATAAACAAAAAGGGTAGTAGGGAGTATGGTGACGATCCTGGTAGAGTACGTGGATGACATACTCTTGATAGGGAAAGAGTTTCCTATGCTACGCTCGGTCAATCTCCGTTTATCACAATGATGCTCCATATAGGATCATAATGATACCTACTAACTCCTGGATTTTGGATCTATGAGATAGATTTAATTGGATGTTAGGATTCTCACTAGTTGTAGTGAGGTGGTATCAATCGATCCTGGGAAGAATCACTGGAAGGGTTCCAGGGTGATAAAGACGACTGAGTGTCAGTCACAGGCATTGTCTTTACCCTCAGTAAAGGGACGATATGTTGGAAGAGTTCCAAGCTAGATACCGTGACATACTAGAAGATAAAGGCAGGATACATCGCTACTTAAGATGCTACCAAAGAGGCCGTTTGGGTGTATATTGGTTCATGAGATGAACTATGTTCCTCCCATTGTGTGACAATGGAGTTGTGGCTTATGCCAAGGAACGCCGGTCCCATCAGTGATCCAGACATATTCTATGGCAGTATCACTTGATCATGGAGATGGTTGATCTCCAGGGAGATCGAGGTTAGGAGAGTAGGCGCAGATGACAACACAGCGGATCCACTCACAAAGCCCGTTCCCAGAGAGAGACTTTTATGGGATGGTTGAGTATGAGATACTACAACCACTGCTACAGATGGCCCTAGTGCAAGTGGGAGATTGCTAGTTATATGTATGCCCTAGAGGCCATTACTGTACATAGGATGTATATTGTAGTGGATGCTGGGACGTATATAGGGAGGACTTTCTTGCTCGACATGATAGTATGCTATCTGGTTGAACTTTACCTTAACGTGTTTACTGATTGTCTCTATGTTACATGTTGGTAAAGCCCTTAGGATCTGTACTTGACTACCTGGACTATGATGCAGATCATACTAGTGGGGACATGGTAATCCATAAGTACATCCTTCAATGTCCCTAGTCGTGGGTGTATCGAGACGGGGCATCGATATACCAGAGTAGACTAGCGTGTACCTTCTCGACCCATGCAGATGGGCGATGTATGATCCCATATCCATTGGTGTTCGACATCAGAGATGATATACGGGTGCTCAGTAGAGACTGGGTACACTGGACGGACTCGCCGAGAATTCCCAGATGGTATTATACCTCACGTCAGATGGCAGTTCTCTGGTGACACTGGTACAGAGTAGTCTGTTGACCCGAGATCGTCATAGAGTCTTGTGTGGTTCCCACTGTGCTTTGATCTCCATCTTACCACGTCCATGAGGGCGTGCAAAACGGTGGTTTTTGGGTACAGTCCCGAGTCACATGGAGGCAATGAGCGATAGGAGGGGATTCGTCTCTCCCGGTATAGGGGGTTGATGTTGCGCTGTGTTCGATTGGCTATAACAGGAAATCCCTGGCCAGGGTTGCTGAGATTTACTGGTAAGTGTTACCAGTAGTTTCTCGAAGTGTTATAGACCTCATATCGACACGACTTATTGAGCTATTGGGGTCTGACGTTTACCACCCTTAGGCGAGATATGCGACATATCAGATGATCAGACCGGACTGTACGGTAGTGTTACTGGTTGGATTCACTGGAGTCTGAGCGGGCTTGCTCGTCGATCTTCAGATCGCTCAATACCCGGGTGGCCGTTACGTTTAGCAGACCGCTTGCGGCTTGTGGGTGTTTGATATGATCATCGCCTGCTGCCAGCGTATTCACGAGTCTTTAGAGTCCTACACAGAGGTTTCCTGGCTCAAGCAAAACAAAATAGGAGCGCATATAAGATATGTGCGGGACCGAGAATAATGCGTGTATGTGATACCGTATTCCATTCTCGTGATGAATGTATCGATTAGGTTATATGCGATATACCCTAGTTATCGAATCAAAGGTTGATTTGATAAGCCGATACATTATATACTAGTCGGTTGTGTGCGACATGACCGGGTCATTGAATCAAGTGTTGATTTAATTATTTAATGCATAATTATATATTTGATTTATTACTTTGCATTAACTAGTATCGGTTCACTTTAAATGGATTTTCTCACTCGGGTGTGCGCATTACATATGCGATATGATTTTGTGCATTTGATTGTATCATGTTTGATGATACATGTTTACTTGGTTAAGTGCAAAGAATTAAACCATGGTTAAAAGAATGGTTAGGGTTTCATTTCCTTTATTTATTCATTTACTTATTTGTTTATTCATTTTGGAAAAGAGGAGAAAAGAATGGTGGCTTAATTTGGAGTTTAGTTGAAGCTTCATGAAACTTTGATCAAGTCAACCATTCTTATCTCATCCTTAACCCTAACCATTCCCACTAACCATGATTCATTCTCTACACTTGACTAGAGTTAATATTATGATAAGTATTGTTATTCTTTTCTTTTTTGAATAATCTTATCACAATATTCTTCTTCTTCTTCATCTTCTTTCATGAAGAAAAAGCTTTCTTCATCAATGGTGATTGATGATAAAGAGTGAGAAATCCAAATCTAAAGTCTACCCACTTCTTATTTCTTCATCCTCTACCTCTTGCAAAGTAGTAGAGTGTGTTTTCTTCACAAGTTTCATGACTTGGTGAAGTGAGAGCTTGATTTAGCGATGCCTCGACGTAGATCATCTTCGGCACGTCGTCGATGACCTAGCCCGCTTCTTCTCCGATGAAGCCGACGCAAGAGCCCGGATTTCGGATTTGTACAGCGGAGATGACTTCTTCATGGAGCTATGGAGGTGGACAAACGGATCTACAAAGGTTGTATATCCGTATCCCTTAGTTAACTGTTAACTAGATTACTTTTTCGCCTAGATTTCTAGCAAACGATCCGTACACTAGGGTTTCTCGGCACTAGATTTTTGAAATTGGCATATTCGATGCCTTGTGAGACCTCTTGAGAGTGCCTAGGAACCCTACATATATTGCTACCTGAGGCACTGACACGGGAACATGGGATTACACTTGGGTTAGACTTTTACCCTAGCCATTGTTATAGGCTGCTGGTTATATATTTGAGGATATATTATGATCGTTGACCTAGGATTGCGTTGTTCATGAGATTTCTGTTCGTAGATGTTTTTCTACTCACGAGTTGGCAACTCACCCCCGTTGTGCCACAGTTTCTTGCAGGTTTTGCCGTACAGGTTTCATTACGGCTTGCTGGCACTACTTCCTTTTCCGGGTAATTTGCTAGTAGGTGGGTTTATTTGCATCATACCCCCATTATATACCTTATATATTATTACTCCGTTCTATTTAGAAGTTCCATCAACCAAACATGTATTTATTCTTGAGATAGAGACCAGTGATGTTATTCTTTCGACCTTAGAGTCGCGCGTTGCATTTCTGTGGATTTCTTATTGTTTTGAGTTTCCTTGTGAGTTTTGATCCTCGTCTTTGGCGTTGTATATTATATTGCTTGTGTGGTTGTGACCGTCGATTGACGAAGAGCTAGCTCCCGCTTGGGGATGCCTTTTATTGATTTCTTATACTATTCATGTTGTATCCCGTTTGGGGACCAGTATTTACAAAGGAGACTCTGCCGAAATTTTCAGGAAATATTTGATGTTTTAAAAAAAACACATAATTCGGCTTATGTTATTAAAACAACTTGATTTAAATTGGTTTTCCTTCACTTTACTACTTTTCTTGGTTTGGATTTCTCGGTTTTCGGTTTACTTGGATTACGTACGCCTCGAGACGTTTCCTAGTTTAAGTGCCGGTCATGTTCCGTACTTTCGGGACATGAAAGAAATATAGATACAAGAGTGGGTACGATACAAATGTCCCACCTACTAGTGCAAAACACACGGATGCGACTGTGTGCCAGCGAAGCCGCTACTGATCCAAGCGGGCAACCTGCAAGAACTGTGGCACAACGGGGGTGAGTTGCCAACTCGTGAATAGAAATATATCGACAAGTAGAAATCGAATAAATAATGACTCTTAGGTCAACTATATCATAAAGGTAATACTATGATATCTAGGGTGACTGGGTCGGTATGTGTGCCAACAAGGTAGTCAATGCCTCTATGCATGTGGATAACAACCAACAGTATAATCAAGGTATGTATGCATGTGGATTTCGTCCACCCAAATAATCAATGTATGTAAATATGTGGATCTCGTCCACGTGTCAACCCATGACACAACATCATGAAGGAAAATATCATAAAAGCATATGCATGAAAGTATGAGGATATAAATCAACGGTGTCCCTCACTACACATCAAAATCATGGAACCTGAGTGCCTAGCATCGACACTCAAAAACATCATGAAAACCGTGCCCAGAATCGGCACGTAAATCCTCATATATCGGGCTCCGTCAGTCCTGATCGGCCCACGGGCTCTGTCATTCCTGATCGGCCCATATCATCTCTCGACTCCGGTCGGTATCCTCCGGATATCCGCCGAGCCCAAATACTATCACCGGTAGGTAGTAGTCCCTCTGCCAGGCTCACATCTGTATACACAGCATCCTTTTCTTGCCCCGGGGTACCATACCGGGTCCACCATGTACCCGCAATCGGCCTCATCTGCCTCCTCGAATCGGGTTTCATAAGTCACACGTCTCAGAACCGAGAAAACGCTTGGTGGACGCACTGAAATATCATATCAAGAGAAACCGGGTTTTTAAAACAATACATAATCTCTTTTAAAATGTCCACGGTCTCAAATTCAGAAATCTCATGAAAACAGCATATCTCAATGCGTAAAACCATATAGCACGACGTATGCGACAAATAATAGAGATGTAAGCATATCCGTAAATCATGCAACATGGAACAGTGATATGACATATTAAGAGAAAACCACTCTTTTAAATGATTCCAGTTTTTAAAATATTACATGCGGTTCCCAATTTCCCAATAAAACCAGTTATCTATGTAGGCATAATATATATGTATGCAAGTATAGATGTTTCAATGTATATGTGCACCAATATGAATATACGATGTGTATGTGCGCAAATATGAATGTATCATTGTATATGTACACCAATATGAATATACAATGTGTATGTGCGCAAATATGGAGGTATCAATGTATATGTGCACCAATATGAATATACAATGTGTATGTGTGCAAATATGGGGGTATCAATGTATATGTGCACCAATATGAATATACTAATGTGTATGTGCGCAAGCAGCTTATGCGAAGAGTCATATCAAGATGCAGTAATCCTACTGTGTAGTGATATGGCAATTATCGATGATGAAGTGTGTGAGCCTACAATCTGTGTACGTATTGTTAGTTATATGTGTGCCCTAGAGGCCATTACTGTACATACGATGTATATTGTAATGGATTCTTGGACATATATAGGGAGGACTTTCTTGCTCGACATGATAGTATGCTATCTGGTTGAACTTTATCTTAACATGTACTCTTATTGTCTCTATGTTACATGTTGATAAAGCTCTTAGGATATGTACTCGACTACTGGGACTATGATGAGATCATACTAGTGGTGCCACGGTTGTCGACGAGTATATCCTATAACTGTTCCTAGTCGAGGGTGTATCGAGACAGGACATCGATACACTAGAGTATACTAGCATATACGCATTTTGACCCATATGATGGGCGATGGATAATCCCATATCCATCGGTGTTTGACATCAAGGATGGTGTACGGGTGCTCAGTAGAGACTGGGTACACTGGACGGACTCCCCGAGAACTCCCAGATGGTGTTATACCTCACGTCAGATGGCAGTTCTCCGGTAACACTGGTACAGAGTAGTCTGTTGACCCGAGATCATCATAGAGTCTTGTGTGATTCCCACTGTGCTTTGATTTCCATCATACCACGTCCAAGAGGGCATGCAAAAAGGTGGCTTTTGGGTACAATCCCGAATCACATGGAGGCAATGAGCGATAGGAGGGGATTCGTCTCTCCCGGTATAGGGAGTTGATGTCGTGCTGTGTTCAATTGGCTATAACTGGAAATCCCGGGCCAGGCTTGCTGAAATTTACTGATAAGTGTTATCAGTAGTTTCTCGAATTGTTATAGACCTCAAATCGATATGACTTATCAAGCTACTGGGGTCTGACGTTTACCACCCCTAGGCGAAATATGCGACATATCAAACGACGAGACAGGACTGTACGGGAGTGTTACTGTTTGGATTCACAGGAGAATGTACAGGCTTGCTTGTTGATCTTCTGAGCTCTCAATACCTGGGTGGCTGTTACGTTTAGCTGACCGCTTGCAGCTTGTGGTTGTTTGATATGATCATCACCTACTGCCGGCGTATTGACGATTGTTTGAAGTCCTACACAGAGGTTTCTTGACTCAGGAAAAACGGAGTAGGGGCATATATGTGATATGTGCGGGACCGAGGATAATGCGATATGAGATACCGTATTATATTCTCGCGATATTCGATATCAGCCGGGTCATCGGATCAAGTATTGATTCGATGAATCGGTACGGATAAATATTAGTCGGTTATATGAGATATAGCCGGATAATCGGATCAAGTGTTGATTCGATAATTTAATGTATAATAATATATATGATATATTAAATTACATTAACTAATATTAGCTCACTAAAAGATTCTTTTTCTCACTCGGGTAATACATTGATATATATGCGATATATGTTAATTGTATTATTTTATTTGGTTACAAGAAATATTATATATGTGATATATAATATTGTAACATGATATGATAACTAATGCAACATGTTTTGTAGAGATTAAACAAGATTAGGGTTTGTTTTGGGTTAATACTTTCTAGATGATTCTAGAAGTTTTAGTTTTGTTTTGTGAAAAATATTTTGTTATGACTCATTCCTTGACCTAACCCAAACCCTAGCCCTTGTTAAGTCTCTACAATGGTTTAGTCAACCATGGTTGCATTATTCATCATTATCTCCTTTGCTTTATTCATCACAAAAGAATAATGATATTCTTCTTTTTCTTCCTTCTTCTTTCTTTCATGGAAAACGATTACTAGCTTTTTTCCAAGTGAAGAATGAGTGTGAGAAAAAGATAATAAAAGAGAGAAAAAAACCTACTTCATCATCCTCATCAATCCTTGCTATTTAGATGAGGGTGTTCACTTCATTTAGTGAGTGTTAGCTTGTGTTAATGAAATTTCAAGGTAGATCAACTTTGTATCGAAGATCGGAAGCAAGACTGCATCTTTCTCTTCGTGGAACCTCTCGAGAGTCCGGAACACGATGATCGCAGCGAAGGGACCTCAACACGGAGCTTTAGAAGTGAAGGACCGGATCTACAAATGTTGTAATCCCTCTCACTTAGTGTTAAAGTGTTTAACATGCTTGTTTTCGCCTAATCTCTAGTTTAAAGATCCGGCTTTGGGTTGTTCGGCACGGCTAAAATTTTAATCGGACATGCTTGATGCCTAGTAGACCCTTGTACGTGTTCCTAGCAACCCAACAGTGGTATCAGAGCCAAGCTAGAGCTTTAGGGAAAGTCTACGCGAAGTTTAAAGTCCGATCGAACCCGAAAACCCCGACGAATACCCTTCTCTGGTTTTTTTCTTAAAATGTGATTTTTTATGAATTAAAAATGCTCAGAAAATTAATCAGGAAAAACTAAGAATTACTGTGAAGTACGGACCCGTAATGCGCTAATTTGACCGCGGAACCGCAGCCAAACCAAGGGTTTGGCGGCGGTTCCGCGGCCCAAATTTTGAATTAGTCCCTGGAACTTCATATATTTATTCTTAGGTCCTTTCTTGTCATTTTTTTCTGGGAATTTTTTAATTCCACTCAAGTGTTGAGTTTTCTAGGGTTGTATTGGGGACTCGTTGATTCGATTGGATAATTTAACTTTGTTTAGTTTTTTCCGGATAATTTTAGAAACAGTTAAAAAGTTCGAACGGATATCAATAACTTACTTTTTCCCCAGTCGGAAATTTTTTCAAAAGTTGGATTTTTTCTCGAGTTTGAAACTTTCTAAGTCGTGCAAGTAACGCGGTGAACCCTCTAGAAGACAACAAACCTTAACTCGATTATGTGACCGTCTTGAACTGCCTCTGAACCTTAGGGTTTGTGGCAGTACGGCGTGCCACATGTGAGGCGTTGGCTTGACCCTTCTACGGCTGGACCATCGGTACTGTGGCATGTGATGGATATTTTTGAACTCCGCTCAAGTGTTGAGCAATTTGGGAAAATTTGGGTGTTTGATCATTCGATCGGAAAGTTTAACATTGACTATTTATCTGGAATGTGATACAATATTTGGAATCCACAAATAGTTATAAGATAACTGATTTGAATATTATAAACATTGCAGTTTAGTCTCAAATTCATCGGTTGCCACGGGATTTTGATGTGATTAAAAGTCCGTCGCAATCACGTAGCGTACGCGGATACTCGCTGGGTAAACTTAATAGACAGCCATGGCCCATAGCCCCGACCAAGTGACTGTAGGAGAACCCCGTCGCCAAAAGCATCCGTTCGGGTGCTCGCGGCAGCGGTGTTCCACCTTTGTGCACTTCGTCGACGGCATCCGGGGGTGCGGCCGTCTACTAAAGTTTGCGACGAGCATTCGATCAGAATGTCGGGAATCTTGTTGAATTGCCCGACTGCATATTGAAAAGTGTTTTCGATAAATGAGACTAAAATGCTGGATTTATAATTGTTAAGCATGCGATGTCTAAATAATTTATTTGGTTAGGCATGCGATGTCTAAGGAGGTTGCGGATTCCAACTGTTGTAGTTTTACACTTTCTTTTCTGTGACCGTAAGCGTAGTATGTGGTGTATCGCCGGCTTCGTTGCTATACATCAACGACAATCGGGATATGCATACTTGCTTACGTTGATGATATGAGATATTATGTGTTGCTGTGATATGTTATATTGGATCGTCGCGTTTTGAATAGCCAGGGTATTTATGTGAGATGAGAGTTTTTCTTTTTCATTCATGTAAAATTCATTCGTATGTAATATTCTTTTATTGGGGCACTTCCGGGCTGAGGATGATGTCACCGTTGTATATTATTTACTTTTCCGCATTAGGTAGACCCAAGGCGGGGAGCACAAGTAACCGGGTTCTAGGCTCCAGTGGGAGGCCATCTCGAAGAGTCGAGACCGGGTCTCCTAACACTAGAATTGGCAGTGTTACTTGCCGCTCTCGTAGGGGTCTGGGGATGTGGGTTTGGCTATTCATCGCGACCGTGGAATCCGTGTTTTATACAGACTCGTATTAAAACACGGACGTCCTAGTATATCCAATATTTCAAATATGTTCTTCTGTTGCAATGTTCTGTGATGAGATCATATTACTGCCTGAGACGAATGTTTATATTATATATATGAGATATATGTTATATTGCAGATTTCGTTTCATATCTGATGCTCGTGAAGCATAATAAAATAGGACTTCATTAATGAGATTAATGAAATAAAAGAAACCTAAAGATGTTGCAGAAACTTGTTTAAAAACTAGTAGCTCTAGTTCTTGCTTTGCATAGCTGTGTTTCTTGTAGAACATCCAGCACCTTATTCTATAAGGAAAGAGCCGAGATCCCTTCACCGGGAGTGACCTCTTTAGTGAAACTAGCAGATGCTACAAATTTGGTTTGTCCTTTGATAGCTTCTATAGTTCTTGCTTTGCATAGTGGTATTTGTAAAATATCCTGCACCTTATTCGATGAGGAAAGGGCAGACGATCCCTTCACCGGGAGTGACCCCTTTAGCAAAACTAGAAAAAGCCTAAAAAACACTCCATTTAAAATTACTCGATTCTACAACGATATCAAGTTCATTACGCAAAGGGTTTTCTTAAAAACCTGTCGTAGCCCTCCGTCATTTCAGATAAGGACTGTTTAGTATTCGTGCTGCGTTTGTTGGCCTTTGTCAAGGCGTAGTGTGCGGTAGCTGAATAGTACTTATCTGCTTATGCATATGATGCAGATTGGATTAGGGTAGTCATGCGACCTTATTGGCCTTTGTCAAGGGCCGTGCGGGTGGGTTTACTTCAATCAAGAAATGACGGGTTGAACTTGACTAGCAGCCTATGATTTGTTGGCCTTTGTCAAGGTCATAGGAGGCTTGGGGCAAAATATTATCGGGAATTTCAAGTGTTGAAATTTGCAATGAGATTGTATACCTTCTATGAGATAGTTGGATCCTGATACCCGCTGTGAGTAAGAGTTACTCCTGGGAGAGTTTTACACATTACAATTAGCCGATCAAGTAGGTGTCTAGAAAGGTGTTAACGGGGTTACGCCTCTGGGAAAATGAGGTTTACTTTAATTAGGTCTGTGCGAAAGAATGGGGCACCTCCCTCAAAGTACCGACACTGGCCTAGCCAAAAGATTGGCGAACTTGTAGCGTGTAATTAATCCCGGCTAGTCTTTCCTTTTGGGGTTTGAAGGAAGATTTGTTTAAAACAGTAGGAGACATCCTGATTAGATATATTAGATAACCAATCTAATCTTGCAAGAGCATACGCCGAGTGTTTTCTGTAGGGTTCCTAGGCACCCTAATGAGGTCTCACAAGGCATCGAACATGCCATTTTCAAAAAATTCTAGGTGCCGAGAGACCCGACTACGGATCGTTTGCTAGATGTCTAGGCGAAAAGTAAACTAGTTAACAATTAACTAATGGGATATCGGAAATACAACCTTTGTACATCCGGTGCTCCACCTCCATAGCTCCGCAATGAAGTCGTCTCCGCTGTCCAAATCAAATCCGGGCTCTAGCGTCGGCTTCGTCGGAGAATGGGAAAGCTAGGTCGTCGATGTCCATGCCGAAGATGATCTACGTCGAGGCATCGCTAAATCAAGCTCCACCTTCACCTTGCCATGAAAACTTGTGAAGGAAACACACTCTACTACTTGGCAAGAGGTAGAGGATGAAGAAATAGGAAGTGGGTAGACTTTAGAATTGGATTTCTCACTCATTTCATCAAGTTGCCATTGATGGTCAAGCTTTTCTTCACTTGAAGGAAGAAGAAGAAGCTAAAATATTATGATAAGTTATTTTAGAAAATAGAAAATAATAGAATACTTATCATAATCAACCATAGTTAGGTGTAGAGAATAGACCATGGTTAGAGTTAATGGTTAGGTTTAGGAAAAGAACAAGAATGGTTAAGCTTTCAACACTTCAAGAAGTTTCCACAAAATGACAAAATAAGCCACCATTCTTTTTAATTTCCATAATGAATAAATAAACTAATAAATAAATAAGAAATTTAAACACAACCCTAACCATTTACTTAACCAAGGTTTAAACTAAACATACACCTAATCAAGCATGTATCATCAAACATGATACAAACAAATGCATAAAAGTATATCACATATACAATGTGCACTTCAAGTGAGAAAATCCATTTAAAGTGAACCAATACTAGTTAATGCAAACTAATATATCAAATATATAATTATACATTAAATCATTAAATCAACACTTGATTTAACGACCCGGTCATATCGCATATAACCGACTAGTATTTAATGTATCGGCTTATCGAATCAATCCTTGATTCGATAACTAGGTTATATCGCATATAACCATTCGATACATTCATCACGAGAATAGAATACAGTATCACATACACGCATTATTCTCGGTCCCGCACATATCTCATATGCGCTCCTATTTCGTTTTGCTTGAGCCAGGAAACCTCTGTGTAGGACTCTAAAGACTCGTCAATACGCCGGCAGCAGGTGATGATCATATCAAACACCCACAAGCCGCAAGCGGTCTGCTAAACGTAACGGCCACCCGGGTATTGAGCGATCTGAAGATCGACGAGCAAGCCCGCTCACACTCCAGTGAATCCAACCAGTAACACTACCGTACAGTCCGGTCTGATCGTCTGATATGTCGCATATCTCGCCTAGGGGTGGTAAACGTCAGACCCCAATAGCTCGATAAGTCGTGTCGATATGAGGTCTATAACACTTCGAGAAACTACTGGTAACACTTACCAGTATATCTCAGCAACCCTGGCCAGGGATTTCCTGTTATAGCCAATCGAACACAGCGCAACATCAACTCCCGATACCGGGAGAGACGAATCCCCTCCTATCGCTCATTGCCTCCATGTGACTCGGGACTGTACCCAAAAACCACCGTTTTGTACGCTTTCTTGGACGTGGTAAGATGGAAATCAAAGCACAGTGGGAACCATACAAGACTCTATGACGATCTCGGGTCAACAGACTACTCTGTACCAGTGTCACCAGAGAACTGCCATCTGACGTGAGGTATAATACCATCTGGGAGTTCTCGGCGAGTCCGTCCAGTGTACCCAGTCTCTACTGAGCACCCGTATATCATCTCTGATGTCAAACACCAATGGATATGGGATCATCCATCGCCCATCTGTATGGGTCGAGAAGGTACACACTAGTCTACTCTGGTATATCGATGCCCCGTCTCGATACACCCACGACTAGGGACTTTGAGGGATGTACTTATGGACTACCATGTCCCCACTAGTATGATCCGCATCATAGTCCAGGTAGTCAAGTACAGATCCTAAGGGCTTTACCAACATGTAACAGGGAGACAATCAGTGTACACGTTAAGGTAAAGATTAACCAGATAGCATACTATCATGTCGAGCAAGAAAGTCCTCCCTATATATGTCCCAGCATCCACTACAATATACATCCTATGTATAGTAATGGCCTCTAGGGCATACATATAACTAACAATCTCCCACTTGCACTAGGGCCATCTGATAGCAGTGGTTGTAGTATCTCATACTCAACCATCCCATAATAGTGTCTCTCTCTGGGATCAGGCCTTTGTGAGTGGATCCGCTGTGTTGTCCTCTGAATCTACTCTCTCTGGGATCAGGCCTTTGTGAGTGGATCCGCTGTGTTGTCCTCTGAATCTACTCTCTAAACCTCGATCTCCCTGGAGATCAACCATCTCCATGATCAGGTGATACTGCCTTAGAATATGTCTGGATCACTGATGGGACCGACGTTCCTTGGCATAAGCCACAACTCCATTGTCTCACAATGGTTGGAACGTAGTTCATCTCATGAACCAATATACACCCAAACAGCCTCTTCGGTAGCATCTTAAGTAGCGATGTATCCTGCCTTTATCGTCTAGTATGTCACGGTATCTAGCTTGGAACTCTTCCAACATACCGTCCCTTTAGTGAGGGTAAAGACAATGCCTGCGACTGACATTCAGTCGTCTTTATCACCCTGGAACCCTTCCAGTGATTCTCCCCAGGATCGGTTGATACCGTCTCACTACAACTAGTGAGAGTCCTAACTTCCAATTAGATCTATCTCATAGATCCAAAAACCCATGATTTAGGAGGTATCACTTTGATCCTATATGGAGAATCATTGTGATAAGCGAAGATTGATCGAGCGTAGCATAGGAAACTCCTTCCCTATCAAGAGTATGTCGTCCATGTACTCTACGAGGATCGTCACCATACTCCCTACTACCATTTTGTTTATACAAGGTTCATCTACCATTTTGATGGTGTCAACTTCTTTGACTAATCCATCAAAACAGATGTTCCAACTCCGCGATGCCTGCTTTATCCTATAAAGCATCTTGCACACGTTTCCGCTGCTCCCACTGTCTACGAGGCCCTCTGGCTGTGTACTTATAGACGCGCTCTTCTAAATCATCATTTAGAAAAGCAGTCAAGACACCCAACCACCAGGGATCGTAGTCATGGTATGCAGCCATGGTAAGTAGGATCTGGATGGACTTAAGCATAGCCACTGGAAAAGGTTTCATCATTATCCACGCCTGGTCAATGAAGAAAACCTTTAACAAGTCTAGGTTTGAAAGTCTCAACTTTTCCATCTACACCAAGTAATCTTCTCAAGATATACTTGCTCCTGATAGGGATTTAACCCTTCAGATATAGCAACTAAAGTCCATACTTTGTTGTTGTATAAGGATTCCATCTCAGATCACTAAGCATCCAACCATTCTTACAGAGTCTTACTCTTCATGGCCAGCTCGAAACTAGTTGGGTCATCATCTCATGATGCATTCCTCGCTCCCACTGTCATAGAGAAACCGAAGTATCTCTCAGGTGGGTGAGGAACCCTACTAGATCGGCGGAGAGGCTGAGGTTCGTTGGTATCTACTGAATCCTTTGGTTCTATCAAATCATCAGCTGTAGTTTGTATAGCTGGAACCTTTCCAGTTCTACATTACAGACCTTGCCTCGAGCTTGTGCGGATTTTGCTTTTCAGACATAGGCTGGACAACCCTAAATCTTAACTAACTTAAGATATGGGCTCTTCCCTTTCCATATCTAATATGAAGTGGTAGGCATCTAATTTGATTGGAATCCTATTCAATAGGTATGCAGCTTCTCAAGTGCATAACACCCAAAAAGGAAATAGGTAACTCAGTAATACTCATCATAGAGCACACCTTATCATATAGGGTGTGATTGCTCCGCCCCAATATACCATCATGCTATGGTGTATACGGAGGAGTAATGCTTAGAGAGAATCTCATTCTCCTTTAGAATGGTCCAGGAATTCCGTGCTCAAGTATTCTCCTCCTTGATCTCATCAAAGGACAAAATACTTATACCCGTATTGGTTCTCTACTTCTAACTTATATTCTATGAATATCTCAAAAGGTTCGGACTTGTGTTTCAACATGAACATATGTCTGAATCTTGAGAGATTATCAGAGAATATAATGAAGTACAAAGAACCGGTCTTGGCATGTGTAAACATGGGACCTACATACGTCAACATGTATCATCCCGAGAGTTCACTAACTCTTTCTCTGTTTCCAATAAACAGAGCTAGTGTCATTATATCTTTGTGACATGACTGGAAAGTTTCACAAGATGTAGATTCAAACTGATTTAAATATGCATCTACATGTAACTTCAGCTAGTCGGGTCACATTGATCTGACCTAGTCTACAATACCTCAAGAAGGATTCGTTCATTTCTGAACTCTTCCTCTTGTGTGTGATCCGTATACTAAGAACTGTAGTTTGATTTAGAACATTAATGCTTTTAGATAACGTGCCTGAACCGATCTACTTTTGATATAGGAAATGTTCAAAATATTATCCAACAATACAAAATTATATCCTTTCTTTACTAATAAAGAGACTGATATGATTTTGTATATCAGGTTCGGTATCTAATAACATTCGTTCAGAATCAATGTATTGTAATACAGGGTGACAGTGACCAACAGACTTGGCTGCAACTCTTGCCCCGTTTTCTGCCTCATGAAACTTATCACCCGTTCTCAGTTCTCTACCTATCTGTAGCCCTATGTAACAGATTACATATCTGGGATCCTGATCTGGTATCACATACTCAGGACGTAAAGGATACTGAGAAACAGTTCTCTGTAACGAACACACCCGAAGATGATGCATCAGCATGCACTCTCTTCGTTTTAGGCGGCACGGGAAATCTGGTATTCCCCAATTTCCTGCTCTGTCTTATAACAATTATAAGTTGGAGTGGGACCAACGTTCCCCAGCTCAGTATAACAAGCGGGTTCGGTCAATATTCCGTATTATTATCTTGATTAAAGCGTGATATGGTCGCTACCTGGAGAGAGAGAGAAGAAAACACTCAGCGTGCGCTCTTGCAAGAATAGATTGGTTATTATTTTATCTAATCAGGATGGCTCCCACTTCTTTTTATCAAATCTTCCTTCAAACCCTAAAAGGAAAGACTAGCCGGGATTAATTACACACTACAAGTTCGCCAATCTTTCAGCCAGGCCAGTGTCGGTACTTTGAGGGAGGTCCCCCGTGCTTTCGCACGAACCTAATTAATGTGAACCTCGTTTTCCCAGAGGCGTAACCCCGTTGACACCTTTCTAGACACCTACTTGATCGGCTAATTGTAATGTATAAAACTCTCCCAGGAGTAACTCTTACTCGCAGCGGGTATCGGGATCCAACTATCTCATAGAAGGTATGCAATCTCATTGCAAAATTCAACACTTGAAATTCCCGATAATATTTTGCCCCGAACGATCTATGACCTTGACAAGGTCAACAAACCATAGACCGCAAGTCAAGTTCAACCCGTCATTTCTTGATTGAATCAAACCCACCCGCACGACCCTTGACAAGGTCAACAAGGCCGCACGACTACCCTAACCCAATCTGCATCATATGCATAAGCAGATAAATACTGGTTAGCTACCGCACACTGCGCCTTGACAAGGTCAACAAACGCAGCACGAATACTAAACAGGATTTATCTGAAATGACGGAGGGCTACGACAGGTTTTTCTGAAAACCTATTGCGTAATGAACTTGTTATCGTTGTAGAATCAAATGATTTTAAAAATGGAGTGTTTTTTAGGCTTTTCTAGTTTTGCTAAAAGAGTCACTCCCGGTGAAGGGATCGTCGGTCCTTTCCTCGTCGAATGAGGTGCGGGATATATCATATATATCACTGTGCAAAGCAAAAACTCTTAAAAGCAATCAAAAGACAAACCGAGTGTGTAGCATCTGTCAGTTATTGCTAAAGGAGTCACTCCCGGTGAAGGGATCTCGGTCCTTTCCTCATCGAATAAGGTGCAGGATATATCACATATACCGCTGTGCAAAGCAAGAACTGTAGCTACCTGTTTTATTTTGAAATTCGATTCTACAACATCTTAGGTTTCTTTTATTTCATTAATCACATTAATGAAGTCCCATCATTTAAATTACCTAAACATCACAGATAAATACGACGTACACTTATGCCATCCGCATTCGCCTCGATGTCCCCTCGTGCACCGTTAGGTTAGGTAACTAACGGCAGAGCGGGGCAGGGCTAGCGCGGGTGTAAAACATAAGTAACGTCTATATAATATATCATATACACTATATACTGTATCTATCACAGAACATCACATGATCACATCACAGATATCGCAGCAGAAGAATCATATGAAATATTGGATATACTAGGACGTCCGTGTTTTCAATACGAGCCAGTATAAAACACGGATTCCACGGTCGTGATGAATAGCCAAACCCACACCCCCTAGACCCCTACGAGAGCGGCAAGCAACCCTGCCAATTCTAGAGTTAGGAGACCCGGACTCGACTCCTCGAGTTGGTCTCCCACTGGACTCCAGAACCCGGTTACTTGTGCTCCCCTCCTTGGGTCTATCCTAGTGCGGAAAAGTAAATAATATACAAACGGAGACATCTTCCGCAACCTGGAAGTGCCCCAATAAATGAATATTACATACAAGTTTTTACATGAATGAAAATGAAAAACACTCATCTCACATAAAAACCCCCGGCTATTCGAACACGACGATCCAATATAACATATCCAGCAACACATAACATCACATGTCATCAACGTAAGTAAATATGTCCATCCCAATTGTCGTTGACATATAGCAACGAAACCGGCGATATCACATATTACACTTACGGTCACAGAAAAGAAAGTGTAAAACTACAACAGTTGGAATCCGCAACCACCTCAGACATCGCATGCCTGACCAAATGAATTCCTTAGACATCGCATGCCTAACAATTATAAACCCCGCATTTTAGTCTCATTATCGAAAACACTTTTCAATATCAAGTCGGGCAATTCAACAAGATTCCCGATATCCTGATCGAATGCTCGTCACAAACTTTAGTAGACGGCCGCACCCCCGATACCGTCGACGAAGTGCACCAAGGCGGAACACCGCCACCGCGAGCACCCGAAAGGATGCTTTCGGGGACGGGGTTCTCCTACAGTCACTTGGTCGGGGCTATGGGGCGAGGCTGTCTATTAAGTTTACCCGGCGAGTATCCGCGTACGATACGTGATTGCGACGGACTTTTGATCACATCAAAATTCCGTGGCAACCGATCAAGTGAGACTAAACTGCTATGTTTATAACATTCATTCAGTTATCACATAACTTTTGTGAATTCCAATTATTGTATCCCATTCCAGATAAACAGAAAATGTTAAACTTTTCGATCGAACAATCGAACACCCAAGTTTTCCCGATACAGCTCAACACATGAAATAAGTCTAACAACATTCCGTTCGTGCCTCAGTACCAACGGTCCAGCCGTAGAAGGGTCATGCCAACGCCTCACATGTGGCACGCCGTACTGCCCCAAACCCGAAGGTTCAAAGGGCAGTTCAAGACGGTCACATAATCGAGTTAAGGTTTGTTGTCTTCTAGAGGGACCATCGCGTTACTTGAACTACTTAGAACGTCGTTAAACTACGGAAAAATCCAACACTTGGAAATTTCCCGACAGGGGAAAAATTGGGTATTTATATCCGGTCGAACTTTTTAACATATTCTAAAAATTATCCGGAAAGGCACATAGACAAAATCTGATAATCCGATCGAACAATCGAATCCCCAAAACAACCCAGAACATTCAACTCTGGAATAAATTTTAAATATTCCCAGAAAATCCAGAATAATTAAATAGGAATTACTGTGCAGAAAATATGTGATGACGTCACAAGGGGACCGCGGAACCGCCGCACAAGCTGGGCTTATGCCGCGGTTCCGCCGCCGTTTAGATGAATCTTTCGCCTGAGTTTGCACAGTAATTCTTATAATTATTTATTGAATTTTTTAGGCATTTTTAATACACAAAAATCCGCATTTTCGGAAAAAGTCCAGAGAGCATATTCCGGGTAGGGTTTCGGTTCGATCGGGTTTCAAATTCCGTCTAGACTTCGCCTAAGGCTCTAGCTAGGCTCTGATACCACTGTAGGGTTCCTAGGCACCCTAATGAGGTCTCACAAGGCATCGAACATGCCATTTTCAAAAAATTCTAGGTGCCGAGAGACCCGACTACGGATCGTTTGCTAGATGTCTAGGCGAAAAGTAAACTAGTTAACAATTAACTAATGGGATATCGGAAATACAACCTTTGTAGATCCGGTGCTCCACCTCCATAGCTCCGCAATGAAGTCGTCTCCGCTGTCCAAATCAAATCCGGGCTCTAGCGTCGGCTTCGTCGGAGAATGGGCAAGCTAGGTCGTCGATGTCCATGCCGAAGATGATCTACGTCGAGGCATCGCTAAATCAAGCTCCACCTTCACCTTGCCATGAAAACTTGTGAAGGAAACACACTCTACTACTTGGCAAGAGGTAGAGGATGAAGAAATAGGAAGTGGGTAGACTTTAGAATTTGATTTCTCACTCATTTCATCAAGTTGCCATTGATGGTCAAGCTTTTCTTCACTTGAAGGAAGAACAAGAAGAAGCTAAAATATTATGATAAGTTATTTTAGAAAATAGAAAATAATAGAATACTTATCATAATCAACCATAGTTAGGTGTAGAGAATAGACCATGGTTAGAGTTAATGGTTAGGTTTAGGAAAAGAACAAGAATGGTTAAGCTTTCAACACTTCAAGAAGTTTCCACAAAATGACAAGATAAGCCACCATTCTTTTTAATTTCCATAATGAATAAATAAACTAATAAATAAATAAGAAATTTAAACACAACCCTAACCATTTACTTAACCAAGGTTTAAACTAAACATACACCTAATCAAGCATGTATCATCAAACATGATACAAACAAATGCACAAAAGTATATCACATATACAATGTGCACTTCAAGTGAGAAAATCCATTTAAATTGAACCAATACTAGTTAATGCAAAGTAATATATCAAATATATAATTATACATTAAATCTTAAATCAACACTTGATTTAACGACCCGGTCATATCGCATATAACCGACTAGTATTTAATGTATCGGCTTATCGAATCAATCCTTGATTCGATAACTAGGTTATATCGCATATAACCATTCGATACATTCATCGCGAGAATAGAATACGGTATCACATACACGCATTATTCTCGGTCCCGCACATATCTCATATGCGCTCCTTTTTCGTTTTGCTTGAGCCAGGAAACCTCTATGTAGGACTCTAAAGACTCGTCAATACGCCGGCAGCAGGTGATGATCATATCAAACACCCACAAGCCGCAAGCGGTCTGCTAAACGTAACGGCCACCCGGGTATTGAGCGATCTGAAGATCGATGAGCAAGCCCGCTCACACTCCAGTGAATCCAACCAGTAACACTACCGTACAGTCCGGTCTGATCGTCTGATATGTCGCATATCTCGCCTAGGGGTGGTAAACGTCAGACCCTAATAGCTCGATAAGTCGTGTCGATATGAGGTCTATAACACTTCGAGAAACTACTGGTAACACTTACCAGTAAATCTCAGCAACCCTGGCCAGGGATTTCCTGTTATAGCCAATCGAACACAGCGCAACATCAACTCCCTATACCGGGAGAGACGAATCCCCTCCTATCGCTCATTGCCTCCATGTGACTCGGGACTGTACCCAAAAACCACCGTTTTGCACGCCCTCTTGGACGTGATATGATGGAAATCAAAGTACAGTGGGAACCACACAAGACTCTATGACTATCTCGGGTCAACAGACTACTCTGTACCAGTGTCACCAGAGAACTGCCATCTGACGTGAGGTATAATACCATCTGGGAGTTCTCGGCGAGTCCGTCCAGTGTACCCAGTCTCTACTGAGCACCCGTATATCATCTCTGATGTCAAACACCAATGGATATGGGATCATCCATCGCCCATCTGTATGGGTCGAGAAGGTACACGCTAGTCTACTCTGGTATATCGATGCCCCGTCTCGATACACCCACGACTAGGGATTTTGAAGGATGTACTTATGGACTACCATGTCCCCACTAGTATGATCCGCATCATAGTCCAGGTAGTCAAGTACAGATCCTAAGGGCTTTACCAACATGTAACAGGGAGACAATCAGTGTACACGTTAAGGTAAAGATTAACCAGATAGCATACTATCATGTCGAGCAAGAAAGTCCTCCCTATATATGTCCCAGCATCCACTACAATATACATCCTATGTATAGTAATGGCCTCTAGGGCATACATATAACTAACAATTTCTTCTCTCTCTCTCCAGGTAGCGACCATATCACGCCTTAATGAAGATAATAAAACGGATATATTGACCGAACCCGCTTGTTATACTGAGCTGGGGAACGTTGGTCCCGCTCCAACTTATAATTGTTATAAGACAGAGCAGGAAATTGGGGATTACCAGAATTCCCGTGCCGCCCAAATGAAGAAAGTGCATAAGGATGCATCATCTCCGGGTGTGTTCATTACAGAGAACTGTTTCTCAGTATCCTTTACGTCCTGGGTATGAGATACCGGATCAGGATCCCGCATATGTAATCTGTTACATGGGCTACAGAAATGTAGAGAACTAAGAACGGGTGATAAGTTTCATGAGACAGAAAACGGTGCAAGTGTTGCAGCAAAGTCTGTTGGTCACTACCACCCTGTATTACCAGAATACATTGATTCTGAACGAATGTTATTAGATACCGAACCTGATATACAAAATTATATCAGTCTCTTTATTAGTAAAGAAAGGATATAATTTTGTATTGTTGGATAATGTTTTGAACATTTCCTATATCAAGAGTTGATCGGTTCAGGCACGTTATCTAAAAGTATAGACGTTCTAAATCAAACCACAGTTCTTAACGTACAAAATACACACAAGAGGAAGAGTTCAGAAATGAACGAATCCTTCTTGAGGTATTGTAGACTAGGTCATATCAATGCGACCCGACTAGCTGAAGTTACATATAGATGCATATTTAAATTAGTTTGAATTTACATCTTGTGAAACTTGCCGGTCATGTCATAGAGATAAGATGACCACAGCTCTATTTATTGAAAACAGAGAAAGAGTTAGTGAACTCTTGGGATTGATACATGATGATGTATGAAAGTCCCCTGTCTACACATGCCAAGACCGGTTCTTTGTACTTCATTACATTCTCTGATAATCTCTCAAGATTCAGACATGTGTTCCTGTTGAAACATAAGTCCGAAGCTTTTGAGATATTCACAGAATATAAGTTAGAAGTAGAGAACCAAAAACGGGTATAAGTATTTTGTCCTTTGATGAGATCAAGGAGGAGAATACTTGAGCACGGAATTCCTGGACTATTCTTAAGGAGAATGAGATTCTCTCTCGGCATTACTCCTCCGAATACACCATAGCACGATGGTATATCGGGGAAGAGCAATAGCACCCTATGTGATATGGTGTGCTCTATGATAAGTACTATTGGGTTTCCTATTTCCTTTTGGGAGTTATGCGCTTGAGAAGCTGCATACCTATTGAATAGGGTTCAAATCAAATCAGATGCCTGCCACTTCATATGTGATATGAAATGGGAAGAGCCTATATCTTAAGTATGTTATGATTTGGGGGTTGTCCAGCCTATGTCTAAAAGCATAATCCGGACAAGCTCGAGGCAAAGTCAGATCTGTGGAAGTTTGTTGGACATCCCAAGCATTAGCATGGGAATATCTTCTACCAAACCGAGGAACAAAAATGTTTTGATTCTCAACATCCCACCTTTGTGAAAAGGAATTTCTTGAGAAAAAATTAGTGGTCATGAGGTAGAACTGGTAGAAGTTCCAGTTATACAAACTATAGCAGATGATTTGATAGAACCAAAGGATTCAATAGTTTCCAACCAACCTCAGCCTCTCCGCCGATCTAGTAGGGTTCCTCACCCACCTGGGAGATACTTCGGTTTTCTCTATGACAGTGGGAGCGAGGATTGCATCATGAGATGATAACCCAACTAGTTTCGAGCTGGCCATCAGGAGTAGGACTCTGTAAGAATGGGTGGATGCCTATCGATCTGAGATGGAATCCTTATACACCAACAAAGTATGGACTTTGGTTTCTTTATCTGAAGGGTTAAATCCCCATCAGGAGCAAGTATATCTTGAGATTATTACTTGGTGTACGTGGAAAAGTTGAGACTTTCAAAGCTATGCTTAATTACATCCAGATCCTACTTGCCACTGCTACATACCATCACTACGATATCTGGTGGTTGGGTGTCATGACTGATTTTCTAAATGATGTTTTAGAAGAGAGTGTCTATAAGTACACGGCCAGAGGGCTTCGTATACAGTGGGAGTAGCGGAAACGTGTGCAAGATGTTTTATATGATACAACAGGCATCGCGGAGTTGGAACATCTGTTTTGATGTGGTAGTCAAAGAGTTTGACAGCATCAAAATGGTAGATGAACCATGTATATACAAAAAGGTAGTAGGGAGTATGGTGATAATCCTCGTAGAGTACGTGGATGACATACTCTTGATAGGGAAGGAGTTTCCTATGCTACGCTCGGTCAATCTCCGCTTATCACAAAGATTCTCCATATAGGATCAAGGTGATACCTCCTATATCCTAGGTTTTATATCTATGAGATAGATCTAAATGGATGTTAGGATTCTTACTAGTTGTAGTGAGATAGTATCAATCGATCTTGGGGAGAATCATTGGAATGGTTCCAGGGTGATAAGGACGACTGAATATCAGTCGCAGGCATTGTCTTTACCCGCAGTGGAGGGACGGTATGTTGGAAAAGTTCCAAGCTAGATACCGTGACTTACTAGACGATTAAAGGAAAGATACATCGTTATCAAGGATGCTACCAAAGAGGCGGTCTGGATATATATAAGTTCATGAGATGAACTTAGTTCCTACCATTGTGTGACAATGGAGTTGTGGCTTATGCCGAGGAACCCCTGTCCCATCAGAAATCCAGATATAATTCTTCGGCAGTATCAACTGATCATGGAGATGGTTGATCTCCGGGGAGATCGAGGTTAGGAGAGTAAACACAGAGGACAACAGCGCGGATCCACTTACAAAGGCTTTTTTCCCAGTATAGACTTTTGTGGGATGGTTGAGTATGAGATACTTCAACCACAGCTGATTGTTGGGTATGTGATAGCACAACAGATGGCCCTAGTGCAAGTGGGAGATTGTTAGTTATATGTGGGCCCTAGAGGCCATTACTGTACATACGATGTATATTTTAATGGATGCTTGGACATATATAGGGAGGACTTTCTTGCTCGACATGATAGTATGCTATATTGTTGAACTTTATCTTAACATGTACTCTGATTGTCTCTATGTTACATGTTGATAAAGCCCTTAGGAAATGTACTCGACTACTAGGACTATGATGAGATAATACTAGTGGGGCCACGGTAGTCGACGAGTACATCCTATAACTGTTCCTAGTCGAGGGTGTATCGAGACAGGGCATCGATACACCAGAGTAGACTAGCGTATACGCATCTTGACCCATATGATAGGCGATGGATGATCCCATATCCATCGGTGTTTGACATCAAGGATGCTGTACGGGTGCACAGTAGAGACTGGGTACACTGTACGGACTAGCCGAGAACTCCCAGATGGTGTTATACCTCACGTCACATGGCAGTTCTCCGGTGACACTGGTACAGAGTAGTCTGTTGACCCGAGATCGTCATAGAGTCTTGTTTGATTCCCTCTGTGCTTTGATTTCCATCATACCACGTCCAAGAGGGCGTGCAAAAAGGTGGCTTTTGGGTACAGTCCCGAATCACATGGAGGCAATGAGTGATAGGAGGGGATTCGTCTCTCCCGGTATAGGGAGTTGATGTCGTGCTGTGTTCGATTGGCTATAACTGGAAATTCCTGTCCAGGGTTACTGAGATTTACTGATAAGTGTTATCAGTAGTTTCTCGAATTGTTATAGAACTCAAATCGACACGACTTATCAAGCTACTGGGGTCTAACGTTTACCACCCCTAGGCGAGATATGCGACATATCAGACGACGAGACCGGACTGTACGGGAGTGTTACTGATTGGATTCATAAGAGAATGTACAGGCTTGCTTGTTGATCTTCTGAGCGCTCAATACCTGGGCGGCTGTTACGTTTAGCTGACCGCTTGCAGCTTGTGGGTGTTTGATATGATCATCACCTACTGCCGGCGTATTGACGATTGTTTAGAGTCCTACACAGAGGCTTCTTGACTCAGGAAAAACGGAGTAGGGGCACATATGTGATATGTGCGGGACCGAGGATAATGCGATATGAGATACCGTATTATATTCTCGTGATATTTGATATCAGCCGGGTCATCGGATCTAGTGTTGATTCGATGAATCGGTACGGATAAATATTAGTCGGTTATATGCGATATAGCCGGATTGTCGGATCATGTGTTGATTCGATAATTTAATGTATAATAATATATATGATATATTAAATTACATTAACTAATATTAACACACTAAAAGATTCTTTTTCTCACTCGGGTAATACATTGATATATATGCAATATATGTTAATTGTATTATTTTATTTGGTTACAAGAAATATTATATATATGATATATAATACTGTAATATGATATGATAACTAATGCAACATGTTTTATAGAGATTAAACAAGATTAGGGTTTTTTTTGGGTTAATGCTTTCTAGATGATTCTAGAATGTTTAGTTTTGTTTTGTGAATGATATTTTGTTATGACTCATTCCTTAACCTAACCCAAACCCTAGCCCTTGTTAAGTCTCTACAATGGTTTAGTCAACCATGGTTGCATTATTCATCATTATCTGCTTTGCTTTATTCATCACAAAAGGATAATGATATTCTTCTTCTTCTTCTTTCTTCTTTCTTTCATGGAAAAAGCTTACTAGCTTTTTTCCAAGTGATGAATGAGTGTGAGAAAAAGATAATTAAAGAGAGAAAAAATCCTACTTCATCATCCTCATCTATCCTTGCCATTTAGATGAGGGTGTTCACTTCATTTAGTGAGTGTTAGCTTGTGTTAATGAAACTTCAAGGTAGATCATCTTTGTATCGAAGATCGGAAGCAAGACTGCATCTTTATCTTCGTGGAACCTCTCGAGAGTCCGGAACACGATGATCGCAGTGAAGGGACCTCAACACGGAGCTTTAGAAGTGAAGGACCGGATCTACAAAGGTTGTAATCCCTCTCACTTAGTGTTAAAGTGTTTAACATGCTTGTTTTCGCCTAATCTCTAGTTTAAAGATCCTGCTTTGGGTTGTTTGGCACGGCTAAAATTTTAATCGGGCATGGTTGATGCCCAGTAGACCCTTGTGCGCGTGCCTAGAAACCCTACACGTATAACATAAGCATCATCGATAATGGTGCAGGTGTACTATCGCAGGTATAAGCAAGGCAATGAGAATAATATGAATGCAGCATAAGGTAATCATATGCAAAAACTGACGGGTATACGTATCTACATGATCGAGTCGGTAAATCTATCAATCGGCATCCAGCCTAATAACATCGCGTACGGTATCATACATCGTACGGCAGCCTCGAGTCAAGGATATGGTCAGACATCAAGTCAAACTCATCACGCACGGAAAATCATCGTACGGCGGTATTAAGCTAATAGGGATCCTATCATCCTACAAGACAAATGAGGGTACGGCCTAATATCACATACGGCCTATCATCCATGATTCACAACATTCTATATATATATATATATATATGTACCTATGTCCTAGGTCACATCCGCAAAAATCTCATATCAGGAGACCGACAGGGTATACATCATCTCGATCGACTCGCATCCGTATACCAACATATCATCATATCATCATATCAGTCTTATATGCTTTCATCGCATTTATATCTCACATCTGTAGGGTTCCTAGGCACTCTAGTGAGGTCTCACAAGGCATCAACCATGCCAATTTCAAAATTTAAACGGTGCCGAGAAACCCGACTACGGATCGTTGGCTAGAAAACTAGGCGAAAATATTAAATAGTTAACACTTAACTATGAGAATCGGAAATACAACCTTTGTAGATCCGGTGCTCCACCTCCATAGCTCCGCAATGAAGTCCTCTCGCTGTCCTACACAAATCCTGGGCTCTAGCGTCGGCTTCATCGGAGAATAGGCGAGCTAGGTCGTCGATGTCCATGCCGAAGATGATCTACGTCGAAGCATCGCAAGATCAAGCTCTCACTTCACCAAGTCAAGAAACTTGTGAAGGAAACACACTCTACTACTTGGCAAGAGGTAGAGGATGAAGAAATAGGAAGTGGGTAGACTTTAGATTTGGATTTCTCACTCATATAATCAATCCACCATTGATGTAGTCTAGGTTTTTGTTCTTGAGTTGAAGGAAGAAGAAGAAGAAATGATATGATAAGATTAATTAAAAAGAAAAGACTAATCCAATCTTTATCATAACATGACCATGGTTATGTGTAGAGACTAAACCCAAGATAAGTGAATGGTTAGGTTAGGAATGAAGACAAAAATGGTGACTAAGTCAAAGTATTCATGAAGCTTCATGAATGAACAAAAGAATGCTACCATTTTTCTTTTCTTTTCCTTAAATGAATAATGAATATAAATAAATGAATAAGTATATAAAACCCTAACCATTCATATAACCATAGTCTAATCTTTACACAAGCACAAGTCAACATGTATCATCAAACATGATACAATGTTTATGCACATAAGTATATCACATATACAACTTGCACATTGAGTGAGAAAATCCATATAAAGTGAACCTATACTAGCTAATGCAAAGTAATATATCAAATATATAATTATGCATTAAATCATTAAATCAACACTTGATTTAATGATCCGGTCATATCGCATATAACCGACCAGTATCCAATGTATCGGCTTATCGAATCAACCCATGATTCGATAACTAGGTTATATCGCATATAACCATACGACACATTCATCCCGAGAATGAAATACGGTATCACATACACGCATTATTCTCGGTCCCGCACATATCTCATATGCGCTCCTATTTCGTTTCGCTTGAGCCAGGAAACCTCTGTTTAGGACTCTAAAGACTCGTCAATACGCCGGCAGCAGATGATGATCATATCAAACACCCACAAGCCGCAAGTGGTCTGCTAAACGTAACGGCCACCCGGGTATTGAGCGATCTGAAGTTCGACGAGCAAGCCCGCTCACACTCTAGTGAATCCAACCAGTAACACTACCGTACAGTCCGGTCTGATCGTCTGATATGTCGCATATCTCGCCTAGGGGTGGTAAAACGTCAGACCCCAATAGCTCTATAAGTCGTGTCGATATGAGGTCTATAACAATTCGAGAAACTACTGGTAACACTTACCAGTAAATCTCAGCAACCCTGGCCAGAGATTTCCTGTTATAGCCAATCGAACACAGCGCAACATCAACTCCCTATACCGGGAGAGACGAATCCCCTCCTATCGCTCATTGCCTCCATGTGACTCGGGACTGTACCCAAAAACCACCGTTTTGCACGCCCTCCTGGACGTGGTAAGATGGAAATCAAAGCACAGTGGGAACCACACAAGACTCTATGACGATCTCGGGTCAACAGACTACTCTGTACCAGTGTCACCAGAGAACTGCCATCTGACGTGAGGTATATTACCATCTGGGAGTTCTCGACGAGTCCGTCCAGTGTACCCAGTCTCTACTGAGCACCCGTATATCATCTCTGATGTCAAACACCAATGGATATGGGATCATCCATCGCCCATCTGTATGGGTCGAGAAGGTATACGCTGGTCTACTCTGGTATATCGATGCCCCGTCTCGATATACCCACGACTAGGGACTGTGAAGGATGTACTTATGGACTACCATGTCCCCACTAGTATGATCCGCATCATAGTCCAGGTAGTCAAGCACACATCCTAAGGGCTTTACCAACATGTAACAGAGAGACAATCAGTATACACGTTAAGGTAAAGAGCAACCAGATAGCATACTATCATGTCGAGCAAGAAAGTCCTCCCTATATATGTCCTAGCATCCACTACAATATACATCCTATGTACAGTAATGGCCTCTAGGGCATACATATAACTAACAATCTCCCATTTGCACTAGGGCCATCTGTAGCAGTGGTTGTAGTATCTCATACTCAACCATCCCATAAAAGTCTCTCTCTGGGAACAGGCCTTTGTGAGTGGATCCGCTGTGTTTGTCCTCTGAGTCTTCTCTCCAAACCTCGATCACCCTAGAGATCAACCATCTCCATGATCAAGTGATACTGCCTTAGAATATGTCTGGATCACTGATGGGACCGGCGTTCCTTGGCAAAAGCCACAACTCCATTGTCACACAATGGGAGGAACATAGTTCATCTCATGAACCAATATACACCCAAACAGCCTCTTTGGTAGCATCTTTAAGTAGCGATGTATCCTGCCTTTATCGTCTAGTATGTCACGGTATGTAGCTTGGAACTCTTCCAACATACCGTCCCTTTACTGTGGGTAAAGACAATGCCTGCGACTGACATTCAGTCGTCTTTATCACACTGGAACCCTTCCAGTGATTCTCCCCAGGGTCGATTGATACCTTCTCACTACAACTAGTGAGAATCCTAACATCCATTTAGATCTATCTCATATATCCAAAACCTAGGATTTAGTAGGTATCACTTTGATCCTATATAGAGAATCATTGTGATAAGCGGAGATTGATCGAGCGTAGCATAGGAAACTCCTTCCCTATCAAGAGTATGTCATCCACGTACTCTACGAGGATCGTCACCATACTCCCTACTACCTTTTTGTTTATACAAGGTTCATCTACCATTTTGATGATGTCAAACTCTTTGACTAATCCATCAAAACAGATGTTCCAACTCCGCGATGCCTGCTTTATCATATAAAACATCTTGCACACGTTTCCGCTGCTCCCACTGTCTACGAGGCCCTCTGGCTGTGTACTTATAGACGCACTCTTCTAAAACATCATTCAGAAAAGCAGTCATGACACCCAACCACCAGATATCGTAGTCGTGGTATGTAGCCGTGACAAGTAGGATCTGGATGGACTTAAGCATAGCCACTTGAAAAGGTTTCATCATTATCCATGCCTGGTCGATGACGAAATCTTTAACAAGTCTAGCTTTGAAAGTCTCAACTTTTCCATCTACACCAAGTAATCTTCTCAAGATATACTTGCTCCTGATGGGGATTTAACCCTTCAGATATTGCAACCAAAGTCCATACTTTGTTGGTGTATATGGATTCCATCTCAGATCGCTAAACATCCAGCCATTCTTACAGAGTCTTACTCTCGATGGCCAGCTCGAAGCTAGTTGGGTCATCATCTCATGATGCAATCCTCGCTCCCACTGTCATAGAGAAACCGAAGTATCTCTCAGGTGGGTGAGGAACCCTACTAGATCGGCGGAGAGGCTGAGGTTCATTGGTAACTATTGAATCCTTTGATTTTATCAAATCATCTGCTGTAGTTTGTATAGCTGGAACCTTTCCAGTTCTACATAACTGACCTTGTCTCGAGCTTGTCCGGTATTTTGCTTTTCAGACATAGGCTGGACAACCCCAAATCTCAACTAGCTTAAGACATGGGCTCTTCCCATACCATATCATATATGAGGTGGCAGGCAACTGATTTGATTCGAACCCTATTCAATAGGTATGCAGCTTCTCAAGCGCATAACTCCCAAAAAGGAAATAGGTAACTCAGTAGTACTCATCATAGAGCACACCTTATCATATAGGGTGTATCTGCTCCGCCCCGACATACCATCATGCAATGGTGTATACGGAGGAGTAATGCTGAGAGAGAATCTCATTCTCCTTTAGAATAATCCAGGATTTCCGTGCTCAGGTATTCTCCTCCCTGATCGCATCAAAGGACATAATACTTATACCCTTATTTTGGTTCTCTACTTCTCGCTTATATTCTGTGAATATCTCAAAAGGCTCGGACTCATGTTTCAACAGGAACATATGTCTGAATCTTGAGAGATTATCAGAGAATGTAATGAAGTATAAAGAACCGGTCTTGGCATGTGTAGACAGGGGACCTTACATACATCAACATGTATCATCCCAAGAGTTTACTAACTCTCTCTCTGTTTCCAGTAAACGGAGCTATGGTCATCTTATCTTTGTGACATGACTGGCGAGTTTTACAAGATGTAAATTCAAACTAATTTAAATATGCATATTTATGTAACTCTAGCGAGTCGGGTCATATTGATATGACCTAGTCTACAATACCTCAAGAAGGATTCGTTCATTTCTGAACTCTTCCTCTTGTGTGTGTTCTGTATACTAAAGAACTGTAGTTTGATTTAGAACATCAACGCTTTTTGATAACGTGCCTGAACCGATCAACTTTTGATATAGGAAATGTTCAAAACATTATCCAACAATACAAAATTTTATCATTTCTTTACTAATAAAGAGACTGATATGATTTTGTATATCAGGTTCGGTATCTAATAACATTCGTTCAGAATCAATGTATTGTAATACAGGGTGACAGTGACCGACAGACTTGGCTGCAACTCTTGCCCCGTTTTCTGCCTCATGAAACTTATCACCCGTTCTCAGTTCTCTACCTATCTGTAGCCCTATGTAACAGATTACATATCTGGGATCCTGATCTGGTATCACATACCCGGGACGTAGATGATACAGAAAAACAGTTCTTTGTAACGAACACACCCAAAGATGATGCATCAGCATGCACTCTCTTCGTTTGGGCGGCACGGGAATTCTGGTAATCCCCAATTTCCTGCTCTGTCTTATAACAATTATAAGTTGGAGCGGGACCAACGTTCCCCAGCTCAGTATAACAAGCGGGTTCGGTCAATATTCCGTATTATTATCTTGATTAAGGCGTGATATGGTCGCTACCAGGAGAGAGAGAGAAGAAAACACTCAGCGTGCGCTCTGTCAAGAATAGATTGGTTATTATTTTATCTAATCAGGATGGCTCCCACTGCTTTTTATCAAATCTTCCTTCAAACCCTAAAAGGAAAGACTAGCCGGGATTAATTACACACTACAAGTTCGCCAATCTTTCAGCCAGGCCGGTGTCGGTACTTTGAGGGAGGTCCCCCGTGCTTTCGCACGAACCTAATTAATGTAAACCTCGTTTTCCCAGAGGCGTAACCTCGTTAACACCTTTCTAGACACCTACTTGATCGGCTAATTGTAATATGTAAAACTCTCCCAGGAGTAACTCTTACTCGCAGCGGGTATCGGGATCCAACTATCTCATAGAAGGTATGCAATCTCATTGCAAATTTCAACACTTGAAATTCCCGATAATATTTTTCCCCTAGCATCCTATGACCTTGACGCAGGCCAACAAACCATAGTCCGCTAGTCAAGTTCAGCCCGTCATTTCCTGATTGAATTAAACCCACCCGCACGACCCTTGACGCAGGCCAACAAAGTCGCACGACTACCCTAATCCAATCACATCATATGCTTATGCAGATAAGCCCCAGTCAGCTACCGCACACTACGCCTTGACGCAGGCCAACAAACGTAGCACGAATACTAACTACTACTTATCTGAAATGACGGAGGGCTACGACAGGTTTTTCTGAAAACCTATTGCGTAATGAACTTGATATCGTTGTAGAATCAAATGATTTTAAAATGGAGTGCTTTTGAGGCTTTTCCAGTTTTGCTAAAGGAGTCACTCCCGGTGAAGGGATCGTCGGTCCTTTCCTCGTCGAATGAGATGCGGGATATATCATATATATCACTGTGCAAAGCAAAAACTCTAAAAAGCAATCAAAAGACAAACCGAGTGTGTAGCATCTGCCTGCTATTGCTAAAGGAGTCACTCCCGGTGAAGGGATCTCGGTCCTTTCCTCATCGAATAAGGTGCAGGATATATCATATATACCGCTGTGCAAAGCAAGAACTGTAGCTACCTGTTTTTATTTTGAAATTCGATTCTACAACATCTTAGGTTTCTTTTATTTCATTAATCACATTAATGAAGTCCCATCATTTAAGTACCTAAACATCACAGATAAATACGACGTACACTTATGCCATCCGCATTCGCCTCGATGTCCCCTCATGCACCGTTAGGTTAGGTAACTAACGGCAGAGCGGGGCAGGGCTAGCGCGGGTGTAAAACATAAGTAACGCCTATATAATATATCATATATACTATGTACAGTATCTATCATAGAACATCACATGATCACATCACAGATATCGCAGCAGAAGAATCATATGAAATATTGGATATACTAGGACGTCCGTGTTTTCAATACGAGCCAGTATAAAACACGGATTCCACGGTCGCGATGAATAGCCAAACCCACACCCCTAGACCCCTACGAGAGCGGCAAGCAACCCTACCAATTCTGGAGTTAGGAGACCCGGACCCGACTCCTCGAGTTGGTCTCCCATTGAACTCCAGAACCCGGTTACTTGTGCTCCCCTCCTTGGGTCTATCCTAGTGCGGAAAAGTAAATAATATACAAACGGTGACTACTTCCGCAACCTGGAAGTGCCCCAATAAAAGAATATTACATACAAGTTTTTACATGAATGAAAATGAAAAACACTCATCTCACATAAAAAAACCCCGTCTATTCAAACACGACGATCCAATATAACATATCCAGCAACACATAACATCACATGTCATCAACGTAAGTAAATATGTCCATCCCAATTGTCGTTGACATATAGCAACGAAACCGGCGATATCACATATTACACTTACGGTCACAGAAAAGAAAGTGTAAAACTACAACAGTTGGAATCCGCAATCTGCATAGACATCGCATGCCTAAACAAATGAATACCTTAGACATCACATGCCTAACAATTATAAACCCCGCATTTTAGTCTCAAAATCGAAAACACTTTTCAATATCAAGTCGGGCAATTCAATAAGATTCCCGACATCCTGATCGAATGCTCGTCGCAAACTTTAGTAGGCGGCTGCACCCCTAATACCGTCGACGAAGTGCACCAAGGCGGAACACCGCTACCGCGAGCACCCGAACGGATGCTTTCGGCGACGGGGTTCTCCTACAGTCACTTGGTCGGGGCTATGGAGTGAGGCTGTCTAATAAGTTTACCCGGCGAGTATCCGCGTACGCTACGTGATTGCGACGGACTTTTAATCGCATCAAAATTCCGTGGCAACCGATCAAGTGAGACTAAAGTGCTATGTTTATAACATTCATTCAGTTATCACATAACTATTTGTGAATTCCAACTATTGTATCCCATTCCGGATAAATAGAAAATGTCAAACTTTCCGATCGAACAATCGAACACCCAAGTTTTCCCGAAACTGATCAACACATGAAACAAGTATAACAACATTCCGTTCGTGCCTCAGTACCAACGGTCCAGCCGTAGAAGGGTCAAGCCAACGCCTCACATGTGGCACGCCGTACTGCCCCAAACCCGAAGGTTCAAAGGGCAGTTCAAGACGGTCACATAATCGAGTTAAGGTTTGTTGTCTTCTAGAGGGTCCATCGTGTTACTTGCACTACTTAAAACGTCGTCAAACTACGGAAAAATCCAACACTTGGAAATTTCCCGGCAGGGGAAAAAGTGGGTATTTATATCCAGTCGAACTTTTTAACATATTCTAAAATTTATCCGGAAAGCCACACAGACAAAATTTGATACCCCGATCGAAACACCGAATCCCCAAAACAACTCCAGAAAATTCAACTCTTGAATAAAATTTTAAAAATACCCAGAGAACTCAGCACAGCAAACTAATAATTACTGTGCAAATTTTGGTCAACAATGCAACAGTGTTGCCGCGGAACCGCCGCTCCACGTGGGCTAAGACCGCGGTTCCGCGGCTTCATTATGGAATTACGACCAAAATTTTTCACCGTAATTCTTAGAAAACCCTGCTTATTTTTCTGCATATTTTTAATTTTGAAAAATCCCAGTTTTCATAAAAAGGACAGAGAGCATTTTGGGTTTGGGTTTTCGGGTTCGTTCGGGTTTCAAAATCCGTCTGGACTTCGCCTAAGGCTCTAGCTAGGCTCTGATACCACTGTAGGGTTCCTAGGCACTCTAGTGAGGTCTCACAAGGCATCAACCATGCCAATTTCAAAATTTAAACGGTGCCGAGAAACCCGACTACGGATCGTTGGCTAGAAAACTAGGCGAAAACATTAACTAGTTAACACTTAACTATGAGAATCGGAAATACAACCTTTGTAGATCCGGTGCTCCACCTCTATAGCTCCGCAATGAAGTCCTCTCGCTCTCCTACACAAATCCTGGGCTCTAGCGTCGGCTTCATCGGAGAATAGGCGAGCTAGGTCGTCGATGTCCATGCCGAAGATGATCTACGTCGAAGCATCGCAAGATCAAGCTCTCACTTCACCAAGTCAAGAAACTTGTGAAGGAAACACACTCTACTACTTGGCAAGAGGTAGAGGATGAAGAAATAGGAAGTGGGTAGACTTTAGATTTGGATTTCTCACTCATATCATCAATCCACCATTGATGTAGTTTAGGTTTTTCTTCTTGAGTTGAAGGAAGAAGAAGAAGAAATGATATGATAAGATTAATTAGAAAGAAAAGAGTAATCCAATCTTTATCATAACATGACCATGGTTATGTGTAGAGACTAAACCCAAGTTAAGTGAATGGTTAGGTTAGGAATGAAGACAAAAATGGTGACTAAGTCAAAGTATTCATGAAGCTTCATGAATGAACAAAAGAATGCCACCATTTTTCTTTTCTTTTCCTTAAATGAATAATGAATATAAATAAATGAATAAGTATATAAAACCCTAACCATTCATATAACCATGGTTTAATCTTTACACAAGCACAAGTCAACATGTATCATCAAACATGATACAATGTATATGCACATAAGTATATCACATATACAACTTGCACATTGAGTGAGAAAATCCATATAAAGTGAACCTATACTAGCTAATGCAAAGTAATATATCAAAAATATAATTATGCATTAAATCATTAAATCAACACTTGATTTAATGATCCGGTCATATCGCATATAACCGACCAGTATCCAATGTATCGGCTTATCGAATCAACCCTCGATTCGATAACTAGGTTATATCGCATATAACCATACGACACATTCATCGCGAGAATGAAATACGGTATCACATACACGCATTATTCTCGGTCCCGCACATATCTCATATGCGCTCCTATTTCGTTTCGCTTGAGCCAGGAAAGCTCTGTGTAGGACTCTAAAGACTCGTCAATACGCCGGCAGCAGATGATGATCATATCAAACACCCACAAGCCGCAAGCGGTCTGCTAAACGTAATGGCCACCCGGGTATTGAGCGATCTGAAGATCGACGAGCAAGCCCGCTCACACTCCAGTGAATCCAACCAGTAACACTACCGTACAGTCCGGTCTGATCGTCTGATATGTCGCATATCTCGCCTAGGGGTGGTAAAACGTCAGACCCCAATAGCTCAATAAGTCGTGTCGATATGAGGTCTATAACAATTCGAGAAACTACTGGTAACACTTACCAGTAAATCTCAGCAACCCTGGCCAGGGATTTCCTGTTATAGCCAATCGAACACAGCGCAACATCAACTCCCTATACCGGGAGAGACGAATCCCCTCCTATCGCTCATTGCCTCCATGTGACTCGGGACTGTACCCAAAAACCACCGTTTTGCACGCCTTCTTGGACGTGGTAAGATGGAAATCAAAGCACAGTGGGAACCACACAAGACTCTATGACGATCTCGGGTCAACAGACTACTCTGTACCAGTGTCACCAGAGAACTGCCATCTGACGTGAGGTATATTACCATCTGGGAGTTCTCGGCGAGTCCGTCCAGTGTACCCAGTCTCTACTGAGCACCCGTATATCATCTCTGATGTCAAACACCAATGGATATGGGAGCATCCATCGCCCATCTGTATGGGTCGAGAAGGTATACGCCAGTCTACTCTGGTATATCGATGCCCCGTCTTGATATACCCACGACTAGGGACTGTGAAGGATGTACTTATGGACTACCATGTCCCCACTAGTATGATCCGCATCATAGTCCAGGTAGTCAAGCACACATCCTAAGGGCTTTACCAACATGTAACAGAGAGACAATCAGCATACACGTTAAGGTAAAGAGCAACCAGATAGCATACTATCATGTCGAGCAAGAAAGTCCTCCCTATATATGTCCTAGCATCCACTACAATATACATCCTATGTACAGTAATGGCCTCTAGGGCATACATATAACTAACAACATCAAGTCGAGTTTACATAAACATTCAATCTCTACTATAAGTATAAGCATCTAATCTAACATACACACCCGAACCATACAAGCAGATTTTAAAAGAAAGCGAATCGTAGTTTTGAAAATAGGAGTTACGGTGTTTATAAGGAAAAGATATCATTTGAAAATTCGTAACGTCCTTCAAGGTATATATTTAAAAGATACATAATATTCTTCGGTTTAGAAAAGGGTATGCTTCGGATGACACATCTACATCGGCTATCTAGTCCTATAGTACCCTAAAGGGCAATGTCGTCACAAGTCTTCTGTTGGATATATATGCCCTAGAGGCCTTCATTGTATAGGATGCTAGGGATATGTACGTACATGACAATCTTGCTTGATATGATAGTACGCTATTTGGTTTGTCTTTATCTTAACGTGTGATATATTTTACTTTGTATTTATATACATGTTGATAAAGCCCGTAGGGTGTTTGTCTGACTCCCGGCGTTATGACGGCAGTCATACTTGTGGGAGCTGGATAGTCAATAGGCACATCCTTAAATGTCCCTAGTCGCAGGAGTATCGAGACTGGGAATCGATGCTCGAGAGTTGACTAGTTTATACATATCTGGACCCTGACGAGGGGCGATGGATTGGTCCTGCAGCCATTGGTGATGTGCACCTAAGATTGTATACAGATGCTCACTGAGTGTGAGTACACCGGACAGGACTCGCCGAGAACTACCTGGATGGTATTATACCTAACGTCAGATAGCAGTTCTCAGGTGACATGTGTACAAATAGTCTGTCGACTTGAGGTCGTCATTTGTCTCGTGTGAGTTCCCAGTGTACTTTGATTACTACTCTACCATGGCTCAAAGGAGTCGTGCAAACAGGTTTTAGTTGGGTACAATCCCGAGCCAAATGGAGGCAGTCAGCGACTGCTAGGGATTCACCTCTCCCGGTACAGGGAGTCGATATCGCACTGTGATCGGTTGGTCATTACCATAAGTCCCTGGCCAGGGCAGATAGAGAATTACTGGTGGACTGACCAGTAGATTCTCGGATGGTCTTGAGCCACACCGGCACGACATGTACGGTTGTTAGGGGTCTGACGTTTACCACCTTCTTAGACCATACATGTGATACTCTCAGACGAACAGACCAGACTGCACGGATATTGTCACGGACTGGCTCAGTAGGGGTTACGGACGAGTTCGCTCGTCGGCCACCTTTTCGACACGTACCTGGGTTGCCGTTACGTACAGCTAGTGCCACTGACGGACTTGTGGTTAAACCCACTGCTAGCGTACTGTCGAATCTTTAGAGTCCCACACAGAGGGTTTACCTGGATCAGGCGAGACGATGTAGACGCTGTATAGTCTTACGGTGGGGTTTCGATCGCATTCGTGTACTGGCTACTCGAATGACAATCGGACGGATTATACTGGTAGGCTTTGGTTTAAGCCGGATACTAGTATTACAGTATTGGATTATACTGATCTCGGTGTATCCGTATTTTTCGGAATACGGATACGGGTATGAAAATATGGGAAAGGGGCATTTTTGTAAATTCACAGGATTGACCTTCTAGAAGAAGACACCTCATTATTGTTTTATTCTTTTTCATTAAAGAATTAATGAGGTGGAAATTAGGAGAGTTATGAGGCATGGGTTGAAAGCATGGCTAAGCATTTGTTTATTCACTTTGGAGTTACTATTCAAGTAAGGTTGTAATTTGTGAGATTAAATAATTCCATGGTTGAATTATTATCAAAATACTTGGTCATTCTCATAACTCATTCTCTTCTCATTCTATCGAAAGCTTTCTCTCTCCTAGGTTTTCTTCTCTCCTTCTTCCTCAAGCTCATACACTTGCATGTGTTGCAAAACAATGAGCTTTGAGATCAATTAATCCAATACACTCACTCTACATCTACTTAGTCTTCTCTCTTAGCATGTTTGATCACTAAGTTATCTCATGGAGGTTGAAGCTTGACCATCGGTCCTCGGGTGGATCCATCTTCGACACAAAGGAGACCGGCGACCGATTTCGTTCAAGAAGCCAAAGTAAGGAGATCAAGAACAAGGAGCAAGGAACAACTTGAAGAACCGAAGGACTAGACACGAGGGTATAACTTCTTAACTTAGTAGTTAACACTCTCTTGCAGTTCAATTTTGTTAGCTAAGGTTTAAACAAGATTCAAAAGTGGAACAAGTTAATGATGCAAACCTAAAACAAGTAATCTTTATGTGGTGAGAAAAACGTTTTTCAAGTATTCCGCCTCCCCGCAAGCCGTGGGGTGTGCATCATGGACTTACACTGGTATCAGAGCCTATTTAAACCTTAACTAACTTGTTAGCAAAGTTTTAGAAATTCGATCGCCGAATAAATCCCGAAATCGCGTCCGAAAAAGCAAGTTTCTGTCGATTTTGAAATCTGGTCGTAAAATTTTTTCAGAAGGCTTAAAAATACAGGTAGGCTTTTTTAAGAACACAGAAGGAATTTAGGCTCCTGAATCAGTCAGACCGCCGCGGATCCGCGGCAGAACCTACCGTTCCGCCGCGGATCCACGGCCGAGTCGACTCCGATTCAGCCCAAATTTATTCTGTTATTCTTATTTTCTGGATTTGTGATTTTTGGGATATTTTTATTCTGCCCAGATATTTTGTGTACTCTGTGGAACTTGGGGTAGACTCAAATTTTCTTAATCGATCGAAATTCTAATTGCTTTAGCTAATCGGTTCTTCTATAATGTTATGTGTGTTTTCAAACGTATGCTAATCGCTATACGACGATTTGTGGGGGTTGCACATATCTGTGATGATTTGTTTATGTATATGAATCTTATTGGATTGTCGATGATGAATAGCCGGGGGTGTGAGACGAGTGTTTTCTTTTCTTTCATTCAATGTAATTTGTAAAATTGATGTAATATTATTTTTGCGGGGCACATTCAGGATGAGGTTGTAGCCACCGTTATATTATTTCTTTTACAGTTTTTGCACCTAGGATAGACCCAAGGAAGGGTGCACAAACTACCGGGTATTTTGATGTGCTTAGTGGCCTACTCACGCTGTTGAGGGAGACTGCTTCACTTCTGGTACTTGGCGGGTAGTTTGCTCACGACCGTGGAACCTGTCCTTCGTTATTGGCTTAAACGAAGTGCGGAATTCCTAGTATATCCAATATGTTCATCTGTGATCTGGAATGCTTATTATTGCGTGCGACGAATGGATATAACTATATATGATATTTTTTAGGCGTTGCTTATGTTTTACACCCGTGCTAGTCCAGCCCCCGCTCTGTCATTAGTTAAGTAACCTAACGGGTAATGATGGGGCCCAGTGGCGAATGCGGATGGCATAAGCGTACGTTGTATTTTCGTTGTTTTCTTCAATAGTATGATTAAATGATGGGACAGAATTAATTCATTAATGCAAAGAAAATAAACCTAAACTAAATCGTTGGAACAATTTCAAAACCACTCGGTTTTCTTCAAAAAGCAAATTTTAAATGCGGAGCTTAAACCACTCCTTTTAAAAAGCTATCGTGGTTCCTTCGATCATATCAAGTTCACTACGTTAACGGTTTCGGCAAAAACCAGCCGTA
Organism: Agapanthus africanus; assembly: GCA_030015575.1. Taxonomy (NCBI): domain Eukaryota; kingdom Viridiplantae; phylum Streptophyta; class Magnoliopsida; order Asparagales; family Amaryllidaceae; genus Agapanthus; species Agapanthus africanus. Next base: position 237,927,917 of record CM057346.1, read on the forward strand.
ACCCTCCGTCGTTTCAAATAAACAGCACATGGTATTCATGTTATGTTTGTTGGCCTACGTCAAGACATAGTGTATGATAGCAATTTGTTGCTTATTTGTTGCATAGATAGATCCATTAGTTTAGGACAGTCATACAGCCTTGTTGGCCTACGTCAAGGGAGAGTACGGATGGATCTAAATTAATCAGGACAACGACGGGTAGAACTTGACTTGCATCTTATGATTTGTTGGCCTACGTCAAGATCATAAGTGCTTGGGGTAAAAATCACATCGGGATTTTCAAACATAAAGGAAACTTGCAGATTTAGCATACCTTCTGGAGTGTGGTGACCAGAGTGGCTTCCATCTAGGGCATCATACGATGATAGTTGGATTCCGATCCCACTGATGAGTAAGATTACTCTCGGGAGATTTTTTTACTTAACAATTAATGCTATAAACCAAGTAGTTGTCTAGAAAGGTGTTTGTGGGGCTACGCCTCCAGGGAAAAGAGGTTATATAATTAAGGAACTTTGCGAAAGCATTGGAAAACCTCTCTCGAAGTACAAACACTGGCCTGGCTGAAAGGTTAAGCAAGTATTGTGACGTGTGATTAATCCTGACTAATTCTTCTTTTAGGGTTTGAAGAATAATTTAAGGAAACAGTGGGAGCCATCCTGTTTAGATAAACTAATAAACCAATCTAAACTTGCAAGAGTATATGCTGAGTGTTTCTTTTCTCTCTCTCTAGCAGCTACCATGACGGGACAAAAACTATTACTTGAAAAGAATACACTGACCGGGACAAATTATAAAGATTGGCTATGGAACTTCAACATTGCACTGACTTATGACAAAGTTGCATATGTTACCACCGATGTTCCTCCCCTATCCCAGCACCAGATTCCTCAGTTGCGGACAAGGAGGTTCGCAAAACTTGGGATCTAGACTGTGAGAGAGCTAAGTGTATCGTGCTGGCGTCCATGAACAATGAACTCCAGAAACAACATGAGAGTAAGGATATTATGTCCATCTTTCTCCATTGCAAGGATATGTATGGAGAGCACTCCCGTATCGCGAGGTACAAGACCTCAAGGAAACTGTTCCAGATGAGGTTAGCTCCAGGATCACCTGTAGGAGAGCATGTCCTGAAAATGATCAGCCTCATAGAGGAACTCGCAAACCTGGGATGCGTGCTAGAGAATGATTTGTACATCGACTTGATTTTGCAGTCCCTTCCGCACACCTTTTCTCAGTTCGTGCTGAACTTCAATATGCACGAAATGGAAGCTGATCTTCCAAAGCTCCTCAACATGCTAAGGGTAGCAGAGACCTCCTTGAAAAAGGAGAAGACCCCTGTTCTGTATGTTGGCCAATCATTCTCTTCAAAATCTAAAGCGAAAGCTAAAGGGAAGAAGAAGATGAAATGCACCAAACCAAAAGGCGGGGTCAAGAAGGTGCAGGGAACGAACAAGGCAGGAAGGGTGAAGGCGGATAAGAACGAATGCTACTATTGTCACAAGCAAGGGCACTGGAAGAAGGATTGCATGGCTTTCAAAGCCGAGGACACGAAGCAAGCTGCTGCTTCTGTTTCAGGTGTGTTTGTAATCGAAAATTGTCTTTCAGTAAACTCTACATCATGGGTACTTGATACCGATTCTGGTTCTCACATCTGTAATTCTTTGCAGGCTCTGAGAAACCGTAGAGCACTGAAGACAGGTGATATGACACTCCGGATGGGCAATGGAATGCACGTTGATGCTGTTGCAATGGGGAATATCACCTGGGGTTGACTAGTGGGCACATTTTGGTGTTGTACAACTGTTTTTGTATTCCCAGTATGCTGTGTAATATTATATCAGTATGTTTGTTATCTAATGAAGGATATAATTTTGCACTTGAAAGAAATGTCATGAACATTCTCCTAAATCAAGAAATGATTGGGTTTGGCACACTGGAAAATGGCATATACATACTTAATCAACCTCAAGTTTTCAATATTCAAAACACGCTTGAAAGGAAGGCTCCAGATTCAAACCAAGCCTTCCTATGGCATTGTAGACTTGGTCATATAAATGAAACAAGGTTGACTAAGTTACATAAAGATGGATAGTTAGATCCATTTCAATATTCATCATATGCAACTTTTCAATCATGTATCAAAAGAAAGATGACCAAATCTCCGTTCACCGGACACGGAGAAAGAGCCACGGAACTCTTAGGACTTGTACACAGTGATGTATGTGGTCCAATGTCTACACATGCACGAAGCGGTCACGCCTACTTCATCACTTTTACTGATGACTTCTCTAGGTATGGACATGTGTTTTTAATGAAGCATAAATACGAGGCTTTTGAGAAGTTTAAGGAGTATAAAAATGAAGTAGAGAAACATACTAGTAAAAGCATCAAGACACTTCGATCTGATCGAGGTGGAGAATACTTAAGTACCAGTTTCCTTGATTGCTTAAAAGAGAATGGAATTCTCTCTCAACTTACTCCACCATATACACCTCAGCATAATGGTGTATCAGAAAGGAGGAATTGCACGCTACTAGACATGGTGCGTTCAATGATGAGTAGTGCTAAGTTGCCACTTTCCTTCTGGGGTTTTACGCTAGAATCAGCAGCATACCTATTGAATAGAGTTCCGACTAAGTCTGTGCCTACCACTCCATATGAAATATGGAGCAGGAAGAGACCATGTCTCAAGTATATCAAGATATGGGGGTGTCCGGCATTTGTTAAAAAGCATAATCCGGACAAGCTCGAGGCACGATCGGTTTTGTGCAAGTTTGTGGGATACCCCAAGCACTCAAGGGGATATATTGTCTACCACACTGAAGAACAAAATGTGTTTGTCGCTCGTCACATATATTCTTAGAGAGTGAATTTCTTGCAAAAGAAATTAGTGGGAGCGCGGTAGAGCTGGAAGAAATTCCAGAACCTCAAACTACTGCCCAGAACTTAGTAGAACCTCTGGTTTCAATAGAGCCCGACGAACCAACGCCGCTCCGCACATCTGGTAGGCTTTCTCGTCCTCTTGAAAGATACTATGGGTTTCTTATAGATGGGGATCGAGAGGATTGCATCATCGATGCAATCGAGCCTACTAATTTTCAGCAGGCTATCACGAGTAAAGACTCGGTGAAGTGGCTGAATGCTATGAGATCCGAAATGGAGTCCATATACACCAATAAAGTATGGACTTTAGAAGTTGCTCCTCCTGGGGTGAAACCAGTTGGATGCAAATGGATCTTCAAAAAGAAGATTGGTGCATTTGGACAAGTGGAAACCTACAAAACTAGACTCGTTGCAAAAGGTTTCCGTCAAAGACCAGGATTGGACTATGATGAAACCTTTTCCCCAGTAGCTATGCTTAAATCCATTCGGATCCTGCTTGCCATTGCTGCCTTCCATGACTATGAAATCTGGCAGATGGACGTAAAAACACCTTTTCTAAATGGACATTCAGAAGAAAGTGTTTACATGGATCAACCAGAAGGTTTCTTAGACAGTGGGAGCAGTGGAAAGGTGTGCAAGTTGCTTAAATCCATTTTTGGATTAAAGCAAGCATCGCGGAGTTGGAACATCTGCTTTGATGAGACGGTCAAAGAATTTGACTTTATCAAAAATGTAGGTGAACCATGCATTTATAGGAAGATTGTAGAAGGAGAAGTAGTCTTCCTCGTTTTATATGTCGACGACATACTACTGATAGGGAATGATGTCCCGATGCTACAATCAGTAAAGCTCTTCTTGTCACAGAAATTCTCCATGAAAGACTTGGGAGATGCATCCTATATTCTGGGCTTTAAGATCTATCGTGATAGATCCAAAACGATGTTGGGACTCTCACAGTCCGGGTATATTGACACTATACTAAAGAGATTTAGTATGGAAGATTCCAAGCGCGATAATTTACCCGCTTGTCACGGGATCACCCTCTCCAAAGAGATGTCTCCAAAGACTGATGAAGAGAGGGCTCGCATAGGCATTATACCTTGCGCTTCGGTAGCAGGATCCATAATGTATGCGATGTTATGTACCAGACCAGATGTAGCTTACGCACTTAATGTGGTAAGCAGGTATCAGTCTGACCCAGGTGAGAAACATTGGAAAGCAGTAAAGAACATTCTCAAGTACATGAGAAGGACTAAGGAGATGTTCTTGGTTTACGGTAATGGGGATCTCCAGGTCGAGGCTTTTACCGACCCCATCTTCCAAAGTGACAAGTGACAAAGACGACTATAAATCCATTTCGGGTTTTTTGTTTACCCTCAATGGAGGGGCGGTATGTTGGAGGAGCTCCAAACAGGATACCGTCGCAGACTCAACTACGGAGGCTGAGTATATAGCTGCTAACGATGCCGCAAAAGAGGCTGTCTGGATGAAGAAGTTCATCTCTGAACTTCAGGTGGTTCCGTCCATTGCCAATCCAATACCTTTGTATTGTGATAACAATAGGGTTATAGCATTAGCGAAGGAACCAAGGTCCCATCAGAAATCCAGGCATATCTTGAGGCGGTATCACCTGATCAGGAAGATCGTGGATCGCCGGGAGATCGAGGTGCGGAGAGTGGACATAAAAGACAACACGGCAGACCCATTCACCAAGGCCATCCCTTAAGTCCAATTCAAGAGGCTGTTTGAGATGTTGGGCATGCGGTACGCTAGCAACTGGATCTAGTGCATACAGTGTGAACTCATTGCGCCAATTACAGGCCTTAGTGCAAGTGGGAGATTGTTGGATATATATGCCCTAGAGGCCTTCATTGTATAGGATGCTAGGGATATGTATGTACATGACAATCTTGCTTGATATAATAGTACGCTATTTGGTTTGTCTTTATCTTAACATGTGATATATTTTACTTTGTATTTATATACATGTTGATAAAGCCCGTAGGGTGTTTGCCTGACTACCGGCGTTGTGATGGCAGTCATACTTGTGCGAGCTGGATAGTCAATAGGCACATCCTTAAATGTCCTTAGTCGCAGGAGTATCGAGACCAGGCATCGATACTCCAGAGTAGACTAGTGTATACATATCTAGACCCTGACGAGGGGCGATGGATTGGTCCCGCAGCCATTGGTGATGTGCACCTAAGATTGTATACAGATACTCACTGAGTATGAGTACACCGGACAGGACTCGCAGAGAACTGGCTGGATGGTATTATACCTAACGTCAGATAGCAGTTCTCAGGTGACATGTGTGCAGATAGTCTGTCGACTTGAGGTCGTCATTTTTCTCGTGTGAGTTCCCACTGTACTTTGATTACCACCCTACTACGGCTCAAAGGAGTCGTGCAAACGGGTTTTAGTTGGGTACAGTCCCGAGCCACATGGAGGCAGTGAGCGACTGTTAGGGATTTGTCTCTCCCGATATAGGTAGTCGATATCGCACTGTGATTAGTTGGTCATTACCATAAGTCCCTGGCCAAGGCTGATAGAGAATTACTGGTGGACTGAACAGTAGATTCTCGGATGGTCTTGAGCCACACCGGCATGACTTGTACGGTTGTTAGGGTTCTGACGTTTACAACCTCAGACCATACATGCGATACTTTCAGACGAACAGACCAGACTGCACGGATATTGTCACGGACAGGCTCAGTAGGGGTTACGGACGAGTTCGATCGTCGGCCTCCTTTTCGACACGTACCAGGGTTCCCGTTATGTACAGCTAGTGCCACTGACGGACTTGTGGTTAAACCCACTGCCAGCGTACTGTCGAGTCTTTAGAGTCCCACATAGAGCGTTTCTCTCGATCAGGAAAGACGATGTAGATGCCTTATGGTCTTACGGCAGGGTTTCAATCGCATTCGTGTACTGGCTTCTCGAATGACAATCGGACGGATTATACTGGTAGGCTTTGGATTAAGCCGGATACTAGTATTGTAGTATTGGATTATACTGATCTCGGTGTATCCGTATTTTTTGGAATACGGATACGGGTATGAAAATACGGAAAAAGGGCATTTTTTTAAATTCACAAGACTGACCTTCTAGAAAGAGACACCTCATTATTGTTTTATTCTTTTTCATTAAAGAATTAATAAGGTGGAAATTAGGAGAGTTATGAGGCATGGGTTGAAAGCATGGCTAAGCATTTGTTTATTCACTTTGGAGTTACTATTCAAGTAAGGTTGTAATTTGTGAGATTAAATAATTCCATGGTTGAATTATTATCAAAATACTTAGCCATTCTCACAACTCATTCTCTTCTCATTCTATCGAAAGCTTTCTCTCACCTAGGTTTTCTTCTCTCCTTCTTCCTCAAGCTCATACATTTGCATGTGTTGCAAAACAATGAGCTTTGAGATCAATTAATCCAATACACTCACTCTACATCTACTTAGTCTTCTCTCTTAGCAAGTTTGATCACTAAGTTATCTCATGGAGGTTGGAGCTTGGCCATAGGTACTCGGGTGGATCTATCTTCGACACAAAGGAGACTGGTGACCGATTTCGTTCAAGAAGCCAAAGCAAGGAGATCAAGAACAAGAAGCAAGGAACAACTTGAAGAACCGAAGGACTAGACACGAGGGTATAACTTCTTAACCTGGTAGTTAACACTCTCTTGTAGTTCAATTTTGTTAGCTATGGTTTAAACAAGATCAAAAAATGGAACAAGTTAATGATGCAAACCTAAAACAAGTTATCTTTATGTGGTGAGAAAAACATTTTTCAAGTATTCTGCCTCCCCGCAAGCCGTGGGGTGTGCATCATGGACTTACATCTTCCTCAAATTCCGTCAGCCTATAATAGTCGTTACATATCACTTCTAACTATCCTCTAATTTCTAATATGGTTTCATAGCTATCTTCATTCTAACCCCAGTTTCCTAGTCTAGGTTTCCTTAACCATATTATATAAATCAGTTTTCCATCAAAACTTTACGGGGGTGCTATACGCCATCCACCCAACTTCCTCCGTAGATATAGATCTACTCACCGTGGTTTTCACTTGCCGAATTCATTGACGCCACACTCCGTCGCCTCGGAATCCACACGAAGGTACCTACAATAACAACACATATCGCAACGCTATTAAAATCAAGTTCTAAAATCCATAACGGCACGCGCCTTGCTCGTAGGTTAGAACCTATAGCATACGCGTACAAAATCAACCAAACAACCCTTGTTGTCGATGTACAAACATGCGACAACCAAAAACGAATCCAAATATCAAAACTCATCATTCAAAATACAGAAAACATATCCTAAATCACACACAACTGTTCCCAGATTTTGACTCAGGTCAAATAAAGGCAAGCAAACAAGTATAGGGTGATGTATAATGTGTAATTGACCTACTGAACCAACCCCAACACCCCAGACAACCAAGTGGCTGGCCCTATCCCTAGAAATTCCGGCGAGCCCGGCCCCCCATGCTCAATTGGGTCTTGTTTTGTCATGGTGGTCTCCTCTGGTCTAAAATTGGTCTCTGGTATTGTTTGCTACTCTCAGAAATTCCCTGGGTTGCTCCAGATCTCCCTGCACAACCAAAATACTCACAAAACCGACATGGATAAATTCTAAAGTTTGTGCATAGGGATCAATTCTATGGCTCAGGTCATGAATCGTGTCACCATGGTCATGTAAACACTCCTAACTGTTCCTAGATTTCACCTATTTTCACAACAGAAAAATCTAGTTGGGCCAAACACTCTTAAACACCTTGAGGTAACTACCCTACAAAGCCCAAACCCTAACTCACCTACCTACCCGAGGTCGCCGTATTTTGCACCATAGTCGTCGGCCATAACCGATGGCAAAGGGTTAGGGTCCTAGGTGAGCACTCAGGGTCTCGAGTACAATACAACCACATTGTTTGTTTTTACAGTGAACACTCGGGGTCACAGCAGGTTATCGATATTGCTAAACGACACTTAAAATACGATATCGCACCAAACTAACAAAAAAGGAAGAAGTTATACCTCATTTTGTCCCCTCTAGGCAGCACTAACTTCCCAATATTGTCAAAATCCCACTTTGCTCGATTCAAAATGTAGAGGAAGAGATGGGGATTAATTTTTGTGAAGGGAGTGATAAGTTCTGGCGATTATATGGAGATGGATCTAGGATTTGAAGTGGAAGGAAATGGGGTTGGAGGAAGATGAAGAAGGAGGAAAATGATGGGGGAAAAGGTTAGGCAGCAGCCCCCCCATCTTTCACTTATTCACACACTCTTTCTCTTTCCAATCATACCCTTTTCACTAAATTACCATTTTGCCATTTCTCTTTCTTTTCTTTTTCAAATTTCAAAACCGAATCACATAATACCCATAAAACAACACAAATACAACAACATGTAACCAAATGGAACATGACATGGTGCACTAGCCATGGAAAACTGTGGAAACACGGATTTGCTTAATCGCGATTAGCAGTGCACTAATCGGGTTTTTATCGAAACTGCATATAATAAATATTAAAAATGCCAAATCCTTTAATTATATTATTAAATGAATAAATCCTTTTAATTTCCTTTTATTTCACAATTATTGGTATATATTTATACCTTTTTTCGAAAACCCCAATTTCGCAAATCGGGCAGTTTCTGGAAAATTATTATTTTCATATTAAATTCCAAAAATAATATTTTATATCTTTCTGAAATGTTACAGTCTTCACCCCGTAAATAAATTCTGTTCCCGAATTTAAATTTAAACACCCAAAATCTAAAACATTTCAACAATCAGCTCAAACCAACGGGGCTCCGAAATAATGGAAAATGCAGAAACAACACAGCGCGTCAAGTGCGCATGAAAACGAGTACAAAACTTAAAATCGAACTCCGTCAAGTGTCACGCAAATGATCGGATTTGCACGCATATCCTCGGAGTTACAATACAGATACAGATCTTGAATCTACTACTGAAATAAGATATATACTAATGAAATACTATAATACGTGTATAGTATGCATCTTTGGAAAACTTTCAAGAACTGAATAAAACTCATAAAAAAAGCTTTTCTAAATTTCCGTATGATGCGTAACTCACGGCATAAGTGACGGACGCTCATTTTAAAATAATAATATATGTCCTTATATGTTTTGCTAAATATACGTTCCGTCGTTTTCACAATATCCTAAAAGGTTTTCCTTTATAATGTTGGAGATAGTGCCCTCAAAGTCAATTATTGGATCGCAGGTACGTGATTGCAATGATTGAGGCAGGACCTATACCGATATGACATTCTTGCTCGAGATGATAGTATGCTATCTGGCTTGTCTTTATCATCGTATACATGCTTTAGTTCACTATTGCATGATGATAGAGCCCATAGGATTCTTGCTTGACTGCCAGCAGTATGATGACGATCATATACGTGGGAGCTGGGGTCTCTAAGCACATCCTTAAAAGTGTCCCTAGTCATGGGAGTTTCGAGACAGGGCATCGATACTCCAGAGTAGACTAGTGTATACAGTTGAGACCCCGACGAGGGGCGGTGGCCGGTCTCACAAGCCACTGGTGTCAGTTGGATCACCTAAGATGTATACAGGTGCTCATTAGGACATGAGTACACCGGACAGGACTCGCCGGGAACATACTAGTTGGTATTATACATATCGTCAGATAACAGTTCCCTGGTGACATGTGTACAGGTTAGTTTGTCGACCTGAAATCGTCATTTGTCTCGTGTGAGTTCCTACTGTACTTTGATTCCTACCCTACCACGCTCAAAGGAGACGTGCAAACAGGTATTTTTTAGGTACATTCCCGAGCCACATGGAGGCAGTGAGCGGATCGTCGGGGATTCGTCTCTCCCGGTATTGGGGGTTGGTGTCGCACAGTGCACGGGTGGCCATCACTAGAAATCCTCGGCCGATGTAGTAGAGAATTACTGATTTGGATCAGTAGTTCTCAGGTGGTGATGGGCTTCATGCCGACATGATTTATCGCGTTATTAGGGGTCTGACTTTATCCACCCCCCTAGACTCGATATGCGATACTCTTTAGACGAACGGACCGGACTGTATATACATTGTCACTGCCAGGCTCAGTTGGGTTTATGGATGAGTTCGCTCGTCAGCTTCCCTTCCAATCAATACATAGGCTAACGTTATGTACAGCTCGTACCTCTGACGTGCTAGTGGTTATACCCAGTGCCAGTGTGTTGATGAGTCATTAGAGTCCCCCACAGACAGTTTCCCAAGTTCGGGCGAAACGTTGTAGAGGACGTATAGTTTTATGGCAGTGTTCGGAAAACGAGCGTATCATTTTTCGGGCAGATAATACTGGTCGGCTTTGGTTTAAGCCGGATCCGAGTATTATATTGAGTAGATATAATATCTTTGTCTCTGATGCATTTGTATTCGGTCGTAATACAAATGCGGGTATGTTTATACTGATACGGGGTTATCCTGAAATTCGTTTCAGGATCGCCTTTTGGAAGTTGCCAGTTTCCAGTTATCTATCGGCCGTATTTAACATTCGGTTAAATGCGGATTTATCTTTTCTTGATGAGGGTGAGTCATGCTTCTAAAAGGTTCTAGAAGGGGTGATGAGGCTAGTGAGTCATTTGTGCTTTAATGGTGCATTTAATGTTCTTTTGCAAGGTGTCAATTACATTAATGGAGTTTTGTTTGTGCTAAGATATTTTTTCCTTGATATTTTGCTTATGGTCACCACTCCTCTCCTACACTCACCCCCTCTCCTCCTTTTAAGTGGCCGGCCCTTGCTTGTAAGAAAAGATGGTTGTTCATTTGAGGGAAAAGATTATGATAGTTTTGTGGCGTATGGAAATTGGATAGCTACAATTCTCATTCACCCGATTCAAATGGCAACTTCATTAACCGTTCGTCCATAAGTTTGGACGTAATGAGACAAAGTATTCTACTCATTCACTACTTCATCTTGGTCTTCTCTTTTAGCAAACTTGACGACCGAGTTTCCTCGGTTCAGAGGAGGGAGCCCGTTTAAAGATCCGTCGACGTGGTGCCACCTGGACGAGAAGACTGGAGATTCAGGAGATCGGAGCAGCCGCAACAAGCGAGGGATGATGGTTGAAGATCGAAAGACTCGGATCATTCGGTATAACGTTTCTACCCACTTTGTAGTTTGTTAGTTTAGCTTTAATGGCAGATCCGGGTTACGGTACACGATAGCGCCAGTTTGAAAAAAGTTTTTGTTCCGCATTTGGCGTCTGTTAGACGGCCGGGGTGCTACCGTGGACTTACAGTGGTATCAGAGCCTCACCATTAAACTATACTAACCTGTGCTAATGCGTTTAAAAGATCGATCGAACGGAATTTTCGAAAATCACAATTTTCAAGTGCTAATGTTTCTGTCAATTTTAAACTGTGTCTAAAAATTATTTTGATCATCCCAGAATATTAAGCAGGGTTTTTTAAGCATACGGCAGAAAATTGGGCACGTGATCCAACAGTGACTCCGCGGATCCGCGGTCAAAGCTAGGGTTTGACCGCGGAACCGCGGCCGTTATGTGGGAACAGTGAATCAGTTTTTTCCTGTGAGCTTGTTTTGGGAAATTGTGGGTTTTGGAATATTTCTTTTGGGCCCAGATTTTGTTACTGTACAGCAGATGTACGTGGGGCCCACTTCGGGAAATTTAGTCGATCGAAATTTTAAACTTGTTAGTATGCAGTATTTACATTATATCTCTGACCGAGAATGTCATTTGATTGGTAAACCGCATCTAATTGCTATAGTTCTTTTAGACAGATTTGCGAACGTGACATTCGCGTTGATGTTCTGTGTTGTGCTGTATTGTTGCGGATATGTCGTGGTGGATAGCAGGGTGCAATGATAGTGCTGTTTGGATTTATTTGTACATTTGATATTGCGGGGCGAGCGTCCAACATGTGGACTGCCGTCACTGCTTGTTGTATAATATTCTTTTGGGGCACGACCGGGTTGAGGTCGATGTACCCGTTGTATATATTTTTATTTCTGTACTAGGTTTATCCCGCGAAGGAGTGCACGGATAGCCGGGTTCTGGAGGACAACGGGTTCGTATCTTATGGCTTTGAGAGGTAAAGGAACCACACTCTAGAATTGGCAGACTATTCGCCGCACTCGTAGGTGGTACAGGTTGACCCAAAGAGGGGTGCTCAATTTACCGGATTCCGTGAAGTGCCGGGTGTTCCATTCACTATGCTGTGGGGGACTACCTCGCTTCAGGTTTTGGCGGGTAACTTGCCGCACCCGTAGGGGTCTAGGTTTCATTGCACAGGCTATCCACACGACCAGGGGAACGTCGGGTTTCAGTAGCGGCTCTATGAAACCCGGGGATCCCAGATTATCTGTATTGTTCTGTGATGCTTATTACTTTTCTTTAATGCTGCATATTATCACGCTTGGAGCTATTATTGTATATTGGTATATATACTATTAGATGTTGTATATGTTTTACACCCGCGCTAGTCCAGCCCCCGCTCTGTCGTTAGTTAAGTAACCTAACGGGTGATGACGGGACCCAGTGACGAATGCGGATGGCATATACGTACATTTTATTTTCGTTCTTTTCTGGTGTGATTGATTGATGGGACTGTGTTGATTCTGATCAATGGAAGGATAAAACAAACCTATATTTGATGCTGTTGGAACAAATTTTAAGAAGGTGTTATTACAAAGATGTTTCCTTTTGTTTTGCATCGTGGTATTCAGTTGGAATATCCTGCACCTCATTCGACGAGGTAAGGGCCGAGATCCTTTCACCGGGAGTGACCCCTTGGGCAGAAGTTTACTTCAGGGTAATAACTTTACTATAGTCGATTACAAGTTGCTTTGCATCGCGGTATTCAGTGTGAATATCCTGCACCTCATTCCACGAGGAAAGAGCCGAGATCCCTTCACCGGAAGTGACCTGTTTAGCAAAACGTTTTCGCCACTATATTTTATAAAAAGCTATCAGGTTCCTTCAACGAGATCAAGTTCATTACGTTAAAGGATTTTCGCCAAAAACCAGCCATAACCCTCCGTCATTTCTTTTGGGTATTCAGTAGTATTCAAGCTATGTATTTTGACCTTCGCCAAGGCATATTGTTTGGTAGCTGTTGGGTATTCATTTGTTGCATAAATAGATGAGTTGGTTTGGGACAATCGTTCTGCCATTTTGACCTTCGCCAAGGGCATGTGCGGGTGGGTTCAAATTAACCTGGATAATGATGGATAGAACTTGACAAGTGACTTATGACATTTTGACCTTCGCCAAGGTTATAAGAGAATGGGGCAAAAATCATATCGGGAGTTTCAAACATACTAGAAACTTGCCAGGCATGCGCATACCTTCTGGAGTGTGATAACTTGAGTGCCTTCCATCAAGTTATCATGCGATGATAGTTGGATCCCGATTCTCACTGATGAGTTGGTTTACTCTTCGGGTGATCCCGACTAATTCTTCTTTCAGCTTTGGAGGAGAATTTGAGATTACAGTGGGAGGTTTCCTGATTAGATAAATTGATAACCATTCTGATCTAGGCTAGAGTGCACGTAGAGTGTTTATTTTCTCTCTCTCTTTGGCAGCGACCTTTGACCAACCTTAGATTATGACTCAGTGACCAAGTTTACCGAACCTTCTTAATTCTGGCTTTTGGATTGTCTAAAGTTGTATAAGTCATTGTCGCTCCTTCTTTTACACTTTGAATTTCTCAGAACATCCCGTATTACTATGAATATCTACTTCCATTGGATAGATCCATCGTATGGTTATATACGAACTTGAAGGGATTTCTTCAAGGATGGATCCAGGTTCACGAGAAGTAGAATTGGTTTATTCAGATGTCTTTTATTATCACCTTCTCTCAGGTGACGAGGGCTCCTTAGTTTAGGAGAGTACATCTATTACGCTTATTGGATAGTCTTATTCCAAACCATAGGCTGGTGCCGAAAGGTAGGGAATGAAGAAAACTAATTAGTCTAAGTAGGGTGTGGAGAAGGTAATATATAAGGACAAGATAAAGGGATTAGAAAGAGAGCAAAGTAAATTGCGACTGTTATCATTCACGACCAAACCGCGTACTTCATCGCCACTCCTATTCCACCTTTAATAGAATAAGGTATTATTCAGTTGTTTTTTATCATCACCTTCTCTCAAGTTGCGAGTACTCCTAGGATTAGGAGGGTACACCTGTTATGCTTACTAGATAGTCTTCTTCCAAACCATAGGCTAGTGTCGAAAGGTAGGGAAGGAAGAAAACCATTTAGCCTAATGATGGTGTACAGAAGGTAATGAATAAAGACAAATAAAGGGATTTGGAGAGATGGCAAAGGAAATATACGGTTATAGTCATTAATTGGTTTATGGAAGAGGCATTACTAAGAATACTAGGATACCCCTACTAAACATTTTCATGTTTCAGTGCATTGTTAAAGGAAAACTGATTTCCCGATTAGATACTTACTCCAGGGTATGTATTTACCAGGTTTCATTCTCATATCTGTATGGTTCTACAGATGATGGGTGGGAGTAAGTTATTGGGAATTAGGTGATCACCCTCATTATATCGGAATTCGTTGTAATTGGTGATATTTGAGGAAATCGCCTGGGTACAGTTTTCAACCTAGGATGCACAGGTTATGAGTTATTCAACTCAGCGGACTTATACAGAGTATTATATGTTGTCCAGTATCCATCAGAACAAAGGAGTAGGTCCTCGTACTATATTCTTTTTACTTATGACTTCTCTAGACAAGTGTTTCGTAGAAATACAAGGTCTATGTTTTGAGAAGTTGTGTGTATAAGAATAAAGTAGAGAACCAGATGTCGTAAGTATCGGGATTCTTCAAACAGATTGAAAATGTAGATTCTTGTGATTGGTATTCAGATGATAGTAATGGTTTTGAGAAACTTGTTTCTCTTTCAGGTTACTCATAATTGGATGCATTCCTAAGTTGAGTAATGCTGATTAGCCTTTCTCCATTAAGTTGATATGCATTGGAGACAGCTGCATGATTAAAATCTGGTTCCAATTAAATAAGTGCCAAAAGTTTCTATATTGGATATAGAATGGTTCATATCTTAACGAAGTTAAGGTATGGTGAGTTGTTCTGCTTATGCTTAAAACCAGACACTGGATAGATCAAGGCACGTTTCTGTAATGGCAGTTTGTGGGTTGACCCTGGCTTTGACGAAAGTTGACATTTCTACCATCTGGAAGATCAATAGTGATATTGTTCTTGACTCGCCACAGTTTTATTAAAATGGACTTTTTCAGAAAACAGTAGTGGGAGTATGGTAGCACTGGAAGTGATTCCAGAACCGCAAACGATTACGGAAAATTTAATAGGACCTATATATTCAATTAGGTTTGACATTCCATTAGCCAGTCCGCAGACATGGTGGGTAACCTCAGACACCCGAGAGGTACTCCGGTAGCCTCAAGGACGGTGACAGGGAGGTTCTTGTTTACCCAGACTTGACACTACTGTTGTTCCAGACTATGAGACCCGGCAGAAGGATATGTATAGTGTCATTCTAAACTAGCTTTAGAAGTGTACGTAGATATTATTCTGCCAGAGGGTTGTCGTAGTCAGTGGGAGCAGCAGAAGCATAGTGGGCAAGTAGCTTATGTCTATTTATAGACATAAGTATATATAGCGGAGATAAGATCATCTAATTTTGATATGACAGTCAGAGGTTTGACTTCATCAGAATAGGGGATGGATCTATTAAGAAGGTAGTAGGGTGTGATGTCCTAGTATTTGGATGACATACACAGAGTAGGAAGTAAAATTCCTATACTATGATCGGTTGTACTGTGGTCGTCACACAGTTGTTTCTCCAGACAGGATATGGATATAATATCAGACATTCTGGTTACTAGATCTATGGTATTAGATCTGGATTTGGGTAGTTACCCAATGTGGGTACTTTGACAGTATTCTAACAGTATTTTAGAATAGATGACTCATGGCATGGTGGTGTACCTGCAGGTGATGGAGTCACCCTCTCTAAAGGTGTCTTAGAGACTAAAGGAGAGAGGGATGTGCATGATTGGCAGATCACTTGCTTAGGCAATTGAGTCAATCATGAGATGTTAAGTACCACACCAGATATAGTTTTTGCACTTGATGCGATAAGTTTATATTAATCCAATCCTGACGAAACGTAAGGAAGCAGTTTTAGAACATGAGTGAATGTTCTACGGATTTGATGATGGCAGCCTCCTTCGGGAGACGGTTATCATTCCAGGCTTCAAAGGTGACATGGATGACAGAGTGATTGTCAGAGTTATAGTTTTCCCTATGATGAGAGACAGTATTATGGACAGGTGGTCCAAGAGGATACTGTGGGAGGCATGGTGCTGGATACTGATTAGGTTCAGATATCAATAAAGTCTAAGAAGTTTGGATTTGGAGTTCATTTATGAACTAGGTCCCATCAGATATCCAGATATATTCTAAGACAGGTATTGCTCGATTCGGGAGATGGCTTTCTCCGCGATCTTAAGATTAAGTAAGACATAGAAAAAAACATCAGGGCGGATCCACTCTCTGAGGCTATTTCTCGAACACAATAGTTTTACAAACGAGCTTTGTGAAACTAATTAGTAGAAGAGTTGGATGTTCGGTATCACACGGGCTGTGAGTATGCGACATCGCAATAATTAGTCTTAAGTGCAAGTGGGAGATTGTTGGAGATAGTGCCCTCAAAGTCAATTATTGGATCGCAGGTACATGATTGCAATGATTGAGGCAGGACCTATACTGATATGACAGTCTTGCTCGAGATGATAGTATGCTATCTGGTTTGTCTTTATCATCGTATACATACTTTAGTTCACTATTTCATGATGATAGAGCCCATAGGATTCTTGCTTGACTGCCAGCAGTATGATGGCGATCATATACGTGGGAGCTGAGGTCTATAAGCACATCCTTAAAAATGTCCCTAGTCGTGGGAGTTTCGAGACAGGGCATCGATACTCCAGAGTAGACTAGTGTATCAGTCGAGACCTCGACGAGGGGCGGTGGCCGGTCTCACAAGCCACTGGTGTAAGTTGGATCACCTAAGATGTCTACAGGTGCTCATTAGGTCATGAGTACAATGGACATGACAAGCCGGGAACATGCTAATTGGTATTATACATATCATCAGATAGCAGTTCCCTGGTGACATGTGTGCAGGTTAGTATGTCGACCTGAGATCGTCATTTGTCTCGTGTGAGTTCCCACTGTGCTTTGATTCCTACCCTACCACGCTCAAAGGAGACAAGCAAACAGGTATTTTTTGGGTACAGTCCCGAGCCATATGGAGGCAGTGAGCGGATCGTCGGGGATTCGTCTCTCCCGGTATTGGGGGTTGATGTCGCACATTACACGGGTGGCCATCACTAGAAATCCTCGGCTGAGGTAGTGGAGAATTACTGATTTGGATCAGTAGTTTCTCAGGTGGTGATGGGGTTCATGCCGACACGATTTATCGCGTTATTAGGGGTCTGACTTTATCCACCCCCCTAGACTCGATATGCGATACTCTTTAGACGAACGGACCGGACTTTATATGCATTGTCACTGTCAGGCTCAGTAGGGTTTATGGATGAGTTCGCTCGTCAGCTTCCCATCCAATCAATACATTGGCTAACGTTACGTACAGCTCGTACCTCTGACGTGCTAGTGGTTATACCCAGTGCCAGTGTGTTGATGAGTCATTAGAGTCCCCCACAGACAGTTTTCCAAGTTCGGGCGAAACGTTGTAGAGGCCGTATGGTTTTATGGCAGGGTTCGGAAAACATACATGTCGTTTTTCGGGCAGATAATACTGGTCGGCTTTGGTTTAAGCCGGATCCGAGTATTATATTGAGTAGATATAATATCTTTGTCTCGGATGCATTTGTATTCGGTCGTAATAGAAATGCGGGTATGTTTATACTGATACGGGATTATCCTGAAATTCGTTTCAGGATCGCCTTTTGGAAGTTGCCAGTTTCCAGTTATCTATCGGCCGTATTTAACATTCGGTTAAATGCGGATTTACCTTTTCTTGATGAGGGTGAGTCATGCTTCTAGAAGGTTCTAGAAGTGGTGATGAGGCTAGTGAGTCATTTGAGCTTTAATGGTGCATTTAATGTTCTTTTGCAAGGTGTCATTTACATTAATGGAGTTTTGTTTGTGCTAAGATATTTTTTCCTTGATCTTTTGCTTATGGTCACCACTGCTCTCCTACACTCACCCCCTCTCATCCTTTTAAGTGGCCGGCCCTTGCTTGTAAGAAAAGATGGTTGTTCATTTGAGGGAAAAGATTATGATAGTTTTTTGGTGTATGGAATTTAGATAGCTACAATTCTCATTTCACTCGATTCAAATGGCAACTTCTTTAACCGTTCGTCCATTGCCTTGGACATAACAAGACAAAGTGTTCTACTCATTCTCTACTTCATCTTGGTCGTCTCTTTTAGCAAACTTGACGATCGAGTTGCCTCGGTTCATAGGTGGGAGCCCGTTTAAAGATCCATCGACGTGGTGCCACCTGGACAAGAAGACTGGAGATTCAGGAGATTGGAGCAGCCGCAACAAGCGTGGGATGATGGTTGAAGACCGAAGAACTCGGATCATTCGGTATAACGTTTCTACCCACTTTGTAGTTTGTTAGTTTAGCTTTATTGGAAGATCCGGGTTATGGTTCACGATAGCGCCAGTTTGTAAAAAGGTTTTGTTCCGCAATTTACGTCTGTTAGAGGGCCGGGACGCTACCGTAGACTTACATATAAACGTTCAAGTCTCTCACGGACACGTAGGAAATAGCGAGACTATAGCTCGTTTTGAAAACCCTCTTGGTAATCTTTTAATGCATGCAAAGTACTCAGGTACTGTCCTCAGATCAGTCCTGTTTGGCTACTTCATAATATAGTGCCTATCTTGAAAACAAGGTGCTCAAAAGCCAAATCAGCCTCAAAAGGCATATCCAATAATCGCGTGCGTCTGGTGCGCACGGAATCAAATCCAAATACAAAAGCCACAATATGCACAAAAGCAAAACTCAGTGCAACGGGTGCGCACGAAAGCATCTGTCCAGTGCAACGGGTGTGCACGACAATAATATCAAGTGCATCTAGAGTGCAACCGTTGTGCACAAAATCACGTCTCATACCATGCGCCCAACATGCGCGAAAATCCAAATCAAGTGCCTAATATGCGCAAATATCCAACCAAAGCGTGTCGGGTCCATAAAAGCATATAGTGCAGTAGCATGCACGAAAACGAACGGCAAGTGCCAACGCGCACGAAAATGCAAATCTGGTAAAACGAATGCTCAAGGAGATATATCGAGTGCAACCAAGGTACGGAGTATAAATCCAGTGCGACAAACGCATAAATACCCGTCCGGTGCAACAAATGCAGGAAATGCAAATTTAGTGCAACTAATGTGCGAAATACGAATCTGGCGCAACAAATGCACAAAATATAAATCTGGTTCGACAATTGCACGGAATGAAAATCTAGTGCAACAAATGCACGAAACACAAATCCGGTGCATCCATGGCACGAAATACAAATCCAGTGCATCCAGTGCACGACATACTAAATACAGTGCATCCTGTGCACAAAATACCGATCAATAACTCAAACGCTTGAACAACAACACCGAAGGTACCAAGATGTATAAGACCATAAACGAGTGCAACTGTGTGCACAAAACACATATCAATGCACTACAAGCACATATAAGCTATACCGAGTGCAAAAATCAAATCGAGTGCGTACCACATGCACAAAAATCGAATCAACTGTATGAAATCCATGAAATCATAAACATGTGTAGCCAAGGCACAAAACCGATATCAAGTGCAATAAATATGCATAAATCAACAACCAACACAATGGTGTATAAAAACATATCTCAAGTGCAATAACTATGCACAAAATGTAAATACCCAGTAGGTGTAGCCAAGGTGCACGAAATCAATATCAAGAAACTCGTCATTAAACTCAAATAAAAGAGATATAAGCGTGATACTCAGATCACCAATGTAAATCGTAACAATGGACATTGAGGTACACTTCCTACAATGTCGAAAAATGAGTCGGTGTGCCTAAAACCGGCAGAACAAGAATATCCGCTCACCTCCTGCTCACGGTCAGGCATCCACTGTCTCTGGGTACTCATCTTCTCCTCGGATTACCAATCTCGCAATCGATCGGCTCATCGGCCCTGTCAGTTGTGCTAATGGGGACGATTCCGTTCTGGCACTTCTCTGGTCATCTCTCGGTCAATCATCACGACCACTCATAAGGCGACATGCCACTGGCGTCGGCCTCTGGCTCTCTGAATACACGTGACACATCTGATCCTGGATGCAAATCTCATTGCAGCAGCGTTCCGGAAGGAATCCTTCTCAAGGTCTCTTCCGATCTCGCCTATGCGGAACTGCACGGAGGCTGGTACTATTACATTATCTTTTCTCGTTTTCTCGACATCCGTGTTCTCACCAAAACATTTCCTTGGGAACTGGCCGTATCCCAACACCTCTGGACGGGGAGTAACAACAGCTCGTCAGCATTGCGCATGAACCTCTGGCTCCACTCGCCTTTGTCATCGTCCGCTTCGACGTCACGTCTTGCTATCCGCGTACTGCTACTATTCTCGGCCACGGTCAATCCGAAGTCTCTCACACGGACTCGAAATCACGTACTCTGTATCTTCGTCACTCTGTAGAAGATATCTGGCCGAACACGTCCTCGAAAACTTGTCCCAACCATCGGAGAAATACTCCATACTCGTCCGCTCTCGATCAACTCACAACGCATCTGGGTGAGGTCCTCTATCCAAAGCTGGTCAGCTTGCTGATCTCTTATCACATGATATCTGGACGACGTGAAACTTTTCGATCGAGTCATCAAGGCCCCAAAATCTCCCGAAGGCTCAACACCTGAGCGCGGTCTAAAAATATCTGGTACATACCACAGCACCTCTGGACCAGCCGTAGAAGGGCAAACCCAAGCCTCACTGATGGCACCGCTAAACACCCACAAACCCTAAGGTTCAAATCGGTTCCATGGTCATCATGTCGAGTTAGGGTTTCATTCTTCTAGACGGTCCACAGAATTGCCTGCATGTTCCTCCGAACACATTAAACTTGAGAAAAACGGGTTTCTGACACTCGCTCGAACTTTTTAACTTCGCCTAGCCGACATGCGAATACCTTCCGTCCGCACGCTTAACAATGCCTCAATCTTCCAGGAAAGGCGATACATCAGCGGTCATCTCTGGATCGGTCTGCTCTAGATCTGGGTAAGTCTCTCCACACGGGAAATCTTCAACTCAACTGGGCCTACGTCGGCGCATCAATCTGACAAATCACCTTCCTCTCTCAACTCAGGGTAGGCTAGCTATCATCTGTCGCATTTCTAGCTGGAAGCTCCGGCGATCTCAGCTCGTAAGCTCTGGAAGCGACATCTTATCAATCTCAGCAACAGCTGGGTCATCTGTCTGCACGGTAGGCGACATCAATATCTCTAAGGTATGTTGTACATCAACAGTCCTCTCGCAACTGGCAGCTCTATCAAAGGCCCGATCATCTGGTGCAAAACCAAACACTCGCCTCAACAGGAGGTCACAACACAAAACTACATCGAGACGTTCCCATGTCACCAGAAAACATAATGGTCGGCCCTTGTACCAGATGAGCTCTCCCTGACCGCAACACTAGCAGCAGCTCAATCTGTGCTCAAACATGGTGACAGGAACCTCAATCGAGTATCGAAGAAAGCAGACCAACAGCATGAAAGGAAACGTCAGATCCGGCATGGATACATGATCATAAGAAGGAACAACATCAATGAGAGTGTGATCATAGAACAAATAAAATCAAGGATCTTAAATTGATGTATAATCATGGATAAAAAAAAGAATCACTGGTCTCAAAATATGTACATCCAAAGGTTTCTTAAATGGAGTATCGTATCGTAAATATGCCACGGAACATACGTGTTCCCCTAATCAGAGCAAGGCTCTGTTTGAATTTGAAAATTCAAATTTTGAAGCAACGCTTCAGTTCCCATGCGCTGCGCGCAACGCGCCACGTCTCAGAAGTTGACACGGCAGCACAACGCCCAAGGCAGTACGTCCAATCAGAGCAAGGCTCTTTAAAAAACATAAGCAACGTTCAACTGCGCAAGCGCACGGCAGCGCGCGCAAGCGCACGGCTGCGCGACACGTGTCTGCGCAGTTGCGCAAGCGCTGCTGCGCAAGCGCCCGGCTGCGCGACACGTGTCTGCGCAGTTGCGCAAGCGCTGCTGCGCAAGCGCCTCACTGCGCACTGCGCGACACGTGTCTGCGCAGTTGCGCAAGCGCTGCTGCGCAAGCGCTTCACTTGCGCGACACGTGTCACACGCTGGTGAGTTGCGCAACAACAGAGTGAAGATTTAAGGATATTTTTTCTGTTCTTGTTTAAACAAGAAGATTTCTTCTATAAAACAGGGGCCTTTGGATCAAAGATCCAACGGTGGGGAAAATTCCCCAAATCACTCAGAAAAGTTCTTTTTAATAAATTTAACTGATTTTTGAGCACTATAAAAAGGACCCCAGACCCCATTTCAAAGATAGAGACAATTGGATTAAAAAAAAGGAGAAGAGAACTTCTTGAGAACACAAAGAAGAAGGTAAAAACCTTTGAAATAAGAGAAAATTCTCTTAGGAATAGATCATTGA
Source organism: Agapanthus africanus (assembly GCA_030015575.1). Lineage (NCBI taxonomy): Eukaryota > Viridiplantae > Streptophyta > Magnoliopsida > Asparagales > Amaryllidaceae > Agapanthus > Agapanthus africanus. The sequence goes on from CM057346.1 coordinate 237,950,524, forward strand.
TCTAAAAGACAAAATCAGTGATCTTCAATAAATAAATAAATAAATAAAAAAAATAAAAAAAATAGTGCCTTGCATTTGCTAGAGAACCTCTGGTTCTCTGAGATAGAAAGAAAGAAAAGATTTTTTCTTCTTCTCTTTGATCTAAATTTAGATCAAGAAATTAAAAAGTGCTCTGCACTCCTTTCCTTGAATCTAAAAGATTCTTGGTGCTTTGCACAAATGCAATGCAGTTCTTGAAGGGCCAGGCCCAAATCAAAAAGACCTAGCAGGCCAAAATAAATTGCAAAGCAATAAAAGGGCTGAGCCCAAATAAAATTGATGCCCTGCATCATTCATAAAGAACAGAGCCCAAAACAAATTGATGCCCTGCATCTTTTCTGGGCAAACCCCAAATAAAAATAAAAGGAAATGCAAATGCAATGTTCGACATTTTTTTTTACTGGACTTAGCCCAATCGTGGCCATAAGTCCTTAAATTAAATTGGCTGAGCAAAATGGCTCTCCTAAATCAATCTACATCCGGTTCGAGGGTACATCTCCGAACTCCTTTGACATCCATCGTTGTAATTCCTCAACGACGTCAAAGAGGTGACGGGTCCCAACGGCCACACACCCATTACCGGACCGAAATGTCCCTAAACTAACATCGGACCGAAACGTCCCTAAACTAATAATGGACCGAAACGTCCATAAACTAATATCGGACCGAAACGTCCCTAAACTAACATCGGACCGAAACGTCCCTAAACTAACATCGGACCACCACGTCCCTAAACTGGCACAATAGAGCCCAAATGCTCTTTTATCGGATCTAAACGGTCCCGTTAGGTCGATCTTAGTCTCAAACTGGACTAACGTGTCCTTAACAAACGTTTAAGGTGATCTTAGCCCCAAACACGGCTAACGTATCCTTAAACATTCAAATGGATTATAAAACTCCCAATCAACCCTGGTTCGAGGGTACATCTCCGAGCTCCTCTGATACATGTCGTTGTAATCCTTCAACGACATCAGAGAGGTGACGAGTCCCGATGGCCATACATTAAATTAATTACTACGTTGAGTTGATCGTAGTCTAAAACAGGACTAACGTATCCTTAACGAACGTTTAAGTTGATCTTAGCCGCAACGCGACTAATGCATCCTTAAACTGAAAACACCAAATCCAAATCTAAGTAAATACGGATTTGGACTAATCCACGTCCTACGGGTGACGGCATTACTCAGTCTCCGTATACAATCCACGGGCAACCACAAACAAAACAGACACATACGACACGAAGTGAAATTCTGGAGAAGGAGAAAGTTGTTACCGCGAAGCGGTAGCGTAATTAACTGCAGGGGCTTGCGCCTTCAGGGAAGAGCGTCCCCACAATCAAATACCTCTCTAGCAAGGGGGAATCTGACAAAGTCTGCTACATCGGCCGCATCCGTCTAAACCTTCGATACACGGTGCCATAAATCAAGTTGGCATTTTCGGAGAGGTGGACGGATAAAACCAATTAGCATCTGCCCCGAATCTCAGCGTCAGGACATCGCGGTCCTGTGCGCCGCCTTTCGGAGGGGAACAGATTCTGGCACGCCCGGTGGGACCTCTTCCTCTTTCCACTCCACACTTCGTGTGTCGTCTTCGCGAAACAATCGCGGTTCGTTAAATGGTTGTCTTTGGATTTCAAGTTACTAAGATTTGGTCTTTTACCTGGCGCAGAATTCAAGATTCAATGGCCTCTAGCTGTACCAACTGCTCGAAATGCCGCTGCAACGGACGCTCCACCTCACCAGGAGGTGTAGTATATGGGCCTCAAGCGGCTTCTTTCCTTACTCTGCCGGTAGACCAGGTGACCCAAGCCACCACCGGCTTGTTCTTCGGGACTATGATCCCACCTGCAAGCTTTTCTGCACCAATACCTGCGCCGGAAGTGGGTAAAAAGTCGGTCTTCAACCAGCTCACTGTTTCGACAGCCTCTGTCAACGGGTCGCCCGCTACTAAACCGACAGCCTCCATTTTCACCAGGCTAGGTCAGAACTATAAAGTGGCCGTCCCAAAGAGGGCAACGGCCGCTGCTTCAGAAGTCGTTAAAGCGGCCTCTCCTATCAGAGAGTCGGTCTTCACAAGATTGACGGTTCCCACTCCTCCCCCAGCTGGTCAAAAGGCATCAGTCTTCGACAGTCTGACATCGGCAGTTACCCCACACTCAAACAGGGGGCAACAAGAAACCATCTCGATTTCCGAGCCAGTCCCAACGGCTCGTCGTGCGCGACGTCGCCATTGGCGACGAGTGAGGAAAGCAGGGGGCAACTCCCCCTCAGGGATAACTCCACCCGCTCCAATGGTGGAAGTCAACGCTGCTGTTCCAACTGGGAACAGCTTTGAACTACTGAAGAGAGTGCGTATGAACTCTCCAACCGCTACCTTGAAAAGATCTCCTCCACCTGCGGAGAGAGTTCCAGAAACAAAACAAGAACAGCCCTCTCAACGGCTATCGTCAAAGATATACAAGGTTTGGCGGAGGGTTCAAGACTCTGTGATTGACCCAGATCACTTTCATCGCCAGAAAAAGGCAAAGGTGGAAAAGGACAAAACCCACCCCGTTAAACAGCAGGGGGCAACAATTGCTAGCATGCCCATTTTAACGGCTCCTTCAACCTCGATGGCCCACAAAAGAAGGAGGCCAGAGAAAGCTCCCGCGTCAGCGGCAAAGTTTAAAGGCGGTGAACCTAAACCTCCAAAGTCAGGGGGCATAACAGTTCATACGATTTATATGGCTTCTGGAAAGGAAGAAAGCCGCACTTCTACGGGTCACCGATCGCTCACCCGATCAGTGACCAAGGCTCAGGAGCAGCAACAACAGCTCCAGGAGATGATGACCACAATGGCTGCACTCACTGGGCCAAAAAAGAACCCTGAGGCGTCCTTAGATGAGCGCCAGGAGGAAGAGACCGACGCCGAGTTCCTTCGCCGAGTACTGGAAAAGAGGGACAAAGAGGCTGCTGAACAAGCGGCCAACATACAGCGGATGGGCCTCCTCTTCCAGGACATGATAGGGATGATGATACAACAAGATCCTCCCGCTGAAGAACCCCTAACCGTCCTTGGAGATGATAAGGGAGATACATTAAATCCGCAGCCCGCTCTATTGACAGCTAAAGAGGATACAATCTCTAAGACTGATCTGGACGAATACATAGCCCAGCAAATAAAGGTTCATCATGCGGCCGAAGCAGCCGGCCACGTCGTAAAAACGGGGCGGCCATATCCAGGCTGGTATGACCAAATCAAGTATCCGCCGGGTTACACAATTCCCAAGTTTCATGTCTACAAAGGGACTGGCAATCCCTATCAGCATGTCGTCCAGTTCAGGGCGCTTTGCGGTAACACCGGCGGCGATGACAAACTTTTGCTCCGCCAGTTTGTTGGAAGTCTATCAGATACGGCGTTCGAGTGGTACTCTGAACTCCCTAATGATTCTATCAAAACCTTTGCAGAAATGGAGCTGCTGTTTACCCAGCGTTTTGCAAGTGCCAGTGAACGTACCCCGATGACGGCACTGATTAATGCCAGGGTAAAACCTGGCGAGACATGGGTTCAGTACGCTATACGGTGGCGTAATCTATGGTCAAAGTGTGAGCAGCGCATAGAAGAAGCCCCTGTGGTGGGAATGTTTGTTGGAACTCTTGATCCACAAGCAACCATCTCACAGTTTATGATGTTTTTCAAGCCGACTTCCTTCCAGGCTTTGATTGACAAACTAGCGCAGATGGACCTGATGGGCCATAAACCCCCTCTCCCAAAACCGGATTCCCGAACTGACAAAGGAAAGGGAAAAGCGATCATTGTCGCTAATACTCAACAACAACCGAACGACTTGAAGCCAGTTGCTCGTCCAAACAATACGCGCCCTTACGTACCCCTTGAGGATAGGATGGGACGTCTTTATTACTTTCCCCGCGATAAAACGAAGAGGTTATTCGAGCTGGCATTACGCAACAGACTCATAAATCTGCCAGATCCAAAACGTCCGTTGCAACCAAGTGACGTCAACGAACCTAATTACTTCCCCTATCATCGTGTGCTAGGCCATCCGATTGAGGACTGCTACGTTTTCAAAAATTGGCTTGAAAACCAGTATAGACAGGGAAAATTTGCGTTATCTGACAAATGGAAGGTGAATCCCCCGCAGCCCCACACCTCTAAAGGGACGAATACGCCGGGGGCAACATGCTCTGTCATTGAAGAAACTCCGTGGGAGGTTGTATTATCATCAAAAACGAAGAGGATGCTAAATGATCTTCGGACATGTCCGGCGATCAAGTGGAAAAGCCCATTGGAACCGCAGGTCGTTGAGAGGATGTTAAAGCCACGTCCAACTCCAAAGACCAATGATGGGGGTTCAAGCACTAGTAGCCAGTCGTCAAAGTCTTCGAAGAAAAAGAAGAAGGCCAAGAAACCGGTGAAGCCTGGCGATCGGCGCACAAACTTGCAAAAGCAAATTGACGCGCTGGAAGAGTACAACCAGAAGGCGCGGACTCCCATTACATTGCAAGAGTTCCTCAACCACGTTTTCCAAGCAGAAGATGAGGGAGGTAGTTCGTCAAATGAATCTGAAGAACATGTGGCAAGTTGCCATGTGATTTCCCATTTGTCCACAACCGATGAGGAGACTCCTCGCGCCGAAAAGCTGGGGGCAGAGCCTGCACTAAAAATTCTGGAGCCGTCGGATGAAGTGATTGATGCATTCCTAAATCAGGCGTTCTTAAAGGGCAAAGCTGATCGGGATAACGAAGTGGTTATATTCGAAAGGGCCAAACGCCAGCGCCTTGACGAAAGAATTGCGGTACTCCCGCTAGAACAAAATACACCCACCACAGATAAAATCAAGTTCAAGATAAAGAAGAGATTCGCTAAGGCTGTGTCGATGGGTATAAAGCTACCACCCTCCGAGAAAAACATTACGGGTGAAATGGAAAACCACCCCTCCTATTGCTTGTACCATCGGAGGGTGTCGCATCCCACCGAAGAGTGCAAAGCTTTCGGTAAGTGGTGGCAAGGATATGTTACTCATCGGCAACAGTTTAAGCGGGAAAAGCGCAAAGCCCGCCGAGAGCAGAACGGAATAAACAAAGTGCTTGATAAAACTAGCAGTGGTTGTTGCATGATTGACGCCGGGGAATCACAAGTACCTGTATTTGGGAGCGATTCTGATGAGGAGCTAGAGCTTGGCCCTCTCTTTAAAGAATCCACTTCGGGAAAAGAAGAAGGACCAAAGGCTTGCGAGAATATACAGCTACGCAACCGGACGTTACCCGAAAAGAATCTCAAACCCTTAAACAAGAAAGACAAAGGGAAAGAGAAGGCCTCTGAAGACATCGCCTTGGATGATCGAGTTGCGGAAAAGTTTACCGCCAAGAACCCGCCAAAGAGGAATAAAGTGGATTACAATGTCTTGGCGCATCTGAGAAAGCTACCCTCACAACTCAGCATTCTCGATGCCCTGTTGCTATCAAAAGAGGCGAGGGACTCTTTGATTAAAGCCTTACAAGAGCCGGAACAATTCCAAGCATGCCTGGCCGAGGAAAAGATGAAGGATGAGTTAGAGGAAGTACACACGGCTGATGTTACTTTTGGCGATGAGGACCTTCTACTTGGGACTTGCGAACACAATCGCCCTCTCTATGTTTCGGGATACTGCCATGATATAAAGATAGGCAAGATTCTGATCGATAACGGGTCGTCTGTTAACCTACTCAACGTCCGGGTGTTGAAGGAAATCTGCATGAGCGTCCAGCACCTTGCTCGGGATAAGATCACCATATCCGGATTCGACTCCCAATCGTCGAAGACTCTTGGATCTGTGATACTGACGCTACGCTTCGGATTACTCGTCACGGACATTATGTTCCACGTCATAGATGCCAAGACATGCTACAACGCTTTGCTCGGCCGACCATGGTTACACGAGTACAACATCATCCCTTCTACACAACATCAGTGTATGAAGTATTTTAAGGATGGTTTCGAGTATACCGTGACGGGAGAACTGAACCCGTTCTCTGAGAACGAGGTCCGTAAATACGAAGATGCCAAATACTTCTTGCCAGATTTCGAAGACACAGAGAAGTGTCACAAGCCGGAAAATAAAACTAACGCAACCATCCCTGTCTTCGGCAGTGATACCGAGGAAGAAGAGGAGATCGTTTATTCGGGTCCGCCCCAACATAACAAGCCAGGACCGTCCACTCCTACATTGGTCTTTGGTAGTGACTCGGAGGATGAGGCCCATGTCGTATTCTCTGCTCGGCCTTCAATACGGGCTTCCGCTGATGAAGAGCGAAGTCTGCAGATAACCATGGTACCGCTTGAACATTACAAAGAACTAGATGCACTCAACACCAACAGCGTAAAAGAATTGCGAACATTTTATATCCCTCCCGGACGGGAAGGCGAGAAGGCAACCTTATTCTACCGTTCTGAAGAAAACAAGGTGGAAAAAGAAGTTTGGCATGGCGTGGATCCCACGCTCGACAGGCTTCGGCCTATCCGTCTTCCCAGATATTATACCGAAGGTCAGAAGAAACTGCTGAAACGCCAGGGGATATCCTTCAGACAGACCGTTAGAGAGGCCAAATTCTATGACAGGGTCTGGAATGTTCCCGGGACCCAACGCAAACTGCCTAACGGGAGAATGGAAACAAAAGGGCTTGGGTACATCCGGCTAAAGAAACGAGAGCTAGTAAATAGCTGTTATATCATGTATGACTTCGATGAAGATGCGGACGCTCAATGGGAGGATGCTAATCCTAAGCCAGTAAAAGTTCCTGATGAAAAATTGCCCGGTCCATCATTTGAAGAACAAATGGACAGGCTTATAAGGGAAGCTGGTCAAAAAGTCCGAGATGACCACAACCGCGAGACGGCCATCTATGAGAAAGCCAAGACGCAACGCCTTCTCCGACAGGCCGTGAAGGATGAAAAGGCCGCTCCTTGTCAACCTGCTACAAAAAAGGTTCGACGCGAAAGCAAAAACAAGTTAGAGGGCAGAAAAGACGGTGAACAACCACAAGGCAGAGCTAAGAAACCACGTATCCGAGAGTCGAGCGTTACTGACTTAGCCCTCATGAAGAAAATGGGTCGAGCATACTCATTTCCTCGGAACAAAACAAGGAAGATATTTGATCTTGCTCTAAAACATCAAATGCTTACGCTGCCAGAGTCCAAGCACCCCGAGCACGCAGGCGAGGTATTCAACCCAAATTATTGCTTTTACCATCGAGTAGTAGGTCATCCTCTTGATGATTGCTTCACCTTCAAGAATTGGGTCGAAGATCAATATTAGCTTGGTAAATTCGCTCTGTTCAACAACTGGAGGGTAGCACCACCACAAAAGCACGAGCCTAAGGCCACGAAAGAAGAACCAGTTCCACATTGGGATTGGCAGAAAATTCGCACCTGTCGTATGATAACGATATTAAAAGAAGAGTCCGAGAATGTGGATAGCCTTCCCTGGTGCTTCGAAAACAGCAATGATGAGGTGATCTCAGAATTTCCCCCAGCTCCGAAAGAACTGGAGGACGGCATACATACCACTGAGGATAACCTCAAGAAAATTGAGTTGGGGACGATAAACGATCCGCGACCGACATTCGTCAGCGAACTGCTGTCCGAGGAAAAGGTGGCTGCGTTAAAGGACGTCCTTGTACAGCATAAAGATTGCTTCGCATGGAACTATTCCGAGATACCGGGACTTGATCCAGAAGTTGCTGTACATAGACTGGCAATATCCCCGAGTGTCAAGCCGGTCAAACAAGCGCCGAGAAGAATGCGGCTTGAGCTCGAAATGAGCATCAACGCGGAAGTCAAAAAACTGATAGACTCCGGCTTTATCCAAGAGGTTCAATACCCTGAAAGGATTGCTAACATCGTCCCAGTGATGAAGAAAAATGGTACGGTGCGCATATGCGTGGACTTTCGGGATCTCAACAAAGCCTGCCCGAAGGATGATTTCCCAGTACCAGTCACCGAACTAATGATAGACAATACGTCCACGCATGAGATTTTCTCATTCATGGACGGCTCATCAGGATATAATCAAATAAAAATGCACCCTGAAGACCAGAAACATACGGCTTTCCGGACTCCTTTGGGAATATTCTGTTATAAGGTGATGCCCTTGGGTTTAAAGAACGCCGGTGCAACCTACCAAAGGGCCATGACGAAGATTTTCGATAACCTTATACACGAAATTGTTGAATGCTATATCGACGACCTCGTTGTTAAAAGCAAATCATATGAGGAACATCTCGAGCATCTGAAGACCGTATTTCAACGTCTTCGACAATACAACTTCAAGATGAACCCTCTGAAGTGTGCATTCGGGGTTTCCTCGGGCAAATTCCTGGGATTCGTCGTTCGACACCGAGGTATCGAGATAGATCCGTCCAAGATCAAGGCAATCATGGGAATGCCTCCACCGAGAACTCTCAAACAGCTGCGGTCACTCCAAGGGAAGCTCGCGTACATACGGCGATTTATAGCCAACCTCTCAGGAAAGTGCCGTCCTTACAGCCACCTGATGAAGAAGGGAACCCTGTTCGTCTGGGATCAAAAGTGCCAAAGCGCACTAGACGAGATCAAACAGTACCTGCAAAACCCTCCAGTGTTGGCTGCTCCAGTGAAGGGAAAGCCTCTCATTCTTTACACGGCCGCCCTTGAAGGTTCTTTGGGCGCATTATGGGCACAAGAGAATGACCAGGGGAAAGAAAGAGCACTTTACTATTTAAGTCGAGTGCTGCTGGGGGCAGAAAGCAATTACTCCCCCATTGAAAAACACTGCCTGGCGTTGATCATCGCAATAACAAAGCTTAGACATTACGCATTAGCGCATGAAGTCTATCTCATTTCAAAGGTAGACCCTCTCAAATATCTAATGTCAAAGGCCATATTGACAGGACGACTCGCTAAATGGGCCCTACTCTTAACGGAGTTCTCGATAGCATATCGACCACTCAAAGCAGTAAAAGGCCAGGCCATCGCCGACTTCCTTGCTGAGCACCCGATACCAGCCGACTCTCCTTTAAACTGCGATCTTCCATACGAACATGCGTTTGATGCGAGCGATGGTGATAATACTCAATGGGAGCTTTATTTTGACGGAGCATCTTCCGTGAAGAAGCGCAAACAAAGTACCCCTATAATCAAATCGGGGGTAGCACTCATCTTTATAACTCCACAAGGAGGGATAATGCGCTACGCGTTCTCCCTGACGGAACCGAGGACAAACAACGAAACCGAATACGAAGCTCTGATAGCAGGCCTCGAGATCGCCATTGACATGGGAATTGAAAACCTCCTCATATACGGAGATTCGCAACTGGTCGTTAGTCAAGTAAACGGCGATTACCAAACATGCAAACCGGAATTGGTAAAATACGGTGAAAAGGTGCAACAGCTGCTAACCCAAATTCCCTCCTATACTTTGGAGAGCATACCACCCGCGGATAACAGCAAAGCGGACGCGTTGGCCAAACTTTCTAAAGAAATGGCTGACGAGAACCTCGATGACGTTAGAATCATGGTACAAAGTCGTCAGGTGCTCGCCCCCGCAGAAATACCTTCGGAATCACCCGAAGAGAAGGGAGTGACTAAACAAGCGACCTTGCAAATAAAAGAACATGAGAAGGTTGAGGATTGGAGGGAAGTTTTTATAGATTACTTCAAGTCCCACCAAATGCCCGAAGATGCGTCCGCAAGACATCAACTCATAAAACGAGCTCTGTATTTCGCCTTTGTCAATGATACTCTATACAAGAGGTCATTCGATTCTCTGTGGCTGAGATGCTTAGGACCGGGCGAATCGGAAAGAGTCGTTCAGGAAGTTCATGACGGAATCTGCGGTTCTCACCAAGCAGGTCCAAAGATGAAGTTGAAGATCAAACGGATGGGCTATTACTGGCCCACGATGATTCAAGACTGCATCGAATATGCGAAGCAATGTCACTCATGCCAGATTCATGGGGACTTCATCCACCAGCACCCAAATCCGTTTCATCCAACGGTAGCTAGCTGGCCATTCGAAATGTGGGGGACTGATATAGTCGACCCCATCGAACCAGCATCGTCTAAAGGACATCGTTTCATCCTAGCGACGACTGACTACTTCTCTAAGTGGGCAGAAGCAGTACCATTGAGAGAAGTGAAGACGGAGAATATCCTCCATTTCTTCAAAACGCACGTCATATATCGGTTTGGAACTCCGAGGCGGATCATCTCCGATAACGGGCCAGCCTACCGAAGTCATAAAATCAGCCGCTTCGCACAGCAGCATAACATAGACTGGAGATATTCCTCAGTCTATAATCCATGAGCTAATGGTCTCGCCGAGGCCTTCAACAAGACCTTGACGAAAATTATAAAGAAAACAGTGTCCCGAAATAAGAAAGACTGGCATGAGAGACTGCAAGAAGCTCTTTGGGCGTATAGAACCACGTTTAAGACAGCCACAAACACAACGCCATACGCGTTGGTGTTCAGTACGGAAGCAGTACTCCCTCTCGAGATAGAGTTACCCTCTCTACGAGTGGCAGTTCACCACGAGCTAACGAACGAAGAAAATGCTCACCTTCGGCTTGAGGAACTTGACGCCCTTGATGAAACTAGGCTCATGGCGCAACAAAATCTTGAAGCTTATAAAGCAAACATGATGCGCTCATACGAAAGATTTACCCGACCGAGGACATTCCACCAAGGCGAACTCGTGCTAGTGGTCAAAAGGCCTATGATCCCCAATCGCGCCAAGCGGGGAAAATTCGAGCCGAACTATGAAGGCCCGTACATCATAGATAAAGTTTACCAAGGTGGGGCCTATCTACTCATGGACATGCATGGTGAAAGGCCTTTCAGACCAATAAACGGTCGCTTCCTGAAGAAATACTACGCTTAATGAGCCACAGCCTAGGTCAACGATAGATGACGACGACTATGTCCGCTCGCTATCTTCCTAAGCTCAAACTTTATAAGCAGTAGCCAGCTTCTCAACGGCGGACCGAAATGTCCTTAAACTAACAGCGGACCGAAATGTCCTTAAACTAATAGCAGACCGAAACGTCTTTAAACTACTACCGCAGCATCTTTAGACTGACGAGATAAAAAAATATATATATATAAAAATAAAATAAAATAAAAACGGTATGTCCATAAGCAAAAAGGGGCACGGATGAAAACCCGAAAGGGCTCCGTGAGTAAAAACAGCAGGGCTACCGGCGAGTGTTCGTGAAAACCCGAAAGGGCGCGACCTCGTAAAAAAAAGAGAAAAAGGAAATAAAAAGAATAAAAAAAAATGGTATGTCCATAAGCAAATGCGCACGGATGAAAACCCGAAAGGGCTCCGTGAATAAAAACAGCAGGACTACCGGCGAGTGTTTGTGAAAACCTGAAAGGGCGCAACCTCGTTAAAGAACACTTACAAGATCCTCTCGACCTTGTAAGGAGAAACCACCCGCCTGAGATCCTTACGACTCACAAGGGAGCAACACACTTAGGGATCCCCACGGTTCCTAAGGAGAAAATACACTTGCGAGATCCTCACGACTCGTTAGGAGAACGCTCTTATGGGACCCTCACGGCTCGTAAGGTTTGAAAGTCTTAAGTTACAGAGATCTAAACCTGTGCTTAAGCAACCCCCACAACTTTCGATATTGCCGTACAAGTGGCTCAATACTGACCCTTGTATACAATCCACGGGTGCGAATAAACATTTCCCTAATCAAGTTTCATCCGAGACTGGGGATATGTTCGCATGATGAACAACCCTTATAAGTCCTCTCGACTTACAAGGAGAAAACCCTCCTGTAGGATCCTTATGACTTACAGAGGAAACGAACACTTAGGAATCCTCATGAGTCCTAAGGAGAAAATACACCTACAAAATCCTCACGACTTGTAGGGAGAAATAACTTCGTGAAACCCTTACGGCTCATGAAGTCAAAAGCCTTAGCCGACAGGACCCTAACCCTGGTCGATAAGCCACCTTTGTTCGACAACAACAGAGGCAGATGATGATTCGCCCCTGGCAATATCCCAGTTGTAGCGGTGCTGATGCCGAAATCGGTGTCCAGTTTCAGGTTCACGGTGAAAAGCCAGTAAGCCGCACATGCATACGAAATAGCCGAAATGATAGGGCAACTTGCAATAAAAAGTAGCAAGTAAAATGTATGCATGCGAAATAGCCGAAATGATTGGGCAACTCGCAATAAAAAGCAGCGAGTAGAAATAAAATAAATAGCCGAAATGATTGGGCACCGCGAAAAATAGCCGAAATGAATGGGCGATCGCGACCTTCGCGATATAAAAGCTGAAATGATAGAGCATCGCGGAAATAAAAAAATAATGATGATAAAATTTTGGCCCTACAGTTAAGATCACATCGATCCCTATATACAATCTAAGGGCATAAACAAAGAGGGAGCCATACTCTCCCAACAAACTCCTCGACTCACGGATACAAACACTCCTTGACGAGAGCTTCCTGATCCGCGTCGACCCGCAGAGCCACCAGCGCCCTCGTGGGAACCCTCGACTCGTTTCAAACCCTAAGGAAACAAATAATCCTTGGCGCTTGGGAGACAAATAATCCCTAGCAAAACTCCTCGACTCACGGATACAAACACTCCTTGACGAGAGCTTCCTGATCCGCGTCGACCCGCAGAGCCACCAGAGCCCCCGTGGGAACCCTCGACTCGTTTCAAACCCCAGGGAAACAAATAATCCTTGGCGCTTGGGAAACAAATAATCCCTAGCAAATCCCTCGACTCACGGATACAAACACTCCTTGACGAGAGACTCCTGACCCGCGTCGACCCGCCGAGCCACCAGTGCCTCCGTGGGGAATCCTCGACTCGTTTCAAACCCCAACGAAACAAATAATCCTTGGCGCTCGGGAAACAAATAATCCCTAGCAAATCCCTCGACTCACGGATACAAACACTCCTTGACGAGAGACTCCTGATTCGCGTCGACCCGCCGAGCCACCAGCGCCTCCATGGGATTCCTCGACTCGTTTCAAACCCCAAGGAAACAAATAATCCTTGGTGCTCGGGAAACAAATAATCCCTAGCAAACTCCACGATTCACGGATACAAACACTCCGTGATGAGAGCCTCTTAACTCATGTCAACTCGCAGAGCCATCACCCTCTCCGCGAGCAAATTCCCGATTCGTCTCAATTTGTAAGGAGAAGTCTCAGACAGCAAGGATTGAAAAGCTTGCTTCTTGAGCAATGGGGCCCTGCAAGTCAATCCAAAATGGTCTCTTGCATACTATTCATGGGTCTCACTCTTCGAAGTCGAATTTCGACGAGGAGGGAAATAACCGCTTACGAATTCTCTCGACTCGTAAGAGGGAAAATTCTCTTGTAAGATCCCTACGACTTATAAGAGAAAACCACACTTAGGAATCCTCACGATTCCTAAGGAGAAAATCCACCTATGAGATCCTCTCGATCCGTAGGGAGAAAAGCCTCTATGAGACCCTCACGGCTCATAGAATTGAAAAGTCTTAGGAGGTAAACCTGAACCTGCGGCCTAAGCCATCGCTATTTCCTGAGGAAGTCGGAATACTCGTTTTAGACATCCATCAACCATGATTATTAAGACAGCCTACTGACATTAAAAGAAAGAAGACGACAGAAAGAATATCCGTTCTACATTTGATCTGGCATGCGTGACGCATTCATTTATTCATGGACAGAAGACTCAGGACGAGAAATAAGACAAGCTGAAATAGAAAAGGGGAGGGTTTTCATTCATACCGCCAAAAGTTTTTACAAGCATAAGAATAATGCATAAGAAACATTGTTCAAAATATTACAACGGTATAACCTCGGATCCGGGGCACGGATTGAGGAAATCAAAAGTAAGGCCATCCAGAGTTCTTCTGGCCTTTCTAATTATTCTTATGCGCAGTCTTTCGCGCTCCTCGGTGTCAATATCATCGGCAAGCCCTTCCGGCCTTTGATAAGCAGCAACGATCGTCGTCTGCTGAAACACTTGATGCAGGATGTCAACGAGGTCGTTCCGTCGCTTCTTTGAGATCAGCCCTGTCAGGTGCACTGAATGCACCTTGTCCTCGGCATCATCCAGCGCATTGAGTGGTAGGGCCTCGTGAAGACCCAGAAGTGCCCTCCATATTGCTCCCAGCACAACTTTCAAAAGAGCCGAACGCCGAGGCAACAGCCAACCACCGCTTGCGTTCAGACGACCCATAACTTCTGCACATTCGGCGTCTGTAAACTCCTGGTTTTGTTGACGACCCTGAGCGCGGATATCATCGTAGGTAATGAACTCGTGCAGACTGTATAGATGCACCGCCGCCATTATGCCTGGAGAAAATATTACAGGAAGATCAACAATAGAAAAGCAATAATATACATGGATGACTAAATTCCTAGAGAGCAAAACTATGTTCAAAGATGAAACCCACTAGACGAGAGCTCTGCTATTTAAGATTGATCTAAGAATCGATTTTACCTGAAGTTCTTCTAAAAAACTTTAAAAAAAGGGAGCAAGGAACCGGAGTTCTTAAAGGCAAGAACAAAGCTCTGAAGTCTTCAAAAATGGAAATCTGGAAGATGATAAGTATCTGGAGGGGACCAAAGGTCCTATTTATAGGCCTCAAGTGCCTCTTCGACTCCCAAGAGTCGTCACGGCAGTTTACCCTAATTGGAGTGAATTTCCGTTCGAATTCTGAGACAGGAGATGATGCAACGCTTCATCCTTCCCCGATTAGAGCGAAGCTCTGTCTTGAAGAAGCGACGCTTCAGCACGGAAGCGCTAGCGCAGTTGCGTTGTGCTGCGCGCTACACGCCACGTGTCCAGCGCAAACGCATCAGCGCAGCACCCCAAAGCAGCGCACCCAGCCAAAGCAAAGCTCTGTTTCAAGCAAAACCAAGGGAAGCAACGCTTCAGCGGCGTATGCGTCGTGCGCTGCATGACACGTGTCGGCGTAGATATGCTAGCGCAGTTGCGCTGCACTGTGTGCTGTGCGACACGCGTCATATCCTGGAGCATTCGCGCTAAACCAAAAGGTTCTGAAGAAATCTTTTCGATTATTATCTTCTGTAAAACAGAATCCCCTAGATCAAAGATCCGATGGTGGGGGAAATCCCGCTAAATCTTTCAGAAAAGGGATTTCTTCAACAAATCGAACTTGCTTCTTAATCTGCAAGATGAAGTCTCAGACAGCAAGGACTGAAAAGCTTGCTTCTTAAGCAAAGGGGCCCTGCAAGTCAATCCAAAATGGTCTCTTGCATACTATTCACGGGTCTCACTCTCCGAAGTCAAATTTCGACGAGGAGGTAAACAACCGCTTACGAATTCTCTCGACTCGTAAGAGGGAAAATTCTCTTATAAGATCCCTACGACTTATAAGAGAAAACCACACTTAGGAATCCTTACGATTCCTAAGGAGAAATCCCGCCTACGAGATCCTCTCGATCCGTAGGAAGAAAAGTCTCTATGAGACCCTCACGGCTCATAGAGTTGAAAAGTCCTAGGCGGCAGATCTGAACCTGCAGTCTAGGCCATCGTTATCTCTGGGAGAAATGAAGTTATCTGTCAATAAGGTGTATTAAATATGTCATACTGAAAAGAATGAAAAAGGCGAAGAAATGACACAGGACGTTACAAAAATGTGTATCTTTTATTCATGAATATTGACTGGGTACAGGATACATTGTACTAAAGAATAAAAAAGATATATATACATATATTTTACAAGTACAAATGATACAAGGAGAAATCACTGGGAAGGAAGCGTCTTGCATAGATTTAGCAATTGCTCGCATGCTTCCTTCCACGTCTTCTCTCGATCGGCTACCACCGCCAGCTCTGCCTCCACTTGGGCTCGCTGCTGCAAAACCGACGCAAGCTGCTCCCTGACGGCCTGATAGGCAGCTTCCCGACCTGGGATATTGCGCTCAGCTACGTCAAGCTTCCGCTTCAAGTTTAGCCCATGGGAGATACGCTCCAAGAGACCCTCGAAGATAGTCTTCACTTGGGCAGCATTTGCCTCAACCTCAGCGTGCAGATGGGCCGTTTCGTTCGAGGTCTTTTTGCATTCCCTTAGTCTTGAAGCTGCTTCTTGTTCCAAGTGGCGGAAGTGCGAAGTGCTTTGCTCGAGCCAAGTTGTGCGTTGGGTGCTCAGGGCTAAAACTTCGGGAGAAGGGCGCGTCGACTCCAGCCGATATAGACAAGCCTCGATCCCCCTGCAGTGGTTAACCCAAGATTCGACGACGCCTTCGTTATGAAAATTTACGAGCGCCGCCAACATCGGGTTAACCTCCGCGGCAAAATCTACGGCAGAAGGGAGAGCGTCCACATTGAGCTCTTCAATGTACCCGCTCAGCATGCCCAAACTCATCACAGCACCCTTTGAAGATGGACGTCTCAAGAAAGGGCCTGCCGGTGAAAGGACGCGAGCCTCAAAGGGGACCGGAGCCGGAACAATAGCTGCAAAACAAAACATGGTTAAACGATGGTTCAGAAAAAGTTGAAGGGTTACCAAAAAAGGAAATTTACTATACCAGCTGCAACGGACGGCAAAGCCGGAAGGGCAGGTAACACGGCAGGTCTTGCATCCCCTCCTTCGATTTGTGGCACTGCAATAGAGAAAAGGAAAAGTCAGAAATTATCCCATTGCTAGAAAAAGGAGGTAAATAAAGATATTATAGTGAAAGTATACTCACCGGCGCCACCAGAGGGAGAAGCGAGTTCGGATGGGAAAGAGAAGTGTGGGAGCAACACTTGATATAAATGATCAAAGAGCACTCCTGCAAAGGCACAATGGTATAACGTTAGTACAAAGCTACATTTTTGAAAGATTAATGCGTGAGTCGTGAATCCATACCTTCCAACATCCGGGATGGTACAAGGGAAGGCGGGGAGGTGACCACCGCCAAAGCAGTAGTCGACGGTGCCCCCTCGAGCAATGGAGCATCGGCACTGGCCGCACCTGCAAAGACAAGCTTGTCAGAAAAGATCGCAAGATATATAGAAAAAAGGGGGAACGCTGGTGACAAAAAAAAAATTTACCCGACGAGCTACCAGCAGAAACTGAAGCAATCCCCTCATCCATCGACATGAGACCACCGCCCATAGCCTCATCACCCGACTCGATGGGAACCGTTGTTGTGCTCGCGAGCCCGGGAGACGGCAAGGAACCATATGCGGGGAGGGCTATGATCGGAGTATTACCAGATTCCTGGGAAAGAGCAGTTCGCTCCTCCTCAGGAATCGTGGCCGCCTCACCCGATACTCCCTCGGTTTCTGCGGTCACGGTTGTCTCGTCCACCGTCACCGTGAGGTCTCCAGCCTCGAGCGCTTCGCCCTCTACTGCCTTCGCCTCGGTTAAGACAATCATCTCATCTACCGCCACTTCAGATGTGGCATCAATGACCTTCTCGGCGGCGGATCCTTCGACTTCTGTTTCAGGCGCCATATCCCCGACGACGGTGCCCACCGTCGGCTCAGGATCGGCAGGCACCGCTTACGCCGTTTCCTGGGGTCCAACGGTCTCCGCCTCCCCCTCAGTCGGACTCGGTCCTGCAAGATGGAATGCATATGAGCCAATGGCTTTATAATAATTCTTACAACAAGGTTCTGAAAGAGATGCTACCTGAAGGGGATTTATTGTTTGCACTTCGGGCCGCGCGCGCCACTTGCCTATAAGCAGTAGACAGGGCGACAGGGGCCTCTTCAGAAGGAGTGTCAACGCGAGGAATGGTACTGGGACCCGCTCCCGCGGCCAAAGAAGCTCTACGCGCCTTTGCTTCGCGTCTCAACCGCTTCCGCTCCTCCCGAGCCGTTGAGACGGATGCCACTAGAGCTTCCCTAATTGAGGTGTCCTCGTCCGTGAATAGGGAAGCCTCTAAGGTTTTCAGGGCATCCCTCGTCGTTTTGTCAAGCCGAGGCTCTTGCGGCAACTTCGACGAAGCCGGGACTTCAGTAACAGGCTCGGGAAGGATCCCCGCATCAACTGATATAACCTCTGCTAAGAAACGAAAGAAGGTTAGGTTGACCATCATAAAAAGACAAAAAACTTTCCTTATAAAAGAGAAAGGGGTGAAACATACCAGCGCCTGCTAAGGCACGCTTCTCCTCCTCCTCCTGGAAGGTTTTCAGGGAGGCAGCAATAGCCTCTTCAGTAGAGGCACCTGTTGAAAATGGAGCAAATGTTAGTTAAAGATAATAATACAAGGTGCAATAAAATGAAAAATGAAGCGTCTGATGATTACCGGACTCAGCGAGTTTGCTTAGCATCGCTTCGAGCCTAGCCGATCGCTCCAAAGCTGCAATGGCGGCAGCCAGATTGGTGTCCGCAGGATCTACCACGAAACCCTCATTGCTGCCGTATTCACATATGGCCTCGGCGGGAGGAGCCGCAGGCTTTAAGCTGAGGATCGCATCGAGGGAAAGAGCGGACTTCTTCTTCTTCTGCTGTCCACCAGCTTTAGACCCACCCGGAGCGGATTTGCGCTTGGCAGCCACTTTAGGGCGGCGGGTCCCGATCTCTACTCCTGCGCCGGACCCTGGTGATACCACATTAACCGTCTTCGTGGGAGCACGGGGCGCTGGCAGTGCATCCACCGTAGTAGGCAGTGGCAATCCCCGCGGGAGGCTCAACACGCGCGGTCAATCGACTCCAGCCTCTTTTAGCGGAGGGACGACCGGGAGCCTTGGCTGCAAGGGAGCCTTGCGATCACCTCCAGGAGGCGCACCCCTACGGTCAACCAGCAGGCGTTTCTCCATTAAAATGATTGGGCCCATAGCATGCGCATACCAGGCAACATACGGATGGATTATTTTAGGGGCACAGCTAGGCTCACTGAGAAAAAAATAAGAGCCTGTATTGAGCCGGGTGAAATGATGCATAGCATTCCTTATTCCCCCTTGGTTGGCCGCGGGTGTTTCCAGAAAGGCTTCCATCGGGATCCCTTGATTGTAACTCGATTGTCGGGCAAATCGATGCGGGTTATACCTCATAAAGAGAGTCGTCTCATTCTGCCTAAATACTAGGTAGCCCGGCCGAATGGAGTAAAGGTGAAGAATTTCCCGAGCCTTCAGTACAGAAACCCCGCCCTTAAAGTCATCACGCAGCGACACCACAGACTTAGTGGTCTCGGAGCCTATGGTGATGACCTTATCCACAAAAGAGGTCTTTGCTCCGACTAGATGTGAACGCAGGAGCAGTCCCCTAGACTCCCGCGGAGGTGCAACCACAATTGAAGCCCGGACCAACCGCATGATTCTTGGGAGTCTGTACTTCTCAAAAAACGGAGGAGTCTTATGGGCACCAAACACCCCTCGCACATGCAGCTCCATCCAAGAAGTGAAGTAGTGCATCGGGAAGTTAGCAGGCTGTACCCCAGGCTCATTAGCATCCGCCGCTACGCAAAGTCCATTGTAGAGGTAAGCCAGCCCGGCGATCCCTACTGATAACTGTAAACCAGCCGCCATTCGATGCGCCGGGTAAAAGACAGAGGACCGCATGAGTCGTGGGTGCATGGGAAGCGCGAAGCTGCATAGCCATAGACCCAAGAACCCTATGAAAAAAGTCTCCTCTTCCATGCCAGGAACGGCGATCTCTGAAAAAGGGACGCTGGCAGTGCCGGAGAAATAAAAATCCCGCTGGTCATTTTCCGATGAAGGTCGGCGGTCCAAGCCGAAACCAAAGGGGTCAGCAAGCTGAGCGAACTTCTCGCCCTGCTCTGATAAGAACTCCGGGAGGATAAAACGAGCAATGAAATCCGTGAAACTGACGCCCCGGTCGCCCGATTCCAAATGGAGTTCCTCATAAATCTCCAACACCTTCACCAAGCCCGGGTGCTGATGCTGAATGGCATTTTCCGGAGTTAAGTCAAATACAAGCTGCTTGGTGGCGAAGACATACTTGTCAGGAGGAAGCAGCTCCTCGTAGTGTTCTCCCCTCATTGGCAGACCTGAAATCTCGCAAACTCCTCCAGAGAGATGGAGACTTCCCTATCCGCTGTCAGGAAGGTATGGGTGGGGATATTCCATTGTTCGATGAAGGCCTTTATCCACCACGTCGGAGGAGAGGGATACTCGAAAAGCGAGACGTAGACAGCTGAGTATAAACCAATCGTCGTCAGGAGAGCCCTCTTCGTCGCCAAAATGTAACGGGCCCATTGCAAATATCCGGCAAGCGGCCGCGGGATCAATCCAATGTTATAAGCCTGTCCCCAAGGGCGTGCTTCACCCTGACAGATTCGCCTCCCCAAGATATCTATAGCCGGCGGCAGCTGCACCGGAATGGCACCGATTGCAGGCTGAAGGAGGTCGTCGGCATTCCAATTTTTAACCTCCACGGCATACTCCACCGGGGGCTTGTCCGCATAAGGGATCGTAACTATAGGCTCAGAGGGCGAAGCGGAGCTGAAGCTGCGACGGCCTTGGATGATTTGGCTGTACCACCTTCCCCACAGGTGAAGTCTCTTGCACTCAAGATCATGATCTTTAATCAAGGAGAACACCACCCGGTCCACCGGCGAATGTGGGAACCCTCCTTCTGAGCGAACGAAAGGGAAAGACAGATCTTCGGACATGTTTCCTGTAGAAAAAAAATAATATAATTGTTAGTGTTCCAATGCTTCACATTTCAAAGTCCTACATCACACTACAATGCAGTGGGTAGGGGACCAAAGGGGGACCTACAAAATCAAGATGACGGCGCATCATTTGATAAGACAGTCCCATCATTGGATGAGACTGTCAGTCAATGAAAAAGTCCCCCAAGAGAATATCCTCATTGGGGGGGAATCCCTAGAGACAAGGAGAAAATCTCCTCTTTTAGAGCAAAGCTCTGTCACAGAGTGACATTTGTCAAACTCTGGTCTCAAAAGAATAAAACTTCTTAAAAAAAAAAAGAGCCTAGCTCTGTAATAGTAATGATAACTATAACCCCTAAGGATTAAAAGAAAAATTTTGGGATCTGAAAGATCCAGGGAAACTTTTAGAAGTTCTCCATTTTATATATATATATATATATATATATAAAGGGGGGAGATCTACATTTGATCTATGAGCAAGGCTCTGTTCATGGGTTAGAACCCAGGAACGAGATCTCCCTAAATCTTTGAGAGCAAGGCTCTATTGATGAAACCCCAATGGGGTTTTCTTTAGATCAGAGATCTATGAGAGCAAGGCTCTGTTGAAGAAACGCCAAAGGGGTTTTCTTTAGATCAAAGATCTATAAGAGCAAGGCTCTGTTAATTAAATTTAATTTAAATTAATCTAATTTTTTACCTAGGGTGATCCTAAGTTATGAACTCTGGAGTTCTTAAAAAAAAATCAAGAGCAAGGCTCTGAAAATTCTTAAGCAAGAGCAAGGCTCTGAGTCAAAATTCTTAAAGTGGTAAAGAATTTTCTAAAGGACCAAGGGTCCTATTTATAGGCGCCTACGCCCCTTCAACTGACCCCCATGATCCAACAGTCAGGATCTTGCCACCGCTGCACTCACGTGCGCGCCACGTGAGCGCAACGGTGGGGGGGCATTTGTTCCCCCAATCAGAGCAAGGCTCTGCTTGAATTTGAAAATTCAAATTTTGAAGCAACGCTTCAGTTCCCATGCGCTGCGCGCAACGCGCCACGTGTCAGAAGTTAACACGGCAGCACAACGCCCAAGGCAGTATGTCCAATCAGAGCAAGGCTCTTTAAAAAACATAAGAAACGTTCAACTGCGCAAGCGCACGGCTGCGCGACACGTGTCTGCGCAGTTGCGCAAGCACAACTGCGCAAGCGCACCGCTGCGCGACACGTGTCTGCGCAGTTGCGCAAGCGCTGCTGCGCAAGCGCCTCGCTGCGCGACACGTGTCTGCGCAGGTGCGTAAGCGCTGCTGCGCAAGCGCTTCACTTGCGCGACACGTGTCACACGCTGGTGAGTTGCGCAACAACAGAGTGAAGCTTTAAGGATATTTTTTCTATTCTTGTTTAAACAAGAAGATTTCTTCTGTAAAACAGGGGCCTTTGGATCAAAGATCCAACGGTGGGGAAATTCCCCAAATCACTTAGAAAAGATCTTTTTAACAAATTTAACTGATTTTTGAGCAATATAAAAAGGACCCCAGACCCCATTTCAAAGATAGAGACAATTGGATTAAAAAAAAAGGAGAAGAGAACTTCTTGAGAACACAAAGAAGAAGGTAAAAACCTTTGAAATAAGAGAAAATTCTCTTAGGAATAGATCATTGATCTAAAAGACAAAATCAGTGATCTTCAATAAATAAATAAATAAATAAAAATAAAAATAAAAAATAGTGCCTTGCACTTGCTAGAGAACCTCTGGTTCTCTGAGATAGAAAGAAAGAAAAGATTTTTTCTTCCTCTCTTTGATCTAAATTTAGATCAAGAAATTAAAAAGTGCTCTGCACTCCTTTCGTTGAATCTAAAAGATTCTTGGTGCTTTGCACAAATGCAATGCAGTACTTGAAGGGCCAGGCCCAAATCAAAAAGACATAGCAGGCCAAAATAAATTGCAAAGCAATAAAAGGGCTGAGCCCAAATAAAATTGATGCCCTGCATCATTCATAAAGAACAGAGCCCAAAACAAATTGATGCCCTGCATCTTTTCTGGGCAAAGCCAAATAAAAATAAAAGGAAATGCAAAAGCAATGTTGGACATTTTTTTTTTACTGGACTTAGCCCAATCGTGGCCATAAATCCTTAAATTAAATTGGTTGAGCAAAATGGCTCTCCTAAATCAATCTACATCCGGTTCGAGGGTACATCTCCGAACTCCTTTGACATCCATCGTTGTAATTCCTCAACGACGTCAAAGAGGTGACGGGTCCCAACGGCCACACACCCAATACCGGACCGAAACGTCCCTAAACTAACATCGGACCGAAACGTCCCTAAACTAATAATGGACCGAAACGTCCATAAACTAATATCGGACCGAAACGTCCCTAAACTAACATCGGACCGAAACTTCCCTAAAACTAATATCGGACCGAAACGTCCTTAAACTAACATCGGACCACCACGTCCCTAAACTGGCACAATAGAGCCCAAATGCTCTTTTGTCGGATCTAAACGGTCCCGTTAAGTCGATCTTAGTCTCAAACTGGACTAACGTGTCCTTAACAAACGTTTAAGGTGATCTTAGCCCCAAACACGGCTAACGTATCCTTAAACATTCAAATGGATTATAAAACTCCCAATCAACCCTGGTTCGAGGGTACATCTCCGAGCTCCTCTGATACATGTCGTTGTAATCCTTCAACGACATCAGAGAGGTGACGAGTCCCGATGGCCATACATTAAATTAATCACTACGTTGAGTTGGTCGTAGTCTAAAACAGGACTAACGTATCCTTAACGAACGTTTAAGTTGATCTTAGCCGCAACGCGACTAATGCATCCTTAAACTGAAAACACCAAACCCAAATCTAAGTAAATACGGATTTGGACTAATCCACGTCCTACGGGCGACGACATTACTCAGTCTCCGTATACAATCCACGGGCAACCACAAACAAAACAGACACATACGACACGAAGTGAAATTCTGGAGAAAGAGAAAGTTGTTACCGCGAAGCGGTAGCGTAATTAACTGCATGGGCTTGCGCCTGCAGGGAAGAGCGTCCCCACAATCAAAAACCCCTCTAGCGAGGGGGAATCTGACAAAGTCTGCTACATCGGCCGCATCCGTCTAAACCTTCGATACACGGTGCCATAAATCAAGTTGGCATTTTCGGAGAGGTGGACGGATAAAACCAATTAGCATCTGCCCCGAATCTCAGCGTCAGGACATCGCGGTCCTGTGCGCCGCCTTTCGGAGGGGAACAATACGTACGGTACGTCACTCTACTCAAGCTACCTACTCCATCAATCAGGGTCAACCTATGAAACGAAAGTTCGGGTCTAATACCCGCCCGTTCAAGTCTAAGTTACGTAAAGTCAAGCCTAGGTTCCGAAATACATACCCGCCCTAGACTCCGCATAGTCAAACATAGACTCAAACCAAGGTTAAACCTAACGCTCTGATACCAACTTTGTCACGACCCGAAATATTAGCCCGTGACCTGCACTTAAATCGCGCAACGTCTAAAGGCGTAACGGAATTCATGTAAGCTGAAACCCAAAAATCTAAACCTTTTAATAAAAATAAAGGAGGTGAGGTTTTGAAATAAAGGTATAATGAAATCAAGTTTTCTTAATGCATAGAAAAGGAAAATGAATGATGCAAATGAAATTTACTAATTTGAAAACGTGTTTCGTCTTTTAAAAGTTTTTGCAGCACCTCCTTTGTACATTTTGATCCAAAACCACAAATACATAATAGTGATAAAGGCATCCCAAAGTGGGAGCTAGCACTTCGCCAAACGGCGGATCACAACCACGTAATACAGTAAAAATAAGTATACGACGACCAACGGCGAAGTTCACCACAGAAAGATAAATAAATAAGCAAGACATAACCCCAAAAACGAATATAAAACCCATCGCTCAAATGTCGCAACTACAGGTCTTACTATGTCTCATTAATTATACAATTTACCAATTTTGATTGATGGAGTTAAATAGATACAATAATGAAATATAGATATAAGAGTGGGTACGATACAAATGTCCCACCTACTAGTGAAATACACCCGGACGCGACTGTGTGCCAGCGAAGCCGCTACTGATCCAAGCGGGCAACCCGCAAGAACCGTGGCACAACGGGGGTGAGTTGCCAACTCGTGAATAGAAATATATCGACAAGTAGAAATCGAATAAATAACGACTCTTTGGTCAACTATATCATAAAGGTAATACTATGATATTTAGGGTGACCGGGTCGGTATGTGTGCCAACAAGGGAGTCAATGCCTCTAAGCATATGGAAAACATCCAACAATATAATCAAGGTATGTATGCATGTGGATCTCGTCCACCCAAATAATCAATGTATGTAAATATGTGGATCTTGTCAACGTGTCAACCCATGACACAACATCATGCATGAAAATATCATAAAAGCATATGCATGAAAGTATGAGGATATAAATCAATGGTGTCCCTCACGACACATCAAAATCATGGAACCTGAGTGCCTATCATCGACACTCAAAATCATCATGAAAACCGTGCCCAGCATCGGCACGTAAATCCACATATATCGGGCTCCGTCAATCCGGATCGGCCCATGGGCTCCGTAAGTCCGGATCGGCCCATATCAACACTCAACTCCGGTCGGTATCCTCCGGATATCCACCGAGCCCAAATACTATCACCGGTAGGTAGTTGTCCCTCTGCCAGGCTCACCGTCTGTACACACAGCATCCCTTTCTTGCCCCGGCATACCATACCGGGTCCATCATGTACCCGCAATCGGCCTCATCGGCCTCCTCGAATCGGTTTTCATATGTCACACGTCTCAGAACCGAGAAAACGCATGGTGGACGCACTAAAATATCATATCAAGAGAAACCGGGTTTTTAAAACAACACATAATCTCTTTTAAAATGACCACGGTCTCAAATCCAGAAATCTCATGAAAACAACATATCTCAATGCGTAAAATCATATAGCACGACGTATGCGACATATAATAGAGATGTAAGCATATCCGTAAATCATGCAACATGGAACAGTGAAATGACATATTAATGGAAAACCGCTCTTTTAAATGATTCCAGTTTTTAAAATATAACATGTGGTTCCCAATTTCCCAATAAAACCAGTTATCTATGTAGGCACAATATGTATATGCGTAAGTATAGATGTATCAATCATATGTGCACCAATATGAATATACGATGTGTATGCGTGCAAATATGAACGTATCAATGTATATGTGCACCAATATGAATATAAAATGTGTATGTGCGCAAATATGGAGGTATCAATCTATATGTGCACCAATATGAATATACAATGTGTATGTGCGCAAATATAGGGGTATCATTGTATATGTGCACCAATATGAATATACCAATTTGTATGTGCGCAAGCAGGTTATGCGAAGAGTCATATCAGGATGCGGTAATCCTACTGTGTAATGACATGACAATTATCGATGATGAAGTGTGTGAGCCTACAATCTGTGTACGTGTAACATACGCGTCATCGATAATGGTGCAGGTGTACTATCACAGGTATAAGCAAGGCAATGAGAATAATATGAATGCAGCATAAGGTAATCATATGCAAAAACTGACGGGTATACGTATCTACATGATCGAGTTGGTAAATCTATCAATCGGCATCCAGCCAAACAACATCGCGTACGGTATAATATATCGTACAGCAGCCTCTAGTCATGGGTATGGATCAGACATCAAGTCAAACTCATCACGTACGGAAAATCATCGTACTGCGGCATTAAGATAAGAGAGATCCTATCATCCTATAAGACAAATGAGGGTACGGCCTAATATCACGTACGACCTATCATCCATGATTCACAATATTATATATATATATATATATATATATATATATGTACATATATCCTAGGTCACATCCGCAATAACTCATATCAGGGGACCGGCAGGGTATAAATCATCTCGATCGACTCGCATCCATATACCAACATATCATCATATCATCATATCAACATATCATCATATCATCATATCATTCTTATATTCTTTCATCGCATTTATATCTTACATCAAGTAGAGTTTACATAAACATTCTATCTCTACTATAAGTAGAAGCATCTAATCTAACATACACATGTAGGGTGTTTTTCGTCACACCATTGAGATGGGAATACGCGCGCGCTTGTCAGGCGCATTACAGATTCCCCCTGCCTAGGGTGGGCCGGGGTTTAATGATTGTGGTGATCCGAATCTCCGGCAGCCGCGGACTAAGCTGTCGTTAATTACCCCTCGCCTTTGGAGCGAGGGAACGTCCGATTGACGGGTTAAACTGGTCATGCGAACTCAATGTGCAATGTTGTGCTTTGAAGGGGTTCTGGATATATCGGGGGCCCCGCAGAGTATTTACATGGGTCCCGCTACTCGGATAGCGGGTTGGGGGTCAAGGGGGCTAGCAGCCCCCTTGCGGGGTGCGGGGCATCGCCCCGTTAGAAATTTTTTTCTAACAGGGACAGTGTCATGGAGTATGTGTGTGTGTACATATGTATAAATATATGTATATATAAAAAAAGGGGGAAAAAGCACGCAAAGGACGTGTGGGGTCAGCGCCTTGAGCGTTGTGCGCTTAGGTGCTGTGCGCTGAGGTGCTAGCACGCCACGTGTCGGCATGTGGGCGCTTTGTGCTTAAGCGCTGAGCGCTTGAGCGCAAGCGCGCCACGTGTAGGCATGTGGGCGCTTTGCGCTTGAGCGCAGGGCGCTGGAGCGCAAGCACGCCATGTGTCGGCACGTGGACGCTTTGCGCTTGACCACAGGGCGCTTGAGCGCAAGCGCGCTACGTGTCGGCATATGGGCGCTTTACGCTTGCGCTGGGCGCTTGAGTGCAAAAGCGCCACGTATCGGCATGTGGGCGCTTTGCGCAGGTCGCAGGGCGCGCCACGTGTCGGCATGTGGGTGCTTTGCGCTTGCGCTGGGCGCTTGAGCGCAAGCACGCCACGTGTCGCCACGTGGGCGCTTCGAGCTTGAGCGCAGGGCGCTGGAGCGGCAGCGTTAGCGCGCCACGCGTCGGCACACGGGCTCTTTACGCTTGAGCGCTTGGGCGCCGGCGAGAAAAAGAGGCTTTTAGCCCCAGAAATTCTCGAAAGAGAAATCATAGTGGAGTTAAACTCCTAAGATGTTTTGGGGTTGATTAAAGGGGTTCTTCTGCTTTCTCCTCTGGTTGCTGCATCTTGAAGATCAGCAGATATGAGATTTTAAAAATCTTTTCTTTTTGAGATCTAATGGAAGATCTGAGTTCCCCTTTATCGGTTTTGTGGTGAAAAACAATTTAGTTTTGAAAAAAGAAGAGTAAAACTCTTGATTTAATTCAAAAGAAAGAAGAATGTTTGGAACCTTCAGAAAGAGGAAAGGGGCACAAACCCTAGCTTTTTGAGAGAGTGAAAAATGTGTTTTTTTTATTCATCATCATGTTGCCTTATATAGGCTTACATATTTACATATATCCCCCTTGGGCTTCACAAAATGGCATTTTGCCTATCCCATGGCTCATGTGCTATTTCTTTTTTGCTCATAAACCATGGGCTTACAAAATATTGGCTTTATGCCCATTTTACATACATTCATGCATAAAAAATTACATAAAAATTATTTATTACATGATTTTGTTGTTGGCATGGGGAGGCTTGGCCGCGGGCTCGGCTTGGGCATGGGCTCGCTTGACCTGGGCTTGGGCCTACCTTACTTGGGGTTGACCTTGACTTTGACTCGGTCAACCGGGGTGCAAATATTGACCCCAACAAATTGCCCCCCATCAATGAATGCACACCGTACATTTGAGTTGTGAGCATGAAATTGATGGATCTTGAAGCTGGACTTCGAGGTGGAACATCATTCCAGGGGTGGAGCGTCCCTCGAAGAGCATGATTCCCAGAGATCGGATCATCATTCGGATTTGCGGAGCATAATTCTAAGGATTTGAGCATCATTTCGAAGAGCGGAGCATGATTCCAGGGATCAGAGCATCATTCCGATGAGCGGAGCATGATTCCAGAGATCGGAGTATCATTCCGATGAGCTGAGCATTATTCCAAGGGATCGGAGCATCATTCCGAAGGGCGGAGCATGATTCCAAGAGATCGGAGCATCATTCCGAAGAGAGGAGCATGATTCCAAGGATCGGAGCATCATTCCGATGAGCGGAGCATGATTCCAAGGATCGGAGCATCATTCCGATGAGCGGAGCATGGTTACAGGGTTCGGAGCATCATTCCGAAGAGCGGAGAATAATTCAGTATTCGTAGCATCATTCCGAAAAGCGGAGCATAATTCCAGGATTCGGAGCATCATTCCGAAGAGCGGCAGACATTCTGACCGAAGCATAATTTCGATGCAGAGGTTGATCCCCAGGCGAAGTATAATTCCGAAAGGGAACGCAGATACTCCGAGGCGATGTATGATTCCGACACTGGGTACGTTCTGAGACGGAGCATGATTCCGACGCAGAGCTTGTTGGCTGATTGGATTCCAAGACGAAGCATAATTTGGACAGGGAAGGCAGGTACACCGAGGCGAAGCATCATTTCGACACGGGGTGCACTTTCTGAGACGAAGCATGATTTCGACGCAGAGCTTGTTAGTCAACTTGTTTCCGAGGCGGACCTTATTTCTACGGGGAGGCAGGTACACCGAGGCGAAGCTTGATTTCGGCACGGGGTGCACATTCTGAGACGAAACATGATTCCGACGCAGAGCTTGCTGGTTGACTTGATTCCGAGGCGGAGCATAATTCTGACGAGGAGGTCGTTGGTTGATTCCGAGCCGAAGCAGAATTCCGATAGGGAGAGCAGATACACCGAGGAGAAGCTTGAATTCGACGCGGGGGACACTCTGAAACGAAGCATGATTACGACGCAGAGCTGGTTGGTTGATTTGATTCCGAGGCGAAGCATAATTCCGGCAGGGAAGGTAGATATCTCGAGGTGAAGCATGATTTCGACACGGGGTAAATTCTGGGACGGAGCATTATTCCACCGCAGAGCTTGTTGGTTTGATTTGATTTGGGTTGACAACAGCATCGCTACACTGGAATATGGTACCAGGAGCGAATCATCATTTTCCATGAGTGGATTTGAGGATTTTGGTTTTGGTTTGGCATCTGCATTGCTGCACTGGAATTATGCCAGGAGCAACTCATCATTTGCCCCGGGAGGATTTGGGAATTGGTTTTTTGCTTCGCATCAGTATCGCTACACTAGAATATGGTACCAGGAGCGAATCATCATTTGCGCTTGCTTATCATGAAGCGACAGCTTAGGAGACAGGGTTTAGGTCCCTGTCACCTAAGACTTTTCAATTTTATGAGCCGTAAGGGTCTCACAAAGCATTTTCTCCCTACGGGTTGTAAGGATCCCGTAGGTGTATTTTCTCCTTAGGAGTCGTGAGGACCCCCAAGTGTGTTGTTCCTTTGTGAGTCATAAGGATCTCACGCGGGAATTTTCTCCTCACAAAGTCGAGAGGACTTTGTGAGTGCATTTCATCTCTTTTTTACGAGTTTGCGCCCTTTCGGGTTTTCACAAACTCGCCGGCAGTCCTACTGTTTTTACTCACGGAGCCCTTTCGGGTTTTTATCCGTGCCCATTTTGCTTGTGGACATACCTTCTTTTTTTTTCTTCTCTTCTTCTTCTTCTTTTTTTTTGAATCTTCCCCGCCGATGGGACTTTGAATGTGGTCTCGTCGGTAGGACTTGGGAGAGATTGGGATCATTTTACGCCCGTGGTTTGTATACGGCTTTGCAGGATGTATGATCTAGACCGTAAGGCCGGAAACATTTCGGGACATTGTTAGCGTCTGCATCGCTGCACTGGAATATGGTACCAGGAGCGACTCATCATTCGCCGTTGGGATTTAGGAATTGGCTGGCATGTGCATCGCTGCACTGGAATATAGTACTAGGAGAGACTCATCATTCGCCACTTGGGGATTGGGGAGAATTGGCTTAGGAGACAGGTTTAGATCCCTATCACCTAAGACTTTTCAATTTTATAGGCCGTGAGGGTCCCACAAAAGCATTTTCTCCCTGCTAGTCGTAAGGATCCCATAAGTGTATTTTCTCCTTGGGAGTCGTGAGGACCCCCAAGAATGTTTTTCCTTGGTGAGTCGTAAGGATCCCACGAAGGTTTGTTCTCCTCATGCATCGTGAGGACACATGAGTGGGTCTTCTCAATGGAGCATAATTCCAAAGGTAGAAACCAGACGCGTAACTGGTGATTGTGGTGGGGCATGGGCATGACGAGAATTATTTGAGCCCGTGGAGTGTATACGGCAGTCAATTTGGGGACTGGCCGTAGGGCCGAGGGAATTTTGAAAAATTGGATTTTTGTTGGCGTCTACATCGCTGCACTGGAATATGGTACAGGAGCGACTCATCATTTGCTGTTGTTTTTTTTGTTTTTGTTTTACCGCGATTGCTCTATCATTTCAGCTTTTCTTATCGCGAAGGTCGCGATTGCCTTATCATTTCGGCTATTTTTCGCGGTTGCCCCATCATTTCGGCTTTATTTTCATTTTCATTTTTACTCGTTGATTTTTATTGCGAGTTGCCCCATCATTTCGGCTTTTATTTATTTTTCTTTTATTTACACATTTTTTGTTTATTTACATTTTTTTTACATTCCCAATTTAACGATTTAGAGGTCGACTGTTCCTAGTTTAATGACGTGGTGGTCGATGGTTCCCAGTTTAAAGACTTAGAGGTCTACTGTTTTCAGAGAAAGGCAGAAGTCTTAGAGAATCAGTTTCACGATGAACTTCGGTCTCCGTTTGTATGAAATTGGCGGTCGCAGCTGGACTGTTTGTTAACACGCATTTAGACAGTTCTATCTCTCCTGCCTGGTATTGCTTTTCGACCCAATCTTTAAAGACGAAGCAGTCCTCAATGGCATGACCTATCAATCTGTGATAGGGGCAGTATTTGGGGTCGTCGGTCATATTCGCTTCCTGCGGTCTTTTTGACTCTGGCAGTTGTAAACCGTTCCTCACGGCGTCTTTGAATATTTTACGGATTTTGTCCTTTCTGAAGGAATAGACCTTATCAGCTTCTCTTTCAGTCGAGATTCTCCTCCTTTTTCGAACACTGGCTTCCAAGGCTGGTTGGCATTAGGCCCGCTCATTCCTTGATTATTTCGGTTAGCCGTAGTGTTAAAAGATTCAGTATCGTCAGAACCTCCGCCTTTGCGATTTTCGTCCTTTCGGTTTTTCCAGGCCCTATTGTTATTTTGGGTGTCAAAGGAGGAGTCCTGCTTTCATCGTTCTAACATCTGGTCTTTTCTGGTCAGCTCTTGGAATGTTTTGAGACCCGCTGTACATAGAAACGGGGCCATCCAGTTGTTGAGATTTCCAACAAGGAGACTGACAGATTGGTACTGCTCTATCGGCGGTTCACATTTGACGGAGAGATTGCGCCATCGGGTTATAAAATCCGTGCTGCATTCGTTGTTCTTGGGCTTGGTCGTTACGAGCTCGGCAATGGTGATCTTATTGCTGACGCTCATGAACCTCTGCCGAAACAGAGACTCCATTTGGACGAAAGTTGTGACGGAGCCATCCGGTATGCTCGCGTACAAGTCGAAAGCAACATCGGTCAAGATATTAACGAACAGGAAGAGGAGAAGCGCATCATTGCCCCCAGTCTTCCCGCATGAGGTTTTAAAGTGGGTGATGTGTTGATTCGCATTTCCCGTCCCATCGAATCTTCCGAATATAGGGATGACATAGCCGCTAGGAAATTCTACCATATCATACTAAGCAGGATATGGTCTCCCACTACTGCTGATATCTTTTTGCGCTTCGGCTTCGGCCACCAATGTTTTGACTTTGCTGGCAACCAAATCCATGATTTGATCTCGAGTTAGAGGGCTACTGTCATCTGTAGCCAAGACATTTCCCGAGATAGGATGCGACTGATTTTCATGCGGTTCACCTACTTATGGATTTATGGGAATAGGTGCCGGCTGCTTTGGTACACCGTTTCCCGGTTCACAAGCAGAGCCCTACGCTTGATTGGGCTGCTGAGAGGCAAGTTGG
The DNA here is from genome assembly GCA_030015575.1 of Agapanthus africanus. Taxonomy (NCBI): domain Eukaryota; kingdom Viridiplantae; phylum Streptophyta; class Magnoliopsida; order Asparagales; family Amaryllidaceae; genus Agapanthus; species Agapanthus africanus. Next base: position 237,983,197 of record CM057346.1, read on the forward strand.
GCTGTGAGCTGTAAGACGACATTTGTCAAGTTGTCAATTTTTGAGTAAAGCTTGGCCATCTCCTTGTCTTTTCTTTTGAGATGTTTTCGGAGCTCTTGGAGAAGTTGCTGCTCCGCATTCTTGAGACGGAAGATTGTCTCTTCTTCGCTCTCCGAGCCCGACTCCTCATAGTGTAGGGTTACTAGGCAAACTAACAAGGCTCTACAAAGCATCGACCAAGCCAAAATTAAATTTTTATGTGCCGAGCAACCCTAAGCAAGATCGTGTACTAGAGATTAGGCGAATCTAAGGTCAAGTAAACAACTTTACTCTAAAGGGAATACGAAATACAACCTTTGTAGATCGGTCCTTCACTTCATTTGCTCCTGGCTGAAGTCCCTTCGCTGCGATCAAGGTTCTCCTGGGCTCTTGCATGGCTTCACGACGCGAAGGATGCGACCTTGCTTGAAGTCTCCGAGGCCGAAGATGATCTACGTCGAGGGAATTCCGACTCAAGCTCCTACTTCACTAACTAGAGAATTAGTAAAGTAAACACCCTAAACTAAAGTGCTAGTCTAGTAGAGGATGGAGAAATAGGAAGTGGGTTCTCTTTAGAATTTTGTTTCGCACAAAGTTTCACTCTTTTTTCAGAACCCTAGTTTGCTTTTTCTTTTGTTCAATGAAGAAGAAGATGAACAAAAGAAAGTGAAGAGGATAATGATCAAGTGTAGGGAGTTAACCATGATGAGTAAGTATCATATACTGACTCTTGTAGAGACATTACCATGGCTAAGTGTTAAGGTTAGGTTAAAACCCAAAGTAAAAACAAATTTAGTGGACTTTAGTCAATGCATCCACAAGCTTCCACAAGCTTCATGCATTTTCTAATTTACCACTAATTTTGTAATTACTTTTAAATGTTAATACCCAACATAACAAATAGCATGGTGTATGTCTTGTACACCTATGTCAAGTGTATCATCAACCATGCTACAATAAAAGAAAACACAATTTTAATATATATCATATATATATTAAAGTTGTGCTCATATGAGAAAAACCCTAAAGTGAAGAAGTGTTAGTAAATGTAAACTAGTATATCTAATATACAATTATACACTTAATAATTAAATCAACACATGACTTAATAATCTGGTCATATCTCATATAACCGACTAACATTAATCGTATCGACTTATCGGATCAACACTTGATTCGATAACCCGGCTATATCACATATAACCGACCGATACTAAAAGTCGCGAGAATAGAATACGGTATCACATACACGCATTTATTCTCGGTCTCACACATATCACAAACGTACTCTTATTTCGTTTTGCCTGAGCCAGTAAAACCTCTGTGTAGGACTCTAAAGACTCGACAATACGCCGGCAGTAGGTGATGATCACATCAAGCACCCACAAGCCGTCAGCGGTACTAGCTGGACATAACGGCTACCCGGGTATTGAGCGATCAGAAGATCAGCAAGCAAGCCCGATCCAACTCCTGTAAAAGCCTGTCGGTAACACTTCCCCTACAGTCCGGTCTCCTCGTCTGATATGTCGCATATCAAGTCTAGGGGCGGTAAACGTCAGACCCCAATAACCGATAAGTCGTGCCGATGTGAGGCTCATAACGGGTCGCGAAACTACTGGTAACACTTACCAGTAAATCTCTGAATCAGACCTGGCCAGGGACTTCCCTATTACGGCCAATCGAGCTCTACGCAATATCAACCCCCAATACCGGGAGAGACGAAACCCCTCCTATCGCTCATTGCCTCCATGTGACTCGGGACTGTACCCAACAACCATCGTTTTGCACGCCCTCATGGACGTGGTAAGGTGGAAATCAAAGCACAGTAGGAATCACATAAGACTCTATGACGATCTCGGGTCTACAGACTAACCTGCATAAGTGTAACCAGAGAACTGCCATCTGACGTGAGGTATAATACCATCTGGGAGTTCTCGGCGAGTCCGTCCAGTGTACCCAGTCTCCACTGAGCACCCGTATACCATCTCTGATGTTAAACACCAATGGATATGGGATCCTCCATCGCCCATCTCATGGGTCGAGAAGCGTATACGCTAGTCTACTCTGGTATATTAATGCCCCTGTCTCGATGCACCAACGAGTAGGGACCTTGAAGGATGTACTTATAGACTACCATGTCCCCACTAGTATGATCCGCATCATAGTCCAAGTAGTCAAGTACACATCCTAAGGGCTTTATCAATATATAGCTATAAGACAACATCAAGAGACAAGTATACATGTTAAGATAAAGAGCAACCAGATAGTATACTATCATATCGAGTAAGAAAGTCCTCTCTATATATGTCCAAGCATCCAATATAATATACATCATCTGTACAATACTGGCCTCTAGGGCATACACACAACTAACAATCTCCCACTTGCACTAGGGCCAGCTGCTGCAGTATCGCATACCGAGCATCCCCAAGAGTCTCTCAATCTGTATCTGGGGAATGGCCTTCATGAGTGGATCCGCTGTGTTGTTCTTCATGTCAACCCTCCTGACCTCATTCTCCCGGCGATCAACTATCCCCCGGATCAGGTGATACCGCCTCAGAATATGCCTGGATCGCTGATGGGACCTGGGTTCCTTGGCCAAAGACACCGCTCAATTGTTATCGCAATACAATGGTATTGGATGCTCAATGGATGGAACCACTCTAAGTTCAGTAATTAACTTCTTGATCCAGACAGCCTCTTTGGCAGCATCGTTGGCAGTGATGTATTCAGCCTCTATCGTCGAGTCTGCCACGGTTTCCTGCTTGGAACTCTTCCAGCTAACCGCCCCTCCGTAAAGGGTAAAGACAAATCCCGACCGCGACATAGAGTCGTCCTTATCACTCTGGAAGCTAGAATCGGTAAAGGGCTCCACTTGGAGTTCTCCATTACCATACACCAAGAGCATCTCTTTAGTCCTTCGTAAGTACTTGAGAATGCTCTTCACTGCTTTCCAGTGACTCTCTCCAGGATCAGCTTGATACCTACTCACTACACTTAGTGAGTATGCTACATCGGGTCTGGTACATAGCATCGCATACATGATAGAGCCTACTGCCGAAGCATAGGGTATCCCTTGCATTCGAGCTCTCTCTAAATCAGTCTTGGGAGACATCTCTTTGGAGAGAGTGAGCCCTGAGATCGTGGTAAAAACCCACGTTTGGACTCTTCCATACTAAAGCTCTTTAATATGGTGTCAATGTACCTGGATTGGGACAATCCCAATATCCTTTTAGATCTATCTCTATAGATCATAATTCCCAATATGCAGGAAGCATCACCTAGATCTTTCATTGAGAATCTTTGTGATAAGAAGAGCTTAACCGATTGCAGCATAGGAATGTCATTTCCTATCAGGAGTATGTCGTCCACGTACAATACGAGGAAGACAACCTTACTCCCTTGTAACATTTCGAAATAATAAAAATATTATTTTTGGGAATTTTTATAATTTAATATTATTTTATTGAATATTTTAATGTTTTGGTATTATTAAATACAGATAAACGGGAAAATTTTTAGAAAAATTATGGAAAATTCTAAAATAGGGTAAATTAGAGAATTATGCCATTTCTATGTTTAATTGATTAGTTATATGCTAATTTAGTGCTAATCGCGATTAAAAATCGCTAATCGGTTTTTAGCTTTTTTCGTGCAAAACATGTACATATCACTTTTTCACACTTGTGCATTTTCTTGCCATGGTTAACTTTGGGTTTACTATTCTTGGGAGAAGGATTTTGAGAGAATAAGAAAAAGAAAAGGAAAAGAAATGGGAAAAGAATAAAGAATGAGGTTTGGTTAAAGAGAGGTATGGGCACCTTTGACTAAACACTTAGCCATTTTCTTCCCCTCATTTCCCTCCCTCTTCTCCTTTCTCCTGCTGCTCCTCCTCCTTCATCTCCCTCCCCTCTTCAAAGCCCGAAATCATCTAAAATACAATCCCAAAACCCAATCTCCATTTCATTAAATGTGTGCACAAGCTCAAGATCGACACTTTGGACTAAAGAAGCAAGTATTTTGGCCACTAGGGGCTACTCAAGAAAATTCTTGAGTTGCCAAATGTGGTATTTTCTGGACCATTAACTTAGTTTTAGCATTACTTATACCCCCATGTTTAGATTGAACCGATATTGTGTGATTTTGTTGACTTGAGGAAAAAACCTAGTTAGGGTTGTGAAGAATTTTGTGTGGTATTGTGAAACTAAGCTCAGTAGAGGTTATACTATCATCCTAGTGCATGAATTGAGACCCTAACCTGAGAGTTGAAACCCGAAATACGGATTTAGAAACCGATATCGGAGAAATTGTAGAATTTGTGAAGGGTATATTGAATCTGCTACCACCCGAGACATCCTAAAATAAAATTGTTTGGACAGTGACATGTGCAGGCACCCAGGAAGCTACCACCAAGACCCCAACCCCTAACTCATCAACCCAGCCGTAGATTTATCCCCATTGGCCGCAATTTGCGGCCACAGCTGCCCCATTTTTCCTCGTTTTGGTTCTGCGGCTCTTACTTGTATAGATTAGACCCCTGGTATATATAGATTTGTCTAATTTGACTCAGGGAGAAATCTGGAATATATTTCCTAAGTTGCTGTTTTGGATTCGTGTTTCCGTATTCCATATTCTTAATTCTGAATTTGTGTCTTGTGTTTTACCTCGACTATTTGGCGTTTATACGACGATATCGAGGGTTGTTGATGGTTTTGAAGGCGTACCCATAGGTTCTAACCTATAGGCCCCTTATAGTATCGTTTTGGGTTTCGTATGTCATTTTAGCTTTGATTTGGTTTTAATGTGCATATACGGTATTTTGATATGTAGGTACCAATGAAGACTTCGGGACGACAAGGAAGTGCGTGGCGACATCCAAAAATGAGTACGCAATGTGAGTAGATTATATCTACATGGGGAAGTCGGGTGGATGGCGTATAGCACCCCCGCAGTCCGTAGTTGTTATATTATATATATGATAGTTAGGTGTATTATGGATAGTGTAGGGTTAGAAGTGCTAGCGTAGTTCATAGTCGCGAACCCTAGAGTAGATTTGCACCTACACGCACTCCATTGCATATTCATTATACTTGCACTGTGTTTGATGATATTGGATGACATTGGAGATGAGTCGATGATGTTGGGCATTGTGCCGCGAGATCGGTGATTTGATGTGATTCGTATTTGGGATACGATACGTGATCTCTTGCGGGCCTTGAGACGTGTTCTTGCACACGCAGTATATTGATGGTATCAGTTGTAGTAGACTTAGATCAGTACCCCAGATTATGTAATATGATGATAGTGATACCTGAGATGTGATGAGATAGTGTGATGTTGACCCGTACCCAGCTATTGGGATGTCGTACGACGATTTACCGTACGAGCCTATATTGATGATAGATCCGCACTATTGACTCGAGGATGTCTTACGATATATTGTATCGTACGCGATATTATTGAGGCGGGATCACCGACTATTATATATATATATATATATATATCGACTCAAATTTAGGTGGTTTCCATACCTCTCCCGATTGGCTTGATACTTAGATCTGTAGTTTGCATAGTAGATTTTTCACTGTGGTGTTGATTATTTGATTTCCGTATATTCATGCTATTCGCATTGCTTGCATATGTTTATTGCTATATTATTATCATGCTGTTAGGACACCAGCACCATTATCGATGATGCGTATGTTTCACGTACACTATTTGCCGACTCACACACTTCATCATCGATAATTGCCATGCCACTACATTGTAGTACTGCTGCATTCATGATATGATTCTTGCATGGCATGTTGTACACTTATACCTGTACACCAACGTAGATGATTCTGACTTGATTAGAGATTTGGGAACTGCAAGATGTTCTTCAAAACTGATTCGTTTTAAAAGAGCGGTTTCCCTCGACATGTGCACATTATTATTCCATGTTGCATGACTTCTGATATGCTTACCTTTCTTTACATGTCGCATACATCATGGTTTTATTATACGCATTGAGATATGTTCCATGATATTTCTGGATTTGGAAACCGTGGGTATTTCAAAAGAAAATATATAATTGTTTTAAAAACCCGGTTACCCTTGATATGATATTTCAGTGCGTCCACCATGTGTTTTCTCGGTGCTGAGAGCGACATGTGAAACCAGATTTGAGGAGGCGGATGAGGCCGATTGCGGGTACATGGTAGACCCAGTATGGTACCCCAGGGCAAGAACGGTTTCGCTGTGTAGTAGACGGTGAGCCTGGCAGAGGGACTACTACCTACCGGTGATTGTATTTGAGCTCGGCGGATATCTGGAGGATATCGCCCGGAGTTGAGAGATGGGCATGGGCTGCCCCGTACTGCCGGGGGCCGAGGGCCGATACAGCAGACGGAGCCACATATGGATGAGGATTTACGTGCCGATGCTAGGCACAGGTTTCATGATGATTTCCATGGATTTTATTATATCCTCATATTTTCATACATGATATTTATTGTCATTGGGTGACGGGTGGACGGGTTCCACGTTTATTGTCATTGGGTGACGGGTGGACGGGTTCCACGTTTATACTGACTTGATCACATACAGATTGGATTCACATTGATCATACTTCATTTGTATATATAACAGGGTATGAAGACGCTGTTATATATACCCTTACACCAATATTAGTGGAATGGGACGCTAATATATGTGTATTGATATCCATTTGATACTTCTTCATATTTACTTCATGCAGACATACCTTATACTGATGACATGTTATTACCTGAGTAGTTGGCACTACATACATGTTTAGATGTTACATTGCCACCTTATCATGCTTTAGGCTTATTCTTTGAGGTTTATATCTGATTGTATTGACCTAGGATTATGTCATGCATTCGGTTTCTGCTTGTAGATATTTCTATTCACGTGTTGGCAACTCACCCCCGTTGTGCCACAGTTCTTGCAGGTTTTGCCGTACAGGTTCCATTGCGGCATTTTTGGCACACTGCTTCCTTACGGGTGAATTGCATTTGGTAGGTGGATTCTTTTGCATCAAGAACCACCATTGTACTTGTATTATTCATTGTATCTAGAATTTCCATCAACCAAAACTTGTATATTGTTTCAGACTTAGACATTAGTGATGTATTATTCGACCTTAGAGTCGCGCTTAGTAGTATTGCGGTTTTCATGCTTATTGAGTTTCTTTTGGTTTGACCCTCGCCATTCGGCGTTGTTTATTATATTTCTTGTGTGGTTGTGACCGTCGATTGACGAAGAGCTAGCTCCCGCTTGGGGATGCCTTTTATCATTGCATATATATTGTTCTTGTTGTACCCCGTTCGGGGCCAGTATTTACAAAAGAAACTCTGCCGAAATTTTTAGAAAAGACTTTACATTTTAAAAATGCATATTCGGCTTAGTTATTTATAAACCTTGACTTCAAACATGTTTTCCTTCACTTCTTTAAACCAGTTCTCTTTACTTACTCTTAAAATGGTTTTAGATTTCTGGGCTTTTGGATTACTTGGATCAGATGGAGTCCTATAGACTTCATGTGGTTCAAGGGCCAGTCACGTGCTCTTTCGGGTCGTGACAAAGTTAGTATCAGAGCGCTAGGTTGACCTTGGTTCGAGTCTAAGTTTGACTATGTGGACCCTAGGGCGTTTATATATATATACGGAACTTAGGCTTGACCATACGGAACTTAGACTTAGTCGAGGGGGTATTAGACCCTAAGTTTCGTCGTATAGGATGACCCTGTGTTGATGGAATAGGTGACTAAAGTAGAGTGGCGTACCGTAGGTATGTTCCGCGGCATACTTACGACACGCTACTCCTCTTAAGGAACCTTAGGATGTACATATTTTCGAGATCAGTGACTATCTTCCTATTCATGATTATACATCCATTTGAGATCCTCGATTCTATTGGTTTCATGATCATACCTTCATTGATGTTGTTCCTTCTTATGATCATGTATCCACTCTGGATCTGTTGTTCTCGTTCTTGCCATTGATCTGCTCTCTTCGATACTCGATTGAGGTTCCTGTCGCCATGTTGAGCGCAGTTTGGGCTGCTGCTAGGGTTACGGTCAGTGCGAGCTCGTGTGGTACGAGGGCCGACCATTGTGTTTTCTGGTGACATGGGAACATCTCGAGTTGGTATTGATGATTTTGACCTCTAGTGGAGGCGAGTGCTTGGTCTTACACCGGATGATCGGGTCATTGTTAGAGCTTCCAGTTGAGAGAGGACTGTTGATGTACAGCATACCCCAGAGATTATGATATCGCCTACCGTGCAGACAGATGGACCAGCTGTTGCTGAGATTGACAGGATGTCGCTTTCGGAGCTTACGAGCTGAGATTGCCGGAGATTTCAGGCAGATATGAGACAGATGATAGCTAGTCTACCCGATTGAGAGACGAAGGTGATTCGTCCGATTTATGCGCCGGAGCGGGCCCAGTCGAGTTGAAGATTTCCAGTGTGGAGAGTCTTACTCAGATCTAGAGAAGACCGATTCAGAGATGACCGCCAATGTATAGCCTTTCCTGGAGGATTGAGGCGCTGTTCGGCGTACAGGCGAATGAGCCAGTTGATGCTGCAAATGACGAGATATCGCCCAGATGATTGGAGCTACTGCAGCATGAGTATATACTTAGAGATATGATGGACGGTCGCTAGTCACTTGAGGATGAATGACTAGGACATGTGGTTCGTTCACCGATGCAAGGTTATCAGATAGATTGTTTCCAGCTAGAGACGACTTCACGCGGAGACGTTGAGAGTCGATAGAGACGATCGAATGTCAGGAGCCCATTTTCCAAGTTTAAAGTGTACGGAAGGACATGCAGGTGATTCTATGGACCCTCTAGAAGAATGAAACCCTAACTCGACTTAACGACCGTGTGAAAGCCTTTGAACCTTAGGGTTTGCGGCAGTTCTGCGGCGCCATTAGTGAGGCTTGGGTTTGCCCTTCTACGGCTGGACCACCGACGCTGTGGCATGTACTCGATACTATTAAACTATACTCAAGATGTTGATCTCTTGGGGGATTATAAGGCTCTGACGAGTCGATCGAATGATTCGACATCATTTGGATATCATGTGATGGGATGCATTTCTTGGGAGACTCCAGATACGAGTATAGCCGTTGGAGCACAGTCCATACAGCCACGATGAGACGAGTCCGAATCAGTCGACATTGAAGCAGAGTGAAGAAAAAGGGTTCGCAAGAGATTTCGACGAGATGACGTCCTACTACGCTGACATCAGAGATGTGATACGCACCTAGAGGCGTTGTATATGGATATATCTTCCAGAAAGAGGCGTGATAAGTATGCAGCCGTTCCGGAATAAGAATTTTCTTCACCAATCGATGGTAACTTCCAGGCAATCCGGCAGGAATGAGATTTGAGAGAGAAACCTCGGCAGGACCCTTCTGGAATACGATACGAGAAGACCTAGACCCAGGGGTGGTCATATTGTGCACACCCAGCATGCCAGAGTTCGGCATCGTCGAAAAGGTGGTTGAACAGGTTCGGATAAAGGACCTTACCCAGATGCGTTGCGAATTGATCAAGGACGGACGAGTATTGAGTATTCCTCCGATGGTTGGGAAGCGTTCCCGAGGACCTGTTCGGCCAAACATCTTCTACAGAATGATGAAGCTACAGATTACGCGATTTCGAGTCCGTGCGAGAGACTTCAGATTGACCGTGGCCGAGAACAGTACAGTGCGTAGATAGCATAGCGTGACGTCATAGTGGATGACGATAGAGACAAGTGGAACCAGAGGTTCATGCGAGACGCTGACGAGCTGTCATTACTTCCCGTCGAGACTAGAGACCTGATATGCTTACGGAGGAATTGGGATGCGACCAATTTCTGATAAAATGTTGTGCTGAGGACACAGATGTCTATCGAGTAAGAAGAGATTATGCAAGAGAGCCAGCCTCTGTACGGTTCGGCATAGGCAAGATTGGAAGAGACCTTGAGCAGGATTCCTTCCAGGACATTGCTGCAATGATATTTGCACCCAGGATCTGGTGTGTGATGTGCATTCAGAGAGCCAGAGGCCGACGCCAGCGACATGCTGCTTTACGAGTGGTCGTGAGGATTGACCGAGAGATGACCAGAGAAGTGACAGAACGGAATCGTCCCCGTTAGCACACCTGACAGGGCCGATGAGCCGATTGACTACGAGATAGGTAATCCGCAGAGAAGATAAGGACCCAGAGTCAGAGGACGCCAGACCGTGAGCAAGGGGCAAGTAGATATCTTGCGCTGCTAGCATTGGATGCACCGACTCCATCTTGACCATGAAGGAGGAACTACCGACGATGGTATTTATGATTTGTGATTTTGTGATTCGATTATCACGTATCCGTCATCTTGGATTTTGGTATTTTGGGCGTTCTGTTTGCATGATTTAGTTTTGATGACTGAGTTTCATGATATTTATTTCATGCACCCACTGGATATTTATATTTTGCGCATAGTTATTACATTTGAGCTATTGATTGTGATTTCATGCCTATCTTATGCAGTGATTTGATTTACACTTCCAGCATAGTTTTCATGCACTTTTAGTGTTTTCATATACGATTTTGGTGCACGCCAGATGCACCAAATCGGGATTCTTCGTGCATGTCAAATGCACCTGATTTTGCTGTCAGGCACACACGTTGCCTATGACAGATTTTTCGTGCACACCCGTTGCACCTAGATGTTGTTTTGTGCCCATGTATGGCACATATTGGGATTTCGATTCCTTGCGCACCAGACGCATAGGATGTTCTTATATATACATTTTGTGGATTGATTTCTAGTAGAGCAGTACACTTTGATGATATTCGCTATGTATTGAAGTTTTCGGAACCCCGACAAATTGGATTTTTATTGAAATGTTTTTGTATTTGGGGGTTTAAATTTAAATTCGGGGACCGAATTTATTTAAGGGGGGTAGATTGTAACATTTCGAAATAATAAAAATATTATTTTTAGGAATTTTTATAATTTACTATTATGTTTTTGAATATTTTAATATTTTGGTATTATTAAACACAAATAAATGGGAAAAATTTTAGAAAAATTATGGAAAATTCTAAAATAGGGTAAATTAGAGAATTATGCCATTTCTAAATTTAATTGATTCGTTATATGCGAATTTAGTGCTAATCGCGATTAAAAATCGCTAATCGGTTTTTAGCTTTTTTTGTGCAAAACATGCACATATCACTTTTTCACACTTGTGCATTTTCTTGCCCTGGTTCACTTTGGGTTTACTATTCTTGGGAGAAGGATTTTGAGAGAATAAGAAAAAGAAAAGGAAAAGAAATGGGAAAAGAATAAAGAATGAGGTTTGGTGAGAAAGAAATGTATGGGAATCTTTGACTAAACACTTAGCCATTTCCTTCCCCTCATTTCCCTCCCTCTTCTCCTTTCTCCTGCTGCTGCTCCTCCTTCATCTCCCTCCCCTCTTCAAAGCCCCAAATCATCTCAAATAAAATCCCAAAACCCAATCTCCATTTCATTAAATGTGTGCACAAGCTCAAGATCTACACTTTGGACTAAAGAAGCAAGGATTTTGGCCACTAGGGGCAACTCAAGAAAATTCTTGAGTTGCCAAATGAGGTATTTTCTGGACCATTAACTTAGTTTTAGCATTACTTATACCCCCATGTTTAGATTGAACCGATATTGTGTGATTTTGGTGACTTGAGGAAAAAACCTAGTTAGGGTTGTGAAGAATTTTGTGTGGTATTGTGAAACTAATCTCAGTATAGGTTATACTATCATCCTAGTGCATGAATTGAAACCCTAACCTGAGAGTTGAAACACGAAATACGGATTTAGAAACCGATATCGGAGAAATTGTGGAATCTGTGAAGGGTATATTGAATCTGCTATCACCCGAGACATCCTAAAATAAAATTGTTTGGACAGTGACATGTGCAGGCACCTAGGAAGCTACCACCAAGACCCCAACCCCTAACTCATCAACCCGGCCACAGATTTATCCCCATTGGCCGCAATTTGCGGCCACACCTGCCCCATTTTTCCTCGTTTTGGTTCTGCTGCTCTTACTTGTATAGATTAGACCCCTGGTATATATAGATTTGTCTAATTTGACTTAGGGAGAAATCTGGAACATATTTCCTAAGTTGCTGTTTTGGATTCGTGTTTCCGTATTCCGTATTCTTAATTCTGAATTTATGTCTTGTGTTTTACCTTGACTATTTGGCGTTTATACGACGATATCGAGGGTTGTTGATGGTTTTGAAGGCGTAGCCATAGGTTCTAACCTATAGGCCCCTAATAGTATCGTTTTGGGTTTCGTATGCCGTTTTACCTTTGATTTGGTTTTAATGCGCATATACGATATTTTTTTATTTAGGTACCCATGAAGACTTTGGGACGAAAAGGAAGTGCGTGGCGACATCCACAAATGAGGACGCAATGTGAGTAGATTATATCTACAGGGGGAAGTTGGGTGGATGGCGTATAGCACCCCCGCAGTCCTTAGTTGTTATATTATATATATAATAGTTAGGTGTATTATGGATAGTGTAGGGTTAGAAGTGACTAGCGTAGTTCATAGTCGCGAACCCTAGAGTAGATTTGCACCTACACGCACTCCCTTGCATATTCATTATACTTGCACTGTGTTTGATGATATTGGATGACATTGGAGATGAGTCGATGATGTTGGGCATTGTGCCGTGAGATCGGTGATTTGATGTGATTCGTATTTAGGATACGATACGTGATCTCTAGCGGGCCTTGAGACGTGTGCTTGCACACGCAGTTAATTGATGGTATCAGTTGTACTAGACTTAGATCAGTACCCCAGATTATGTAATATGATGATAGTGATACCTGAGATATGATGAGATAGTGTGATGTTGACCCGTACCCAGCTATTGGGATGTCGTACGACGATTTACCGTACGAGCCTATATTGATGACAGATCCGCACTCATGACTCGAGGATGTCTTACGATATATTGTATCGTACGCGATATTATTGAGGCGGGATCACCGACTATTATATCTATATATATATCGACTCAGATTTAGGTGGTTTCCATACCACTCCCGATTGGCTTGATACTTAGATCTGTAGTTTGCATAGTAGATTCTTCTCTGTGGTGTTGATTATTTGATTTCCGCATATTCATGCTATTCGCATTGCTTGCATATGTTTATTGCTATATTATTATCATGTTGTTAGGACACCAGCACCATTATGGATGACGCGTATGTTCCACGTACACTATTTTCCGGCTCACACACATCATCATCGATAATTGCCATGCCACTACACTGTAGTACTGTTGCATTCATGATATGATTCTTCCATGGCATATTGTAAACTTATACCTGTACACCAACATAGATGATTCTGACTTGATTAGAGATTTGGGAACCGCAAGATGTTCTTCAAAACTGATTCGTTTTAAAAGAGCGGTTCCCTCGACATGTGCACATTATTATTCCATGTTGCATGACTTCTGATATGCTTACCTTTCTTTACATGTCGCATACATCATGTTTTGATTATACGCATTGAGATATGTTGTTTCCATAATATTTCTGGATTTGGGAACCGTGGGTATTTCAAAAGAAAATATATAATTGTTTTAAAAACCCGGTTACCCTTGATATGATATTTCAGTGCGTCCACCATGTGTTTTCTCGGTGCTGAGAGCGACATGTGAAACCCGATTCGAGAAGGCGGATGAGGCCGATTGTGGGTACATGGTGGACCCGGTATGGTACCCCGGGGCTAGAACGGTTTCGCTGTATAGTAGACGGTGAGCCTGGCAGAGGGACTACTACCTACAGGTGATTGTATTTGAGCTCGGTGGATATCTGGAGGATACCGCCCGGAGTTGAGTGATGGGCATGGGCTGACCCGTATTGCCGGGGGCCGAGGGCCGATACCGCAGACGGAGCCCCATATGGATGAGGATTTACGTGCCGATGCTAGGCACAGGTTTCATGATGATTTCCATAGCTTTTATTATATCCTCATATTTGCATTCATGATGTTTATTGTCATTGGGTGACGGGTGGACGAGTTCCATGTTTATTGTCATTGGGTGACGGGTGGACGGGTTCCATGTTTATACAGACTTGATCACATAAAGATTGGATTCACATTGATCATACTTCATTTGTATATATAACAGGGTATGTGGGTGCTGTTATATATACCCTTACACCAATATTAGTGGAATGGGACGCTAATATATGTGTATTGATATCCATTTGATACTTCTTCATATTTACTTCATGCAGACATACCTTATACTGATGACATGTTATTACCTAAGTACTTGGCACTACATACATGTTTAGATGTTACATTGCCACCTTATCATGCTTCAGGCTTATTCTTTGAGGTTTATATCTGATTGTATTGACCTAGGATTATGTCATGCATTCGGTTTCTGCTTGTAGATATTTCTATTCATGAGTCGGCAACTCACCCCCGTTGTGCCACCGTTCTTGCAGGTTTTGCCATAAAGGTGCCACTGCGGCATTTTTGGCACACTGCTTCCTTGCGGGTGAATTACATTTGGTAGGTGGATTTTTTTGCATCAAGAACCACCATTATAATTGTATTATTCATTGTATCTAGAATTTCCATCAACAAAAACTTGTATATTGTTTCAGACTTAGACATTAGTGATGTATTATTCGACCTTAGAGTCGCGCTTAGTAGTATTGCGGTATTCATGCTTATTGAGTTTCTTTTGGTTTGACCCTCACCATTCGGCGTTGTATATTATATTGCTTGTGTGGTTGTGACCGTCGATTGACGAAGAGCTAGCTCCCACTTGGGGATGCCTTTTATCATTGCATATATATTGTTCTTGTTGTACCCCATTCGGGGCCAGTATTTATAAAAGAAACTCTGCCGAAATTTTTAGAAAAGTCTTTACATTTTAAAAATGCTTATTCAGCTTAGTTATTTAAAAACCTTGACTTCAAACATGTTTTCCTTCACTTCTTTAAACCAGTTCTCTTTACTTACTCTTAAAATAGTTTTAGATTTCTGGGCTTTTGGCTTACTTGGATCAGATGGAGTCCTATAGACTTAATGTGGTTCAAGGGCCAGTCACGTGCTCTTTCGGGTCGTGACATCCCTGCTACCTTCTTGTACATACAAGGTTCATCTACGTTTTTGACGAAATCAAACTCTTTGATAAAGACGTCAAAGCAGATGTTCCAACTCCGCGATGCTTGCTTTAATCCATAAATGGATTTAAACAGCTTGCACACCTTCCCGCTGCTCCCACTATCTACGAAGCCCTCTGGCTGAGTCATGTACACACACTCTTCTAAATCACCGTTTAGAAAGGCGGTCTTAACATCCATTTGCCAGATTTCGTAGTCATGATATGCAGCGATGGCAAGCATGATCAAAATGGATTTAAGCATAGCAACTGGAGAAAAGGTTTCGTCATAGTCCACACCTGGTCTTTGACGAAAATCCTTTGCAACAAGTCTAGCTTTGAAAGTCTCCACTTTCCCATCTACACCAAGTTTTTTCTTTAAGATCCACTTGCTCCCAATGGGTTTTACCCCTTCAGGAGCAACTTCCAAAGTCCATACTTTGTTGGTGTATATGGATTCCATCTCGGACCGCATTGCATCCAGCCATTTCACTGAGTCTCCACTCGTGATGGCCTACTCGAAGCTAGTTGGGTCATCATCAACCATGATGCAATCCTCGCTCCCACCATCCATGAGAAATCCATAGTATCTCTCAGGTGGGCGAGGAACCCTACTAGATCGACGGAGTGGCTGTGGCTCATTGGGAACTACCGAATCCTCCGGTTCCACTAAATCTTCGGTTGCAGTTTGTGTATTTGGAACCTCTTCGAGCTCAACCACTTTGCCACTAAATTCTTTTACAAGAAATTCCATTTCCAAAAAGGTGGCATGTTGAGCAACAAACACCTTTTGTTCCTCACTGTGGTAGAAAAAATACCCATATGAATTCTTTGGATATCCCACAAACTTGCAAAGAACTGATCGTGCCTCGAGTTTGTCCGGATTTTGTCTTTTGACATAGGTTGAACAACCGCATTGTTGGAGATAGTGCCCTCAGAGTCAATTATTGGATCACAGGCACGTGATTGCAATGATTGAGAGATGACCTATCCCGGTAGGACAGTCTTGCTCCAGATGATAGTATGCTATCTGGTTTATCTTTATCATCATGTACTGCTTTAGGTGACCTGACATGTCGCTATTACACGTTGATAGAGCCCCTAGGATTCTTGCTTGACCACCAGCAGTATGAGGGCGATCATATAAGTGGGAGCTGGGGTCTATAAGCACATCCTTAAAAGGTCCCTAGTCGTGGGAGTTTCGAGATAGGGCATCGATACTCCAAAGTAGACTAGTGTATACAGTCGAGACCCTGACGAGGGGCGGTGGCCGGTCTCACAAGCCATTGGTGTCAGTTGGATCACCTAAGATGTATACAGGTGCTCATTGGGTTATGAGTACACCGGACAGGACTCGCCGGGAACATGCTAGTTGGTCTTATACCTGACGTCAGATGGAAGTTCCCTGGTGACATGTGTACAGGTTAGTTCATCGACCTGAGGATCGTCATTTGTCTCGTGTGAGTTCCCACTGTACTTTTATTACTACCCTACCACGCTCAAAGGAGACGTGCAAACAGGTTTTAGTTGGGTACAGTCCCGAGCCACATGGAGGCAGTGAGCGGATCTTCAGGGGTTCGTCTCTCCCGGTATTGGGGGTGAGGTCGCGCTGTGTCTAGGAGAGCCATTACACAAAGCCCTCGGCCGAGGCAGGAGATTTACTGGTAGGTATTCCAGTAGTATCTCAGGATGTTCTGGGCTATACTCCGACACGACTTGTACCGCTTTTGGGGGTCTGTCTTTTACCAAACCCCTAGGCCCGCAATGCGATGCTCATAGACGAACGGACCGGACTGTACGGATATTGTCACTTGTTAGTTATATGTATGCCCTAGAGGCCATTACTGTACATAGGATGTATATTGTAGTGGATGCTGGGACATATATAGGGAGGACTTTCTTGCTCGACATGATAGTATGCTATCTGGTTGATCTTTACCTTAACGTGTACACTGATTGTCTCCCTGTTACATGTTGGTAAAGCCCTTAGGATCTGTACTTGACTACCTGGACTATGATGCGGATCATACTAGTGGGGACATGGTAGTCCATAAGTACATCCTTCAAAGTCCCTAGTCGTGGGTGTATCGAGACGGGGCATCGATATACCAGAGTAGACTAGCGTATACCTTCTTGACCCATACAGATGGGCGATGGATGATCCCATATCCATCGGTGTTTGACATCAGAGATGATATACGGGTCCTCAGTAGAGACTGGGTACACTGGACGGACTCGCCGAGAACTCCCAGATGGTATTATACCTTACGTCAGATGGCAGTTCTCTGGTGACACTGGTACAGAGTAGTCTGTTGACCCGAGATCGTCATAGAGTCTTGTGTGGTTCCCACTGTGCTTTGATTTCCATCTTACCACGTCCAAGAGGGCATGCAAAACGGTGGTTTTTGGGTACAGTCCCGAGTCACATGGAGGCAATGAGCGATAGGAGGGGATTCGGCTCTCCCGGTATAGGGAGTTGATGTTGCGCTGTGTTCGATTGGCTATAATAGGAAATCCCTGGCCAGGGTTGCTGAGATTTACTGGTAAGTGTTACCAGTAGTTTCTCGAATTGTTATAGACCTCAAATCGACACGACTTATCGAGCTATTGGGGTCTGACGTTTACCACCCCAAGGCGAGATATGCGACATATCAGACGATCAGACCGGACTGTACGGTAGTGTTACTGGTTGGATTCACAGGAGTATGAGCGGGCTTGCTCGTCGATCTTCTGATCGCTCAATACCCGGGTGGCCGTTACGTTTAGCAGACCGCTTGCGGCTTGTGGGTGCTTGATATGATCATCACCTGCTGCCGGCATATTGACGAGTCTTTAGAGTCCTACACAGAGGTTTCCTGGCTCAAGCGAAACGAAATAGGAGCGCATATGAGATATGTGCGGGACCGAGAATAATGCGTGTATGTGATACCGTATTCCATTCTCGCGATGAATGTATCGAAAGGTTGTATGCGATATAACCTAGTTATCGAATCAAGGGTTGGTTCGATAAGCCGATACATAGAATACTAGTCGGTTATATGCGATATGACCGGATCGTTAAATCAAGTGTTTATTTAATGATTTAATGCATAATTATATATTTGATATATTACTTTGCATTAACTAGTATTGGTTCACTTTAAGATGGATTTTCTCACTCGGATGTGCGCATTGCATATGCGATATGATTTTGTGCACTTGCTTGTATCATGTTTGATGATGCATGCCTTTTGGTTAAGTGTAAAGAATTAAACCTTGGTTAATGAAATGAATAGGGTTTAATTTTTCCTTATTCATTTTATTCATTTATTTATTCTTTTGGAAAAAGAAAAGCAAATGAGAAAATGGTGGCATGTTTTGTTTTGTTCATGAAGCTTCATGAAGACTTTGACCAAGTGACCATTTTGTCTCATGCTTAACCCTAACCATCCCACTAACCATGATTTATTCTCTACACTTGACCATGGTTTGGTTATGATAAGTATTCTTTTTATTTTCTATTCTAATTAACTTATCATATCATTATCTTCTTCTTCTTCATCTTCAACCTTGAAGAAAGCTTTCTACCAACAATGGTGGAATGTGAAAATGAGTGAGAAATCCAATTCTAAAGTGAACCCACTTCCTATTTCTTCATCCTCTACCACTTGCCAAGTAGTAGAGTGTGTTTCCTTCACAAGTTTTCATGGCTTGGTGAAGGTGGAGCTTGATCTAGCGATGCTTCGACGTAGATCATCTTCGGCACGTCGTCGATGACCTAGCCCGTCCATTCTCCGATGAAGCCGACACTAGAGCCCGGGGTTCGAATTGGACAGCGAGGAGACTTCATTGCGGAGCTATGGAGGTGGAGCACCGGATCTACTAAGGTTGTATTTCCGTATTCTAGTAGTTAAGTGTTAACTAGTTTTCTTTTTCGCCTAAACTTCTAGCCAACAATCCGTTCTAGGGTTTCTCGGCACCGTTTAAATTTGAAATTGGCATGGTTGATGCCTTGTGAGACCACTTGAGAGTGCCTAGGAACCCTACAGTGGTATCAGAGCCTAGCTAGAGCCTTAGGCGAAGTCCCGACGGAATTTGAAGTCCGATCGACCCGAAACCCAAACCCTTAACATGCTCTCTGGACATTTCTCTAAAATGTGGATTTTTTGGAATTAAAAATATGCAGAGAAATGTGCAGGAAATTCTAAGAAAAACTGGAGAAAACGACAACCTAATTCAACAGTACGGCCGCGGAACCGCGGCGTTGAACCCCCTTTTGCGGCGGTTTCGCGGCCGTCTGTGATGATTAGGATGTGTGTTTTCTTCAGTTATTTCTGTTGGTGTTTCTTGTGTGTTCTGGATGTTTTTAATATTTATTCCAGAGTTGTATTTTCTGGGTTGTATTGGGGATTCGGTGTTTCGATCGGAGTATCAAATTTTGTCTATGTGGCTTTCCGGATAAATTTTTGAATATATTAAAAAGTTCGACCGGATATAAATACCCAATTTTTCCCCTGTCGGGAAATTTCCAAGTGTTGGATTTTTTCGTGGTTTAAAGGCGTTCTAAGTAGTGCAAGTAACTCGATGGACCCTCTAGAAGACAACAAACCTTAACTCGATTATGTGACCGTCTTGAACTGCCCTTTGAACCTTCGGGTTTGGGGCAGTACGACGTGCCACATGTGAGGCGTTGGCTTGACCCTTCTACGGCTGGACCGTTGGTACTGAGGCACGAACTGAATGTTTTTAGACTTGTTTCATGTGTTGATCTGCATCGGGAAAACTTGGGTGTTCGAATGTTCAATCGGAAAGTTTAACATTTTCTGTTTATCCGGAATGTGATACAACAATTGGAATTCACAAAAGTTATGAGAGATCTGAATGAATGTTATAAACATAGCAGTTTAGTCTCACTTGATCGGTTGCCATGGAATTTTGATGTGATCAAAAGTCCGTCGCAATCATGTAGCGTACGCGGATACTCGCCGGGTAAACTTAATAGACAGCCTCACTCCATAGCCCCGACCAAGTGACTGTAGGAGAACCCTGTCGCCGAAAGCATCCGTTCGGGTGCTCACGGTAGCGGTGTTCCGCCTTGGTGCACTTCGTCGACGGTATCAGGGGTGCGGCCGCCTACTAAAGTTTGCGACGAGCATTCGATCAGTTTTTCGGGAATCTTGTTGAATTGCCCGACTTGATATTGAAAAGTGTTTTCGATAATGAGACTAAAATGCGGGGTTTATAATTGTTAGGCATGCGATGTCTAAGTAATTCATTTGGTCAGGCATGCGATGTCTGAGGTGGTTGCGGATTCCAACTGTTGTAGTTTTACACTTTCTTTTCTGTGACCGTAAGTGTAATATGTGATATCGCCGGTTTCGTTGCTATATGTCAACGACAATTGGGATGCGCATATTTACTTACGTTGATGACATGTGAAGTTATGTGTTGCTGGATATGTTATATTGGATCATCGTGTTTGAATAGCCGGGGGTTTTTATGTGAGATGAGTGTTTTTTCAATTTCATTCATGTAAAAGCTTGTATGTAATATTCTTTTATTGGGGCGCTTCCAGGTTGCGGAAGTTGTCACCGTTTGTATATTATTTACTTTTCCGCACTAGGATAGACCCAAGGAGGAGGGCACAAGTAACCGGGTTCTGGAGTCCAGTGGGAGACCAACTCGAGGAGTCGAGTCCGAGTCTCCTAACTCTAGAATTGGTAGGGCTGCTTGCCGCTCTCGTAGGGGTCTAGGGGTGTGGGTTTGGCTATTCATCACGACCGTGGAATCCGTGTTTTATACTGGCTCGTATTGAAAACACGGACGTCCTAGTATATCCAATATTTCATATGTTTCTTCTGCTGCGATATCTGTGATGTGATCATGTGATGTTCTGTGATAGATACAGAATATAGTATATATGATATATTATATAGACGTTACTTATGTTTTACACCCGCGCTAGCCCTGCCCCGCTCTGCCGTTAGTTACCTAACCTAACGGTGCACGAGGGGATATCGAGGCGAATGCGGATGGCATAAGTGTACGTCGTATTTATCTGTGATGTTTAGGTACTTAAATGATGGGACTTCATTAATGTGATTAATGAAATAAAAGAAACCTAAAGATGTTGTAGAACCGAATTTCAAAATAAAACATGTAGCTACAGTTCTTGCTTTGCACAGCGGTATATATGATATATCCTGCACCTTATTCGATGAGAAAGGACCGAGATCGCTTCACCGGGAGTGACTCCTTTAGCAAGAACTGGCAGATGCTACACACTCGGTTTGTCTTTTGATTGCTTTTAAGTGTTTTTGCTTTGCACAGTGATATGTATGATATATCCCGCACCTCATTCGACGAGGAAAGGGACGACGATCCCTTCACCGGGAGTGACCCCTTTAGCAAAACTAGAAAAGCATCAAAAACACTCCATTTTAAAATCATTTGATTCTACAACGATATAAAGTTCATTACGCAAAAGGTTTTCTTAAAAACCTGTCGTAGCCCTCCGTCATTTCAGATAAGTCATAGTTAGTATTCGTGCTGCGTTTGTTGACTCAGTCAAGGCGTAGTGTGCGGTAGCTGATTAGTGCTTATCTGCAAAGCATATGATGCGATTGGATTAGGGTAGTCATGCGGCCTTGTTGACTCAGTCAAGGGTCGTGCGGGTGGGTTTAATTCAATCGAGAAATGACGGGTTGAACTTTACTTGTGGTCTATGATTTGTTGACTCAGTCAAGGTCATAGATCGCTTGGGGCAAAATATTATCGGGAATTTCAAGTGTTGAAATTTGCAATTAGATTGCATACCTTCTATGAGATAGTCGGATCCCGATACCCGCTGCGAGTAAGAGTTACTCCTGAGAGAGTTTTATACATTACAATTAGCCGATCAGGTAGGTGTCTAGAAAGGTGTCAACGGGGTTACGCCTCTGGGAAAACGAGGTTTACATTAATTAGGTTCGTGCGAAAGCACGGGGGACCTCCTCAAAGTACGACACTGGCCTGGCTGAAAGATTGGCGAACTTGTAGTGTGTAATTAATCCGGCTAGTCTTTCCTTTTAGGGTTTGAAGGAAGATTTGATAAAAAGCAGTGGGAGCCATCCTGATTAGATAAAATAATAACCAATCTATTCTTGCAAGAGCGCACGCTGAGTGTTTTCTTCTCTCTCTCTCCAGGTAGCGACCATATCACGCCTTAATCAAGATAATAAAACGGATTATTGACCGAACCTGCTTGTTATACTGAGCTGGGGAACATTGGTTCCACTCCAACTTATAAGTGTTATAAGTTCGAGGAGCAGGAAATTGGGGAATACCAGAATTCCTATGCCGCCCAAACGAAGAGAGTGCATGCTGATGCATCATCTTCGGGTATGTTCATTATACAGAGAACTGTTTCTCAGTATCCTTTACGTCCTGGGTATGTGATACCAGATCAGGATCCCAGATATGTAATTTGTTACATAGGGCTACAGAAAGGTAGAGAACTGAGAACGGGTGATAAGTTTCATGAAGCAGAAAACGGGGCAAGAGTTGCAGCCAGGTCTGTTGGTCACTGTCACCCTGTATTACCAATACATTGATTCTGAACGAATGTTATTAGATACCGAACCTGATATACAAAATCATATCTGTCTCTTTATTAGTAAAGAAACGATTAAATTTTGTATTGTTGGATAATGTTTTGAACATTTCCTATATTAAAAGTTGATCGGTTCAGGCACGTTATCTAAAAGCATTGATGTTCTAAATCAAACTGCAGTTCTTAGTATATGGAACACACACAAGAGGAAGAGTTCAGAATTGAACGATTCCTTCTTGAGGTATTGTAGACTAGGTCAGATCAATATGACCCGACTAGCTAGAGTTACATAAAGATGCATATTTAAATTAGATTGAATTTACATCTTGTGAAACTCGCCAGTCATGTCACAAAGATATAATGACACCAGCTCTGTTTATTGGAAACAGAGAAAGAGTTAGTAAACTCTTGGGATGATACATGTTGATATATGTAGGTCCCCTGTCTACACATGCCAAGAATGGTTCTTTGTACTTCATTACGTTCTCTGATAATCTCTCAAGATTCAGACATATGTTCCTGTTGAAACACAAGTCTGAACCTTTTGAGATGTTCACAGAATATAAGTTAGAAGTAGAGAACCAATACGGGTATAAGTATTATGTCCTGTGATAAGATCAAGGAGGAGAATACTTGAGCACGGAATTCCTGGATTGTTCTAAAGGAGAATAAGATTCTCTCTCAGCATTACTCCTCCATATACAACATTGCAAGATGGTATATCGGGGTGGAGCAGATACACCCTATTTGATATGGTGTCCTCTATGATGAGTACTACTGAGTTACCTATTTCCTTTTGGGAGTTATGCACTTGAGAAGCTGCATACCTATTGAATAGGGTTCCAGTCAAATCAGTTGCCTACCATTTCATATGTGATATGGAAAGGGAAGCGCCCATATCTTAAGTTAGTTAAGATTTGGAGTTGTTCGGCCTATGTCTGAAAGCAAAATCCGGACAAGCTCGAGGCAAGGTCTGTAATGTAGAACTGGAAAGGTTCCAGCTATACAAACTACAGCTGATGATTTGATAGAACCAAAGGATTCAATAGTTACCAATGAACCTCAGCCTCTCCGCCGATCTAGTAGGGTTCCTCACCCACCTGAGAGATACTTCGATTTCTCTATGACAGTGGGAGCGAGGATTGCATCATGAGATGATGACCCAACTAGTTTCGAGCTGTCCATCGAGAGTAAGACTCTGTAAGAATGGCTGGATGCTTAGTGATCTGAGATGGAATCCATGTACACCAACAAAGTATGGACTTTGGTTGCTATATCTGAAGGGTTAAATCCCCATCAGGAGCAAGTATATCTTGAGAAGATTACTTGGTGTAGATCGAAAAGTTGAGACTTTCAAAGCTAGACTTGTTAAAGGTCTTCGTCATCAACCAGGCGTAGATAATGATGAAACCTTTTCCAGTACCTATGCTTAAGTCCATCCAGATACTACTTGCCACGGCTACATACCATGACTACGATATCTGGTGGTTGGGTGTCATGACAACTTTTCTAAATAATGTTTTGGAAGAGAGCGTCTATAAGTACACAGCCAAAGGGCCTCGTAGACAGTGGGAGCAGCGGAAACGTGTGCAAGATGCTTTATAAGTTAAAGCAGGCATCGCGGAGTTGGAACATCTGTTTTGATAGATAAGTCAAAGAGTTTGACATCATCAAAATGGTAGATGAACCTTGTATAAACAAAAAGGTAGTAGGGAGTATGGTGACGATCCTCGTAGAGTACGTGGATGACATACTCTTGATAGGGAAGGAGTTTCCTATGCTACGCTCGATCAATCTCCGCTTATCACTATAATTCTCCATATAGGATCAAAGTGATACCTCCTAAATCCTGGGTTTTGGATCTATGAGATAGATCTAAATGGATGTTAGGATTCTCACTAGTTGTAATGAGATGATATCAATTGATCCTGGGGAGAATCGCTGGAAGTTTTCCAGAGTGATAAGAACGACTGAATGTCAGTCACAGGCATTGTCTTTACCCTCAGTAAAGGGACGGTATGTTGGAAGAGTTCCAAGCTAGATACCGTGACATACTAGACGATAAAGGCAGGATACATCGCTATTTAAGATGCTACCAAAGAGGCAGTCTGGGTGTATATTGGTTCATGAGATGAACTACGTTCCAACCATTGTGAGACAATGGAGTTGTGGCTTATGCCAAGGAACGCCGGTCCCATCAGTGATCCAGACATATTCTAAGGCAGTGTCACCTGATCATGGAGATGGTTGATCTCCAGGGAGATCGAGGTTAGGAGAGTAGACTCAGAGGACAACACAGCGGATCCACTCACAAAGGCCTGGTCCCAGAGAGAGACTTTTATGGGATGGTTGAGTATGAGATACTGCAACCACTGCTACAGATGGCCCTAGTGCAAGTGGGAGATTGTTAGTTATATGTATGCCCTAGAGGCCATTACTGTACATAGGATGTATATTGTAGTGGATGCTGGGACATATATAGGGAGGACTTTCTTGCTCGACATGATAGTATGCTATCTGGTTGATCTTTACCTTAACGTGTATACTGATTGTCTCCCTGTTACATGTTGGTAAAGCCCTTAGGATCTGTACTTGACTACCTGGACTATGATGCGGATCATACTAGTGGGGACATGGTAGTCCATAAGTACATCATTCAAAGTCCCTAGTCGTGGGTGTATCGAGACGGGGCATCGATATACCAGAGTAGACTAGCGTTTACCTTCTCGACCCATACAGATGGGCGATGGATGATCCCATATCCATCGGTGTTTGACATCAGAGATGATATACGGATGCTCAGTAGAGACTGGGTACACTGGACGGACTCGCCGAGAACTCCCAGATGGTATTATACCTTACGTCAGATGGCAGTTCTCTGGTGACACTGGTACAGAGTAGTCTGTTGACCCGAGATCGTCATAGAGTCTTGTGTGGTTCCCACTGTGCTTTGATTTCCATCTTACCACGTCCAAGAGGGCGTGCAAAACGGTGGTTTTTGGGTACATTCCCGAGTCACATGGAGGCAATGAGCGATAGGAGGGGATTCGTCTCTCCCGGTATAGGGAGTTGATGTTGCGCTGTGTTCGATTGGCTATAACAGGAAATCCCTGGCCAGGGTTGCTGAGATTTACTGGTAAGTGTTACCAGTAGTTTCTCGAATTGTTATAGACCTCATATCGACACGACTTATCGAGCTATTGGGGTCTGACGTTTACCACCCCTAGGCGAGATATGCGACATATCAGACGATCAGACCGGACTGTACGGTAGTGTTACTGGTTGGATTCACAGGAGTATGAGCGAGCTTGCTCGTCGATCTTCTGATCGCTCAATACCCGGGTGGCCGTTACGTTTAGCGGACCGCTTGCGGCTTGTGGGTGCTTGATATGATCATCACCTGCTGCCGGCGTATTGACGAGTCTTTAGAGTCCTACATAGAGGTTTCCTGGCTCAAGCGAAACGAAATAGGAGCGCATATGAGATATGTGCGGGACCGAGAATAATGCGCGTATGTGATACCGTATTCCATTCTCGCGATGAATGTATCGAAAGGTTGTATGCGATATAACCAAGTTATCGAATCAAGGGTTGGTTCGATAAGCCGATACATAGAATACTAGTCGGTTATATGCGATATGACCGGATCGTTAAATCAAGTGTTGATTTAATGATTTAATGCATAATTATATATTTGACATATTACTTTGCATTAACTAGTATTGGTTCACTTTAAGATGGATTTTCTTACTCGGATGTGCGCATTGCATATGCGATATGATTTTGTGCACTTGCTTGTATCATGTTTGATGATGCATGCCTTTTGGTTAAGTGTAAAGAATTAAACCTTGGTTAATGAAATGGTTAGGGTTTACTTTTTCCTTATTCATTTTATTCATTTATTTATTCTTTTGTAAAAAGAAAAGCAAATGAGAAAATGGTGGCATGTTTTGTTTTGTTCATGAAGCTTCATGAAGACTTTGACCAAGTGACCATTTTGTCTCATGCTTAACCCTAACCATCCCACTAACCATGATTTATTCTCTACACTTGACCATGGTTTGGTTATGATAAGTATTCTTTTTATTTTCTATTCTAATTAACTTATCATATCATTATCTTCTTCTTCTTCATCTTCAACCTTGAAGAAAGCTTTCTACCAACAATGGTGGAATGTGAAAATGAGTGAGAAATCCAATTCTAAAGTGAACCCACTTCCTATTTCTTCATCCTCTTCCTCTTGCCAAGTAGTAGAGTGTGTTTCCTTCACAAGTTTTCATGGCTTGGTGAAGGTGGAGCTTGATCTAGCGATGCTTCGACGTAGATCATCTTCGGCACGTCGTCGATGACCTAGCCCGTCCATTCTCCGATGAAGCCGACACTAGAGCCCGGGGTTCGACTTGGACAGCGAGGTGACTTCATTGCGGAGCTATGGAGGTGGAGCACCGGATCTACAAAGGTTGTATTTCCGTATTCTAGTAGTTAAGTGTTAACTAGTTTGCTTTTTCGCCTAAACTTCTAGCCAACGATCCGTTCTAGGGTTTCTCGACACCATTAAATTTGAAATTGGCATGGTTGATGCCTTTTGAGACCTCTTGAGAGTGCCTAGGAACCCTACATCACTGACAGGCTCAGTAAGGTTTCGGGATGAGTTCGCTCATCGACGTCCCTTTTGGTCAATAGCTGGTGGCCCGTCACGTATTGGCTTATATCTCTGACGTGCTAGTGGTTAAATCCAAAACCATGGTGTTGACGAGTCTTTAGAGTCCCCCACATTCAGTTGCTCAAGTTTTCGGGCGAAACGCTGTAGAGGCCGTATGGAGATATGGCAGGGTTCGATCAGATACGTGCGGTATTGCACAGATCAAGATCGGACAGATAATACTAGCAGGCTTTGGTTTAAGCCGGATACTAGTATAGTACAGTATAGATTTTGTCTCATTGCATTTGTATTTCGATCGGAATACAGATGCAGGTGTGTATGCACAGTAGCGGGGTTTTTCCTGTAATTTATTACGGGACCAGTTTTCTGGAGTTGCCAGTTTGCTTTCCGTTTCGGCCATATTTCATTTGAATCTTTCAATGGCCGAAGTTTGGTGGAGGAGGGCTTATTTGCATTTGTGTAAATAAGCATTTATGGAGGAAGGTGATTGCATATTTTTGTATCATGATGGTGAACCATCCCTTGACCATTTGACTTCTTCGTCCATCATGGCTTGACTTTTATTTGACATGGTTTTTATGATGGTTGTGGTTGAGTGTGGTTTTTGTTTGGTGATCATGTTCTTTCATGATATCATTTGATTCCCTCATGCATTATTGTGTGGCCTCTCTCATTTTTGCTTTGACACTCACTCCATTCTGACTCTCCCAAGTGCCATGGCCGACCATTCCCTCTTGGGGCTGTCCAAATTTTGGATGTGGGAATTGTTGTTCTTTTCATGCCACAAAATTCCCAAGTTCATCAAAAATTCCACTAGTTCAATTCCTCCACCATTATGGCAACCTCCATGAACCCCAAAATGAGACATGATTCTACACACATTCTACAGCAAACCTTGGGCACGTCGGCTCGCCAACTTTGTGCCCGAGTTGCCTCGGTATAGAGGTGGGAGCCCGTAAAAGAAGCCGGCGACGTGGTGCCCTTTCCGGCGAGGAGGTGGAGACCGGACATTCCGCGGGAGATCGGGACGACGACGAGAAGACCGGAGGACACGGATCGCTCGGTATATCTCTCTTCCCCATCTTGTAGTTAGCTAGAACTAGTTAATGGCCCGATCCGGGTTTTAGTGCGCGGTGGTGCGGGTTTGAAAAATTAAAGTTAACCATCGCTTCCGCATTTGGCCTCGGGATGGAGGCCGGGGCGCCGCCGTGCACTTACAGTGGTATCAGAGCCTCGCCATTAACATAGTCTAGCCTTGTATAATATGTTTTACATTTCCGATCGAACAATTTTCCAAAAACCGTATTTTTCTTCACATCAGTTTTTGTCGAAATTTTTTGAAGTCCAAAAATTTTTCAGGTTGTTTCAGAATGATGTGTAGGACATTCTAAGAGTTCTGTGAAAATTTCGGCTCGTGAACAGTCCAAACCACCGCGGAACCGCAGCCAAACCCATGATTGGGCCGCGGTTCCGCCGCAACTTGAACTGTTCAGTTCCCCAAAATTCTACAGAATGCTCCTGAGTGGAAAATAGGTTTTCTGGAATGTTAATTTTTGGGCCCAGATTTCTTGATGTGCTACAGTAGTACTTGGGGGCCCACTTGGTAAATTTGATTGATCGGATATTTAAAACACATTAGTTCACAGTATTTACATTATATCTGCGACCGTGAATGTCACTTGATCGGTAAATCCTGTCTAACTGCTATAGCCCGGTTAGACGGATTTGCGAACGTGACCTTCACGTTGATGTTCTGTGTATTGCTGTGATGTTGCGGATTGGTCGTGGGGATAGCCTGGTTGCAGTGGTAGTACAGTTTTTGTTGTATTATGTACATTTGATATTGCGGGGCGAGCGTCCGACATGTGGACTGCCGTCACTGCCTGTTTGTATTATTATTTTGGGGCACGACCAGGTTGCGGTCGATGTACCCGTTGTATGTATATTTTTCTTTCTGTACTAGGATTGCCCCGCGGAGGGGTGCATGGATAGCCGGATTCTAGAGGGCAACAAGCCCGCATCTCATGGCATTGAGACGGAGGGGGCTTCACTATAGAATTGGCGGGCTATTCACCGCACTCGTAGGGGGTACAGGTTGACCTAGGAGGGGTGCCCAAGTTACCGGATTCTGTGAAGTGCTGGGTGGTCCATTCACGTTGCTGAAGAAGGCTGCCTCGCTTCAGGTTTTGGTGGGTAACTTGCCGCGCCCGTAGGGGTCTAGAATTTCATTGCACAGGCTATCCACACGACCAGGGGAACGTCGGGTTTCAGTAGTGGCTCTGTGAAACCCGGGGATCCCAGATATCTGTATTGTTCTGTGATGTTGTACATTTCTGTGATGTTGCATTTTATCACGCCTTAAGCGAATATAATATATTGGTATATATATTAGTAGATGTAGTATATGTTTTGCATCCGCGCTTGTCCAGTCCCCGCTCTGTCGTTACTTAGCTAACCTAACGGGTAAGGACGGGACCGAGTGGCGAATGTGGATGGCATATACGTACATCAGTATATTTTCGTTCTTTGTGGTGTGATCAATTGATGGGACTGCGTTGATTCGGATAAATGCAAGTAAAACAAACCTATTCTGATGTTGTTGGAACACTTTTCAAAAAGCTGTTATTGCAAGGACGTTCTCTTTTGTTTTGCATCGTGCTATTCAGTTGGAATATCCTGCTTCTCAGTCGACGAGGCAAGGGCCGAGATCCCTTCACCGGGAGTGACCCCTTAGAAAAAAAGTTTGTGTGAGGGCAATAACTTCACTATAGCCGATTACTTTTACTTTGCATCGTGGTATTCAGTTAGAATATCCTGCACCTCATTCTACAGGGAAAGAGCCGAGATCCCTTCGCCGGGAGTGACCTCTTTAGCAAAGGTTTTCGTCACTATATTTTTAAAAGCTATTCGTTCCTTCAACGATATCAAGTTCATTACGTTAAAGGTTTTCGCCAGAAACCATTCGTAGCCCTCCGTCGTTTCATATGGATAGTCAATAGTATTCAAGTTGTGTTTGTTGGCCAAAGTCAAGGCACAGTGTTTGGTAGCTGTTGGTTATTCATATGCAGCATAGATAGATGCGTTGGTTTGGAACAGTCGTACTGCCTTGTTGGCCAAAGTCAAGGGTAGGTACGGGTGGATTCATATTAACCTGGAGAATGACGGGTAGAACTTGACATGTGACTTATGATTTATTGGCCAAAGTCAACGTCATAAGAGCTTAGGGTAAAAATCATATCGGGAGTTTCTAAAGAAACTGAAACTTGCCAGATATGCACATACCTTCTGGAGTGTGATAGCGTGAGCGGATTCCGTCACGTTATCATGCGATGACAGTTGGATCCCGATTCCCACTGATGAGTTTGTTTACTCCTCGGGTGACCCCGACTAATTCTTCTTTTGGGTTTGGAGAAGAATTTGACGGTACAGTGGGAGGTTTCCAAATTAGATAAATTGGTAACCATTCTGATCTAGGTTAGAGTGCACGCTGAGTGTTTCTTTTCTCTCTCTCTTTGGCAGCGACCATTGACCCGACCCTAAGACTATGACTCAGTGACCAAGTTGACCGAACCTTCTTAAACACTGGCTTTTGGATTGTCAGAGTTGCAGACCTCATTGCCACTCCTACTTTTACCCTTTTCTCCAGGACACCCCGTATTACTACGAACGTCCACTTCCATTGGACAAAACCATCGTATCATTAGATACGAACTCGAAAGAATTTATTCGAGGATGGTTTCAGGTTCTGGAGAAAACGGATAGGACTATTCAGTTGTCTTTTCCTTTTACCTTCTCTCAGGTTGCGAGTACTCCTTGGTTTAGGAGATAGTACACCTACTACGCAAATTGGATAGTCTTCTTCCAAACCTTAAGCTGGTGCCGAACGGTGGGGAATGAAGAAAACCAAATAGCATAACAATGGTGTACAGAAGGTATTAAGTTAAGACAAAGCAAGGGATTAGTAAGAGGGCAAAGTAAATTGCAACTGACATTCACGACCAAACCAGGTATTTCATTACCACTCCTATTTCACCTTTGTATTTCTCCAGGACACTCCGTATCACTACGAAGATCCACAGTTTATTGGATACTCCATCGTATGGTTATATACGAACTCGAAAGGAACTTGTTCCAGTTTGGGGATGGATTCTGGTTCATGAGAAATAGGAATAAGGTTTATTCGGTTGTCTTTTATCTTCACCTTCTCTCGCATTGCGAGTGCTCCTAGGATTAGGTCAGTACACCCATTATGCTTATTGGATAGTCTTCTTCCAAACTATAAGCTGGTGCCGAACGGTAGGGAAGGAAGAAAACCATTTGGCCTAAGGGGTGTGCAGAAAGTAATGAATAAAGACATATAAAGGGATTTGGAAAGGTGGCAAAGAATTATACGGTTACAGTCGTGAATCTGGAAGAGGAATTACTAGGAATACCGGGATACCCCATCGAAACATTTCAATGTTTCAGTGTCACTGTATACTGTTAAAGGAAAACTGATTTCCCAATTAGTCTTTACTCCAGGGTATGTATTTACCAGGTATGATTCTCACGTCTGCATGGTTTTACAGATGATGTTTGAGAGTAGGTTAGTGGGAATTAGGTGATCATCCTCATTATATCGAGATTCGTTGTAATCGGTGATATTTGAGGAAGTCACCTGGGTTGTTTGCCGGACGGCGAATATTTGGTTTTGAATATCCGTTATAATGCACCAATTTCAAATTGATATATCTGTACGTCTATTTTTATAGAGTGAGATATACCTTTTTGAAATTATGTCGATGACATTTACCTGTATCAGTGGACGGTTAGGTAAGGAGTATTAAACAGCGGTGTAATTCTTCTTAAACATAAGTACAGTTTTCAACCTACGACACACGGTGAATGAGTTATCAGACTCAAGGGACTTATGCAGAGTATTGTATGTTGTCCAGTGTCCATCAGGACAGAGGGGTTGGTCCTCGTACTATATTCGGTTTACTTATGACTTCTCTAGTTTTTAGACAGGTGTTTCGTAGAAACACAGGGTCCAAATTTTGAGAAGTTATAGGTATTTGAATAAAGTAGAGAACCAGGTGTTGCAAGTATCGGGATTCTTCAAGTTGATCGAAGATGTAGATACTTGAGTATGGTATTCAGTTGATGGTAATGGTTAAGAGAACTTGTTTCTCTTTCAGGTTACTCATAATTGGAAGCATTCCTAAGTTGTGTAACGCTGATCGGCCTCTTTCCATTTAGTTAACATGCACTGGAGACAGCTGCATCATTTGAATCTGGTTCAACTAAATCAGTGCCTCTGCTTCTATATTGGATATAGAATAGTTCATATCTTAACGATGATGAGGTACGGAGAGTTGTCCGGCTTATGATTAAAACCAGACTTTGGATAACTCAAGGAACGTTTCTGTAATGGCTGTTTGTGGGTTGACCCAGGCTATGACGAGGGTTGACTTTCTACCATTTGGAAGATCAATAGTGATATTGTTCTAGACTCGTCACAGTTTCAAATAAAATGGATTTTTTCAGAAAACAGTAGTGGGAGTATGGTAGAACTGGAAGTGATTCCAGAACCACAAACGATTACTAAAGATTTCATAGGAACCTAAAGATTCAATCTGGCTTGACATTCCATTGGACACTCCGCAGATAAGGTGGGTAACTTCAGGCACCCGAGAGGAACTCTGGTAGCCTCAAGGACGGTGACAGGGAAGTTCTTGTTTACCACACTTGCCATTGCTGTTGTTCCAGATTATGAGACCCGGCAGGAGGATGAGTATAGCGTCGTTCTAAACTTGCTTTAGAAGTGTACGTTTATATGACTCTGCCAGAGGGTTGTCGTGGTCAGTGGGAGCAGCGGAAGCATGGTGGACAGGTAGCTTATGTCTATTTATAGACTAAAGCAGATGTAGCGGAGATATATCATCAATTTCTGATGTGACAGTCATAGATTTGACTTCATCAGAATAGGGGATGGATCTGTTGAGAAGGTAGTAGGGTGTGTTGTCATGGTATTTGGATGACATACACATAGTAGGAAGTGATATTCCTATACTACAATCGGTTACACTTTGGTCGTCACACAGTGGTTTCTCCACATGGGACTTGGACATTGTATCAGACATACTGGTTACTAGATCTATGGTTTTAGATCTAGATTTGGATGGTTTCCCAATCAGGGTACTTAGACAGCATTCTAAGAGTATTTAGAATGGACGACTCCTGGCACGGTAGTGTACCTGCAGGTGATGGAGTCACCCTCTCTAAAGGTGTCTTACAGACTAAAGGGGAGAGGGGTGTGCATGATTGGCAGATCACTTGCTCAGGCAATTGAGTCAATCATGAGATGTCAAGTACCACACCAGATGTTGTTCTTGCACTAGATGCAATAAGTTGATGTTGATCCAATCCTAGAGAAACAGTCGAAAGCAGTTTTAGAACATAAGTGGATGTTCTAGGGATATGATAACGACAGCCTCATTCGGGAGACAGTTATCATTCCAGGCTTCCAAGGTGACTTGGACGACAAGGAGGTTGTCAGAGTTATAGTTTTCCTTCTGACGAGGGGCAGTATTTTGGACAGATGGTCCAAGGCAATACTGAGGGAGGCATGGCGCAGGATACTGATTAAGTTCAGTTGACGATACAGTCTAAGAAGTTTGGATTTGGAGTTCATTTATGAGCTAGGTCCCATCAGACATCCAGACACATTCTAAGACAGGTATTGCTCATTTCGGGAGATGGTTTTCTCCGCGAACTTGAGATATAGAGAGACATAGAAAGAAAACTCAAAGCGGATCCACTCACTGAGGCTATTCCTCGAACGCAATAGTTTCGCAAACGAGCTTTGTGAGACTGACTAGTAGAGGAGTTGGGTGTTCGGTATCACACGGGCTGTGAGTATGCGACATCGCAATAATTAGTCTTGAGTGCAAGTGGGAGATTGTTGGAGATAGTGCCCTCAGAGTCAATTATTGGATCACAGGCACGTGATTGCAATGATTGAGAGAGGACCTATCCCGGTAAGATAGTCTTACTCAAGATGATAGTATGTTATCTGGTTTATCTTTATCATCGTGTACTGCTTTAGGTGACCTGACATGTCGCTATTACACGTTGATAGAGCCCCTAGGATTCTTGCTTGACCACCAGCAGTATGAGGGCGATCATATAAGTGGGAGCTGGGGTTTATAAGCACATACTTAAAAGGTC
Organism: Agapanthus africanus; assembly: GCA_030015575.1. Classification (NCBI taxonomy): domain Eukaryota; kingdom Viridiplantae; phylum Streptophyta; class Magnoliopsida; order Asparagales; family Amaryllidaceae; genus Agapanthus; species Agapanthus africanus. The sequence continues at coordinate 238,017,833 of CM057346.1, forward strand.
CCTAGTCGTGGGAGTTTCGAGACAGGGCATCGATACTCCAGAGTAGACTAGTGTATACAGTCGAGACCCCGACGAGGGGCGGTGGCCGGTCTCACAAGCCATTGGTGTCAGTTGGATCACCTAAGATGTATACAGGTGCTCATTGGGTTATGAGTACACCGGACAGGACTCGCCGGAAACATACTAGTTGGTCTTATACCTGATGTCAGATGGCAGTTCCCTGGTGACATGTGTACAGGTTAGTTCATCAACCTGAGGATCGTCATTTATCTCGTGAGAGTTCCCACTGTACTTTGTGTTGGAGATAGTGCCCTCAGAGTCAATTATTAGGTCACAGGTACGTGATTGTAATGATTGAGGGAGGACCTATCCCGGTAGGACAGTCTTACTCGAGATGATAGTATGCTATCTGGTTTACCTTTATCATCGTGTACTGCTTTAGGTGACATGACACGTCGCTATTACACGTTGATAGAGCCCCTAGGATTCTTGCTTGACCACCAGCAGTATGAGGGCGATCATATAAGTGGGAGCTGGGGGTCTACAAGCATATCCTTAAAAGGTCCCTAGTCGTGGGAGTTTCGAGACCGGGCATCGATACTCCATTAGTAGACTAGTGTATACAGTCGAGACCCCGACGAGGGGCGGTGGCCGGTCTCACAAGCCACTGGTGTCAGTTGGATCACCTAAGATGTATACAGGTGCTCATTGGGTTATGAGTACACCGGACAGGACTCGCCGGGAACATGCTAGTTGGTCATATACCAGACGTCAGATGGCAGTTCCCTGGTGACATGTGTGCAGGTTAGTTCATCGACCTGGGGATCGTCATTTGTCTCGTGTGAGTTCCCACTGTACTTTGATTACTACCCTACCACGGCTCAAAGGAGTCGTGCAAACAGGTTTTAGTTGGGTACAGTCCCGAGCCACATGGAGGCAGTGAGCGTATCTTCAGGGGTTCGTCTCTCCCGGTATTGGGGGTGAGGTCGTGCTGTGTCTAGGAGAGCCATTACACAAAGTCCTTGGCCAAGGCAAGGAGATTTACTGGTAGGTATTCCAGTAGTATCTCAGGGTGTTCTGGGCTACACTCCGACACGACTTGTACCGCTTTTGGGGGTCTGACTTTTACCAACCCCCTAGGCCCGCCATGCGATACTCATAGACGAACGGACCGGACTGCACGGATATTGTCACTGACAGGCTCAGTAGGGTGTCAGGATGAGTTTACTCATCGACGTCCCTTTTGGTCAATAGCTGGTGGCCCGTCACGTATTGGCTTATACCTCTGACGTGCTAGTGGTTAAATCCACAGCCATAGTATTGACGAGTCTTTAGAGTCCACCACACTTTCAGTTACTCAAGCTTTCGGGCGAAACACTGTAGAGGCCGTATGGAGATATGGCAGGGTCCAATCAGATACGTGCGGTATTGCACGGATCAGGATCGGACAGTTTGTACTGGTGGCCGTATAGTTATATATGGCAGGGTTCGATCTGATACGTGCGGTATTGCACGGATCAGGATCGAACGGATATTACTAGCCGGCTTTGGCTTAAGCCGGTCCTACTTTAGTACAGTGTAGATTTTGTCTCTTTGCATTTGTATCCGGTACGAATACAGATGCGGGTGTGTATGCACAGTATCGGGGTTTTCCTGTAATTTATTACGGGACCAGTTTTCTGGAGTTGCCAGTTTGCATTCCGTTCCGGCCGGTTTTCCTTTGTTCTTTCCCGGCCGGACTTTTTGATGGAGGGGTTAATTGCAAGTTTGCAATTAACTTTTTAATGAGGGGTTTCATGGATATTTCCTTTTGAAAAACCAAACACCTTTTTTCCACCCTCCTTTTGAGGCCGGCCACTTTGTGAATGTGCAGGGGACAAGCTTCATTTAATTTGATATGAAAGGATATGGGTTTTGGTTGAATTTATGAGATAGGATTTAATTTGATGGGGCCGGCCACTGTTTACAAGTATGGGGTGATTGATTAATTTCGTTGCCCAACCCCCCATGTGTTTTGCTAGTGCTTAATTAATATTAGGTTATTTTGTGCTATAAAGAGGTGGCAGGAGATTCTTCATGGTTAAGAGATTAATTTATTAGTAAACGGAGAATATATGTGAATGGATTTATAGATGGTGGATTAATTAATGAAGGGGGAAGCTTTGAGTTTAAAATGAGTGTGCAGGGGCTCATTTTTCTTGGACAGCAAGAAAGAGAGAGAGACTTCTTGCTTCATTTTTCATTCTCCAGTGAGCACCTAACTGGTGGCCGAGCTCCTTTGATGGCTTGCTCCATTTTCCTTCAAGCCTTCAAGAAAATTATTCTTGCACAAATTCCTCCATCATGGCAACTCCTCCAACCCCAAATGAGACTTGTTCACTACACATTCTACAGCAAATCTTGGGCGCGTCGGCTAGCCAACTTCGCGCCCGAGTTGCCTCGGTATTGAGGTGGGAGCCCGTAAAAGACGTAGGCGATGTGGTGCCCTTCCGGCGACGAGGTGGAGACCGGACATTCCGCGGGAGATCGGGACGACGACGAGAAGACCGGAGGACTTGGATCGTCGGTATATCTCTTCCCCTTCTCTTTGTAGTTAGCTAGATTTAGTTTAATGGCCCGATCCGGTTTTAGTGCGCGGTGGTGCCGTTTTGCCAAGTCCGCAAAAATTAAAGTTTATCACCGTTTCCGCGTTTGGCCGTCGGGTTGACGGCCGGGACGCCGCCGTGCACTTACAGTGGTATCAGAGCCTCGCCATTAACTTAGTCTAGCTTTGTGTAATGTGTTTGCATTTCCGATCGATCAAAAAGTTCCAAAACCCGTATTGCCTTCGCATCAGTTTCTGTCGAATTTTTTTTGGAGTCCAAAAATTTTTCAGGTTGTCTCAGAGTGATGTGCAGGGAATTTTAAGGTCACTGTAAAAATTTGGTTCAACGATCTCATTATACCGCCGCGGAAGGGCGGCCAAACCCCTGCTTTGGCCGCGCTTCCGCCGCGGATGTAACTGTTCACCCCTCCAAATTTTTGCAGTGTGTTCCTGAATTATAAATGTGGTTTTTGGAATATTAAAATTGGGCCCAGGTTTTCTGTGGTTGCTACAGTTTTGTTTGGGGGCCCACTTGTTAATGTTTAATCAATCGGAAAATTTTAAACACATTTTTCACAGTATTTACATTATATCTGCGACCGTGAATGTCACTCGATCGGTAAATCCCGTCTAACTGCTATAGCCCGGTTAGACGGATTTGCGAACGTGACCTTCACGTTGATGTTCTGTGTTTTTGCTGTGATGTTGCGGATCGGTCGTGGGGGATAGCCTGGATGCAATGCTAGTACAGTGTTGTTGTATTATGTACATTTGATATTGCGGGGCGAGCGTCCGACATGTGGACTGCCGTCACTGCCTGTTTGTATTATTCTTTTGGGGCACGACCTGGTTGCGGTCGATGTACCCGGTGTATGTATATTTTACTTTCTGTACTAGGGTTACCCCGCGGAGGGGTGCACGGATAGCCGGGTTCTAGAGGGCAACGGGCCCGCATCTCAGGGCATTGAGACGGAGGGGGCTTCAGTCTGGAATTGGCGGGCTATTCGCCGCACTCGTAAGGGGTACAGGTCGACCCAGGAGGGGTGCCCAAGTTACCGGATTCCGTGAAGTGCTGGGTGGTCCATTCACGGCGCTGAAGGGGGCTGCCTCGCTTCAGGTTTTGGCGGGTGACTTGCCGCGCCCGTAGGGGTCTAGGATTTCATTGCACAGGCTATCCACACGACCAGGGGAACGTCGGGTTTCAGTAGTGGCTCTGTGAAACCCGGGGATCCCAGATATCTGTATTGTTCTGTGATGCTGTACATTTCTGTGATGTTGCATTTTTATTCACGCCTTGAGCGAAATACTATATATATTAGTAGATGTTGTATATGTTTTTCATCCGCGCTAGTCCAGTCCCCGCTCTGCCGTTAGTAAGCTAACCTAACGGGTGATAACGGGACCCAGTGGCGAATGCGGATGGCATATACGTACGTCAGTATATTTTCGTTCTTTGTGGTGTGATCAATTGATGGGACTGCGTTGATTCGGATCAATGCAAGTTAAAAACCAACCTAATCTGATGTTGTTGGAACACTTTTTCAAAAAGCTGTTATTGCAAGGACATTCACTTTTGTTTTGCATCGTGGTATTCATTGGAATATCCTGCTCCTCAGTCGACGAGGCAAGGGCCGAGATCCCTTCACCGGGAATGACCCCTTGGACAGAAGTTTGCGTCAGGGCATTAACTTCACTATAGCCGATTACTTTTTCTTTGCATCGCGGTATTCAGTTGGAATATCCTGCACCCCATTCTATGGGGAAAGAGCCGAGATCCCTTCACCGGGAGTGACCTCTTTAGTAAAGGTTCTCATCACTATATTTTCTAAAAAGCTATCCGTTCCTTCAACGATATCAAGTTCATTACGTTAAAGGTTTTCGCCAGAAACCATTCGTAGCCCTCCATCATTTCAGTTAAATATTCGGTAGTATTCAAGCTATGTATTTTGACCTCACGCCAAGGCATAGTGTTTGGTAGTTGCCGGGTATTTATCTGTTGCATAGATAGATGCGTTGGTTTGGGACAGTCGTACTACTATTTTGGCCTACGTCAAGGGTATGTACGGGTGGGTTCAAATTAACCTGGACAATGATGGGTAGAACTTGACATGTGACTTATGATATTTTGACCTCACGCCAAGGTCATAAGAGCATGGGGTAAAAATCTAATCGGGAGTTTCAAAAGAACTGAAACTTGCCATATATGCGCATACCTTCTGGAGTGTGATACCGTGAGCGGATTCCGTCACGTTATCATACGATGAGAGTTGGATCCCGATTCCCACTGATGAGTTAGTTTACTCCTCGGGTGACCCCGACTAATTCTTCTTTCAGGTTTGGAGGAGAGTTTGAGGTGCAGTGGGAGGTTTCCAGATTAGATAAATTGGTAACCATTCTGATCTTGGTTAGAGTGCACGCTGAGTGTTTCTTTTCTCTCTCTCTCTGGCTGCGACCATTGACCCGACCCTAAGACTATGACTCAGAGACCAAGTTGACCGAACCTTCTTTACACTGGCTTTTGGATTGTCAGAGTTGCAGACCTCATTGCCACTCCTACTTTTACCCTTTTCTCCGGGACACCCCGTATTACTGCGAACGTCCACTTCCATTGGACAAAACCATCGTATGGTTAGATACGAACTCGAAGGAATTATTCGAGGATGGTTTCTGGTTCTGGAGAAAACGGATAGGATTATTCAGTTGTCTTTTCCCTTTTACCTTCTCTCAAGTTGTGAGTACTCCTTGGTTTAGGAGATAGTACACCTATTATGCAAATTGGATAGTCTTCTTCCAAACCTTAGGCTGGTGCCGACCGGTAGGGAATGAAGAAAACCAATTAGCCTAAATGGTGTGCAGAAGGTATTAAGATTAAGACAAAGCAAGGGATTAGTAAGAGGGCAAAGTAAATTGCGACTGATATTCACGACCAAACCAAGTATTTCTTCGCCAATCCTAAATCACCTTTGTATTTCTCCAGGACACTCCGTATCACTACGAAGATCCACAGTTTATTGGATACTCCATCGTATGGTTATATACGAACTCGAAAGGAACTTGTTCCAGTTCGGGGATGGATTCTGGTTCAGGAGAAATAGGAATAAGGTTTATTCGGTTGTCTTTTATCTTCACCTTTTCTCGCATTGCGAGTGCTCCTAGGATTAGGACAGTACACCCTTTATGCTTATTGGATAGTCTTCTTCCAAACCATAGGCAGGTGCCGAACGGTAGGGAAGGAAGAAAACCAATTGGCCTAAAAGGGTGTGCAGAAGGTAATGACTAAAGACATATAAAGGGATTTGGAGAGGTGGCAAAGAATTATACGGTTATAGTTGTGAATCTGGATAATGGTAGAGGCATTACTAGGAATACCGGGATACCCCAACGAAACATTTCAATGTTTCAGTTCAACTGTGTATTGTTAAAAGAAAACTGATTTCCTGATTAGACACTTGCTCCAGGGTATGTATTTACCAGGTTTGATTCTCACATCTGTATGGTTTTACAGATGATGAGTGGGAGTAAGTTATTGGGAATTGGGTGATCATCCTCATTATATCGGGATTCGTTGTAATCGGTGATATTTGAGGAAATCACCTGGGCTGTTTGCCGGTCGGCAAATATTTGGTTTTGAATATCCGCTTTTATGCACCAATTTCAAATTGATATATCTGTACGTCTATATTCATAGAGTGAGATATACCTTTATGAAATTATGTCTACGACATTTACCTATATCAGTGGATGGTTAGGTAAGGAGCATTGAACAGCGGTGTAATTCTTCTTAACCATAAGTACAGTTTTCTACCTACGACACACAGTGATAGAGTTGTTAGACTCAGCGGACTTATACAGAGTATTGTATGTTGTCCAGTGTCCATCAGGACAGAGGGCTTGGTCCTCATACTATATTCTGTTTACTTTTAACTTCTCTAGTTCTTAGACATGTGTTTCGTAGAAACACAGGGTCTAAGTTTTGAGGAGTTATAGGTATTTGAATAGAGTAGGGAACCAGGTGTAGCAAATATCGGGATTCTTCAAAGTGATCGAAGATGTAGATACTTGTGTATGGTATTCAGTTGATAGTAATGATAAAGAGAAATTGCTTCTCCTTCAGGTTACTCATAATTGGAAGCATTCCTAAGTTGAGTAACGCTGATCAGCCTCCTTCCATTTAGTTGACATGCACTGGAGACAGTTGCATGATTTGAATCTGATTTGACATTCCATTGGCCACTCCGCAGTTAAGGTGGGTAACTTCAGGCACCCGAGAGGTACTCCGGTAGCCTCAAGGACGGTGACAGGAAAGTTCTGGTTTACCCACAATTGCCATTGCTGTTGTTCCAGGTTGCGAGACCCGGCAGGAGGATGAGTATAGCGTCGTTCTAAACTAGTTTTAGAAGTGCACGTCTATATGACTCTGCCAGAGGGTTGTCGTAGTCAGTGGGAGCAGCGAAAGCATTGGTGGACATCAGGCTTGTGTCTATTTATAGACTAAAGCAGATATAGCGGAGATTGATCATCTATTTCTGACGTGACAGTCATGGATTTGACTTCATCAGAATAGGGGATGGATCTGTTGAGAAGGTAGTAGGGTGTGATATCCTGGTATTTGGATGACATACACAGAGTAGGAAAAGAAACTCCTACACTACGATCGGTTATACTTTGGTCGTCACACAGTTGTTTCTCCACAAAGGAAATGGATTCTATATCAGACATACTGGTTACTAGATCTATGGTTTTAGATATAGATTTGGGTGGTTTCCCAATCAGGGTACTTGACAGCATTCTAAGAGTATTTAGGATGGACGACTCCTGGCACGGTAGTGTACCTGCAGGTAATGGAGTTCACCCTCTCCAAAGGTGTCTTACAGACTAAAGGGGAGAGGGACGTGCATGATTGGCAGATCACTTGCTTAGGCAATTGAGTCAATCATGAGATGTCAAGTACCACACCAGATGTTGTTCTTGCACTAGATGCAATAAGTTGGAGAAACAGTCGGAAGCAGTTTTAGAACATAAGTGGATGTTCTAGGGAGATGATAACGACAGCCTCATTCAGGAGACAGTTATCATTCCAGGCTTCCAAGGTGACATGGACGACAAGGAGGTTGTCAGAGTTATAGTTTTCCATCTCATGAGGGGCAGTATTTTGGACAGGTGGTCCAAGGAAATACTGAGGGATGCATGGCGCGCAGGATACTGATTAAGTTCAGTTGACGATACAGTCTAAGAAGTTTGGATTTGGAGTTCATTTATGAGCTAGGTCCCATCAGACATCCAGACACATTCTAAGACAGGTATTGCTCATTTCGGGAGATGGGTTTCTCCGCGAACATGAGATATAGAGAGACATAGAAAGAAACAACTAAGCGGATCCACTCACTGAGGCTATTCCTCGAACGCAATAGTTCCGCAAACGAGCTTTGTGAGACTGACTAGTAGAGGAGTTGGATGTTCGGTATCACACGGGCTGTGAGTATGCGACATGGCAATAATTAGCCTTGAGTGCAAGTGGGAGATTGTTGGAGATAGTGCCCTCAGAGTCAATTATTAGGTCACAGGTACGTGATTGTAATGATTGAGGGAGGACCTATCCCGGTAGGACAGTCTTACTCGAGATGATAGTATGCTATCTGGTTTACCTTTATCATCGTGTACTGCTTTAGGTGACATGACACGTCGCTATTACACGTTGATAGAGCCCCTAGGATTCTTGCTTGACCACCAGCAGTATGAGGGCGATCATATAAGTGGGAGCTGGGGGTCTACAAGCATATCCTTAAAAGGTCCCTAGTCGTGGGAGTTTCGAGACCGGGCATCGATACTCCATTAGTAGACTAGTGTATACAGTCGAGACCCCGACGAGGGGCGGTGGCCGGTCTCACAAGCCACTGGTGTCAGTTGGATCACCTAAGATGTATACAGGTGCTCATTGGGTTATGAGTACACCGGACAGGACTCGCCGGGAACATGCTAGTTGGTCATATACCAGACGTCAGATGGCAGTTCCCTGGTGACATGTGTGCAGGTTAGTTCATCGACCTGGGGATCGTCATTTGTCTCGTGTGAGTTCCCACTGTACTTTGATTACTACCCTACCATGGCTCAAAGGAGTCGTGCAAACAGGTTTTAGTTGGGTACAGTCCCGAGCCACATGGAGGCAGTGAGCGTATCTTCAGGGGTTCGTCTCTCCCGGTATTGGGGGTGAGGTCGTGCTGTGTCTAGGAGAGCCATTACACAAAGTCCTTGGCCAAGGCAAGGAGATTTACTGGTAGGTATTCCAGTAGTATCTCAGGGTGTTCTGGGCTACACTCCGACACGACTTGTACCGCTTTTGGGGGTCTGACTTTTACCAACCCCCTAGGCCCGCCATGCGATACTCATAGACGAACGGACCGGACTGCACGGATATTGTCACTGACAGGCTCAGTAGGGTGTCAGGATGAGTTTACTCATCGACGTCCCTTTTGGTCAATAGCTGGTGGCCCGTCACGTATTGGCTTATACCTCTGACGTGCTAGTGGTTAAATCCACAGCCATAGTATTGACGAGTCTTTAGAGTCCACCACACTTTCAGTTACTCAAGCTTTCGGGCGAAACACTGTAGAGGCCGTATGGAGATATGGCAGGGTCCGATCAGATACGTGCGGTATTGCACGGATCAGGATCGGACAGTTTGTACTGGTGGCCGTATAGTTATATATGGCAGGGTTCGATCTGATACGTGCGGTATTGCACGGATCAGGATCGAACGGATATTACTAGCCGGCTTTGGCTTAAGCCGGTCCTAGTTTAGTACAGTGTAGATTTTGTCTCTTTGCATTTGTATCCGGTACGAATACAGATGCGGGTGTGTATGCACAGTATCGGGGTTTTCCTGTAATTTATTACGGGACCAGTTTTCTGGAGTTGCCAGTTTGCATTCCGTTCCGGCCGGTTTTCCTTTGTTCTTTCCCGGCCGGACTTTTTGATGGAGGGGTTAATTGCAAGTTTGCAATTAACTTTTTAATGAGGGGTTTCATGCATATTTCCTTTTGAAAAACCAAACACCTTTTTTCCACCCTCCTTTTGAGGCCGGCCACTTTGTGAATGTGCAGGGGACAAGCTTCATTTAATTTGATATGAAAGGATATGGGTTTTGGTTGAATTTATGAGATAGTATTTAATTTGATGGGGCCGGCCACTGTTTACAAGTATGGGGTGATTGATTAATTTCGTTGCCCAACCCCCCATGTGTTTTGCTAGTGCTTAATTAATATTAGGTTATTTTGTGCTATAAAGAGGTGGCAGGAGATTCTTCATGGTTAAGAGATTAATTTATTAGTAAAGGGAGAATATATGTGAATGGATTTATAGATGGTGGATTAATTAATGAAGGGGGAAGCTTTGAGTTTAAAATGAGTGTGCAGGGGCTCATTTTTCTTGGACAGCAAGAAAGAGAGAGAGACTTCTTGCTTCATTTTTCATTCTCCAGTGAGCACCTAACTGGTGGCCGAGCTCCTTTGATGGCTTGCTCCATTTTCCTTCAAGCCTTCAAGAAAATTATTCTTGCACAAATTCCTCCATCATGGCAACTCCTCCAACCCCAAATGAGACTTGTTCACTACATATTCTACAGCAAATCTTGGGCGCGTCGGCTAGCCAACTTCGCGCCCGAGTTGCCTCGGTGTTGAGGTGGGAGCCCGTAAAAGACGTAGGCGATGTGGTGCCCTTCCGGCGACGAGGTGGAGACCAGACATTCCGCGGGAGATCGGGACGACGACGAGAAGACCGGAGGACTTGGATCGCCGGTATATCTCTTCCCCTTCTCTTTGTAGTTAGCTAGATTTAGTTTAATGGCCCGATCCGGTTTTAGTGCGCGGTGGTGCCGTTTTGCCAAGTCCGCAAAAATTAAAGTTTATCACCGTTTCCGCGTTTGGCCGTCGGGTTGACGGCCGGGACGCCGCCGTGCACTTACACTTTGATTACTACCCTACCACGCTCAAAGGAGACGTGCAAACAGGTTTTTGTTGGGTACAGTCCCGAGCCACATGGAGGCAGTGAGCGGATCTTCAGGGGTTCGTCTCTCCCGGTATTGGGGGTGAGGTCGTGCTGTGTCTAGGAGAGCCATTACACAAAGCCCTCGGCCGAGGCAGAAGATTTACTAGTAGGTATTCCAGTAGTATTTCAGGGTGTTCTGGGCTACACTCCGACACGACTTGTACCGCTTTTGGGGGTCTGACTTTTACCAACCCCCTAGGCCCGCCATGCGATGCTCATAGACGAACGGGCCGGACTGTACGGATATTGTCACCGACAGGCTCAGTAGAGTGTCAGGATGAGTTCGCTCATCGACGTCCCTTTTGGTCAATAGCTGGTGGCCCGTCACGTCTTGGCTTATACCTCTGACGAGCTAGTGGTTAAATCCACAACCATGGTGTTGACGAGTCTTTAGAGTCCCCCACATTCAGTTGCTTAAGTTTTCGGGCGAAACGCTGTAGAGGCCGTATGAAGATATGGCAGGGTTCGATCAGATACGTGCGGTATTGCACAGATCAAGATCGGACAGATAATACTGATAGGCTTTGGTTTAAGCCGGATACTAGTATAGTACAGTGTAGATTTTGTCTCATTGCATTTGTATTTCGGTCGGAATAAAGATGCAGGTGTGTATGCACGGTAGCGGGGTTTTTCCTGTAATTTATTACGGGACCAGTTTTCTGGAGTTGCCAGTTTGCTTTCCGTTTCGGCCATATTTCATTTTTATCTTTCAATGGCCGAAGTTTGGTGGAGGAGGGCTTATTTGCATTTTTGCAAATAAGCATTTGTGGAGGAAGGGGATTGCATATTTTTGTATCATGATGGTGAACTATCCCTTGACCATTTGACTTCTTCATCCATCATGGCTTGACTTTTATATGACATGGTTTTTATGATGGTTGTGGTTGAGTGTGGTTTTTGTTTGGTGATCATGTTCTTTCATGATATCATTTGATTCCCTCATGCATTATTGCGTGGCCTCTCTCATTTTTGCTTTGACACTCACTCCATTCTCACTCTCCCAAGTGCCATGGCCGGCCATTCCCTCTTGGGGCTGTCCAAATTTTGGATGTGGGAATTGTTGTTCTTTTCATGCCACAAAATTCCCAAGATCATCAAAAATTCCACTGGTTCAATTCCTCCACCATTATGGCAACCTCCATGAACGCCAAAATGAGACAAGGTTCTACACACATTCTACAGCAAACCTTGGGCACGTCGGCTCGCCAACTTCATGCCCGTGTTGCCTCGGTATAGAGGTGGGAGCTCGTAAAAGAAGCCGGCGACGTGGTGCCCTTTCCGGCGAGGAGGTGGAGACCGGACATTCCGCGGGAGATCGGACGACGACGAGAAGACCCGAGGACACGGATCGCTCGGTATATCTCTCTTCCCCATCTTGTAGTTAGCTAGAACTAGTTAATGGCCCGATCCGGGTTTTAGTGCGCGGTGGTGCCGGTTTGAAAAATTAAAGTTAACCATCGCTTCCGCATTTGGCCTCGGGATGGAGGCCGGGGCGCCGCCGTGCACTTACACCCATATCTTAACTCTTTTAAGATATGGTCTCTTCCCATTCCATATCTCATATGGTATGGTAGGTACAGATTTAGATGGAACTAGATTCAATAGGTATGCTGCTGTTTCAAGTGCATACCCCCAGAAGGAAATAGGTAACTCAGCTGTGCTCATCATAGAGCGCACCATATCTAATAGGGTGCAGTTCCTCCGTTCCGATACACCGTTGTGATGTGGTGTATATGGAGGAGTCAGCTGAGAGAGAATCCCATTCTCTTTTAGGAAGTCCAGGAATTCATTGCTCAAGTATTCACCTCCTCGATTAGATCGAAGGATTTTAATACTTTTTCCGGTTTGGTTCTCGACTTCTTGTTTATATTTTCTAAATTTCTCAAAAGCTTCTGATTTGTGTTTCATCAGGAACACATATCCGAATCTAGAGAGATCGTCAGTGAATGTAATGAAGTACGAAGAACCATCTCTGGCATGTGTAGACATGGGACCGCATACAACACTATGTATCAGTCCCAAGAGTTCGGTAACTCTTTCTCCGTGTCCCGTAAACGGAGTTTTGGTCATCTGGCCTTTGAGACATGACAAGAAAGTATCATAAGATGAAAATTCAAACGGATTTCAATATCCATCCTTATGCAATTTAGCTAGTCGTGTCGCATTGATGTGACCCAGTCTATAATGCCACAAGAAGGATTCGTTCACTTCTGAACTCTTCCTCTTGTGTGTGTTTGTTATGCTCAGAACTGTTGATTGATTTAGAACATAAATGCCATTGCACAACGTGCCTGATCCAACCAACCTTTGGTTCAAAAAATGTTCATAACATTATCCTGTAATACAAAATTATATCACTCTTTACTTAGTAAAGAAACCGATATAACTTTGCATATCAGGTTCGGCAAGTAATAGCATTCGTTCAGAACTAATGTATTACCTGTTGGCAATACAAGGTGATATTCCCCGACAGTTTTAGCTGCAACCATTGCACCATTTCCAACCCTTATGTCTTTATCACCTTCTCCAAGTTCTCTACCTTTCATAAGCCCATGTAACTGATTACATATATGGGATCCTGACCCGGTATCTAATACCCAGGATGTAGAGCAAATGGAGAAACAGTTCTCCGTAACGAACACACCCGAAGAAAATGCATCAACATGTACTTTCTTCATTCGGGTGGCATGGGAATCCTGGTATTCCCCTATATCCAGTTCAGTCCTATAACTCTTATAAGAATGAACGGAACCAACGTTCCCCAGCACAGTATAACATGCGGGTTCGGTCAATACATCCATATTATTATCTTGATTAAGGCATGAAATGGTCGCTACCTGGAGTGAGAGAGAAGAAAACACTTTAGCGTATCCTCTTGCAAGATCAGATTGGTTATTATTTTATCTAATCAGGATGGCTCCCACTGTTTTTTTATCAAATCTTCCTTCAAACCCAAAAAGGAAAGACTAGCCGGGATTAATTACACCCTACAACTTCGCCAATCTTTCAGCCAGGCCAGTGTCGGTACTTTGAGGGAGGTTCCCCGTGCTTTCGCATGGACCTAATTAAAGTAAACCTCGTTTTCCCAGAGGCGTAACCCCGTTGACACCTTTCTAGACACCTACTTGATCGGCTAATTGTCCTGTGTAAAACTCTCCCAGGAGTAACAATTACTCGCAGTGGGTATCGGGATCCAACTATCTCATAGAAGGTATGCAATCTCATTGCAAATCTCAACACTTGAAATTCCCGATAATATTTTTCCCCAAACGATCTATGACCTTGACAAGGTCAACAAACCATAGACCGTAAGTCAAATTCAACCCGTCATTTCTTGAATGAATTAAACCCACCCGCACGACCCTTGACAAGGTCAACAAGGCCGTACGACTACCCTAATCCAATCTGCATCATATGCATAAGCAGATAAATACTGGTCATCTACCGCACACTGCGCTTTGACAAGGTCAACAAACGCAGAACGAATACTAAGCACGACTTATCTGAAATGACGGAGGGCTACGACAGGTTTTTCTGAAAACCTATTGCGTAATGAACTTGATATCGTTGTAGAATCGAGTGAAATTTTGAAATGGAGTGATTTTGAGGCTTTCATTAGTTTTGCTAAAGAGGTCACTCCCGGTGAAGGGATCTCGGCTTTTTCCTCCTCGAATAAGGTGCAGGATATATCATATATATCTCTATGCAAAGCAAAACTCCAAAAGCAGTGAAAAGTCAAACCGAGTATTGTAGCCTCTGCCAGTTTTGCTAAAGAGGTCACTCCCGGTGAAGGGATCTCGGCTCTTTCCCCATCGAATAAGGTGTAGGGTATATTATATATACCGCTATGCAAAGCAAAACTGTAGCTACCTTTTTATTTGAAAATTTTGATTCTACAACATCTTTTAGGTTTCTTTTCTTTCATTAATCACATTAATGAAGTCCCATCATTTAAGTCACCTAAACATCACAGATAAATACGACGTACACTTATGCCATCCGCATTCGCCTCGATGTCCCCTCGTGCACCGTTAGGTTAGGTAACTAACGGCAGAGCGGGGCAGGGCTAGCACGGGTGTAAAACATAAGTAACATCTATATAAAATATCCTATATACTATATATAGTATCTATCACAGCACATCACTTGATCACATCACAGATATCGCAGCAGAAGAAACATATGAAACATTGGCTATACTAGGACGTCCGTGTTTTATTTTGAGCCTCTATAAAGCACGGATTCCACGGTCGTGATGAATAGCCAAACCGACACCCCTAGACCCCTACGAGAGCGGCAAGCAACCCTACCAATTCTAGAGTTTGGAGACCCGGACTCGACTCCTCGAGTTCGTCTCCCATTGGACTCTAGAACCCGGTTACTTGTGCTCTCCTCCTTGGGTCTATCCTAGTGCCGAAAAGTAAATAATATATAAATGGTGACATCAAGCTCAACCCGGAAGTGCCACAATAAAAGAATATTACAAACATTTAATTTTACATGAATGAAAATAAAAACTCTCATCTCACAAAAAAAAAACCCGGCTATTCAGAACGCGACGATCCAATATAACATATCCAGCAACACAGAACATCACGTCATCAACGTAAGTAAATATGCACATCCCAATTGTCGTTGACATATAGCAACGAAACCGGCGATATCACATATTACACTTACGGTCACAGAAAAGAAAATGTAAAACTACAACATTTGGAATCCACAAGCTCTTTAGACATCGTAAATCTGAAATATCACATACTTCGCATTTCATGCCTAATCGTATGAATTCCACATATTGTATCACATTCCAGATAAATAGACAGTATTAAACTTTCCGACCGGATCTTCAAACACCCAAGATTTCCTAAATAGCTCATCACTTTAGTGGGGTTCAAAAATTCCAGAATACGTCACAGTAGCAACGGTCCAGCCATAGAAGGGTCAAGCCAACGCCTCACATGTGGCACGCCGTACTACCCCAAACCTTAAGGTTCAAAAGGCAGTTCAAGACGGTCACGTAATCGAGTTAAGGTTTGTTGTCTTCTAAAGGGTCCATCACATTCTTTGCACATTTTTCCGAAAGATTTAAACCCGATAAAAATTCAACACTTGAAAATTTTTCGTGCTGGGAAAAATTGAGTTAATGATCTTCGTTCGAACATTTTAATACTTTCTAAATTATCCGGAAAACAATAACGAATTTAAAATTCCCGACCGAATCGACGATTACAAAATAAACCCCTGAATACTCAACACTTGAGTCAAATTTAAAATACCCATAAAAATCTAACAGCAGAATTAAACATTACTGTGCAAACACAAAATACCAATGTCACCCAACTGCCGCGGTTCCGCAGCACAAGCAGGGATTTTCCGCGGAACCGTGGTCGTCCGTACGATTCAGGTGCTCGTTTTGCACATTAATGCTTAAAAAACCTTGCTGAATTTTTTAGGTATTTTTAATACAGAAAATACACAGTTTTGAAAAAATGTACAGAGAGGGGGTTAACATTGAGGTTTTCGGGTTCAATCGGGGTTTTAACTTCGTTGACGCATCGCCTAATACTCTAGCTAGGCTCTGATACCACTGTAGGGTTACTAGGCACACTAACAAGGCTCTACAAAGCATCGACCATGCCAAAATTAAATTTTTATGTGCCGAGCAACCCTAAGCAAGATCGTGTACTAGAGATTAGGCGAATCTAAGGGCAAGTAAACAACTTTACTCTAAAAGGAACACGAAATACAACCTTTGTAGATCGGTCCTTCACTTCATTTGCCCCTAGTTGAAGTCCCTTCGCTGCAATCAAGGTTCTCCCGGGCTCTTGCATGGCTTCACGACGCGAAGGATGCGACCTTGCTTGAAGTCTCCGAGGCCAAAGATGATCTACGTCGAGTGAATTCCGACTCAAGCTCCTACTTCACTAACTAGAGAATTAGTGAAGTAAACACCCTAAACTAAAGTGCTAGCCTAGTAGAGGATGGAGAAATAGGAAGTGGGTTCTCTTTAGAATTTTGTTTCCCACAAAGTTTCACTCTTTTTTCAAAACCCTAGTTTGCTTTTTCTTTTGTTCAATGAAGAAGAAGATGAACAAAAGAAAGTGAAGAGGATAATGATCAAGTGTAGTGAGCTAACCATGGTGAGTGAGTATCATATACTAACTCTTGTAGAGACATTACCATGGATAAGTGTTAATGTTAGGTCAAAACCTAAAGTAAAAACAAATTTAGTGGACATTAGTCAATGCATCCACAAGCTTCCACAAGCATCTTGCATTTTCTAATTAACGACTAATTTTTTAATTACTTTTAAACGTTAAAACCCAACATAACAAATAGCATGGTGTATGTCTTGTACACCCATGTCAAGTGTATCATCAACCATGATACAATAAAAGAAAACACAATTTTAATATATATCATATATACAATAAAGTTGTGCTCATGTGAGAAAAACCCTAAAGTGAACAAGTGTTAGTAAATGTAAACTAATATATCTAATATACAATTATACACTTAATTATTAAATCAACACTTGACTTAATAATCTGGTCATATCTCATATAACCGACTAACATTCATCGTATCGACTTATCGAATCAACACTTGTTTCGATAACCCAGCTATATCACATATAACCGACCGATACTAAAAGTCGCGAGAATTGAATACGGTATCTCATACACGCATTAATCTCGGTCTCGCACATATCACATACGTGCTCCTATTTCGTTTTGCCTGAGACAGTAAAACCTCTGTGTAGAACTCTAAAGACTCGTCAATACGCCGGCAGTAGGTGATAATCACATCAAGCACCCACAAGCCGTCAGCGGTACTAGCTGGATGTAACGGCTACCCGGGTATTGAGCGATCAGAAGATCAGCAAGCAAACCCGCTCCAACTCATGTTAAAGCCTGCCAGTAACACTTCCCGTACAGTCCGGTCTCCTCGTCTGATATGTCGCATATCAAGTATAGGGGTGGTAAACGTCAGACCCCAATAACCGATAAGTCGTGACAATGTGAGGCTCATAACGGGTCGAGAAACTACTGGTAACACTTACCAGTAAATCTCTGAATCGGCCCTGGCCAGTGACTTCCCTGTTACGGCCAATCGAGCACTGCGCAACATCAATCCCCAATACCGGGATAGACGAAACCTCTCCTATCGCTCATTGCCTCAATGTGACTCGGGACGGTACCCAAAAACCACCGTTTTGCACGCCCACATGGATGTGGTAAGGTGGAAATCAAAGCACAGTGGGAATCATACAAGACTTTATGACGATCTCGGGTGTACAGACAAACCTACACAAGTGTCACCAGAGAACTGCCATCTGACGTGAGGTATAATACCATCTGGGAGTTCTCGGCGAGTCCGTCCAGTGTACCCAGCCTCCACTGAGCACCCGTATACCATCTCTGATGTCAAACACCAATGGATATGGGATCATCCATCGCCCATCTCATGGGTCGAGAAGCGTATACGCTAGTCTACTCTGGTATATCGATGCCCCGTCTCGATACACCAACGACTAGGGACCATGAAGGATGTACTTATGGACTACCATGTCCCCACTAGTATGATCCGCATCATAGTCCAAGTAGTCAAGTACACATACTAAGGGCTTTATCAACATGTAGCTATAAGACAGCATCAAGAGACAAGTATACATGTTAAGATAAAGAGCAAACAGATAGCATACTATCATATCGAGCAAGAAAGTCCTCTTTATATATGTCCAAGCATCCATTATAATATACATCATCTGTACAATACTGGCCTCTAGGGCATACGTACAACTAACACATGGACCGAAGGGTCTTTCCGCCTATTATCCTCATCGAGTGGGTTTTCATCACCCAGGGGAGGCGGCTGTTCTTAGGAAGCGGCAACCACATTAAGGCCAGATTGGATTTGAGATGTGGTGGCCCTGTCCTTGCTCTTGATGTGCGTGCCCACCATGTAGACAGTGTGGACCGCATACCCAGCCATTTCCTCATCTTCGGCGGGGTAACCCTGTTCTTCGAACTTCATGAGGTTCTGCCTAGCAGGAGCCCTAGCCCTTTTGTTGGCTCTATACCTGAGCCTTTTTTGCCTTAGCTTCTCAGTTTTAAGGGCTTAGCGGGCATCCATTTCTTGGGATGCCACCGTGAGTCGATTAGCGGGGAGCTTAGAGAAGACACCCGATCGAGCAGTGGTCAAGGGCACCGCTGGAGCTTGGTCGGGACGCCCTGTTGCTTTGTTAGTGTTGATGGCCTTGCCCCCAGCTGGGGCCAGGGAAAGTCGTTCAAACAACGACTTGCATTTGAGTTGGGGCATCTTCGAGACCACCACATTTGGCCTCTTGCCTTTCGAGACCGGCTTGTCTGTCACCCGGCCTTGAGGTGCAGGGATGGCATTAGCCGAGACAAACAGATAGAGCCGAATGGTACCGGCGGCTCTTCCCTTTGTCGCTCGAGACTGGCCGGAAGGACCGTCCTGGCGTCCATCTTCATCGTATAGAAGATGGGAGCTGGGTTCATCTTCTGAGACATTGTTCAAAGGTGATTGCTTGAAAATCCTGCATGAAAGAGCATTATTTTAGTATAAATATAGATATGTATATTGATTTAGTTCGCATGAATGTTTAACCCGAAATATGGGAGGAGAGATTGGTCCCACCAGGCGTGCCAGAATCTGTAGGGTGTTTTTCGCCACCCCATTGAGATGGGAATACGCGTGAGCTTGTCAGGCGCATTACAGATTCCCCCTGCCTAGGTTTGGCCGGGGTTTAATGATTGTGGGGATCTGAATCTCCGGCAGCTACGGACTAAGCTGCCGTTAATTACCCCTGCCTTTGGAGCGAGGGAACCTCTGATTGGCGGGTTAAACTGGTCATGCGAACTCAATGTGCAGTGCTGTGCTTTGAAGGGGTTTTGGATATATTGGGGGGCACGCAGAGTTCTAACAGGGACAGTGTCGTGGAGTATGTGTGTGTGTACATATGTATCCATATATGTGTATATATAAAAAGGGAGAAAAAGCGCCCAAAGGACACGTGGGGTCACCGCCTTGAGCGTTGTGCGCTTAGGTGCTGTGCGCTTAGATGCTAGCGCGCCACGTGTCGGCACGTAGGCGTTTTGTGCTTGAGCGCTAGACGCTTGAGCGCAAGCGTGCCACATGTCGGCACGTGGGCGCTTTGCGCTTGAGCGCAGGGCGCTTAAGCGCAAGTGCGCCACGTGTCGGCATATGGGCGCTTTGCGCTTGAGCGCTGGGCGCTTGAGCGCAAAAGCACCACATATCGGCACATGGGCGCTTTGCGCTTGCGCTGGGCGCTTGAGCGCAAACGCACCACATATCGACACATGGGTGCTTTGTGCTTGAGCATAGGGCACTGGAGCGCAAGCGTGCCACGTGTCGGCATGTGGGCGCTTTGCGCTTGCACTGGGCACTGGAGCGCAAGCGCGACACGTGTCGGCACGTGGGCGCTTTGTGCTGGAGAGCGGGGCGCTGGAGCGCAAGCGCGCCACGTGTGCGCTTTGCGCTTGAGCGCAGGGCGGTGGAGCGCCAGCGTGCCACGTGTCGGCACGTGGGTGCTTTGCGCTGGAGCGCTAGCGCGCCACTCGTCGGCACGTGGGCGCTTGGCGCTTAGGCGCTTGGCGCTTGAGCGCTTGGGCGCCGGCAAGAAAAAGAGGCTTTTAGCCCCAGAAACTCTCGAAAGAGAAATCGGAATGGTGTTAAACTCCTAAGATGTTTTGGGGTTGATGAAAGGGGTTCTTCTGCTTTCTTCTCTGGTTGCTGGATCTTGAAGATTAGGAGATATGAGATTTTAAAAATATCATCTTTTTGAGATCTACTGGAAGATCTGAGTTCCCCTTTATGGGTTTTGTGGTGAAAAATAATTTAGTTTTGAAAAAAGATTAGTAGAACTCTTGATTTAATTCAAAAGAAAGCAGAAGGTTTGGAACCTTCAGAAAGGAGAAAGGGGCACAAACCCTAGGTTTTTGAGAGAATGAAAGAAGAGTTTTTTTATTCATCATCATGTTGCCTTATATAGGCTTACATATTTACATATAGCCCCCTTGGGCTTCACAAAATGGCATTTTGCCCATTCAATGGCTCATGTGCCATTTCTTTTTTACACATAAGCCATGGGCTTACAAAATATTGCCTTTATGCCCATTTTGCATACATTCATGCATAAGAAATTACGTAAAAATTATTTATTACATGATTTTGTTGTTGGCATGGGGAGGCTTGGCCGCGGGCTCGGCTTGGGCATGGGCCCGCTTGACCTGGGCTTGGGCCTACCTGGCTTGGGGTTGACCTTGACATTGACTCGGTCAACTGGGGTGCAAATTTTGACCCCAACAACACACCCGAACCATACTAGCAGATTTTAAAAGAAAGCGAATAGTAGTTTTGAAAATAGGAGTTACGGTGTTTATAAGGAAAAGATATCATTTGAAAATCCGTAACGTCCCTCAAGGTATATATTTAAAAGATACATACGATACTTCGGTTTTGAAAAGGGTATGGTTCGCATGACACATCTACATCGGCTATCTAGTCCTATAGTACCCTAAACGGCAATGTCGTCTCATGTCATCCTCAAATTCCGTCATCCTATAATAGTCGTTACATACCACTTCTAACTATCCTCTAATTTCTGATATGGTTTCATAGATATCTTCATTCTAACCCTAGTTTCTTAGTCTAGGTTTCCTTAACCATATTCTATAAATCAGTTTTCCATCAAAACATTGCGGGGCTGCTATACCCCATCCACCCGACTTCCCCCGTAGATATAGATCTACTCACTGTGGTCTTCTCTTGCCGAAGTCGTTGACGCCACGCTCCGTCGCCTCGGAATCCACGCGAAGGTACCTTTAATAACAACACATATCACAACGCTATTAAAATCAAGTTCTAAAATCCAAAACGGCACGCGCCTTACTCGTAGGTTAGAACCTATAGCATACGCGTACAAAATCAACCAAACAACCCTTGTTCTCGATGTACAAACATGCGACAACCAAAAACGAATCCAAGTATCAAAACTCATCATTCAAAATATGGAAAGCATATCCTAAATCACACACAATTGTTCCCAAATTTTGACCCAGGTCAAATAAAGGCAAGCGAACAAGTATAGGGTGATGTATAATGTGTAATTGAGCTACTGAACCAACCCCAACAACCCAGACAACCAAGTGGCCGGCCCCATCCCTAGAAATTCTGGCGAGCCCGGCCCCCCATGCTTAGTTGGGTCTCGTTTTGTCATGGTGGTCTCTTCTGGTCTAAAATTTTTCTCTGGTATTGTTTGCTACTCTCAGAAATTCCCTGGGTTGCTCCAGATCTCCTTGCACACACAAAATACACACAAAACCGACATGGATCAATTCTAAAGTTTGTGCATCGGGTTCAATTCTATGGCTCAGGTCATGAATCGTGTCACCATGGTCATGTAAACACTCCTAACTGTTCCCAGATTTCACCTATTTTCACAACAGAAAAATCTAGTAGGACCAAACACCCTTAAACACCTTCAGGTAACTACCCTACAAAACCCAAACCCTAACTCACCTACCCACCCGAGGTCACCGGATTTTGCCCCATAGTCATCGGCCATAACCGATGGCAAAGGGTTAAGGTCCTAGGTGATCACTCAGGGTCTTGAGTACAATACTACCACACTGTTTGTTTTTACAGTGAACACTCGGGGTCACAGCAGGTTATCGATATCGCAAAACGACACTTAAATTACGATATCGCAACAAACTAACAAAAAAGGAAGAACTTATACCTCATTTAGTCCCCTCTAGGTTGCACTAACTTCCCTATGTCGTCAAAATCCCACTTTTCTCCGTTAAAAGTGTAGAGGAAGAGATGGGGATTAATTTTTGTGAAGGGAGTGATAAGTTTTGGGGATTATATGGAGATGGATCTAGGGTTTGAAGTGGAGGAAAATTGGGTTGGAGGAAGATGAAGAAGGAGGAAAATGATGGGGGAAAACGTTAGGCAGCCCCCCCTCACTTATTCACACACACACCCTCTCTCTCCATTCATACAATTTTCACTAAATTAACCTTTTGCCATTTCTTTATCTTTTCTCTTTCAAATTTCAAAACCAAATCATATAATACCCATAAAACAACAAAAATACAACAACATGTAACTAAATGGAACATGACATGGTGCACTAGCCATGGAAAAATGTAGAAACACGGATTTGGCTAAATCGCGATTAACAGTGCACTAATCGGGTTTTTATTGAAACCGCATATAATAAATATTAAAAATGCCAAATCCTTTAATTAAATTATTAAATGAATAAATCATTTTAATTTCCTTTTATTTCACAATTATTGGTATATATTTATACCCTTTTTCGAAAACCCAATTTCGCAAATCGGCCAGTTTTCTGGAAAAATATTATTTTAAAATTAAATTCTAAAAATAATATTTTATATCTTTCTGAAATGTTACATATATATATGCCTTAGAGGCCATTATTTGATAGTGGATGTATATATATATATATATATAGAGAGAGAGAGAGAGATGACATTCTTGCTCGACATGATAGTATGCTATCTGGTTACTCATTATCTGACATGTTCACTTGATCATGCTTTTATTCATTTGCACATGTTGGTAATGCCCTGAGGATATTTCCTTGACTACTGTGATTATGATGCAGACCATACTAGTGGGACATCTGTAGTTTATAAGCTTATAGTGAAATGTCCTTAGTCGTGGGTGTATCGAGACGGGGCATCGATATTCCAGAGTAGACTAGCGTATATGATACCAGACCCATGTGATGGGCGATGGATATTCCCATATTCATTGATGTTTGACATCAAGATCATATACGAGTGCTCAGTGGTGACATGGTACACTGGACGGACTCGCCGAAAACTCCTATATGGTATTATATCTATCATCGGATAACAGTTCTCAGGTGACACTCGTACAGGTTAGTCTGTAGACCCGAGATCGCCATAGAGACTCATGTGTTCTCCCACTATGCTTCGATTTCCACCCTACCACGGCTCTACTGATTCATGGAAATAGGTAGCTTTTGGGTATAGTCCCGAGACACATGGAGGCAATGAAAGAGAGGAGGGGTTTCGTCTCTCCCGGTATTGGGGGTTGATATTGCGCTAAGCTCGATTGGCTATATCAGTAATTCCCTAGCCAGGGCTGTTGAGATTTACTGATAAGTGTTATCAGTTATTTCTCAATCTGTTATAGACCATTCATCGGCACGACTTATTGAGTTATTGGGGTCGACGTTGCCATCCCAAGACTCGATATGCAGCATATCTGACGAAGAGACCGGACTGTACGGTAAGTGTTACCGGTTGTCTGGACAGGAGCTTTTACAGGTTCACTTGTTTTTCTTTTGATCGTTCAATACCTAGGAGCCGTTACGCACTGCTGGTGCCGCTGACGGTTTGTGGGTATGTGATGAGGTCACTGCCTACTGCTAGCGTATTGACGAGTCTTAGAGTCCCACAATGGGGTTACCTAGCTCAGGCGAAACGATGTGGGGTGCATATGGGGATGTGTGTGGGTGCTTGCTTAAATGCGGGTAAATGATACCGTATTGTAATCGGGCGTTTACTATTGGTCGGGTCGTATGTGATATGACCGGATTATTAAATCAAGTGTTGGTTTAATAATGACCATTAGCTTTTTCATTTAAAACCTTTTCTAATTGCATGCATGCATGAATGGGTGTATGTGCACATGTTGATGTATATGCACACATACATGCATACATGCTTATCATGGTTGTTGATACATTGGAGATGGGAATACAAGACTCATATGGTATAAAATATCCAGATATTTTATTATTTGTGAAAAGAAAAATGGATTAATTCATGGTTGATATTTATCTACACTTCACCACACTTCACCTAATTATTAACCAGAGATTAATTTACATTTGGCTTCTTAACTCAATCATAAAATATCTAGATATTTGTTTTCCATGGTTGGATGAGAGAGAGAGACTCTCATATATATTATCATTTCTCATTTCATTTAGTTTTTTTATCAAAAAAGAAAAGGAGCTCTAGCATTTCCATCTCCTCCTTCTTCCTTAAAGCTTACTACCTTTTTTTAGGTGAGTGAAGGAGATAAAAAGGAAAGGTTTTTAAGTGAGATCCAAACCCACATCACCATTCTTCTTTAGTATAGCCCACTAGATTAGAGTGTTTGCTTCATCTTCATCATAGATTAAGTGAAGCTTGTAGCTTGAGAAAAGGGACCCCGGTTGGGTCATCATGGACTTGGAAGATCTCAAGCAAGCTGGTGCAAACTCAAGTTGATCCAAGGAGTCTAGCAAGGAGGTCTACAAAGGTTGTATTTACTTTCACTAAGTGTTAGACACTTGTTTTAATATGTTATACTATCTAGTTACCTTAAACTTCTAGTTTGATCCTAAGTTAAAGATTACTTAGCACCCTAAAAATTTTATTGTGGCATGTGTGTTGCTAGCAAACCCTAGTTACGGTGCTAAGGAATCCCAACATGGTATCAGAGCCAAGCTAGAATTTTAGAGACGATGTTAAAACAATTATGAAACCGAAACAACTCCGAATCAACAAAAAACTGAAACCCTAAAATATGCTTCTCTGTCGATTTTAAAATGAGCTCGGAAAAGTTTTTAAACAACTGCAGAAGTTAGTATATGCTACACTGAGAACACCAGTGAAAAACGAGGGGGGGTTCTATCGGATTTCATCCGGCCACATGCCCCATATGACCGGCCTGCTCGGCCCCCATTGCCCAGAATTGCCCCGTTTCGCTTTGGTGCTCTGGTCTATAGATTTTGGGTTTTTAGGTATTGTTTGTTTAGTCCATAAATTTCATGAGATGTTTATTTGCTGTGGGACTAATTCGAAGTTCTTCGTAGTCATAATTTTAACATTGTATTGGTAACCTAGACGATGTTAACAGGTTGAACAAAAATCAAACGCTGGTATTTTCCAAGTTAAATGTAATCAATGTCTCATGCAGGTAATCATATGGACCCTCTAGAAGAATGAAACCCTAACTCGATTCTATGACCACGGAACCGTGGCTAAACCTTAGGGTTTACCGTAGTTAGTGGCGCCATAGATGAGGCTTGGGTTTGCCCTTCTACGGTTGGTCCGTAAATTACCGTGGCATAATTTTTTGGGTATTGTTTAACGTTGCTCAAGTGTTGAGCTTGCTGGGAAGTATGGGTGTTCGCTGATTCGATCGAAGGGTTTAACATCGCCTAGATTTATATGATATTTGCTTCTGCGACCGTAAGTGTAGTATGTGGTGTATCGCCGGTTTCGTTACTATATGTCAACGACAATTGTACGCATACTTGCTTGCGTTGATGACATGTAATGTTATATGTTACTGTGATATGATGTATAGGATCGTCGTCATTGAATGGCCGGGGGGGTTTATGTGAGATGAGAGTTTTTCTTTTCATTCATGTAAAATTCATTTGTATGTAATATTCTTTTATTGGGGCACATCTGGGTTGAGGATGATGTTACCTTGATGTATATTATTTACTTTTCCGCATTAGGATAGATCCAAGGTGGGGAGCACAAGTGACCGGGTTCTAGAGTCAAGTTGGAGGCCATCTCGTGGAGTCGAGACTGGGTCGCCTAACTCCAGAATTGGTAGGGTCACTTTCCTCTCTCGTAGGTGTCTAGGGTGTGGGATTGGCTATTCATCACGACTGTGGAACCCGTATTTTCTATCGTTGGCTAAATACAAAATACGGAATTCCTAGTATATCCTATATTTTCATATATGTGCTTCTGCTGTTCATATTCTGTGATGAGATTGCTTTATATGATGAGACGAAAGGTATTACTGTATATATGATATATAATAATCGTTACTTATATTTTACATCAGCGCTAGTCCCGTACCGCTATGACGCTAGATAAGGAACCTAACGGTGCATAACGAGACATCGTGGCGAATGCGAAGGGCATAAGTGTACGTTCTATTTTCGTTTCTTTTCTGTAATGGCTTAAGTACTTAAATGCGTAGGGTTCCTAGGCACACTCAAGAGGTTCCACAAGGCATCAACCGTGCCAAATTCTAATTTTTCATGTGCCAAAGAAACCCTATACTATATCGTTACTAGAGGTAAAGGCGAAACATGCGAATAAACAACTTTACTCCAAAGTGAATGGTAATACAACCTTTGTAGATCCGGTCCTCCACTTCCTTGGCTCCGTATTGACGTCCCTCCACTGCGATCATCGGATCCCGGACTCTAGCGATGGTTTCGTTGAAGAAATGATCGGGCTAGGTCATCGACTTCGATGCCGAAGATGATCTACGTCGAGGCAACTCAAGCTCAAGGTCCACCTTCACCAAGTCATGAAACTTGTGAAGAAAACACCCTATACTACATGGCAAGTGGTAGAGAATGAAGAAATAGGAAGTGGGTTCACTTTGGATTTGGATTTCTCACATGGAATCATCACTTAGAATTTTCTAGCCATGGTTTCTTCTCTTCATGAAGAAGATGAAGAAGAAGAAAGAAAAAGAATTGTTGCAAAAAGAAAATCCAAGTGATATCTATCATATTTGCAACCATGGTTGAGTGTAGAGAATAAACTATGGTTTAGGTGAATGGTTAGGTTAAAGGAAGGAAACAAAATGGTTACTTATTCAAAGCTTCATGAAGCTTCAACAAAAGACAAAGCAAGCTACCATTTCTTTTCCTTTCCAGAAATAAATGAATAAAAGAATAAATAAGAAAAGATAACAAAATCCTAACCATTCACTTAAAAAAGGTTTAAAGTAGACATACACCAAAGTTTGCATGTATCATCAAACATGATACAATCTTGTGCACAAAAAAATATATCACATATACAATGTGCACAATCAAGTGAGAAAAACATCTTAAGTGAGCCATTATTAGTTAATGTAAAGTAATATATAAAATATATAATTATACATTAAATCATTAAATCAACACTTGACTTAATGATCCGGTCATATTGCATATAACCGACTAATATCAATAGTAACAACTTATCGAATCAATACTTGATCCGATAACCCGGCTATATCGCATATAACCGATCAATGTCACAAATCGCGAGAATCGAATATAGTATCACATACTGGTATTATTCTCGGTCCCGCACATATCTCATATGCTCTCCTATTTCGTTTCGCTTGTGCCAGGAAACCTCTGAGTAGGACTCTAAAGGCTCGTCAATACGCCGGCAGCAGGTGATGATCATATCAAACACCCACAAGCCGCAAGCGGTCTGCTAAATGTAACGGCCGCCCGGGTATTGAGCGATCAGAAGATCAACGAGCAAGCCCGTTCACACTCCTGTGAATACAACCAATAACACTTACCGTACAGTTCGTTCTGTTCGTCTGATATGTCGCATATCTCGCCTAGGGTTGGTAAACGTCAGACCCCAGCAGTTCGATAAGTCGTGTCGATATGAGGTCTATAACAGTTCGAGAAACTACTGGTAACACATACCAGTAAATCTCAGCAACCCTGGCCAGGGATTTCCGGTTATAGCCAATCGAACACAGCACAACATCAACTCCCTATACCGGGAGAGACGAATCCCCTCCTATCGCTCATTGCCTCCATATGATTCGGGGCTGTACCCAAAAACCACCGTTTTGCACGCCCTCTTGGACGTGGTAAGGTGGAAATCAAAGCACAGTGGGAATCACACAAGACTTTATGACGATCTCGGGTCAACAAGCTATTCTGTACCAGTGTCACCAGAGAACTGCCATCTGACGTGAGGTATAATACCATCTGGGAGTTCTCGGCGAGTCCGTCCAGTGTACCCAGTCTCCACTGAGCACCCGTATATCATCTCTGATGTCAAACACCAATGGATATGGTATCATCCATCGCCCATCTTTTTGGGTCGAGAAGGTATACGCTAGTCTACTCTGGTATATCGATGCCCTGTCTCGATACACCCACGACTAGGGACCTTGAAAGATGTACTTATAGACTACCATATCCCCACTAGTATGATCCGCATCATAGTCTAGGTAGTCAAGTACACATCCTAAGGGCTTTACCAACATGTAACAGAGAGACAATCAGTGTACACGTTAAGGTAAAGAGCAACCAGATAGCATACTATCATGTCGAGCAAGAATGTCCTCCCTATATATGTCCCTGCATCCACTACAATATACATCCTATGTACAGTAATGGCCTCTAGGGCATACATATAACTAACAATCTCCCACTTGCACTAGGTCCATCTGTAGCAGTGGTTGTAGTATCTAATACTCAACCATCCCAGAAAAGTATCTCTCTGGGAAAAGGCCTTTGTGAGTGGATCCGCCGTGTTGTCCTCTGAGTCTACTCTCCTTACCTCGATCACCCTGGAGATCAATCATCTCCATGATCAGGTGACACTGCCTTAGAATATGTCTAGATCACTGATGGGACGGACGTTCCTTGGCATAAGCCACAACTCCATTGTCACACAATGGGAGGAACTAAGTTCATCTCATGAACTAATCTACATCCAGACTGCCTCTTTGGTAGCATCTTAAGTCGCGATGTATCCAGCCTTTATCGTCTAGTATGCCACGGTATCTAGCTTGGAACTCTTCCAACATACCGTCCCTTTACTGTGGGTAAAGACAATGCCTGTGACTGATATTCAGTCGTCCTTATCTCCCTGGAACCTTTCCAGTGATTCTCCCCAGGATCGATTGATACCATCTCACTACAACTAGTGAGAATCCTAACATCTAATTACTTCTATCTCATAGATCAAAACTCAGGATTTAGGAGGTATCACTTTGATCCTTTTTGGAGAACCCTTGTGATAAGCGGAGATTGACCGAGCGTAGCATAGGAAACTCCTTCCCCATCAAGAGTATGTCATCCATGTACTCTACGAGGATCACCACCATACTCCTTACTACCTTTTTGTATATACAAGGTTCATCTACCATTTTGATGATGTCAAACTCTTTGACTATCTCATCAAAACAGATGTTCCAACTCCGCGATGCCTGCTTTAATCTTATAAAGCATCTTGTGCACGTTTCCGCTGCTCCCACTGTCTACGAAGCCCTCTGGCTGTGTACTTACAGACGCTCTTTTCTAAAACATTACTTAGAAAAGCAGTCATGGCACCCAACCGCCAGATATCGTAGTCATGGTATGTAGCCGTGGCAAGTAGGATCTAGATGGACTTAAGCATAGCTACTTAGAAAAGGTTTCAACATAATCCATACCTGGTCTATGATGCAAACTTTTAACAAGTCTAGCTTTGAAAGTCTCAACTTTTCCATGTACACCAAGTAATCTTCTCTAGATATACTTTCTCTTGATGGGGATTTAACCCTTCAGATAAAGCAACCAAAGTCCATACTTTGTTGGTGTATAAGGATTCCATCTCAGATCGCTAAGCATCCAGCCATTCTTACAGAGTCCAACTCCTGATGGCCAGCTTGAAACTAGTTGGGTCATCATCTCATAATGCAATCCTCGCTCCCACTGTCATAGAGAAACCGAAGTATCTCTCAGGTGGGTGAGGAACCCTACTAGATCGGCGGAGAGGCTGAGGTTCGTTGGTAGCTATTGAATCCTTTGGTTCTTCCAAATCAACAGCTGCAGTTTGTATAGCTGGAACATTTCCAGTTCTTCATAACAGATCTTGCCTCGAGCTTGTCCGGATTTTGCTTTTAGACATAAACCGGACAACCCCAAATCTTAACTGACTTAAGAGATGGGCTCTTCCCTTACCATATCATATATGAAGTGGTAGGCAATTGATTTGATTGGAACCCTATTCAATAGGTATGCAGCTTCTCAAGCGCATAGCCCCTAAAAGGAAACAGGTAACTCAGTAGTACTCATCATAGAGCGCACCATATCGAATAGGGTGCAATTGCTCCACCCCGATATACCATCGTGCTATGGTGTATACGGAGGAGTAATGCTGAGAGAGAATATCATTCTCCTTTAGAATAGTCCAGGAATTCTATGCACAAGTATTCTCCTCCTTGATCTCATCAAAGGACATAATACTTATACCCGTATTGGTTCTCTACTTCTAACTTATATTCTCTGAATATCTCAAAAGGTTCGGACTTGTGTTTCAACAGGAACATATGTCTGAATCTAAAGAGATCATCAGAGAATGTAATGAAGTACGAAGAACCGGTCTTGGCATGTGTAGACAGGGGACCTACATACATCATCATGTATCAGTCCCAAGAGTTTACTAACCCTTTCTCTGTTTCCAATAAACAGAGCTATGGTCATCTTATCTTTGTGACATGACTGGTAAGTTTCAGAAGATGTAAATTCAAACTGATTTAAATATGCATCTAAATGTAATTTCAGCCAGTCGGGTCGCATTGATATGACCTAGTCTACAATACCTCAAGAAGGATTCGTTCATATCTGAACTCTTCCTCTTGTTTGTGTTCCATATACTAAGAACTGTAGTTTGATTTAGAACATCAATACTTTTAGATAACGTGTCTGAACCGATCAACTTTTGATATAGGAAATATTCAAAACATTATCCAACAATACAAAATTTTATCATTTCTTTACTAATAAAGAGACTGATATGATTTTGTATATCAGGTTTGGTATCTAATAACATTCGTTCAGAATTAATGTATTGGTAATACAGGGTGACAGTGACCAACAGACTTGGCTGCAATGCTTGCACCGTTTTCTGTCGCATGAAACATATCACCCGTTTTCAGTTCTTTATCTTTTTGTAGCCCTATGTATCAGATTACATATCTGGGATCCTGATCCGGTATCTAATACCCAGGACGTAGAGGATACAGAGAAACAATTCTTTGTAATGAACACACCCGAAGATGATGCATCAGCATGCACTTTCTTCGTTTGGGCGGCATATGAATTCTGGTATTCCCCTATTTCCTGCTCTGTCTTATAACAATTATAAGTTGGAGCGGGACCAACGTTCCCCAGCTCAATATAACAAGCGGGTTCGGTCAATACATCCGTATTATTATCTTGATTAAGGCGTGATATGGTCGCTACCTAGAGAGAGAGAGAAGAAAACACTCAGCGTATGCTCTTGCAAGATCAGATTGGTTATTATTTTATCTAATCAGGATGGCTCCCACTGTTTTTATCAAATCATCCTTCAAACCCTAAAAGGAAAGACTAGCCGGGATTAATTACACGCTACAAGTTCGCCAATCTTTCAGCCAGGCCAGTGTCGGTACTTTGAGGGAGGTTCCCCGTGCTTTCGCACGGACCTAATTACAGTAAACCTCATTTTCCCAGAGGCGTAACCCCGTTGACACCTTTCTAGACACCAACAAGATTGGCTAATTGTAATGTGTAAAACTCTCCCAGGAGTAACTCTTACTCGCAGCGGGTATCGGGATCCAACTATCTTATAGAAGGTATGCAATCTCATTGCAAATTTCAACACTTGAAATTCCCGATAATTTTTCCCCTAGCGTCCTATGACCTTGACGCAAGCCAATAAACCATAGTGTGCTAGTCAAGTTCAACCCGTCATTTTCTGATTGAATTAAACCCACCCGCACGACCCTTGACGCAAGCCAACAAAGTCGCACGACTACCCTAATCCAATCTGCATCATATGCATAAGCAGATAAATACTAGTTAGCTACCGCACACTACGCCTTGACGCAGGCCAACAAACATAGCACGAATACTAACTACTACTTATCTGAAATGACGGAGGGCTACGACAGGTTTTTCTGAAAACCTATTGCGTAATGAACTTGATATCGTTGTAGAATCAAATGATTTTTAAAATGGAAAGTTTCTGAGGCTTTTCTAGTTTTGTTAAAGGGGTCACGCCCGGTGAAGGGATCGTCGGCCCTTTCCTCGTCGAATGAGGTGCGGGATATATCATATATATCACTGTGCAAAGCAGAAACTATAGAAGCTATCAAAAGACAAACCGAGTGTGTAGCATCTGCCAGTTATTGCTAAAGGGGTCACTCCCGGTGAAGGGATCGTCGGCCCTTTCCTCATCGAATAAGGTGCAGGATATATCATATATACGGCTGTGCAAAGAAAGAACTGTAGCTACCTGTTTTATTTTTGAAATTCGATTCCACAACATCTTTTAGGTTTCTTTTCTTTCATTAATCATATTATTGAAGTCCAATCATTTAAGTTACCTAAACATCACAGATAAATACGACGTACACTTATGCCATCCGCATTCGCCTCGATGTCCCCTCATGCACCGTTAGGTTAGGTAACTAACGGCAGAGCGGGGCAGGGCTAGCGCGGGTGTAAAACATAAGTAACGTCTATATAATATATCATATATACTATATACAGTATCCATCACAGCATATCAAATGATCACATCACAGATATCGCAGCAGAATAAACATATGAAACATTGGATATACTAGGACGTCCGTGTTTTTAATACGAGCCAGTATAAAACAAGGTTTCCACGGTCGCGATGAATAGCCAGACCCACACCCCAAGACCCCTACGAGAGAGGCAAGCAACCCGACCAATTCTAGAGTTAGGAGACCCGGACTCGACTCCTCGAGTTGGTCTCCCACAGAACTCCAGAACCCGGTTACTTATGCCCTCCTCCTTGGGTCTATCCTAGTGCGGAAAAATAAATAATATACAAAAGGTGACATCTTCCGCAACCTGGAAGTGCCCCAATAAAAGAATATTACATACAAGTTTTTACATGAATGAAAATGAGAAACACTCATCTGACATAAAAAAAACCCCGGATATTCAAACACGACGATCCAATATAACATATCCAGCAACACATAACATCACATGTCATCAACGTAAGTAAATATGCCCATCCCAATTGTCGTTGACATATAGCAACGAAACCGGCGATATCACATATTACACTTACGGTCACAGAAAAGAAAGTGTAAAACTACAACAGTTGGAATCCGCAACCTCCATAGACATCGCATGCCTAATCAAATGAATTACGTAGACATCGCATGCCTAACAATTATAAACCCCGCATTTTAGTCTCATTATCGAAAACTCTTTTCAATATCTAGTCGGGCAATTCAACAAGATTCCCGACAGCCTGACCGAATGCTCGTCGCAAACTTTAGTAGACGGCCGCACCCCCGATACCGTCGACGAAGTGCACTAAGGCGGAAGACCGCTGCCGCGAGCACCCGAACGGATGCTTTCGGCGACGGAGTTCTTCTACAGTCACTTGGTCGGGGCTATGGGGCGTAGCTATCTATTAAGTTTACCGGCGAGTATCCGCGTACGCTACGCGATTGCGACGGACTTTTGATCGCATCAAAATTCCGTGGCAACCGATCATTTGAGACTAAAGTGCTATGTTTATAACATTCATATTAGTTATCTCATAACTACTTATGGATTCCAAATATTGTAACACATTCCAGATAAATAGAAAATGTTAAACTTTCCGATCGAACCATCAAACACCCAAGTTTTCCCGAAACAGCTCAGCACATGAAATAAGTTGAAAAACATTCACTTCATGCCTCAGTACCAACGGTCCAGCCGTAGAAGGGTCAAGCCAACGCCTCACATGTGGCACGCCGAACTGCACCAAACCCTAAGCTTCAAAGGGCAGTTCAAGACGGTCACATAATCGAGTTAAGGTTTGTTGTCTTCTAGAGGGACCATCGCGTTACTTGCACTACTTAGAACGTTATTAAACTACGAAAAAATCCAACACTTGGAAATTTTCCGGCAGGGGAAAAATTGGGTATTTATATCCAGTCGAACTTTTTAACATATTTTAAAATTACCCGGAAAAACACATAGACGAAATTAGACTTCCCGATCGAAACATCGAGTCCCCAATACAACCCAGAAAACTCAACTCTTGAGTAAATAATAAAAATTCCCAGAAAATACAGCACCTCCAGAAACAAATTACTGTGCAAACCACGTGGCCTAACTCACCAGAATGGCCGCGGAACAGCCGCAAAAGCAGGGGTGGGGCCGCGGTTCCATGGTGCTTTGGTCGAGTTAGGGTTACTTGCTGCACAGTAACTCATACAATTTCCTGCTGAATTTTTTTGGATATTTTTAATTTGGAAAAATCCACTTTTTCAGAAAAAGTCCAGAGAGGGTTAAAAGTTAGTGTTTCGGGGTTCGATCGGATTTCTAACATCGTCTACACATCGCCTAAGGCTCTAGCTAGGCTCTGATACCACTGTAGGGTTCCTAGGCACACTCAAGAGGTTCCACAAGGCATCAACCATGCCAAATTCTAATTTTTCATGTGCCAAAGAAACCCTATACTAGATCGTTACTAGAGGAAAAGGTGAAACATGCGAATAAACAACTTTACTCTAAAGTGAATGGAAATACAACCTTTATAGATCCGGTCCTCCAATTCCTTGGCTCCGTGTTGACGTCCCTCCGCTGCGATCATCGGATCCCGGACTCTAGCGATGGTTTCGTCGAAGAAATGATCGGGCTAGGTCGTCGACTTCGATGCCGAAGATGATCTACGTCGAGGCAACTCAAGCTCAAGCTCCACCTTCACCAAGTCATGAAACTTGTGAAGAAAATACCCTATACTACATGGCAAGTGGTAGAGGATGAAGAAATAGGAAGTGGGTTCACTTTGGATTTGGATTTCTCACTTGGAATCATCACTTAGAATTTTCTAGCCATGGTTTCTTCTCTTCATGAAGAAGATGAAGAAGAAGAAAGAAAAAGAATTGTTGCAAAAAGAAAATCCAAGTGATAGCTATCATATTTGCAACCATGGTTGAGTGTAGAGAATAAACTATGGTTTAGGTGAATGGTTAGGTTAAAGGAAAGAAACAAAATGGTTACTTATTCAAAGCTTCATGAAGCTTCAACAAAAGACAAAGCAAGCTACCATTTCTTTTCCTTTCCAAAAATAAATGAATAAAAGAATAAATAAGAAAAGATAACAAAAACCCTAACCATTCACTTAAACAAGGTTTAAAGTAAACATACATCCAAGTTCGCATGTATCATCAAACATGATACAATCTTGTGCACAAAAAAATATATCACATATACAATGTGCACAATCAAGTGAGAAAAACATCTTAAGTGAACCAATATTAGTTAATATAAAGTAATATATCAAATATATAATTATACATTAAATCATTAAATCAACACTTGACTTAATGATCCGGTCATATTGCATATAACCGACTAATATCAATAGTAACAACTTATCGAATCAATACTTGATCCGATAACCTGGATATATCGCATATAACAGATCAATGTCACAAATTGCGAGAATCGAATACAGTATCACATACTGGTATTATTCTCGGTCCCGCACATATCTCATATGCGCTCCTACTTCGTTTCGCTTGAGCCAGGAAACCTCTGTGTAGGACTCTAAAGACTCGTCAATACGCCGGCAGTAGGTGATGATCATATCAAACACCCACAAGCCGCAAGCGGTCTGCTAAACGTAACGGCCACCCGGGTATTCAGCGATCAGAAGATCAACGAGCAAGCCCGCTCACACTCCTGTGAATCCAACCAGTAACACTTACCGTACAGTCCGGTCTGTTCGTCTGATATGTCGCATATCTCGCCTAGGGGTGGTAAACGTCAGACCCCAGCAGCTCGATAAGTCGTGTCGATATGAGGTCTATAACAGTTCGAGAAACTACTGGTAACACTTACCAGTAAATCTCAGCAACCCTGGCCAGGGATTTCCGGTTATAGCCAATCGAACACAGCACAACATCAACTCCCTATACCGGGAGAGACGAATCCCCTCCTAACGCTCATTGCCTCCATGTGATTCGGGACTGTACCCAAAAACCACCGTTTTGCACGCTTTCTTGGACGTGGTAAGGTAGAAATCAAAGTACAGTGGGAATCACACAAGACTCTATGACGATCTCGGGTCAACAGACTACTCTGTACCAGTGTCACCAGAGAACTGCCATCTGACGTGAGGTATAATACCATCTGGGAGTTCTCGGCGAGTCCGGCCAGTGTACCCAGTCTCCACTGAGCACCCGTATATCATCTCAAATGTCAAACACCAATGGATATGGGATCATCCATCGCCCATCTGTATGGGTCGAGAAGGTATACGCTAGTCTACTCTAGTATATCAATGCCCTGTCTCGATACACCCACGACTAGGGACCTTGAAGGATGTACTTATACACTACCATGACCCCACTAGTATGATCCGCATCATAGTCCAGGTAGTCAAGTACACATCCTAAGGGCTTTACCAACTTGTAACAGAGAGACAATCAGTGTACACGTTAAGGTAAAGGGCAACCAGATAGCATACTATCATGTCGAGCAAGAAAGTCCTCCCTATATATATCCCAGCATCCACTACAATATACATCCTATGTACAGTAATGGCCTCTAGGGCATACATATAACTAACAAAATTATGGGACTGCATTTATATGATTAATGCAAGGAAAAATAAACTTAAAAGATGTTGTAGAATCGATGTTGAAACCCACTCGGCTTTTTTCGAAAAAGCTACATTTCAAAATTGCGGAGCTTAAGACACTCTTTTTGAAAAACCATTTGATTCTACAGTGATATCAAGTTCAAAGAGTTAATGGTTTTCTTAAAAACCATCCGCAGCCCTCCGTCATTTTAGGAAGTAGAGTACTTAGTATTCATGCTAAGTTTGTTGACTATAGTTAAGGCGTATTGCACGGTAGCTAAGTGATGTCTTCCTACACATCATATGATGTGATTAATTGGGACAATTATATGATTTTATTGACCATAGTTAAGGGTCATATAACCGGGTCTAATTAATCAAGAAATGACGGGTTGAGCTTGTCTAGTGCTTGTGATTTGTTGAACATAGTTAAGTTCATGAGTACTAGGGGTAAAAACTATATCGGGAGTTTCAAGTGTTTGCAATGAGATTGCATACCTTCCATATGATGGTTGGATCCTGATCCCACTGTGAGCAAGAGTTGATCCTAGGAGAGTTTAGCACTTTACAATTAGTTAACCCTTTAGGTGTCTAGAAAGGTGTCAACGGGGCTACGCCTCTGGGAAAATGAGGTTTACTTTAATTAGGTCCGTGCGAAAGCATGGGGAACCTCCCTCAAGTACCGACACTGGCTTGGCTGAACGGTTAGCGAAGTTGTAGAATATAATTAATCCTGTCTATTTTTCCTTTTAAGGTTTGAAGGGAAATTTTATAAAAGTAGTGGGAGACATCGATTAGATAAGATAAATAACCAATCTGATCTTTGCAAGAGCTTTCGCTGAGTGTATTCTTTTCTCTTTCTTAATGCCAGATACCAATGACAGGACTTAAGATTTTACTAGAGAAAAATAAAATGAATGGGACCAATTATAAAGACTGGCTGAGGAACATTAACATTGCCCTAACTTATGATAAGGTATCATATGTCCTCACAGCCCCATCCCCATCCATCCCAGGTCCTAAATCTTCAGTTGCGTATAGGGATATCCACAAGACATAGGATGCTGACTGAGCCATGGCCAAATTCCTTATGGTTGCATCGATGGATAACACACATCAAAAGCAGCACGAGCAGATGGATGTTCAATCCATCTTTCTCCATACAAAAGATTTGTATGTGGAGCAATCTCGTGTCCTATGATACGAAGCATCACGAAAATTGTTTCAGATGCGGATGACTCCTGGCACACCAGTAGATGACCATGTTTTGAAGATGATAGCTCTTATTGAAAAGCTTGAGGACCTCGGAATGACAATGGAGAACGAACATTATGTTGATATTATTCTACAGTCCCTCTTCCCTGCTTTTGCTCAATTTGTAGTAAACTTCAACATGCACGACATGGAGAAGTCACTACCAGAACATCTCAATATGTTGAGAAGTGCTAAGAGCACGCTCAAAGCAGTGAAGACTCCCGCTTTGATTGCTGGGCCATCTTCCTCCTCTTGCCCGAAGGCCAAGGCCAAGGGAAAGATGAAGAACAAACCCACCAAAACTAGAGGTGGAGTTAAAAAAGCTAAGGGGAAAGATAAGTCCACGGCTGGGGAATCGGAGGAAACGGGAATGTTATCACTGCCACAAATCGGGACACTAGAAGCGCAACTGTGCTGAGTACCTGGATCTCAAGAAAAAGAAGCATGGTGATGCTTCCGCTTCAGGTGTGTTTGTGACAAAAAACTGTTTTTCTATAAACTCTGCTTCCTAGGTATTAGATACCAGTTCAGGTTCTCACATTTGCAATTCTATGCAGGGGCTGAGAAATAGCAATGTTTTGAAGACAGGTGACCATACACTCCGGGTTGGAAATGGTTCCAATGTACATGCGGTTTCAGTGGGAGAGTATCACCTTGGGTTGCTATCAGGGTGTATATTGCTTTTGAACCCATGCTATTATGTACCTAGTATGCTTTGTAATATAATATCCATTTCTTTGTTAGACAATGAAGGATATAATTTTTTTTGCAGAATAATGTTATGAAGATTTACCTGAATCAAATGTTGGTTGGGTATTGTACACTTAAAAACGGGATATACGTCCTAAATCAACACACAGTTTTCAGCATACAACACACTAATAAAAGAAAATTTTCAGAAATAAATGAAGCTTTTCTTTGCCACTTGATTGATCGTCTAAGTTGCGATAAAATGTAAAGTGTTCACAATCAAAGAAATTTTTAACCGCAATCAATTAACGGTGTCTATTGAAGTTTCGTTAGCGAATACGGATCGTCCACTGAGATTGTGTGAATTTGTTCGAATTTGTTTTAGTTGAGTTGAAAAGAAAAGATTAAAGAAAATGATTCAATAATTATGAGATTTAGTTTCAAGAAACATAAAGAAATAGATCTAGGATCAAGAATTGATAAAGATCAAGAAAATGTCCAAATCGATTTAATTATCAAGATTTGAAAAATAACTTGTAGGAATCGATCAAATAAGTAGTGATCATGAAAACTAAAGATTACGAAATCTTATCTATTGAGGAATTGTAGCTAGATCAATAGCGATCAATGAAGATTAGAGATCTATTGAAGAAACTAGGGTTTCTCCTTCACTATCCCTTGTCTTTTCATTGATTATCATTCAAATTCTAGCCTCTAGCAAAGAAAATCACCGATCATTGATCTCTAATTTGGAGCGAAGATATTCAAGAAAGTGATCTCGCCCAAAATTAGGTTATCAATGATTCTTTTTCCTAGAGTTAACAAACCTTATAAGACTTAAGAATCGTTCAAGAATTTCATCATCATCTACCTGTTCTCTCGATTCCGTTACAAGCGGAGATTTCACTCACACGTCATGAAAAATGAAAGAATCAAGAATCGATAAATTTTCATAATGCAAGAATGTAAAGAAATCAAGATTTACAATTTTCACCTTTATTAATCGACGATTAGGTACACATTCACTCAATTCAAGGTTACAAGATTTGAGGAGGTAACTAGATCCGTCGAAATTCACTTAGCATCGATCTCCTTGAGTCATGGAATGGTTGCGATCACTTGCTCTTGATGAAGACTGGCGTCTCTACAAAAGATCGTTGATGGCTTGCTTGATTCGCTTCTCAATTGATCTCGATTTGGCTTTGAAATTGGATTTGGGCTAGGGTTTTGATTACAAGTTGTGTCACTCAACTTGTGTGTGTATTTGATTCAATGTTCAACAACCTTTGTAATGAAGCCATAGGCATCCTTTTATAGTTTTCCTCTATCTTCTCTTAGAAGCATGGTTGTTATGAGGCTTGCATAGGAAACTAGGCAGGTACCAATCTTACACTAGAAGATTGGCTATTGTGGAGAAGCTTCTGGAGATTTCTAGGGACTTTGAAGCGTCTTGATGAAGTTTGGCCGTTAAAAGAGAAACTTTGCAAAAAGTATCAACCGTTGACGAGTCGGATCGGCCGCGGATCGACGGCGGATCGGCCTGGATCGGCCACGGATCCGCGGCCTTTTAATAGAGTCATTGCATGGAATCTTCAGGGTTGTTTTATGTTGGCTTTATGGCACTTTGCTGATGTCTGGAATCCTATAGTTTTTTCTTATTTACTGCCAGATCTCAAGTCTTTGACTTGCTGTATTTATCGGTGCTTTTTTAGCAGTCCCATTTCTTTGACCTGAAGAATTTCTG
Organism: Agapanthus africanus; assembly: GCA_030015575.1. NCBI lineage: Eukaryota > Viridiplantae > Streptophyta > Magnoliopsida > Asparagales > Amaryllidaceae > Agapanthus > Agapanthus africanus. The sequence goes on from CM057346.1 coordinate 238,058,568, forward strand.
CACAAAATCTTGAAACAAGTGTTTAGATATACAAAGATCATATGTGTAGTAATAAACACTCAATTTACCTCTAGAATATCGATTATAATTATAACACATGGTATATGGTGTTTTCCAGATGAATTCGTAATCTATGTTAAATTTATAATAAACACCTTTATAAGAGCAATAAGAGTAGGGAAATTGACGTGTTGAGAATGCAATATTTTCGACTCATCAGCACGGTAGACTTGGTCATATTAGTGAAACAAGAATAAACAAGCTATATAAAGATGGATATTTAAATTCTTTTGAATATGAATCTTATGCAACTTGTCAGTCTTGTATCAAGCGTAAAATGATCAAAACTCCGTTTACAGGACACGGAGAAAGAGCTACTGAGCTCTTAGGACTCATACATAGTGGTGTATGCCGGCCAATATCTACACATACTAGAGACGGTTTTTCTTACTTCATAAATTTTACTGATGATTTCTCAAGTTTCGGTCATGTGTTTTTATTAAAGCATAAGTCTGAAGCTTTCGAGAAATTCACTGAGTACAAACTTGAAGTTGAAAGACAAACCGGATTGAGTATCAAAATTCTTCGATCGGATCGAGGTGGAGAGTATCTCAGTACAGAGTTTGCAGACTTTCTAAAAGAGAATGGGATTCTCTCTCAGCTCACACCGCCTTACACACCACAACACAATGGTGTGTCAGAACGTCGGAATCAGATCCTATTAGATATGGTTCGCTCCATGATGAGTGATGCTGAGTTACCTGTCTCATTTTGGGAGCATGCATTGGAGATTGTAGCGTTTCTATTGAACAGGGTTCCAACCAAAACCGTGTCTACTACGCCATATGAAATATAGCATGGGAAGAGACCATCTCTTGAACGAGTTAAGATTTGGGGTTGTCCGGCTTATATCAAAAAGCAAAATCCGGACAAACTCGAGACACGGTCAGTCATGTTTAAGTTTGTACGATATCCAAAGAACTCATATGGATATCTATTCTACCACAAGGAGGAACAAAAGGTGTTTGTTTCTTAATATGCCACATTTTTAGAAAAAGAATTTTTTACAAATGATACAGATGTCAGTGTGGTAGAGAGGTTCTAGAGACACAAGTTATAAATGACGACTTGGTTGAACCGGCTGTTGCAAAAGAATCTAATGAACCTCAACCACTCCATAGATCTGGTAGGACTTCTCACCCACCGGAGAGATACAACTGTTTTCTCATTGATAGTGATAGAGAAGATTGCATCATGGAAGATGATGATCCTACCAGTTTTCAGCAAGCTATTGTAAGTCCACGTTACCCGTCCCGGTTCTTACGGGGATGCGGAAACGGTAAAAAACGATTTTTTATGGCAAGATAACATGGACTAGAAAATAGGATCTTTGCTAAACAAAAACCTAGCAAACTAACTAGAGCTTTAACTACTATGTTAGAGGGTTATACCTAGGTATTGAACTCCTTCTCTTCTTGCTCCTTGGAGTGGTTGGATCGGCTCCACCTCGTAGTCCCCTTGTTGTCGAAGAAGAATCCACCCGAAAGCCTCTACCTTGAGCTCCTACCTCAACCGAGAGGAAACTAAAGTGCTTGGCTTGTTAGACCTAGTACTCTAGAGTGAGTAGAGAAGAGTTTTAAAGGATTTATCTCAATGGCTCATGCTTCTCAACAAATGAGACATGAGAGCCTTGAGAGAGAGGAAGAGGGTGAGCTTTGGATGAGAGATAGTGATCAAGTGAGAATAAGCTTGACTTTTTTTTACAACCATGCTCACAAAAGAAAAAATAATGATGAAAATAATAATAATTAAGAATTGTGATGGTTAGTTTCAATGACCATTATCATTTCATTCATTTAATGCATTTTGGAAAGAACACCAAGTAAACGAAAGTCATATAAATGAAATGATGATGGTCAACAAGTCCACAATGGTCAACCGGTCAACAAAGTCAACAAGTCAACAAAAGTCAAATATTCAACTCAACCATGGCACAATAATACTTAATTAATATTATTAATCATATTTCCTATTCTCATTAGGGTTTAGAAAAAAGTCAACGGTCAACAACCCTAATGAGAATCCTCTGCCTCTGCCTCTGTCAACTGTGCATACACACCCGCATCCGTGTTCCGAGGAATACGAATACAATGAGATAAAACCAATCCCCAAAACATATACTAGGATCTGGCTTAAACCAAAGCCTGCTAGTAATAACTGCCTGGACACCAAACGTGCACAAGTGCGCGGATGTGAACGAACCTTGTCGGAAAACCATGCGACCTCTACGCTGTTTTGCCCAAAGGCGAATAGCCTTCTGTGTGGGACTCTAAAGACTCGACACTACGTTGGCAGTGGGTTTAACCACAGGCCACAAGCGGTAATAGCTGTACGTAACGGTCCCAAGGTAGATGCCGATAAGAAGACTGATGAGGTCAACCCATCCGAACACCAACTGAGCCTGAATGTGACAATCTCCGTACAGTTCGGTCTGTTCGTCTAAGAATATCGCATGGCGGGCTAGGGGGTGGTAAACGTCAGTCCCCTAATAGCGGTACAAGTCGTGTCGGAGTGTAGCCCAGAACACCCTGAGATAACACTGGAAAACCTACCAGTATATCCCGCTTGCCCTGGCCAAGGACGACTATGTGTAACGGCTCTCCTTGACACATCGCGATATCAACCCCCAATACCGGGAGAGACGAATCCTGTCTAACCATCACTGCCTCTAAGTGCTTCGGGTCTGCACCCAACTGCTACCTGTTTGCACGACTCATTTGAGCCGTGGTTGGGTAGCAATCTAAGAATAGTGGGAACACACTCGAGGCAAAGTGACAGTGTCAATTCAGCGGACTAAGCTGTACTCATGTCACCTGGGAACTGATAACTGACGATAGGTATAGTACCAACCAACAGTTCCCGACGAGTCCTGTCCAGTGTACTCGTAACCTAACGAGCACCCGCATACTATCTCAAGTACGACGTATTGGCGGCAGTGGGACAGACCATCTCCCATGCTGGGATGATAAGCGCATACGCTAGTCTACTCCGGAGTATCGATGCCCCATCTCAATAATCCTACAACTAGGGACCTGTATAAGGATGTGCTTGTAGATTACCCATCCCCCACTAGTGTGACTGCCATCACAACGCTGGTAATCAAGCAAAGATCCTAAGGGCTCCACTAATGTGTATAGGCGATATGCTAAAAGAAACACATGCGCACATTAAAGTAGAAACAAACCAAGTATCCTACTACCATTTCGAGCAAGATTGTCTATACAATTGTGAATATCCCAAGCTTCCTTCAAGTAATATACAAACTAGTATGATACGGTAATGGCCTCTAGGGCATATACATTAACAATCTCCCACTTGCACTAAGGCCATGTACTGGCGTAACGAAGACCTATCATCTCGATCAGCCGCTCAAACTGAGTCTGGGATATGGCCTTCGTGAATGGATCTGCAGTGTTATTCTCTGAATTTACTCCCTTCACCTCGATCTCCCGGCGATCTACGATCTCCCTGATCAGGTGGTACCGCATAAAAATGTGCCTGGACTTCTGATGGGACCTGGGTTCCTTCGCTAAAGCTATGGCGCCATTGTTGTCACAATACAGCGGTATTGGATCAACTATGGTAGGAACCACCTGAAGCTCCGTGAGGAACTTCTTCATCCAGACAGCTTCCTTTGCGGCATCGCAAGCAGCTATGTGCTCCGCTTCCATAGTTGAGCCAGCAACGGTTTCCTGCATGGAGCTCTTCCAGCAAACCGCCCCTTCATTGAGGGTGAAGACATAACCCGACATGGACTTGGAGTGATCCTTGTCACTCTGGAAGCTGGACTCAACAAAGGCCTCGATCTGGAGGTCTTTTCCACCATACACCAAGAACATCTCCTTTGTCTTACTCAGGTACTTGAGAATGTTCTTTACTACTATCCAGTGTTTCTCCCCTGGGTTCGACTGATACCGGCTTACAACGCTTAATGCATATGCTACATCTGGTCTGGTACACAACATCGCATACATTATAGAGCCTACCGCAGATGCGTAAGGTATAGATGACATGCGAGCCCTTTCCAAATCAGTCTTGGGAGACATCTCTTTGGAGAGGGTGATTCCGTGACAAGCCGGTAGTTTACCGCACTTTGAATCTTCCATACTGAATCGTTTCAGTATGGTGTCGATGTACCTAGACTGTGAAAGTCGCAACATCCTTTTAGATCTATCACGATAGATCTGGATCCCCAGAATGTAGTTGGCATCGCCCAGGTCCTTCATGGAGAACCTCTATGACAAGGATCCTTTGACTGACTGTAGCAAAGGAATATCATTTCCTATTAGGAGAATGTCATCCACGTACAAGACGAGGAATACTACAGTTCTCCCTACAATCTTACTTTAAATTCATGGTTCATCTGGATTTTTGATAAAGTCAAATTCTTTGACAGTATCATTAAAGCAGATGTTCCAACTTCGTGATGCCTGCTTCAGTCCATAGATGGACTTGAGCAACTTGCACACTTTACCGCTGCTCCCACTCTGAATGAATCCTTCTGGTTGATCCATATAGACGCACTCTTCCAAATTTCCATTTAGGAAATCCGTCTTTACGTCCATCTGCCAGATCTCATAATCGTAGAAGGCAGCAATGGCAAGAAGGATCCGAATGGATTTGAGCATAGCCACTGGAGAAAACGTCTCGTCATAGTCCAAACCAGGTCTTTGACGAAAACCCTTTGCAACAAGTCGAGCTTTATAGGTTTCAACCTGCCCATCTACACCAATCTTCTTTCTGAAGATTCATTTGCAGCCTACGGGTTTTACCCCTTCTGGAGCAAAGTCCAAAGTCCAAACTTTGTTGGTGTACATGGACTCCGTCTCGGTCCGCATTGCATCCGGCTATTTTACTGAGTCACCGCTCTGAATGACTTGCTGGAAGCTAGTAGGCTCATCATAATCAATGGTGCAATCCTCTCTATCCCCGTATATGAGAAAATCGTAGTATTTCTCGGGCGGATGAGACTGCCTACTACTCTTGCGGAGTGGCGCTGGGATGTCTGGTTCTCCTGAAACTTCTGGTTCTTCCAAGCTTTCAGTAATAGCTTATGATTCTGGAATTTCTTCCAGTTCTATTCCGCTCCCACTTGTTCCTTTTTCTAAAAACTGATGTTCCAGAAATGGGGCATGACGAGAAACAAAAACCTTTTGTTCCTCTACGTAATAGTAAAGATACCCCCTGGAGTTCTTTGGGTATCCCACAAGCATACACAGTACTGAGCGTGCCTCGAGTTTGTCCGCATGCTGTTTTTTAACAAAAGCTGGACATCCCCATATCATCAGATATTGAAGATTGGGTTTCTTCCCACACCACATCTGATATGGTGTGGTAGGCATAGTCTTGGAGGGAACCTTGTTCAAAAGATATGCAGCTGATTCTAGTGCATAACCCCAGAATGATCGCGGTAACTCAGCCTTACTCATCATGGAATGAATCATATTCAATAGAGTTCAATATCTCTTTTCCGATACACCGTTGTGCTGTGGTGTGTATGGAGGAGTAAGCTGAGAGAGAATTCCATTCTCTTTTAAGTAGCCCAGAAACTCGGCACTCAAGTATTCACCACCTCGATCAGATCTCAGTGTCTTGATACTTTTGCCTGTTTGTTTTTCAACTTCATTCTTGTATTCCCGAAATTTCTCAAAGGCCTCGGATTTATGCTTCATCAGGAAGACAGGTCCATACCTAGAGAAATCATCTGTGAAAGTAATGAATTATGAAAAACCACTTCGCGCATGTGTAGACATTGGACCACACACGTCACTGTGTATGAGTCCCAAGAGCTCGCTCGCTCTTACTCCGTGTCCAGTGAACGGAGTCTTTGTCATCTTTCCCATGAGACAAGATTCACAAATGGCATAAGACTGATACTCAAACGGATTCAAGTATCCCTCTTTATGTGACTTTGTTAACCGTGTCTCATTAATGTGACCCAGTCTACAATGCCATAAGAAAGCCTGATTTAATTCCAGAGACTTTCTTTTAAGTGTGTTCTGGACACTGAAAATCTGAGTTTGATTCAGTATGTATATTCCGTTTCCTAATGTACCTGACCCAATCAGAACTTGATTTAGGTGGATGTGGACCACATCGCTTACAAAAGTAAAATCATATACTTCCTTAGAAAGTAAGGATACATATATGATATTACAAGTCGCACTAGGTACATATAAACAGTCACGCAAAATCAATATCTGCCCAGTTATCAGTCCAAGATGATATTCCCTTACGGATTTAGCGTCCATGCTCATTCCGTTGGCAACCCTGAGAGTCATATCACTTATCCTTATAACCCTACGGTTTCTCAGAGCCTGTAATGAATTACAGATGTGAGATCTTGATCCGGTATCCAATACCCAGGAAGTAGGGTTTACTGACATACAGTTTTCTACTACAAACACACCCGAAGCCGAAGCCACAACATGCTTCGAATCCTGGCTACTGGCTTTGCTAGCTCTGCAATCCTTCTGCCAATGTTCATTCCCGTAACAATAGGAACGTCCCTCCTTTACTACATCCAGTCCCGAAACTTTTGCCCTTCCCTTCCCTTCTACTTCCCTGGTTTCCTTTAGGGTATAAGTAGAGGGCAGAGACTGTAGAATCAAGTCAGAATTTGACCCGTTCTTCAACGTGGTCTTCAGGTCCGTGAGCTCATCAAAATAGCTTTTCTCTGTAAGGACGTTGCCCCCTACAGATGACCTGAAAGCCAACCTCCCTTGAAGCAATTCGTTCGAGGTCTCATATCTTGCGATACGAGATTGCTCTCCATATAAAACTTTGTTATGGAGGAAGATAGAAACTAAGTCCATCTTCTCGTGCTGTCTCTGGTATGCACCAACAACTGAGGCCAACACGAGGCACTTGGCATTCGCACAGTCTTTTTCTGATGTCTTACGGATATCAATATCCGTGACAGGGGAAACTGGTCCTGAGACGGCAGGGGTTTGATTAGTTAAGAGGTGTCCCAGCTCGTTATCGGCAACGGACATCTGGACAAACCTTTGCAAGTCATAACAGTCGGATTCATTCATTTTATTATCTAGATGTAACCTATGTGTGGTCACTGGGTCGCTGCAATTTAAGAGAGAGAGAAAAAAACACTCAGCATGATGCTCTTGCAAGTTTAGATTGGTTTTTAGTTTATCTAAACAGGATGGCTCCCACTGTTTCTCGAATCCTTCCTCAAACCAAAAAGGAAGAATTAGTCGGGATCAATCTCACCGTACAATACTTGCTTAATCGTTCAGCCAGGCCAGTGTTGGTACTTCGAGGGAGGTTTTCCAACGCTTTCGCGGACTTCCTTAATTAAATAACCTCTTTTCCCTGTGGGCGTAGCCCCGCTAACATCTTTCTAGACACCTACTTGGTTTATAGCAATGATAGTTAAGTGAAAAAGTTCCCGAGGAGTAGCATATACTCACAGTATGATCGGGATCCAAATATCATCGTGTGATAAAACTGAAGGAATCCTACCAGAATCATCACACTCCAAATGGTATGCAGCACTAGAAAATTTTAGTTTCTTTAGAAACTCCAGATGTGGATTTTTGCCCCATGCTATTATGACATTGACGAAGGCCAACATATCATAAGTCACATGTCAGGTTCTACCCGTCATTATCCAGGTTAATTTGAACCCACCCGTAGATACCCTTGACGAACGCCAAAATAGTAGTACGACTGTCCCACACCAACACATCTATCTATGCTACAGATAAATATTCAGCAGCTACCAATCACTATGCCTTGGCGAAGGTGAAAATACATAACTTGAATACTACTGAATATTTAACTGAAACGACGGAGGGATACAAATGGTTTTGGCAAAACCGTGAACGTAGTGAACTTGATATAATCGAAGGAACCTGATAGCTTTTAAAAGGAGTGGTTTAAGCTTCGCGTTTTGAAAGTTGTTTTGAAAAGAAACCGAGTAGTTTTGAAATTGTTCCAACGACTTTACTTTGGTATATTTTCTTGCATTAATTTAATGCGTCCCATCATTTAATCCTACCATTGCAGAAAACAACGAAAATATGACATTGCTTATGCCATCCGCATTCGCCACGGGGCCCCGTCATTACCCGTTAGGTTACTTAACTAACGACAGATCGGGGGCTGGACTAGCGCGGATGCAAAACATAAGAAACGCCTACTAGATATCATATAGATATATGTATATATATATATATTCGTCAGATGCAATGATAGCCATTCCAGATCACAGATGAACACATTGGATATACTAGGAATCCGCGTTTCGTTCGAGCCTGCAACGAAAAGCGGATTACACGGTCAAGATGAATAGCCAAGACCCCACCCTGGACCCCTACGGGTCTGGCAAACTACCCGCCAAGTACCCGAAGTGAAGCAACCTCCCTCAACAACGTGAGTAGGCTACTCGGCATTTCGAGGTACCCGGTAGTTTGTGCACCCCACCTTGGGTCTATCCTAGGAGCAAAAACAGTAAAAGAAATAATATACAATGGTGGCTACAACCTCATCCCGGATGTGCGGCCATACAAATAATATTACATTAATTTACATATTACATCAAATGAAAGATAAAGAAAACTCTCATCTCACAACCCCCCGGCTATTCATCGACGACAATCCAACGAGTTCATATACATAAACCATTAACATTAGAGATCATAGATATGCATAACCCCCACTAATCAACGTATAGCTATTAGTAGACGTTCAACACATATATCAAATCACAGATATAACCCATTAACTAAAGTCTACAAAACCTCGATCAAAAATACGGATTTGTAACTACCCCAAACACAAATTTGTTCTCTGGAAAATCTGGGTAGAAACAAAATACTTTAAAAATCCCAAAACAGAACACTGAACACACTGCAGCAAATCCGAGTGGCGGCGGAGGAAACTCGGCCGTGGATCCGCGGCCAAACGCATGATTTGGCCACGGTTCCGCGGTGAGTTGACCGAGTCATTGGCTCATTTTTGCTGTGTGTTTTTAGAAAACCCTGAGCCAATTTTTAAGATGTGTGGAATTATTTTTGTAGCAGTATTAAAATCGGCAGAAAGTTCAGTTTTCAGACGTGTTTTGCGATTTTTTCTCCGATCGAAATTCTAAAACGTTGCTAACATGCTAGTCGTTGTTTAGCTAGGCTCTGATACCACTGTAAGTCCGCGTTACCCGTCCCGGTTCTTACGGGGATGCGGAAACGGTAAAAAACGATTTTTTATGGCAAGGTAACATGGACTAGAAAATAGGATCTTTGCTAAACAAAAACCTAGCAAACTAAATAGAGGTTTAACTACAATGTTAGAGGGTTATAACTAGGTCTTGAACTCCTTCTCTTCTTGCTCCTTGGAGTGGTTGGATCGGCTCCACCTCGTAGTCCTCTTATTGTCGAAGAAGAATCCACCCGAAAGCCTCTACCTTGAGCTCCTACCTCAACCGAGAGGAAACTAAAGTGCTTGGCTTGCTAGACCTAGTACTCTAGAGTGAGTAGAGAAGAGTTTTGAAGGATTTATCTCAATGGCTCATGCTTCTCAACAAATGAGACATGAGAGCCTTGAGAGAGAGGAAGAGGGTGAGCTTTGGATGAGAGATAGTGATCAAGTGAGAATAAGCTTGACTTTTTTTTACAACCAAGCTCACAAAAGAAAAAATAATGATGATAATAATAATAATTAAGAATTGTGATGGTTAGTTTCAATGACCATTATCATTTCATGCATTTAATGCATTTTGTAAAGAACAACAAGTAAACAAAAGTCATAGAAATGAAATGATGATGGTCAACAAGTCCACAATGGTCAACCGGTCAACAAGTTAACAAAAGTCAAATGTTCAACTCAACCGTGGCACATTAATACTTAATTAATATTATTAATCATATTTCCTATTCTTATTAGGGTTTAGAAAAAAGTCAACGGTCAACAACCCTAATGAGAATCCTCTGCCTCTGCCTCTGTCAACTGTGCATACACACCCGCATTCGTGTTCCGAGGAACATGAATACAATGATATAAAACCAATCCCCAAAACATATACTAAGATCTGGCTTAAACCAAAACCTGCTAGTAATAACTTCCCGGACACCAAACATGCACAAGTGCGCGGATGTGAACGAACCCTGTCGCAAAACCATGCGACCTCTACTCTGTTTTGCCCAAAGGCGAATAGCCTTCTGTGTGGGACTCTAAAGACTCGACACTACGCTGGTAGTGGGTTTAACCATAGGCCACAAGCGGTACTAGCTGTACGTAACGGTCCCCAGGTAGATGCCGATAAGAAGACTGATGAGAAGAACCCATCCGATCTCCTACTGAGCCTGAATGTGACAATCTCCGTACAGTCCGGTCTGTTCGTCTGAGAATATCGCATGGCGGGCCTAAGGGGTGGTAAACGTCAGTCCTCTAATAGCGGTACAAGTCATGTCGGAGTGTAGCCCAGAACACACCGGGATAACACTGGAAAACCTACCAGTATATCCCGCTTGCCCTGGCCAGGGACGACTATGTGTAACGGCTCTCCTTGACACAGCGCGATATCAACCCCCAATACCGGGAGAGACGAATCCTGTCTTACCGTCACTGCCTCCAAGTGTTTCGGGACTGCACCCAACTGCTACCTGTTTGCACGACTCATTTGAGCCATGGTAGGGTAGCAATCTAAGAACAGTGGGAACACACTCGAGGAGAAGTGACAGTGTCAAGTCAGCGGACTAAGCTGTACTCATGTCACCTAGGAACTGATAACTGACTTTGGGTATAGTACCAACCAACAGTTCCCGACGAGTTCTGTCCTGTGTACTCGTAACCTAACGAGCACACGCATATTATCTCAAGTACGACGTACTGACGGCTGTGGGACAGACCGTCTCTCCTGCTGGGATGAGAAGCGCATACGCTAGTCTACTCCGGCGTATCGATGCCCCGTCTCGATAATCCTACGACTAGGGACCTGTATATGGATGTGATTGTAGATTACCAGCCCCCACTAGTAGGACTGCCATCACAACGCTGGTAATCAAGCAAATATCCTAAGGGCTCCACTAATGCGTATAGGCGATATGCTAAAAGAAACAATGCACACATTAAAGTAGAAACAAACCAAGTAGCATACTACCATTTCGAGCAAGATTGCCTATACAACTGTGAATATCCCAAGCTTCAATCAAGTAATATACAAACTAGTATGATACATTAATGGCCTCTAGGGCATATACACTAACAGCTATCACGAGTGGAGACTCTGTGAAGTGGCTGGATGCCATGAGATCTAAAATGGAGTCTATCTACACCAACAAAGTATGGACTTTGGACGTTGTACCCCTTGTGGTAAAACCCGTGGGGTGAAAATGGATCTTTAAAAGAAAGATTGGTGTAGATAAGCTGGTAGAGACCTATAAAGCAAGACTTGTGGCGAAAGGATTTCGTCAAAGACCAGGTTTGGACTATGACAAAACCTTTTCTCCCATAGCCATGCTTAAATCCATTCGGATCCCACATGCTATTGCTGCTCACTACGACTATGAAATCTGGAATATGGACGTTAAAACTGCGTTTCTAAATTGTGATTTAGAAGAATGCGTTTATATGGATCAGGCAGAGGGCTTCGTTGACAGTGGGAGCAGCGGGAAGCATGTAGATTGCTTAAATCCATTTATGGATTAAAGTAGGCGTTACGGAGTTGGAACATCTGTTTTGATGATGTTATCAAAGAGTTTGATTTCATCAAAAATCCAGATGAACCTTGTGTTTATAAGAAGGCTGTAGGGAGAGCTGTCACATTCCTCGATTTTTATGTGGATGACATTCTTCTGATAGGAAATGATATTTTTATAATACAGACGGTCAAATCATTCTTATCACAAATGTTCTCCATGAAGGACCTAGGTGATGCCACATACATATTGGGCATTTGGATCTATAGGGATAGATCCAAAAGGTTATTGGGATTGTCCCAAACCAGGTACATCAACACCATCCTAAAGAGATTAGCATGGAAGACTCCAAGCGGGGTGCTTTACCCGCTTGCCAAGGAGTCACTCTCTCCAAGGACTTTTGTCCAAAGACCGATGAAGAGAGAGCTCGCATGACCAGTATACCCTATGCTTCAGCCGTAGGATCTATAATGTATGCGATGTTATGTACACATCCTGATGTAGCTTATGCACTTGGTGTAGTAAGCAGGTATCAGTCCAACCCAGGGGAGAATCACTGGGCAGCTGTGAAGAACATTCATAAGTACTTGCGAAGGACTAAAGAATTGTTCTTGGTGTATGGTAATGGAGATCTCAAAATGGAGGCCTTTACCGATTCAAGCTTCCAGAGTGATAAGGACGACAATAAATCTATCTTTGGGTTTATATTTAGTCTCAATGGAGGGGCTGTAAGTTGGAAGAGTTCCAAAAAGGATACCGTTGCAGACTCTATGATGGAAGCTGGGTACATTACTGCAAATGATGCCGTAAAAAAAGCCATCTGGATGAGGAAGTTCGTCTCGGAGCTACGAGTAGTTCCAACCATTATTGATCCAATACCATTGTATTGTGATAATATTGGGGCTATGGCGTTAGCCAAGGAGCCCAGGTCCCATCAGTGGTCTAGACACATCATGAGGCGATATCATCAGATCTCGGAGATAGTTGATCGCTGCAAGATCGAGATTTAGAGAGTTGATACAAAGAATAACACCGCGGATCCCTTCACCAAGGCCTTCTCTCAGCTGCAGCATGAGTGACTTTTTGATACGTTGGGTATGAGATACGCCAATAACTGGCCATAATGCAAGTGGGAGATTGTTGGATATATGTATGCCCTAGAAGCCATTATATAATAGTGGATGTATTTATACAAGTGTATATATATAAATATATATATATATATATATGTATGTATGTATGTATGTATGTATATATATATAGAGAGAGAGAGAGAGAGGACATTCTTGCTCGACATGATAGTTTGCTATCTGGTTACTCTTTATCCGACATGTTCACTTGATCATGCTTTTATTCATTTGCACAAGTTGATAAAGCCCTGAGGATATTTGCTTGACTACTTTGATTATGATGCAGATCACACTAGTGGGGCATCTCTAGTTTATAAGAATATCTTGAAATGTCCCTGGTCGTGGGTGTATCGAGACGGGGCATCGCTATTCAAGAATAGACTAGCGTATATGATACTAGACCTATGTGATGGGCGATGGATGTTCCCATATCCATTGATGTTTGACATCGAGATCGTATACGGGTGCTCAGTGGTGACTGGGTACATTGGATGGACTCGCCGAGAACTCCTATATGGTATTAATCTATCGTCGGATAGCAGTTCTCAGGTGACACTGGTACAGGTTAGTCTGTAGACCCGAGATCGTCATAAAGTCTCATGTGTACTCCCACTGTGCTTTGTTTCCACCTGTTCGGATTCCTTAGCACCCTACTAGGTTTTTACTGCAACAACCATGCCAAATTCAAAAATTCTAAGGTGCTAATCAATCCTGAGCATGGATCAAGCTAGAGTAAATAGACAAAACCAAACATGTAATCAACCATTACAAGTAGTGAACAAAGATTACAACCTTTGTAGACTAGTCCTTCACTTCTAAAGCTCCATGTACAAGTCCCTTCACTGCGATCGCTGGAAGTAGTGATCTCCCGAACTCTAGTATGGATTCCTTTGGAGCAATGAACAAGCTTGCTCGAAGTCTTCGAGGCCGAAGATGATCTACGTCGAGGAGACTCAAAACCCAAGCTACCTCTTCACCAGGTCAAGAACTTTATGAAAAGAACACCCAATACTGCTCTAGAAAGTGTGTAGGATAATGAAGTAGGAAGTGGGCTCACTTTAGATTTTGTTTTCTCACTCATTTTCACCATTTATCAAAAACCTAGAAAGGTTTTGAGTTGAGAAGGAGAAGAAGAAGAAGGAATTCAAGAATAAATCAAGTGTTGAATTAATTTAATCATTAGGCAACCATGGGTGAGTTAGTGTCATATACTAACCATTATATAGACTAAACCATGGTTTTATCATAATGGTTAGGTTCAAAATATCTTAAGTAAAACAAAATGTGTTGACTTTGGTCAATGGTCTACAAGCTTCATGAAACTTTCAAGTCATGACAAAATCCATGTCATTTTGAATTACTTAAAACAAATAACACCCTAAATTATAATAAGCATGGTGTAAGTCATACACACACCCAAATTTGCATGTATCATCAAGCATGACACAAATATGTACACAAATATATATCACATATATACTTAATACACAATCAAGTGAGAAAAAGCAATCTTATGTGAGCTAATACTAGTCAATGTAAATTAATATATCAAATATATAATTATACATTAGATTATTAAATCAACACATGATTTAACAATCCGGCCATGTCATATATAACCGACTAATATCTTGTGTATCAATTTATCGACTCAAAACTTGATTCGATATCCCGGCTATATCACATATAACCGACCGATGATACAAATCGTAAAAATAGAATATGGTATCACAAACACGTATTAATCTCGGTCTCTCACATATCTCATATGTGCTTGATTGATCTGTAAATGTGTATTTGTAGTAACCGCAATCAATAACGGTGTCGCGCGTAGCTAGATCGAGATGAGTACGGGTCGTCCTTTGGGAAACGCTGAACCTTTTATTCTTACTTTAGGCGTGTTGATTAGGAATGGAGAATAAAGAATGATGAATAATGGTTGTAGGTTCTAGATCTACGTTAAACACGAATGCAAAATACAGATCTAGATTAGTTACGGATGTAGGTTTATATAAAAAGGGGCTTGTAGGATTCATTAGGATTTAGTAGTTATGGATGATTAATTAAAGATTACTCTTTTTATCCTTTAATAGATTTAAAACTAGAATGACAGTGATGCATGAAGATTAGGGTTTCTGGAGGGAAAATGGGTTCCCACTCTTAGCCCCTATCTTGACATGGAACTCCGTTCATCTCTAGCCTTTTCTAAAACAATCATTAATCTAATCTCTAATGGCGGTCGAGACTAACAATAAATTGGTAGCGCGCCCGATTAGGATGTTAATGATTCTTTTGGTAAAGTTTATAAACTTTATAGGACGTAAAAATAGTTTAAGGATCTTCATCATCCATTAACCTACCCTAATCCTACGAACCCTAACAAGTGGAGAATTACTCGCGCATGTTTGGAGAAGAAGAGATGGAGAGAGAAATCATATTAAAAACTACAAAGAAATCGAATAAGAAAAAGAACTACCTTTATTAATCAACAAAATTCATTTACACTTTATTCCCTTAGAAAATGATTACAAATGCTAGTTTGCTTCTCGATCTCTTCTAAGGAGGTAGATGAACAGTTGATGATCAGCCTTGATGCGTGAGCCGTCTTGGACTTCATGATCTCTTCAGCTTGATGATTTTTCCAAGAGGCTCTCTGTCCTTATTTATAGTCCCAAAGCTAGAACCCTAGCTGCCTAATTTGGAAGCCGGTGGTTAAGATCCTAACCACCAAAATTCCAACTCCCAACTCATCAATAGCGCGGCGGATCCGCGGCCAATAGGTGGGTTTGGCCGCGGATCCACGGCCATGTAGGGGAATCGTGGGCTCATTCTTCTCGTGGCTTCTTCTAGTGACACGTGGTGATCTTTTGAATCTCTGGAAACTGAAAATCTTTTCTAAATCACTGCCGGAATTGATTTCTTTAGTTTTCTTTCTTAATTAGGCTGGTTTGTTTTAACACCTTTGATTTCCATGATTTCAGCCCGGCAAATTCTGCACAATAACTCAACAAATAATATTAGTAGAGTTTGTTTTATTGAGATATTTAACTTAACAATTAAGAATATGTTAAAGGCTTTTAATAAGGTAAGCATATTTAAATGGGCCAAATGTGACGTGAATATTATATGCTTATTTTTTCCTACCAAATATTAATTATAATATATAAACACATGAAAATAGTATTTTTACAGATAAAGCCACACATGTATCATCTATTATAATAAATACCTTTTATTATATAAAAATAGTAAGAAAAATGTCATATTAAATGTGCAGTTTTATCAACTGAACAAATACCTTCAAACTTATCTTTGATCGTTCCGAGCAAACTAATTTATTCAAGAGAAGGAGAAAAAGAAAGGAGAAAGCTAATGACACTTTCGTAGGCAATACGATAGCACTGAGCACGTGCAACAAGCCGTTAAACCTCTGGGTTTCCCTAGTAGGAGGAGTGTTCTCTCCTGAGGGTTTTCAGCGGATTACACCCACAAAATCCTATAATAAAAGAGAGATGGTGAAATTTACATATAAAGATAAGAACTATAAAAGAAATACTTTGAAAATTTAGAGTTTCCAACTACACTAGCTTTTCAGTTGTCATGAGCCCTATCTTAATAGTCATGAAAAGATGTTAGAAATCACATCATCTCTCAATAAAACAACGTCTTTATTCTTCATTCCCCCCTTTCATCCAAACATTGATCATATAACCCCACGTGTGTGTAAAAGACATCCCTACACTCGGAGAATTCAATTCAAGCTATCATACTCTTGTCCATCAGCCTTAGTACTTTTTAATCGATATTTATATGGAATATGCTCACACATTTTTCATGCGACCGTTAATACTTCTTGAGGTACTAACCGACCGATTAGTCATGTGCTTGCTGATTAGGTGTATTATTATTTTCCTCGTCTTGCACTACCTAAGACTTAGCAGTGACTCCCATACCAGTTGGTCTAAGGCACTAGGTGATGAAGCACCCTCGCTATATTTTTTTATTGCTGCCTTGGTGATAACAAAACCAGTGTTCATTTTTCTCCACCATTTTATCTGTTATTATTTTTTACTTCCTTCATACTTTGGCTTTTAGACAAGAGCATTTCAAGGTATTCTCTAATATCACGAGTTTCAAGACGTGTGTACGTGCATATAGTAGGGTATCAACAATCAAATGTTTGGCATCCAGAATATGAACTATTTTTCAGACTTATTTTTATCTTCAGATTAGTGACTTCTTTCATCTTACTAACCCATGGGACAACGGCTCATAAGTACTTATTACTAGTTCATTTAAGAAAACTTCTAATTTTCTTGGTTTTCTTAAACTATTCCTATCTTTTAAATATAATTTTTCGCTTTCCATTCTTTTGTTATATAAAAAAAAAATTAATCCCCAGTGTCAAAGATAATTCAGTGAATACAAACCTCCCCCCAAACTTGTTTTTAGCAGTGTTCTCACTGATGTTGTCTTTTGAGAGCATGGATCTGTATACTTGGGGAGAGACAAAAGGGATAAAATAATAGTTAAATGAAAACTACCCCCAAACTTGTTCTTTGGCATGCACAGATATTCAGTTAAGCCCATTTTCACTCACCTCCATTCTTAAAATGAGAAAATGTTACCAAAACATGGAGTTGAGGCGGAGGAAATTCAGTTCAGAAAAAGCGGCTCCTGTAAAAAGAGGAGCTCCTCCGCTTGGTCAGTAGAGAAATACGGTTTTAATCTATGCCCATTTACTTTAAAAATTGAACCGTTTTTCAAATTTTCAACTTCTACAGCCCTGTGCGGGTGTACATACCGCACCACGAAAGGTCCTTTCAAACGAGATTTAAGCTTACCCCGATGAAGATGGAGACGGGAATCATAAAGAAGGACTTGCTCCCCCGATGTGAGTTTTTCTAAAAAGGTTTTTATCGTGGAACACTTTAGTCCGGTTCTTTACTATCACCGCATTATCGTAAGCTTCATCATCGAGTTGGCTTAGCTCATTCAATTGCAACTTCCGATAGCTGCTCGCTTCATCAAAATCGAAGTTAAGCTCTTTAATAGCCCGCATTGCTTTATGTTCGATCTCGACAGTGAGGTGGCATGCCTTCCCAAACACAAGGCGGTATGGAGACATACCAAGATCGGTCTTGTAAGCGGTGCGAAATGCCCAAAGACATCCGTCAAATTGGTTGACCAATCTTTACGGTTTTTAGAAACCGTCTTCTCCAAAATTTGTTTGATCTGCCTATTTGAGATCTCAGCCTGCCCGCTTGTTGGGGATGATAGGGCGTAGAAAGTTTGTGAGTGATTGAATATTTCTGCATCAAGGTCTCGAAAGACCGATTACAGAAATGTGTCCCATTGTCGCTAATTATAGCGCGGGGGTGTCCGAATTACGAAACGATATTTTCTTTACGGAACATAATGACAACTTTGTTATCATTAGTGCGACACGGTATTGCTTCCACCCATTTCGAGACATAATCAACCGCTAACAAGATATATAAATTCCCAAAGGAGTTGGGAAAAGGGCCCATAAAATCAATACCCCAAACATCGAATATTTCGACAACGAATATAGGTTGGAGCGGCATCTCATTTCTTCGTGAAATCCAACCCAAGTGCTGGCATCGCGGACAAGTTTTGCAATGTTTATATGCATCTTTAAATAATGTTGGCCAATAAAACCACATTGCAAAACTTTCTCCGCCGTTTTTCGAGGACCAAAATGACCGCCGCATGCCTGATCATGACAAAATGATAACACACTCTTGAATTCATCGTTATGGGCACACCTGTGAATGATTTGATCGGAACAATACTTAAACAGATAAGGTTCATCCTAGTAAAAGTATTTTACTTGGGATAGAGATCGAAGTTTGTCTTGTTTTGACCAATCGCTAGGAATAAGTCCCGTCGCAAGATAGTTCACAATATCTACGAACCAAGGTTCGTAAGATACAGTCAAGAGCCGTTCGTCAGGAAATGAGTCATTTATCGGCACGGTCAAACTTGGTGAAGAAGTGATGCGTGAAAGATGGTCGGCTACAATGTTTTCACATCCACTCTTGTTTCGGATGACAAGATCAAATTCTTGTAACAATAGGATCCAACGTATTAGCCAGGCCTTAGCATCTTTCTTCGATAAAAGATGTCGTAGGGCGGAGTGATCAGTGTAAACCACTATTGGCGAGCCAATCAAGTAGGGTCTGAATTTCTCTAATGCAAATACAACTGCCAAGAGTTCTTTCTCAGTAGTTGTGTAATTTATTTGTGCATCATTCATGGTTCTACTTGCATAGTAAATTACATGTGGCATCTTTTCAATGTGTTGTTCTAAGACCGCACCAATATCAAAATCGGATGCATCACACATAAGCTCGAACGGGTGGTTCCTATCCGGAGATGATAGAATGGGGGTTGTAGTGAGCGATCCTTTAAGCGATTCAAAAGCAGCCTCACAATCCGAATCGAAGTGAAATATTGTATCCTTGGCCAATAGAACGGTTAAGGGTCTAGCAATTTTGCTAAAGTCCTTAATGAATCTCCTATAAAATCCTGCATGACTAAGAAAGGATCGTATATTTTTGACGCATTTGGGACGATGGAGGTTATGGATGAAATCAATTTTAGCTCTGTCAACCTCAATGCCTTTTCGTGAAATTATATGTCCAAGGACAATACCTTCTTGGACCATAAAATGGCATTTTCCCTAATTCAAAGTTAAGTTCTTATCCTTACAGCGGGTAAGAACTGCGTCAAGATTACGAAAGCAGTCCTCAAACGAGTCCTCAAAAATGGAGAAATCGTCCATAAAAATTTCCAGAAAATTTTCCACCATACCTGAGAATATCCCCATCATACACCGCTAAAATGTAGCGGGAGCGTTGCATAATCCAAAGGGTATGGGTCTATAAGCAAAAGTACCGAAAGGACAAGTAAATATGGTTTTATCTTGATCCCTTTCGGCAATGGGGACCTGGTTATAGCCAGAGTATCCGTCCAAGAAGCAATATTATTCGTGTCCAGCTAATCGTTCTAACATCTGGTCAATGAAAGATAGAGAGAAGTGATCTTTCCTCGTCACGGCATTGAATTTTCTGTAATCAATACATACGCGCCACCCAGTTTGGGTGCGTGTTTGGATTAACTCATTAGCCTCATTAGTTATGACCGTGATGCCAGACTTTTTAGGGACTACGTGAATCGGACTTACCCATTGGCTATCAGATATAGGGTAAATTATTCCACTATCAAGGTACTTGACGATTTCTTTCTTTACCACCTCCTTCATAACGGGATTTAACCGTCATTATGGGTCTCGGGTTGGTTTGGCTTCATCAATCAGATGTATATAATGTTCAACAATTAAGGGACTAATCCCTTTGATGTCATCCATTGTCCAACCAAATGCTCGCCGCTTCGATCTCAACACTGCCAAAAGTGCGTTCTCTTGCTCTAAGGCTAGAGAAGCGGATATAATCACTGGCAAAGTCTCATTCTCACCTAAATATGCATATTTAAGATGAGAAGGTGGCGGTTTGAGATCAAGTATTGGCGGAGAGACAATAGAAGATGGGGTATGGTAATGATATTCGGACTCCCTAAGAGGTTCAAAACTTGCATAGGATATTGACTCGGAAAGTGCTACAGACTTTTGCGACGAGTCCACTGATTCAAACTCAGGGGTGGACTCATCGAACATATCCTCACTATGAAGTTGTGCATGATCAAACAATGTCTCACTAGTGTTGTCGAGATCATCAAAGCAAAGTTCCTCATCCATGCAGCTTTCGGGAGCTATCTCGTGGATAGAACAAACATCCAGCAAATGAGCAGAAGGTTCCGATGGTTGACTTCCTAGCTTGTAAATATTAAGATCAATTGTCATTTTCCCGAAGGATAAGTTCATAGAACCGTTACGACAATTAATTACAGTGTTAGAAGATGCTAGGAAGGGTCGAACGAGTATCACCGAAATTTGATTGCGTGAGTTTGCCACAGGCCGTGTGTCTAAAACAATAAAGTCCACAGGGAATATGAATTCCCCGACTTTAATTAACACATCCTCTAGTTCACCCCGTGGTTTGGTGATTGATCGGTCTGCCATCTGGTGAGTACAATGGGCGGGTTTCAACTCTCAAATCCCTAACTGATCGTATACTGAATAAGGAAGCAAGTAAACGCTAGCACCTGTAAGTCTACGGTAGCGCCCCTACCGTCATTCTGACGCCAAACGCGGAACAAAAATATTTATAACTTGCGCTATCGCATACTATAACCCGGATCTTGCCATTAACGCTAAACTAACAAACTGTAAAGAGGTAGAAAGGCTATACCGATCGATCCGAGTCCTTCGGTCTTTAGCCATCATCCCATGCACCTCGCGGCAACTCCAATCTCATGTCTCCTCATCGAGGTGGCACCACGTCAACGGATCTTTAAACGGGCTCCTGCCTCTATACCGAGGCAACTCCGTCATCAAGTATGCTAAAAGAGATGACCAAGATGAAGTAGAGAACGAGTAGAATATTTTGTCTCAAACACCCTAGGGTTCTTATCACATGAGAGGGTTAGGTTGGAGGTTGAAGAAGATGCTAAGGAGTTGGAAATGGTGAACTCAAGAAACACTCAAGAGAGAGAGAGAGCTCTAGCATAAAATGACTTGTTCTTCTCTTGTGAATAGATAAATGAGGTTATATATTCTAAACCCAAAAGAAAAATATCTTATAAAAATATCTCCTCAAATATTTATCCACAAAACAAAACTCATTAATTCTTAATGACTAGATGACTCATTACATGAGTCATTAGTGATCATTTTAGAAGTAATGAGTCACAAAGAATGAGTCACACTTTCCAAAATCCTATTAACCATTTAAACCAAAATGATTAACCAAAAGAAATGTATCTTCTAAAATATTCTCGTAACGGATTACGAAAATACCCCTCACCTGTATATACATACCTGTTTCCGTATTCTGACCGAATACGAATACGAGAGAATAAAATATTCTGACTCAATATAATACATGGATCGGGCTTAAACCAAAGCCCACCAGTATTATCTGTCCGAAATATGACACGTGCACAAGTGCACGTGTATTTTCCGAACCCTGCCATAAAACAATACGACCTCTACAACGTTTCGCCCGAAGTAGGGAAACTATCTGTGGTGGACTCTAAAGACTCGTCAGTACCCTGGCAGTGGGTTTAACTACAAGCACGTCAGCGGCACTAGCTGTGTGTAACGGCTGCCCATGTACTGACCGAAAGGGAAGCCTATCAGCGAACTCATCCTGGAACCCTACTGAGCCTATCAGTGAGAATATACATACAGTCCGGTCCGTTCGTCTATGAGTATCGCATATCGGGCCTAGGGGGCTGCTAACGTCAGACTCCCAATAGCGGTATAAGTCGTGTCGGAGTATAGCCCAGAACACTTTGAGATACTACTGGAGTACCTACTAGTAAATCTCCTGCCTCGGCCGAAGGCTTTGTGTAATGGATCCCCTAGACAAAGCTCGATCTCACCCCCAATACCGGGAGAGACGAATCCCTTGCCGATCCGCTCACTTGCCTCCATGTGGCTCGGGACAGTACCAAAAAAAAACCTGTTTGCACGACTCCTTTGAGCCGTGGTAGGGTAGAAATTAAAGCACAGTAGGAACTCACACGAGACAAATGACGACCTCAGGTCGATGAACTAACCTGTACACATGTCACCAGGGAACTGCTATCTGACGCTAGGTTTAAATACCAACTAGCAGGTTCCCGGCGAGTCCTGTCCGGTGTACTCATAACCCAATTAGCACCAGTATACATCTTAGGTGATCTAACTGACACCAATGGCTTGTGAGACCGGCCACCACCCCTCGTCGGGGTCTCGACTGTATACACTAGTCTAGACGGAGTATCGATGCCCTGTCTCAAAACTCCCACGACTAAGGCCCACTATTAAGGATGTGCTTATAGACTACCCAACTCTCACGTATATGATTGCCATCATACTGTTGGTAGTCAAGCAAGATCCTAAGGGCTCTATCAACGTGTAATAGTGATCAGTCACCTGAACCTGTACATGACTGATAAAGGCAAACCAGATAGCATACTATCATCTCGAGTAAGACTGTCCTTCCGGTATAGGTCCTCCCTCAATCATTGCAATCACGTACCTGCGATCCAATAATTGACTTTGAGGGCACTTTATCCAACAATCTCCCACTTGCACTTAAGGCTAATTATTGCGATGTCGCATACTCACAACCCATGTGATACCGAACATCCAACTCCTCTACTAACCAGTTTCACAAAACCCGTTTGTAAAACTCTTATGTTCGAGAAATAGCCTCAGCGAGTGGATCCGCCCTGATGTTCCTTTCTATGTCTCTTTTAATCTCAAGTTCGCGGAGAAAGCCATCTCCCGAATTGAGTAATACCCGTCTTAGAATATGTCTGGATATCTGATGGGACCTAGTTCATAAAGGAACTCCAAATCCAAACTTCTTAGACTGTATCGTCAACTGAACCTAATCAGTATTCTGCACCATGCCTCACATAGTATCCTCTTGGACCACTTGTCCATAATGCTGCCCCCTTCGTCAGAGGGAAAATTATAACTCTGACAATCACTCTGTCATCCATGTCACCTTTGAAGCCTGGAATGATAACCGTCACCCGAAGAAAGCTTCCATCATCAAATCCGTAGAACATTCACTTATGTTCTAAAACTGCTTTCTTATGTTTCTTCAGGATTGGATTAATATAAACTTATCGCATCTAGTGCAAAAACAACATCTGGTGTGGTACTTGACATCTCACGATTGACTCAATTGCCTAAGCAAGTGATATGCCAATCATGCACATCCCTCTCCCCTTTAGTCTATAAGACACCTTTAGAGAGAGAGTCTCCATCACCTGCAGGTACACCACCATGCCAGGAGTCGTCCATCCTAAAATACTATTAGAATACTGTCAAAGTACCCACATTGGGAAACTACCCAAATCTAGATCTAAAACCATAGATTTAGTAACCAGAATGTCAGATATTATATCCATATCCTTTGTGGAGAAACAACTGTGTGACGACCACTGTATAACCGATCGTAGTATAGGAATTTTACTTCCTACTCTGTGTATGTCATCCAAATACCAGGACATCACACCCTACTACCTTCTTAACAGATCCATCCTCTATTCTGATGAAGTCAAACCCATGACTGTCACATCAAAATTAGATGATCTATCTCCGCTATATCTGCTCAAGTCTATAAATAGACATAAGCTACTTGCCCACTATGCTTCAGCTGCTCCCACTGACCACATCAACCCTCTGGCAGAATAATATATACGTGCACTTCTAAAGCTAGTTTAGAACGACGCTATACTTAACTTCCTGCCGGGTCTCATAGCCTGGAACAACAGTAGTGTCAAGTCTGGGTAAACAAGAACCTCCCTGCAACCGTCCTTGAGGCTACCGGAGTACCTCACGGGTGTCTGAATTTGCCCACTATATCTGCGGAGTGGCTAATGGAATGTCAAACCTGATTTAATATTTAGGTCCTATTAAATTTTACGTAATCGTTTGCAGTTCTGGAATCACTTCCAGTTCTACCATACTCCCACTACTGTTTTCTGAAAAAAAATCCATTTTACTAAAACTGTGGCGAGTCAAGAACAATATCACTATTGATCTTCCAGATGGTAGAAAATCAACCCTCGTCATAGCCTGGGCCACCCACAAGCTGCCATTACAGAAATGTGCCTTGAGTTATCCAGAGTCAGATTTTAAGCATAAGCTGGACAACTCCCCGTACCTTAACATCGTTAAGATATGAACCATTCTATATCCAATATAGAGACTTTGGCACTTATTTAATTGGAAGCAGATTCAAATCATGCAGCTGTCTCCAGTTTATATCATCTTAATGTAGAGAGGCTAATCAGCATTACTAAACTTAGGAATACATCCAATTATGAGTAACCTGAAAGAGAAACGAGTTTCTTAAAACGATTACTATCAACTGATTACCAATCACAAGTATCTACATCTTCGATCACTTTAAAGAACCCCGATACTTGCGATACCTGGTTCTCTACTTTATTCCTATACCTATAACTTCTCAAAACTTAGACCTTGTATTTCTACGAAACACTTGTCTAAAAACTAGAGAAGTCATAAGTAAACAGAACATAGTACGAGGACCAACCCCTTTGTCCTGATGGACACTGGACAGCATACAATACTCTGTATGAGTCCCCTGAGTCGAATAACTCAAAACCTGTGTATCGTAGGTTGAAAACTGTAATTATGGTTAAGAACTACTCCGCTGTTCAATGCTCCTTACCCAATCATCAACTGATATAGGTAAATGTCAAGGACATAATTTCAAAAAGTTATATCTCACGTTATAAAAATAAACGTACAGATATATCATTTTGAAATTGGTGCACAACAACGGATACTCAAAACCAAATACATGCCGTCGGGCAAAAACCCAGGCGATTTCCTCAAATATCACCAATTACAACGAATTCCGATATAATGAGGATGATCACCTTATTTCGAATAACCTATTCCTACTCATCATCTGTAAAACCATATAGATGTGAGAAACATACCTGGTAAATACATACCCTGGAGTAAGTATCTAATCGGGAAATCAGTTTTCCTTTAACAATGCACAGTAAAACTGAAACATGAAAATGTTTCGTACGGGTATCCTGCTATTCCTAGTAATGCCTCTTCCATAATCGTATTCATGACTTTAACCGTTTATTTCTTTGCCATCACTCCAAATCCCTTTATTTGCCTTTATTCATTACCTTCTGTACACCCCTTTAGGCTAAGTGGTTTTATTCCTTCCCTACCGTTCGACCCCAGCCTATGGTTTGGAAGAAGACTATCCAGTAAGCATAATAGGTGTACTCTCTTAATCCTAGGAGTACTCGTAACTTGAGAGAAGATGATGATAAAAGACAACTGAATAATACTTTATTCTATTTCTCCCGAACTGGGGAAAAAAGCAAAGGTGATGTAGGAGTGGCGATGAAGTACGCGGTTTGGTCGTGAATGATAGCAGTCGCAATTTACTTTGCCCTCATTCTAATCCCTTTATTTTGTCTTTACTTATTACCTTCTGTACACCTTACTTATGCTAATTGGTTTTCTTCATTCCCTACCTTTCGGCACCTGCCTATGGTTTGGAAGAAGACTATCCAATAAGCGTAATAGGTGTACTCTCCTAAACTAAGGAGCCCTCGCAACCTGAGAGAAGGTGATGATAAAAGAAAACCGAATAAACCAATTCAATTTCTCCTGAACCTGGATCCATCCTCGAAGAAGTCCCTTCGAGTTCGTATATAACCATACGATAAATATATCCAATGGAAGTGGATGTTCGTAGTGATACGAGGTGTTCTGAGAAATGCAAAGGGTAAAAGAAGGAGCGACAATGACTTATGCAACTTAGACAATCCAAAAGCCAGTATTTTAAGAAGGTTTGGTCAGCTTGGTCACTGAGTCATAGTCTACGGTCAGTCAATGGTCGCTGCCAAAGAGAGAGAGAAAAGAAACACTCTGCGTGCACTCTAACTTAGATCAGAATGGTTATCACTCTATCTAATCAGGAAACCTCCCACTGTACTGTCAAATTCTCCAACAAACCTGAAAGAAGAATCAATCGGGATCACCCGAAGAGTAAACCAACTCATCAGTGGGAATCGGGATCCAACTCTCATCGTATGATAACGTGAAGGTATCCACTCACGTTATCACACTCCAGAAGGTATGCGCATGCCTGGAAAGTTTCAGTTTCTTTAGAAACTCCCGATATGATTTTTACCCCATGTTCTTATGACCTTGATGAAGGCCAACAAATCATAAGTCACATGTCAAGTTCTACCCGCCATTATCTTGTCAATTTGAACCCACCCGTACATACCCTGACGAAGGCCAACAAGGTAATACGATTGTCCCAAACCAACTCATCTATCTATGCAACAGAAAAGTAACAAGCAGCTACCATCCACTATGCCTTGACGAAGGGCGACAAACATAGCATGAATACAACGTTCTACCCATCTGAAACGATGGAGGGCTGCGGCTGGTTTTTGGCGAAAAACCTTTAACGTTATGAACTTGATCTCGTTGAAGGAACCTGATAGCTTTTTATAAAAATATAGTGGTGAAAACATTTGCTAAAGAGGTCACTCCCGGTGAAGGGATCTCGGCTCTTTCCTCGTGGAATGAGGTGCAGGATATTCCAACTGAATACCGCGACGCAAAGCAACATGTAATCGACTATAGTGAAGTTATTACCCTGATGCAAACTTCTGCCCAAGGGGTCACTCCTGGTGAAGGGATCTCGGCCCTTGCCTCGTTGAATGGGGTGAAGGATATTCCAACTGAATACCACTGTGCAAAACAAAATAAAACGTCTTTGTAATAACACTTTTTTAAACTGTTCCAACAACGTCCAAACAGGTTTGTTTTCCTTTGCATTGATCAGAATCAACGCAGTCCCATCAATTAATCACACCAGAAAAGAACGAAAATAAAATGTACGTATATGCCATCCGCATTCGTCACTTGGTCCCGTCTTTACCCGTTAGGTTACTTAAATAACGACAGAGCGGGGACTGGACTAGCACAGGTGTAAAACATATACAACTTCTACTAGTATATATACCAATATACAATAATCGCTCCAGGCATGATAATATGCAACATTACAGAAAAGTAATAAGCAACACAGAACAATACAGATAATCTGGGATCCCCGGGTTTCACAGAGCCGCTGCTGAAACCCGACGTTCCCCTGGTCGTATGGATAGCCTGTGCAATGGAAACCTAGACCCCTACGAGTGCGGAAAGTTACCCGCCAAAACCTCAAGCGAAGCAGCACCGTACAGCAAAGTGAATGGACACCCAGCACTTCACGGAATCCGGTAACTTGGGCACTCCATCTTGGGACAACCTGTACCCCCTATGAGTGCAGCGAATAGTCTGCCAATTCTAGAGTGAGGCCCCTTTGCCTCTCAAAGCCATGAGATACGGACCCGTTGCCTTCCAGAACCCGACTATCCGTGCACTCCGTCGCGGGGTAACCCTAGTACAGAAATGAAAAATACGTACAACGGGTACATCGACCTCAGCCCGGTCGTGCCCCAAAAGAATATTATACAAACAGGCAGTGACGGCAGTCCACATGTTGGACGCTCGCCCCGCAATATCAAATGTACAAATAAATCCAAACTGCACTACCATTGCACACAGCTATCCACCACGTTAAATCAGCAACATCACAGCACAACACAGAACATCAACGCGAATGTCACGTTCGCAAACCCGTCTAAAAGAGCTATAGCTATTAGACACGGTTTACCGCTCGAATGATATTCACGGTCGGAGATATAAAGTATGTACTGTAAACTAACAAGTATAAAATTCAGATTGACAAAACTTCCCGAAGTGGGCCCTACGTTCATCTGCAGTACACAAACAAAATCTAGGCCCAAACAAAACATTCCAGAAATCACAATTTCCCATGCAGAACACACAGAAGAAATAGGGTTTATTGTTCCCACAAACTGGCGGCGAAACCACGGCCAAACCATGGTTTGTGCGGCGGTTCCGAGGCAGTACTATGGAAACAGTAGAGCAAATTTCTTCAGTTTTCTTAAAAAAGCCTGCTCGATTTTCTGAAAGGATCAAAATGATATTTAGACCTGTTTAAAAAATCGACAGAAACTTTAGCCTGAAAATAGCGGTTTTGGAAATTTCGTTTTATCGTTGTTTTAAACACGTTAGAACAAGTTAGTAAAGATTAATGGCGTGGCTCTGATACCATGTAAGTCTATGGTTGCACCCAGGCCGTCATTCTGACGCCAAATGTGGAACAAAATTTTTTATAACTGGCGCTATCACATACTATAACCCGAATCTTGGCATTAACGCTAAACTAACAAACTGTAAAGAGGTAGAAAGGTTATACCGATCGATCCGAGTCCTTCGGTTTTTAGCCATCATCCCACGCTTCTCGCGGCAACTCCAATCTCCTGTCTCCTCATCGAGATGGCACCACGTCAACGGATCTTTAAACGGGCTCCCGCCTCTATACCGAGGTAACTCGGTCATCAAGTCTGCTAAAAGAGATGACCAAGATGAAGTACTGAACGAGTAGAATACTTTGTCTCAAACACCCTAGGGTTCTCATCACATGAGAGGGTTAGGGTGGACGTTGAAGAAGATGCTAAGGAGTTGGAAATGGTGAACTCAAGAAACACTCAAGAGAGAGAGAGTGCTCAAGCATAAAATGACTTGTTCTTCTCCTGTGAATAGATAAATGAGGTTATATATTCTAAACCCAAAAGAAAAATATCTTATAAAAATATCTCCTCAAATATCTATCCACAAAACAAAATTCATTAATTCTTAATGACACACTAGATGACTCATTACACGAGTCATTTGTTATCATTCTAGAAGTAATGAGTCACAAAGAATGAGTCACCATTTCCAAAATCCTATTAACCATTTAAACCAAAATGATTAACCAAAAGAAATGCATCTTCTAAAATATTCTCGTAACGGATCACGAAAATACCCCTCACCAATATATAGATACTTGTATCCGTATTCCGACCGAATACGAATACGAGAGACTAAAATATTTGGACTCAATATAATACATCGATCCGGCTTAAACCAAAGCCCACCAGTATTATCTGTCCAAAATATGACACGTGTACAAGTGCACGTGCATTTTCCGAACCCTGCCATAAAACCATACGGCCTCTACAACGTTTCGCCCGAACTAGGGAAACTATCTGTGGGGGACTCTAAAGACTCGTCAGTACCCTGGCAGTGGGTTTAACCACAAGCACATCAGCGGCACTAGCTGTGCGTAACGGCTGCCCATGTACTGACCGAAAGGGAAGCCTATGAGCGAACTCATCCTGGAACCCTACTGAGCTTATCAGTGACAATATACATACAGTCCGGTCCGTTCGTCTATGAGTATCGCATATCGGGATTAGGGGGTGGTGACGTCAGACCCCCAATAGCGGTATAAGTCGTGTCGGAGTGTAGCCCAGATCACCTTGAGATACTACTGGAGTTCCTACCAGTAAATCTCCTGCCCCGGCCGAGGACTTTGTGTAATGGCTCTCCTAGACACAGCGCGATCTCACCCCCAATACCGGGAGAGACGAATCCCCTGCCGATCCGCTCACTTGCCTCCATGTGGCTCGGGACTATACCAAAAAAAACCTGTTTGCACAACTCCTTTGAGCCGTGGTAGGGTAGAAATCAAAGCACAGTGGGAACTCACACGAGACAAATGAAGACCTCAGGTCGATGAACTAACCTGTACACATGTCACCAGGGAACAGCTATCTTATGCTAGGTATAAATACCAACTAGCAGGTTCCCGGCAAGTCCTGTCCGGTGTACTCATAACCCAATGAGCACCTGTATACATCTTAGGTGATACAACTGACACCAGTGGCTTGTGAGACCGTCCACCGCCCCTCGTCGGGGTCTCGACTGTATACACTAGTTTACTCCGGAGTATCGATGCCCTATCTCGAAACTCCCACGACTAGGGACCACTATTAAGGATGTGCTTATAGACTACCCAACTCTCACGTATATGATCGCTATCATACTGTTGGTAGTCAAGAAAGATCTTAAGGGCTCTATCAACGTGTAATAGTGATCAGTCACCTGAACCTGTACATGACTGATAAAGGCAAACTAGATAGCTTACTATCATCTCGAGTAAGACTGTCCTACCGGTATAGGTCCTCCCTCAATCATTGCAATCACGTACGTGCGATCCAATAATTGACTTTGAGGGCTCTATATCCAACAGCACCAAGGTCGAGTAAAGCACGATTAATATTTTTACCCTCAATAGAAATAAAGATGGTAGGACAGCCAGGATCCTTACATTTCTTTGGTATTTGCTGGGTAAAAGTTGTGATAACATTACTCATCATGAAAACCTTCATAGGCACTTAAGTTTTTCTCTTCCTAGTGCATAAGTCTTTAAGGATTCTTGTATAAGATGGGACTTATTGAATAGCATCTAGGAGAGGAATATTTACGTTAACTTTCTTAAACATTACCACAATCTTCTCCATTTGTTGGTTAGATCTGTTGGCCCTTAATTTGTTTGGAAACGGAGCTTGATCAATAAGTTTTGGGTCCATCATTTGTGGAAAAGATTATGGGGACGGATTCGATCCCAAAATTGGAGTGGGAATCGTCTTAGATAGATTGGGCGAAGTGTTCGAGCCTTGGGGAACACGGAGAGTAGGCTTGGATGAAGGTGGGAGACTAGAAGAATTAGGGGAAGAAGTAGAAGATGGGGTATCATTGGTATCACTATCATCTTCAAATTGCTCACCCATTCGGTTATTCAGCACTTTTCCCGATCTCAACGTAGTAACGGCATTCACATTATTATTTTGTGAGTGGCCAGGATTCGGTAGGGGTTGAGACGGGAGTTTCCCTTTCTCTCTCGCACTCCTTGCGGTGTTCAATTGTGCAATTTGGTTTTCTATTGATTTAATACTCTCACCGTGGGAGGCGGAGTCTTTCTTTATGGTATTAATAGAAGAGATCATATCAGCCGACATTTGAATGGAATGTTTCATAAACAAATCCAAAGTTTGTGCGAGTGAAGAGTTATCAGTACCGGCCAGTTGAGGTGCGGAAGTGTTGGCCGGATTTTGAAAATTTTGTGACTGAAAGGGGTACTGACTTTGTGGTTGTGGATTCTGTGGAGAAGGTCTTTGATAATTGCTTTAGAACTGGTTTTGATTTTGGGGTTGGTTTTGGTTCCAAGCAAAATTAGGATGATTCCTCCATCCTTGATTATACGTGGAAGAATAAGGATCGTTTCTAGGTCGCTGCTGAAAAGCAGCATTAGTTTGCTCGTGACCTTGAAACGGTGCATTCATAGTACATTCTTCCATCAAGTGTGAAGGATCTGAACAGCAACCATACACGGTCTTGGGAAGCGTTACCTGATTTAGGGAGACTGATGAGAATTTGTTCTCAATAGCGTCGAGTTTCTTCTGCATCGCTGCCATTTCGGCTTTTACTACGATGGAAACATCGAGCTGATGAATACCTCCCCTAGATGAAGGTGGTCTTCCGCTTTCCCACTGCAAAGTGTTTTCAGCGAGATCTTCCAGATATTTCCATGCTTCGCCATTGTCTTTGGACATGAAATTGCATTGACACATTGTTTCAAGCATCTGCTTTGTCGATTGATTAATTCCCTCATATATATTTCGGCAAAAATCCTATCTTTGTATTCCATGATGAGGACATTGGACAAGCAGATCCTTGAAACGTTCAAAGCACTTCCAAAATGGTTCATTAGGAAGCTGGGTGAACTGGTTGATCTCGCTCCTAATATGGGCGGTCTTATAGTTTGGGTAAAACTTCTTAAGAAATGCAATTATGAATTCATCCCAGTTAGTGATAGAGTGTGCGACAGTATTATAAAGCCATTTTTCTGCCAAGTCGCACAGAGTGAATGGGAGAAGACACAAGCGCATAGTATCCACAGTCAGTTGTAAAGTACCCATCATTGCACATACGTTTTCGAATTTAGTGATGAAAATGTACGCGTCTTCAGACTCAAGCCCATGAAATTTGGGTAACAGATTGATGTAGTGGGGTTTAATTTCAAAATTTTCCCCGTTGGCTGGTGGAATGGATAGACAAGTAGGAAGGGGACCACGGATAGGATTGCATCTCTCTTGGAGAGAGATGCGCGATGGATTCTGCTCACCTACGGACGGTGGCAGCATGGTGTTAAAGTGTGATGGAGCACCGTCCATCTCGGTTAATGTAGTGTGTGGTGGGGGAAAAGAAGATGAAGAAGCACCGACTTCGGAGTCGATAGCAGGAATGCGGACAAGACGGGCACTAGAATCCTGTGTCCAGCCGAGCATGCACTAAGCGGGTTTAGCGCAAGTGGCAGCATATATGTGATTTAAAATTGGTCTGTTTTGGAAAAGTGAGACTTAAGACAAATCACACAAAAATGCACAAACAACCCTAGAACTAAGGTTACATAGGTCAAGTCTCTAGACCGCTCCTAGACTTCCAAAGGACAAGCCGCAGGATCAATCCTCTACCGCCTCTTTACTACACTTGTGGCCAGGTAAGTGCCAGGTAAGTGGGAGGTATCCACTACGTAAGTAGTGGGCCAAATTAAGTAACCACTTGCCTTAGAAACACTTGCCTTGACACCACAAAAGTAATGCGAATAAGCGATAAATTACTCACGACCTTCCTCTGTCCTGATTGAGCGCGACAGTCCGTAGAGTCTTGTCTAGATATTTTTTAAATTAATGTAGGGTTGATGCAGATGCTCGATTTGTGATTTGTGGGGCTTAGGAAGGGTGATAAAATCCTCACCTAATCTGGATTTGGTTTTTGCCCCATAAAGTCCGCATTAAAATATGCAAAACAAACCACCAAAAAACTTTGCAAAAAAATTTTTGAGCGGCGATATTTTGCAAAAATCCTGCAAAAAAGATATTTTATTGGATTTCAGAGGAGAGAGAAAGAGTTGAGAATCTTACCAGAGAAGTTTGGAACCCTAGATTCTCAATCCCGCCGCGCTTCCGCCGTGAATATGTCTTATATGCCGCGGATCCGCCGTGAGAAGGAAGGATCAATTGATGAAGTTTGCTACCTGGCCTCCTGTACTCCTCTGGATCTCGATGAATGTCTCTGTCTTTCTGTTTCCTCAAGTCTGTGACTCCAGACCTCCTTGCAAAATTCACACAATTTGTTAAATATACGATTTGAAATTTTGTTTTAATTATGATATAGATCAAATAAGAATTCAACACAAATAGTAAGAATAAAAAATTACGCACGTATCCCCGGCAACGGCGCCATTTGATTGATCTGTAAAAGTGTGTTTGTAGTAACCGCAATCAATAACAGTGTCACGTGTAGCTAGACCGAGATGAGTACGGGTCGTCCTCTGGGAAACGTTGATCCTTTTATTCTTACATTAGGCGTGTTGATTAGGAAGGGAGAATAAAGAATGGTGAAGAATGGTTGTAGCTTCTAGATCTACATTGAACACGGGTGCAAAATATAGATCTAGATTAGCTACGGATGTAGGTTTATATAAAAAGGGGCTTGTAGGGTTCATTAGGATTTAGTAGTTATGGATGATTAATTAAAGATTACTCTTTTTATCCTTTAATAGATTTAAAACTAGAATGACAGTGATGCGTGTAGATTAGGGTTTCTGGAGGGAAAAGGGTTCCCACTCTTAACCCCTATCTCGACATGGAACTCCGTTCATCTCTAGCCTTTACTAAAACAATCATTAATCTAATTTCTAATCGCGGTCGAGACAAACAATAAATTGGTAGCGCGCCCGATTAGGATGTTAATGATTCTTTTGGTAAAGTTTATAAACTTTATAGGACGTAAAAATAGTTTAAGGATCTTCATCATCCATTAACCTACCCTAATCCTATGAACCCTAACAAGCGGAGAATTACTCGCGCATGTTGGGAGAAGAAGAGATGGAGAGAGAAATCATATTAAAAGCTACAAAGAAATAGAAAGAGAAAAAAGCTACCTTTATTAATCAACAAAATTTATTTACACTTTATTCCCTTAGAAAATGATTACAAATGCTAGTTTGCTTCTCGATCTCTTCTAAGAAGGTAAGCGAACAGTTGATGATCTGCCTGGATGCGTGAGCCGTCTTGGACTTCGTGATCTCTTCAGCTTGATGATTTTTCCAAGAGGCTCTCGGTCCTTATTTTTAGTCCCAAAGCCAGAACCCTAGCTACCTAATTTGGAAGCCAGAGGTTAAGATCCTAACCACCAAAATCCCAACTCCCAACTCATCAAAAGCGCGGCGGATCCGCGGCCAATAGGTGGGTTTGGCCTCGGGTCCACGGCCAAGTAGGGGAATCGTGGGCTCATTCTTCTCGTGGCTTCTTCTGGTGACACGTGGTGATCTTTTGAATTTCTGGAAACTGAAAATCTTTTATACATCACTACCGGAGTTGATTTCTTTAGTTTACTTTCTTAATTAGGCAGGTTTGTTTTAACAACTTTGATTTCCTTGATTTCAGCCCGGCAAATTCTGCACAATAACTCAACAAATAATATTAGTAGAGTTTGTTTTATTGAGATATTTAACTTAACCATTAAGAATAGGTTAAAGGCTTTTAATAAGGTAAGCATATTTAAATGGGCCAAATGTCACATGAATATTACATGCTTACTTTTTCCCACCAAATGTTAATTATAATATATAAACAAATGAAAATAGTATTTTTATAGATAAACTCTCACATGTATCATATATTATAATAAACACCTTTTATTATATAAAAGTAGTAAGAAAAATGTCATATTAAATGTGCAGTTTTATCAACTGAACAGTGCTCCTACTCCGTATCGCCTGAGCTAGTAAAGCTCTGTGTAGGACTATAAAGACTCGTCAATATGCCGGCAGTTGGTGATGATCATCTTAAACACCCACAAGCCGCAAGAGGCGTGCCAAACGTAACGGCCACCAGGGTATTGAGCGAACAGAAGATCAAAAAGCAAGCCTGCTCATACTCCTGCGAATCCAATCAGTAACACTACCATACAGTCCGGTCTGTTCGTCTGATATGTCGCATATCTCGTCTAGGGGTGGTAAACGTCAGACCCCAATAGCTTGATAAGTCATGCCGATGTAAGGTCCATAACGGGCGTGAAACTACTGATAATACTTATCAGTAAATCACATCTACCCTAGCCAGGGATTTCTGTTATGGCCAATCGAGCATAGCGCAACGTCAACCCCTAATACCGGGAGAGAAGAATCCCCTCCTATCGCTCATTGCCTCCATGTGACTCGGGACTATACCCAAAAAACACCTGTTTGCACGACCCAGTAGAGCTATGGTAGGGTGGAAATCAAAGCACAGTGGGAGACACACAAGATCTATGACGATCTCGAGTCGACAGACTAAACTGTACCAGTGACACCAGAGAACAGCTATCTGACATGATGTATAATACCATCTAGGAGTTCTCGGCGAGTCCGTTCAGTGTACCCAGTCTCCACTGAGCACCTGTATACCTTCTCTTATGTCAAACACTACTAGATATGGGATCATCCATCGTCCATCACATGGGTCGAGAAGATATATGAATAGTCGAAAATATTGCATCTTTTAACCAGCAATTTCCCTATCTTTTGCACTCATCTAGAAGTGTTCGGCATTCATATTACACATATTAGCAAAACAGTTGTAAAATATCAGATTGCATGTGTTCGACTCTAAAACTGGCACTATAAAGGAAATTAACTGCATTTCATGACATCGCATCATCCCTATATTGCGCAACACTTGTCTTGAGAAATTATGCAAGAAAATCCGGAAGAAAAGCCAAAATTGTCATTTTGCTGATCAAACATTACACCAACTCCATGTTTTGAGATCTGGTAGCAATCCAAAGGACAAAATACAATTCAACATATTTTATAAAGGCCCAAGTATTAGCACAAACATGTACCAGAGAGCCCAAGCCATGAAGCCCCCAAAGCGCCGCGGAACCGCGGCGGGAGCCGGTTTGCGCGGCGGTTCCGCGGCGGTTGTGCCACGTCAGTGCATAATTTTTAGTGCAGAATCTCAATCTCAAGGCCTACAGCTCAGAAAGACACGTCAAATTCCAGAATTCTCTCGAAGCTTCTTCCAGATCAACAAAGAACATTAAGCAAAGCTAATCTTAATTAAGCTCCTAACAAACTATTTCTAGAAGCTCCCTCCTAACTAATCACATCTAGAAGCTTCTCCTCTAACTAACTTTTGGACGGAAATTCAAATCTCCTCAACAAACTTTTGGAGGGAAACTTAAAATTCAAATCCTAGATCTAGGGTTTGGATGTCTATAAATAGGAACCTAGATCTAAGGGTTGAGGTTGTTCAATCTTAGTAGTTCATTAGTTCTTGAATAGTTCATTAATTCTTCATCTCTCCCTCTTCTTCCACAAGTTGAGTGACACGACTTCTGCGAAACCCTAACTCTAATTCCACTCCAAATTCAAGATCCCGAGTACCAATCAAGCGAGAAGCCTTCAACCTTTTAGGAGCCGAGCCGATCTTCAATCGGGCAAGTGATCCAAGCCGATCCGTGACTCAAAGAAACGAGCGAAGCCAAATCGACGATCGAGTTCTTCCTCTTGTAGTTCTTGAGCGATTGTAATGAAATTGTTGATATAAATAAAAGGTGAAATTCTTTAATCTTGCTTTCTTTTAATTCTTGCATCATGATTCGATCTCAATTTGTGATTGTAGTTCTTGTTGTGATGTTTGAGTAAAACTCCGCTCGTAAAGGAGTCGAGACGATCAATAGAATGATGATGTAACAAATCTTAAAATGATTCTTAAGTCCTACGAGCTTTCTAAACCCTAGCAAGTTCAAGAATCGATGACCTAGTTTCGTTGCGATGCTTTCTTGATTGTGATCGCTCGAAATTAGGGATCTAGGATCGTTTCTTGAATTTACTAGAGGTTAGAATGTGAATGTTATCGACGAAAGAATAAGGGATAAGATGAAACCCTAGTTTCATAAGAAATCCCTAATTCTCGATCGATCATCATCGATCTAGTATCAATTCATCGAAGGATAAGAATACGTAATTGTAAGATTATATCACATCCATAGATTCGATCGATTCCTACGATCCTCATTTGGATTCTTGATATTTGGTTTGGAAAAATCATCAAACTCTCAATTCTTGATTCTAACTTTTTCTTGTTATTAGATCTAGATTTTCTAATTCTTGAACTTCAAATAAAAATCTTGAATTGTTTGTTTTCTTTTCTTTAAAGTTTCAATCCATCTAATTCGAAAGACGAACGGTTACACTTTCCCTGTGGACGATCCGCACTTACTAACGCGCAACATTCGACACCGTTATTGATTGCGGTCAAAATATTTTTGGTTGTGATTTCTTTACAAATTTCCAACTACACATCCTAAAAATCATAAAATCAAATGGCGCCGTTGCCGGGGATCGTGTGCTATTTGTTCATTTTTTGAAATTTGAGTTGAAAAGTTTATTCCATCTCAATTTTTATATCTAAACTCGCACAAACCCTAATACGTGTGTTGTGATTTGATTGTGAGGAAATCTGGAATTATTGGAGCTGGAGAAAAAATTTTCTGATTATTCCAGAGAGCTAAGGGGAGCAATAGAAGCATTTACCTAAAATTTCATGCAGAGATCACTTCGAACCATCACGTTTCCGCGGCATAAGAGCCTCATTGCGGCGGTTCCGCGGCCTCCCTAAGGAGTTGCTGCACCAAAATTTCAGGTATACTTCCAAACTTTCTTATCTCTTACCTCCTCTGCTCTAAATAACAACTTGCTGCAGGTTTCTTTGCAAATAATCACAGCGCCGCAAAAGCAAAATAAATTGTGTGTGTTTTGAATTTTGTGGTTGTTTGCATAATTAATACGGACATTAAGGGGCAAAGACCAAATCCAGATTAGGTGGGGAGTTCATTACCCTTTCTACGCCCCAAAAATCACAAACCTGCATCCGCATTACCCTCATTAACTAAAAAATATCTAGAGATGACTCTAAGGACCGTCGCGCTCAATTAGGACAGAAGAAGGCCATGGGTAATTCATTGCTTATCCGCGTTTCTTTTTGTGGTGTCTAAGGCAAGTGTGTCGAAGGCTAGTGGTTACTTAATTAGGCCCACTACTTACGTAGTAGAGAACCTCCCACTTACTTGGCACTTACCTGGCCACAGGAGAAACAAAGAGGCAGTGGAGGATTTTATCCTGCGACTTGTTTTTTGGAAGTTAGGAGCGGTCTAGAGCTTTGACCTAGGTGACCATAGATTTTAGGGTTGCTTGTTGCATTTGTTGTGATCGCATCATATTTTCAAAATCCGTATCATTTTTCAAAACAAACACTGCGTTCACTTCATTCATTCCCCTAATTATAAATCATGCTGCCACTTGTACTAACCCCTTTTAGTGCAAGATAGGCTGGACACGGGATTCTAGTGCCCGACTTGTCCGCGTCCCCTCGATCGACTCCGAAGTCGGTATTTCTCCATTTACCTTTCTTTTACCCACCACCACACCCACACCGATGGATCCGTCTCCATCGAACCTCTTTACCGCTGCTCTGCCGCCGTTTGTTGGTGCGCAGAATCCTCCCCGCATCTCTCTCCAAGAGAGGTGCTACCCTTTGCGAGGTCCTCTTTCTACCTGCTTATCCATTCCACCAGCCAACGGGGATAACTTTGAGATTAAGCCCCAGTACATCAACCTTCTACCCAAATTCCACAGTCTCGAGACTGAAGACGCATACGTTTTTATCACCAAATTTGAAAACGTATGCGCAATGATGGGTACATCACAACTTTCTGTGGATGCCATGCGTCTACGACTTCTTCCATTTACCTTGTGCGATATAGCCGAGAAGTGGCTGTATAACACCACCGCACATTCCATCACGAATTGGGAAGAATTCGTTGCGGCATTCCTTAAGAAATTCTACCCTATGCAAAAGACAGCTCGAATCCGTAGCGAACTATATCAATTCTCCCAGCTTCCGGCTGAACCATTCTCAAAATGCTTTGACCGATTCAAGGATCTTTCGGTTCAATGCCCACATCACGGCATCCCGAGATGGGATCTTTGCCGAATCATATATGAGGGCAGTAACCCTACCACTAAACAAAACATTGAAAATATGTGTCAAGGCACCTTTATGACCAAGGATGATGGGGAAGCATGGAAATTTTTAGAAGAGTTCGCTGGAAAGTCCTTACAGTGGGAGACTGGAACCCAGCCATCGAGTAGGGGTGGCGTACACCAAATAGACG
The DNA here is from genome assembly GCA_030015575.1 of Agapanthus africanus. Lineage (NCBI taxonomy): Eukaryota > Viridiplantae > Streptophyta > Magnoliopsida > Asparagales > Amaryllidaceae > Agapanthus > Agapanthus africanus. The sequence continues at coordinate 238,098,314 of CM057346.1, forward strand.
TGTCCATAGGTGTTCGAGCTGAGATGGCAGCAATGCAAAAGAAGCTCGACGCTATGGAACACAAATTCTTAGCAGCCTCCCTACCAAAACTGTTTGTGGATGCTGTTCTGATCCTTCTCATTTGACGGAAGAATGTCCACAAAATTCTCCGTTTCAAGGTCATATCAATTCTGCCTTACAAAGACCTAGAAACGATCCATCTTCTTCCACATATAATCAGGGTTGGAGGAATCACCCTAACTTTGCTTGGAACCAATCACAATCTCAAAACACGGTTCCAACCCAAAACAATTTCCAAAGGATCCCTGCACCACAACAGCATCCACCACTTCAATTGAGTCAGCACTCCTTCCAAGCACAAAACTTCCAAAATTCGGCTAACACTTTTGCACCACATGAAAACTCTTTGCAATTGACCGGTACTGATAACACCTCTGCACTAGCACAAACCTTGGATACTTTCATGAAACAATCCATCCAAAGGACGGCAAGTTTGCAATCTTCCGTCGAGAATATGATGAAGATCATTATCTCTCAAAATGAGAACATCAAATAGATGGAAGAACAAATTGCACGATTAAAAGACGAAATGAGTGCAAGAGAGAAAGGGAAACTTCCAGCTCAACCTTTACCCAATCCTGGCTATTCACATCTTGTGAATGCAACCACGTTGAGATCTGGAAAAGTGCTTGACAATCACGTTAGGGAAGAGTTTGATTATACTGATAAATCAATCAATAACACCCCAGCTGAGACCTTTCCTCACACACACACTTCTACTTCTGATACTTGTTCTTCTACCCCATCACTTTCTTGCGAGCCTATTCTTCGTTTCCCACAAGGCTCGCCACCTCAGTCCACCTCTTCTAGTTCTCCACAGACGATCCTGTTCATACCAGAATATTACATTTTATACCGTCCATTCTTACACTCGTGTGTTTATAGGTAGGTGCTTTTGATCAGTGTTTGCTACATATTTGCAGAATACAGGTTCTCGGCTCTGAACAGTGAAATCCATGAAAAGTACGACAAATTCTGGATTACTGTCAACAACAGATAAAACACGGTCTCCGCTCTCTATCCGTGTGTTGCCACATACCAGTTTAAGGGACAAGATGGCAAATCAATTGTCATGTCATGCACAAAGCTCTAGGTCAACACAAAATCCAAGAAATCTACGCGGAGCTCGAGGAAATCATGGCAAAAGATCCACATCACATCACATTGTTGTTCTACTAAAATTCTGGAATAATTATGAAGAGTTTCTGAGAAAAGTTATATACCACACTGAAGAGGACAAGAAACCAGGAAAGCACCCAAAAGACGACAATCCAAATCATCAAGACGACCGCGGATCCGCGGCCAAAGGGGGGTCTTGGCCGCGGATCCGCGGCCATGTGGTCTCCTCTCTGCGTCAATTTTCAGGGGTAGTTTGGTACTTTTGTTTATGTGCAGATGGTTGCCCTAGGTTTCCCATTCCTCTCCTATAAATACTCCAGAACTGAGCAAAGCAAGGGGTCATTCTTTTGTTCTTCTTTCTTTTTAGGATTTAGTCTTTTTCTTCTTCTTCTTCATTCTTTTTCCATGAAAATTGTAGTGAGAGCTTTTTGAGTGGGAGATCAATGAAGATGAGGGCTTTTTGTATCATTCTCTTTTGTTTCTTCGTCCCCTTGAGATTTTTGCTTTCTCTTGATCATTCAACCTCTTCATTGAGCTTGAATGGTTAAGGGTTAGTTATTGATCTCAAGGGTCGTATTTTTCTTATGGAATTAGCGCTTCATTTCACATGCGTTCTCTACCCTTCTCTTGATCTTGCAACCTCTTGATTGAGCTTGCAAGTTTAAGGGTTGGCTATTGATCACATGCTTGTCTTGAGTTCTAGTTTCTTGTTCTTTTTATCGCTTTTTATTACTTGCTTATTATTATCTTGCTTTACTTTCTTGCAATTTTATTCATGCACTTAATTACTTGTAATCCTTTCTTTTCTTTGTTCTTTTCTTTTTGTTCTCTCTTTTTGGTTCTTTCTTGTGAATGAATGTAATTATTATTGTTAAGAAGAAATACTGTATTCTAAGTTAACGTTTCTTTGCCCATTTCCTTTTCCCGTATTTTCTATTGAACTCCGCCCAAACCATACGCAAGCGCTCCGTTAGGCACCGTACCCTGACAAGGTAACGGTGATTCCTAACCGCGACCGGTTGCGTTCGGTTTGGCCGGAGGCGAATGCAAGAGACAAGAACGGAAGGATAAGGGTAAATAAGCCGTATTCCACGAATACCGCGCTTAAATCCCCTAATCCACGTTGTTGCCGATTGCTCTAGCTTCAATTGGTCAAGATTCGGCTCAAAGGTTTTGAGTACGGATTTCTTTAGCTTATAATCTCGTATCTTTTTCTTAACAACTTTATACTTGCAAATAATACACTTAGGATAGAATCGAACAACTCATACACAAATTCTTTATTGACTCGTCTAAGACAAGAAAGGACATACAACCATCTCCCTGTGGATCGACCCGTGCTCAACCGGCTAGCTGCATAGCGACAACGACTTGATTGCGGTTAACTTTAAATCTCTCAATCAAATAGAATACAGGTTCTCGGCTCTGAACAGTGAAATCCATGAAAAGTACGACAAATTCTGGATTACTGCCAACAACAGATAAAACACGGTCTCCGCTCTCTATCCGTGTGTTGCCACATACCAGTTTAAGGGACAAGATGGCAAATCAATTGTCATGTCATGCACAAAGCTCTAGGTCAACACAAAATCCAAGAAATCTACGCGGAGCTCGAGGAAATCATGGCAAAAGATCCACATCACATCACATTATTGTTCTACTAAAATTCTGGAATAATTATGAAGAGTTTCTGAGAAAAGTTATATACCACACTGTAGAGGACAAGAAACCAGGAAAGCACCCAAAAGACGACAATCCAAATCATCAAGACGGCCGCGGATCCGCGGCCAAAGGGGGGTCTTGGCCGCGGATCCGCGGCCATGTGGTCTCCTCTCTGCGTCAATTTTCAGGGGTAGTTTGGTACTTTTGTTTATGTGCAGATGGTTGCCCTAGGTTTCCCATTCCCCTCCTATAAATACTCCAGAACTGAGCAAAGCAAGGGGTCATTCTTTTGTTCTTCTTTCTTTTTAGGATTTAGTCTTTTTCTTCTTCTTCTTCATTCTTTTTCCATGAAAATTGTAGTGAGAGCTTTTTGAGTGGGAGATCAATGAAGATGAGGGCTTTTTGTATCATTCTCTTTTGTTTCTTCTTCCCCTTGATATTCTTGCTTTCTCTTGATCATTCAACCTCTTCATTGAGCTTGAATGGTTAAGGGTTAGTTATTGATCTCAAGGGTCGTATTTTTCTTATGGAATTAGCGCTTCATTTCACATGCGTTCTCTACCCTTCTCTTGATCTTGCAACCTCTTGATTGAGCTTGCAAGTTTAAGGGTTGGCTATTGATCACATGCTTGTCTTGAGTTCTAGTTTCTTGTTCTTTTTATCGCTTTTTATTACTTTCTTATTATTATCTTGCTTTACTTTCTTGCAATTTTATTCATGCACTTAATTACTTGTAATCTTTTCTTTTCTTTGTTCTTTTCTTTTTGTTCTCTCTTTTTGGTTCTTTCTTGTGAATGAATGTAATTATTATTGTTAAGAAGAAATACGGTATTATAAGTTAACGTTTCTTTGCCCATTTCCTTTTCCCGTATTTTCCATTGAACTCCGCCCAAACCATACGCAAGCGCTCCGTTAGGCACCGTACCCTGACAAGGTAACGGTGATTCCTAACCGCGACCGGTTGCGTTCGGTTTGGCCGGAGGCGAAAGCAAGAGACAAGAACGGAAGGATAAGGGTAAATAAGCCGTATTCCACGAATACCGCGCTTAAATCCCCTAATCCACGTTGTTGCCGATTGCTCTAGCTTCAATTGGTCAAGATTCGGCTCAAAGGTTTTGAGTACGGATTTCTTTAGCTTATAATCTCGTATCTTTTTCTTAACAACTTTATACTTGCAAATAATACACTTAGGATAGAATCGAACAACTCATACACAAATTCTTTATTGACTCGTCTAAGACAAGAAAGGACATACAACCATCTCCCTGTGGATCGACCCGTGCTCAACCGGCTAGCTGCATAGCGACATCGTCTTGATTGCGGTTAACTTTAAATCTCTCAATCAAATGGCGCCGTTGCCGGGGAAACGGTAGCGTATTTCTTTTCTTGTTATTCGGGTTAATATTCTTTTTGTATATATTTATAAAAAAAAATATATTCTTTTTGTTTTTTTTGATCATTTTTGTGGGCAAGAGTGCAGATTTTTGCGGATTTGCAAACTGCGATTGTGGGGAGCAAAGTGTACATTCAAGGTTAAGGTGATTACGAAGTACAGTGCCAAAAATCCGGATAGTTTGACCCGCGCAAGCGAACCTTTTCAAGCTTACCGGATTTGATTCAACGGGGGTTTCCTAACCCAAAAACTTAACGGTACGTACTTTACTAACACCTTCTTCTCAAATCCGACGCGTCCAATATACTATTCTTTGCAGGATTCTTTGCAAGTTCGCTATCAAACGCTAAAAATTGACTAACCCGTATTTGTTGCAGTGCCGCGCTTAAACTAAAAAACGATTTTTTGATTCTTTATAGAATTTTTATTGAATTGCGCATTGCATCAATTAATACGGACTTAAGGGCAAGCGAACCCCACAATATACGGTAAAGGATTTCATCACCTTTTCCGTGGCCCACAAATCACGAACTTGAGTATAACGATTACCCGCACAAATTTTAAAAGAAATTAGACTTTAAGCCTTAAGGACTTCGCGCTCACTAGGAGAAGTTAACTGTGTTTAGAACTTCGATTAACGGTATATTGTTTACGGGGTGTCTAGGAAAGTGTGAACGGCGAAACCGCCAAAAGAGAAAGGGTTATTTAATTAAGGAACTTCGCGAAAGCGTTGGAAAACCTCCCCTTATCTCTGCACTTACCTGGCCTCGTGATCAGTGTATCTTGAGCCCGTTTCTCGACACAGTTTTACTTCGACAATCAAGTTCTGGAGCAGGTCTAGTTGACCTAGGTGAACCCTAGAACGATTAGGTGTGTGGTATTTTTGTGTCGTGATTGTTTTTTTTCCATATTGTTTTATATTCTTTTGTTAATATATAAAAAAAATTCTTTTTCCCCTCCTTTTCTCTGCCTTTCTTTCTCTCTCTTCATATCATGGGTACCCCACCTCGAAAAACTCTTGTCGAACTTTGGTACCCACAACCAGACATTACATCTTACGGTTCTTGCTTTGGCCGAACTTCGAACGACCCCTCCATGCCCAAAATTTCGTTGAAAGATCGGATAGACGCGTCTAGGACAAACAATTTGACTCCGCAATCCACTTCGTATCAACCATTTCATACATTCACCCCTTCTTACGTTGATACCCCTTCTTCGAGTCATGTTGCAATTCCAAGACCTATGTCTATTGCAGAACGTATTGAACAATCTCGTAGCCGATCTTTCACTCCTTTCACCACTTCAAATTCTTGGGATCAACAATGCCATTCACCTTCCTATCCAAATGTTGATCCTGCTCCTGTCCAGCCATTCAATTCCTACCAATCCTACCCTACTTTTGCACCTTCCCTAGACATTGCATCAGAACCGCCATTTGGGAGTTTTCAGTATCCAAACAACTTTGAATCTTTTACTGAAACCCCTTCACAACCAATGTCTAGTCTAGAACAGTCCTTGGAAGACTTTAGGGTAGCGTCAAGCCAACAGATGATGGAATTAAATGCGTCCATGGCCGCTCTCATACAACCAACTGACCCGGTAGCTAGTTTCCAGCTAGCTCCAAATTTTCCAATGTATGATGAGGCGGTAGGACAGGCTGTGAATTTGAGTGGAGAGAGTGAGCTGTACCCCCTTCCGAATCAAGCCTACCCGGTCCAATTTGAATCCCACAACTCCTGTATTGAAAGTCTATCAAGCGTCCCAAATGAATTATCAGTTGAAGATAGAATGTTTAATGAGTTGTGCGACTTTGTAGTGTTTGATTTGCCAAATTGTGAAGGGACCTTGCCAAGTGAAACCACACCCAAACCTTTTGACCTCTACACCCCCACTTTAGAACCTGAATCGATTGATATCCATGCTTTTGAGGTGTCAGAGAATTTTGATTTTCACTGGATTAAGGATATTGATGCCGGGAATATTTTGAATGATGAACCCGTAGATTTGGCTGAGTTTGTCTCTTCAAATCATCATCCCGAGTCATTAAATGTTTTTTCCGAACCCCATATGCGTCTTGATTTTGTTGAAAATTGCATGGATGAGATAAATTTTGGGGAGAATATTGAGGATAGTACTGAGGATGAAACTGTTTTAATTGATGAGTCGGATTTTCCAATTCATCCTATCCCTTCCACTGACTGTGTACACTCTCCTGAACCTTTAACCGATAACCATCCTCAATCACTTCCCCCCACCCTTTCCATCGTTCCGACCTTGCAAGAACCCGTCTCACTTTCATTTCGTATGTCTGGTCTACCAAGTTCGGCGTACCCATGGTTTCTCACGAATCTTGAGGCATTTGACCCCATTTCTCGACGGATAAATATATTAGCACAATCGCTTTTCACACATCGGTCATCACAAATTGTGCTAATCTATTTACTCCATTTGCACCCTCAAGTTCGTATTCCACTTCTTTTTCCCTTCCGCCATTCTTCTTCCTCTCATATACCGAGACCATATCCCGCTTCTCTCCGCATATGGTCTCGCGTATTCTCCATCTCTTTTCTCTACACCTTCTTTCACCAGCCATTGCTTTATCACGATAAGATCTTTGAATGGTTGGTGTTAACTTTTGGCCTGTGTAAGGCCTTGTATAGCTTGATACTGTTCTCTTTCCCCCCTAATCCTGAATTTCAACGCTTAACAGTGGAAACACTGTTTTACTTAAGTTTGGGGGGGGACACCTTTTTTGTATATATTTTTGTTTTCCTTTTTTGTTTTGTATATAATTTGTTTTTAGGGAGCGCCGGCAATTTTGACCCTCTTAGTGTAGCCTGACAGTGAGGGCACTGTCAAGTTTAAGTTTGGGGGTGTGCTCGGTAAGCTTTCTTCCTTCGCATTCATTTGTATATTTTGCATTTGCATACCTTATTAAAAACCCACAAAAATCAAAAATTTTCCAAAAAAAATATAAAAACTTTGTCGTCAAGTTAGCTAATATGGTAACTTTGATCTTTATTCCGAAAGATTAGTTGATATGATAGAAATAACTATATTCTAGGCTTAGGATTTGAAAACCCTAAAAATAACCCTCATTCTGTCTAACTTTGGTAAGTATACGTCCTTACAGTTTTTTTGAGAAATAGGTAATCTTGAGTTCAGCTCTTGAGTTAAGTCAAGATGAAGGGAAATTATTGAAGCTTTACTGGAGGATAAGTCTGAAAAATAGTTTCTTTTCTTGAGTTCAAATTTAGAAAGTATATACCCTACAAACTGCACTTACACGCACCTTGAAACTTGGGATAGTAGAGGATACCTAGAAATACACTTGCCTGAAAGCCTAGTATGAAAGAAAAAACGGTATTTAAAGCTAAACACCAAAAGAGCATATTGAAAAATATATCCGGTCTTGAAAAAGAAAAAGAAAAAGAAAAAAGAAAAATAGAATAAAGTCAAGACCTGGAAACTGCTATTTACGCTTTAAGTTCACACATTCAGTAATCGGCCGTTAGTGCCTCAGGAAGCATTAATAGTCGCATAAAAGGTGTGTGAGCAAATCCGTCCATCCTTAATGAAAAGAAGTAGTATTAGGTATTAGGGCAAGGGTATTATAGCTTGAATTGAATTCTTGAGCGTAGGGGTGCAAATATACACACACGTAGGGGTATACAATCGATGTTTGAATAAGAGATAGAAATGAAGAATAAGACTTGTGTTTTCTGTAAAGTTGATAAAAATCCCTGATTTGAGGCCACGCTTTAGAAGGAAAACTCAGGAGAACCGACATCTTTCTAAACTTTTTTGGAACGTATATAATCTAAGGGTAAATAGATAGGAGGTGTGAAAAATAAGGGTTGGATATTTCTAACTTAGGATGATAGAGTTTCTAACGTAAATACTAAACTGTAAGAGTAGAATCGACGTTAACTTATGACACTAGCTTGACGGGATTTCGTGGGTAGTATCCGCTGAAAACCCTCAGGAGACAACACTCCTCCTATTAAGGACACTTAGAGGTTTAACGGCTTGTTGCACGTGCTCAGTGCAATCGCGTTCCCTGCGAAAGTGCGGTTAAGATTTTATTTTTGTGAATAATTGGTTTTGGTCGGGACGAGCAAAGGTTAAGTTTCGGGGTATTTGTTCATACCAGAATATTACATTTTATACCGTCCATTCTTACGCTCGTGTGTTTATAGGTAGGTGCTTTTGATCAGTGTTTGCTACATATTTGCAGAATACAGGTTCTCGGCTCTGAACAGTGAAATCCATGAAAAGTACGACAAATTCTGGATTACTGCCAACAACAGATAAAACACGGTCTCCGCTCTCTATCCGTGTGTTGCCACATACCAGTTTAAGGGACAAGATGGAAAATCAATTGTCATGTCATGCACAAAGCTCTAGGTCAACACAAAATCCAAGAAATCTACGCGGAGCTCGAGGAAATCATGGCAAAAGATCCACATCACATCACATTGTTGTTCTACTAAAATTCTGGAATAATTATGAAGAGTTTCTGAGAAAAGTTATATACCACACTGAAGAGGACAAGAAACCAGGAAAGCACCCAAAAGACGACAATCCAAATCATTAAGACGGCCGCGGATCCGCGGCCAAAGGGGGGTCTTGGCCGCGGATCCGCGGCCATGTGGTCTCCTCTCTGCGTCAATTTTCAGGGGTAGTTTGGTACTTTTGTTTATGTGCAGATGGTTGCCCTAGGTTTCCCATTCCCCTCCTATAAATACTCCAGAACTGAGCAAAGCAAGGGGTCATTCTTTTGTTCTTCTTTCTTTTTAGGATTTAGTCTTTTTCTTCTTCTTCTTCATTCTTTTTCCATGAAAATTGTAGTGAGAGCTTTTTGAGTGGGAGATCAATGAAGATGAGGGCTTTTTGTATCATTCTCTTTTGTTTCTTCTTCCCCTTGAGATTCTTGCTTTCTCTTGATCATTCAACCTCTTCATTGAGCTTGAATGGTTAAGGGTTAGTTATTGATCTCAAGGGTCGTATTTTTCTTATGGAATTAGCGCTTCATTTCACATGCGTTCTCTACCCTTCTCTTGATCTTGCAACCTCTTGATTGAGCTTGCAAGTTTAAGGGTTGGCTATTGATCACATGCTTGTCTTGAGTTCTAGTTTCTTGTTCTTTTTATCGCTTTTTATTACTTGCTTATTATTATCTTGCTTTACTTTCTTGCAATTTTATTCATGCACTTAATTACTTGTAATCTTTTCTTTTCTTTGTTCTTTTCTTTTTGTTCTCTCTTTTTGGTTCTTTCTTGTGAATGAATGTAATTATTATTGTTAAGAAGAAATACGGTATTATAAGTTAACGTTTCTTTGCCCATTTCCTTTTCCCGTATTTTCCATTGAACTCCGCCCAAACCATACGCAAGCGCTCCGTTAGGCACCGTATCCTGACAAGGTAACGGTGATTCCTAACCGCGACCGGTTGCGTTCGGTTTGGCCGGAGGCGAAAGCAAGAGACAAGAACGGAAGGATAAGGGTAAATAAGCCGTATTCCACGAATACCGCGCTTAAATACCCTAATCCACATTGTTGCCGATTGCTCTAGATTCAATTGGTCAAGATTCGGCTCAAAGGTTTTGAGTACGGATTTCTTTAGCTTATAATCTCGTATCTTTTTCTTAACAACTTTATACTTGCAAATAATACACTTAGGATAGAATTGAACAACTCATACACAAATTCTTTATTGACTCGTCTAAGACAAGAAAGGACATACAACCATCTCCCTGTGGATCGACCCGTGCTCAACCGGCTAGCTGCATAGCGACACCGTCTTGATTGCTGTTAACTTTAAATCTCTCAATCAGATCCCTACTCCTCTTTTGGGATCATGTCTACCCCCACTTCCTTCTCCTATGATGGACCCAGCGCTTATTGCTAAAGCACCTTATCCTAATCGGTTAAGGGAAAACATACCGAGTCCCGATATGGAGAAGATTATGAACATTTTTAAGCAAGTTAACACCAACATCCCTCTCCTAGATGCCATCCAACAAGTTCCGTCCTATGCTAAAACTCTTAAGAACTTGTGCACTAGGAAGAGGAAGACTCAAGTGCCCAAGAAGATATTCATGGCAAAAACAGTAGACACAGCCTTTCCCCAGCAATTACCGAGGAAACGTAAGGATCCTAGATATCCTACGATTTCTATTTCTATTGGGGAGAAACACATCAACCGTGCTCGACTAGACCTTGGCGCTAGTGTTAACTTGCTTCCTTTCTCAGTCTATGAGCAATTACGGATCGGAGAGTTGAAGCCAACCCATTGCACTCTCCAGATGGCTGACCGATCAATCACCAAACCTAGGGGTGAACTGGAGGACGTGTTAATAAAAATCGGGGAATTTATATTCCCTGTGGACTTTATTGTAATTGATACACAGCCTGTAGCGAACCCACGGAATCAAATTCCGGTGATTTTAGGTCGCCCCTTTTTGGCCACTTCCTATGCAATAATCAACTGTCGTAATGGTTCTATGACACTATTTTTCGGGAATAGGTCAATAGAACTGAACATTTACAAGTTGGGAAGTGTACCCTCCGAACCTACTGCTCATGTCTGTTCTGTCGACTTAATGGATGTCGACAGCAGCGAATTTGATGATCTTCCTGATACCGATCTTGACACTTTTCATACGTTGTTGTTTGACCCAACTATGTATCATACACATACGGACTCTTCCACCGAGATGTCCGGGTCAACAACTAACACCGATTATGAACTGCTTTTAGAGTCTGAAGATCACCCCGCACTGTGTGATGACATTTTTCTTCGGGGTATTGATGAAACTTTTGAGGAGATCATCCCTGATGAACTCGCATTTCTGAATAACACGGGTGTTGAGATGAATCATGTCCCAATCATTGAAATTGAACCTCCACCCTTTCTTCTGAATTGTAAAAAGAATGCGAGTAATCCATCACATTCACTGCACCGTCTCTCCAAAATGAGACGCACACCCACTCTCTTCCACCACTTAACCTTTCCCCACTTCTTCTTCCACCAACCAGAGCACTGCATTGATAAAATTTTCGAATGGTTGGTGCAGACATTCGGTCTTTGCAAAGCTTGGCATCGACCAATGGTTCTTGACCCCCTCATGTGATTTTCAAAGATTAACATTGCATAAGTTTGGGGGGGCAATTTTTTTTTCTGGCTCATGAAAACAAAAGAAATTTTTTACAAAATGATGAGCCAAGAATAAATTTGGGGGAGGATCTTCACTTATATATTTTGCCCCCACTAATAAATTCCTCCCAAGCTTACAGGTTTTTTCGAGATTCAGCAGATGGCAACAGTGAGGACACTGTTGAAAACAAGTTAGGGGGAGGTTTGTGCTTATTTTCGCATCATTTGCATCATACTTTGTATAAGTACAAAACATTTTTTGAAAAAACTATAAAAATTTTAAAAAAATTCAAAAAATAAAAAAATATTTTTGTACATAAATAAGATAATAAAAGATTTGATAGTGAAAAATTACATCCATGAGATTAGAAAAATTTAAGAAAACCAAGAAAATTAGAAGTTTTCTTATACGAACTAGTAATAAATAGTTATGAACCATTGTCCCAAGGGTTAGTAAGATGAAAGACGTCACTAATCTGAGGATAAAAATAAGTCTGAAAAATAGTTTCTATTCTGGAAGCCATACATTTTGAACGTTGATACCCTGCTATTCGCACTTACACACATCTTGAAGCCTGGAATAGTAGAGGATACCTTGAAATGCTCTTGTCTTAAAGCCGATGTATGAAGGAAATAAAAAGAAAAAGTGAATAAAAAAATATATAAATTGGTGAGAAAAATGGACACTGGTTTTGTTATCACCGAGGGCAATAAAAAATTTATAGCGAGGGTGCCTCTTCACCTAGCGCCCTAAGGCCAACTAGTCTGGGAGTCACTGCTATACCTTAGGTGGTGCAAGACGAGGAAAATACACCAAATAAGCAAGCACATGAGTAATCGGTCGGTTAGTACCTCAAGAAGTATTAACGGTCGCATGAAAGTGTGTGAGCAAATTCAGCTAAATATTCATTAATTAATAAAGTACTGAGGCTGATGGACAAGAGTACGATAGCTTGAATTGAATTCTCCGGGTGTAGGGATGTCTTTACACACACGCAGGGTTATATGATCGATGTTTGGAAGAAAGATAGGAATGAAGAATAAGACGATGTTTTATTGAGGGAGGACGTGATTTCTGACATCTTTTCATGACCATTAAGATAGGGCTCATGGCAACCGAAAAGCTAGCTTCGTTGAAAACCCTAATTTTCAAGACTTTTCTTTTACAATTCTTGTCTTTAAATGTAATATTCATGATCTTTCTTTTATTATTGGATTTTGTGGGTGCAATCCGCTGAAAACCCTCAGGAGACAACACTCCTCCTACTAGGGACACCTAGAGGTTTAAAGGCTTGTTGCACGTGCTCAGTGCAATCGTATTGCCTACGAAAGTGTGGTAGTTAGTTTTTTCTCTTTCTTTATTTTCTCCTTCTCTTTTTAATAAAAAGTTCGCTCGAGACGATCGAAATTAAGTTTGGGGGAATTTGATTAGTCGAAAATATTGCAACTTTTAACCGGCAATTTACCTATCTTTTGCACACATCTAGAAGTGTTCGGCATTCATATTGCATATATTAGCAAAACAGTTGTAAAATATCAGATTGCATGTGTTAGACTCTAAAACTGGCACTATAAAGGAAATTGACTGCATTTCTTGGCATCGCATCATCCCTATATTGCACAACACTTGTCTTGAGAAATTATGCAGGAAAATCCGGAAGAAAAGCCAAAATTGTCATTTTGCTGATCAAACATTACACCAACTCCAAGTTTTGAGATCTGGTAGCAATCCAAAGGGCAAAATACAATTCAACATATTTCATAAAGGCTCAAGTATTAGCACAAACATGTACCAGATGGCCCAAGCCATAAAGCCCCCAAAGCGCCGCGGAACCGCGGCGGGAGCCGGCTTGCGCCGCGGTTCCGCGGCAGTTGTGCCACGTCAGTACATAATTTTTAGTGCAGAATCTCAATCTCAAGGCCTACAGCTCAGAAAGACACGTCAAATTACAGAATTCTCTCGAAGCTTCTTCCAGATCAACAAAGATCATTAAGCAAAGCTAATCTTAATTAAGCTCCTAACAAACTATTTCTAGAAGCTCTCTCCTAACTAATCACATCTAGAAGCTTCTCCTCTAACTAACTTTTGGACGGAAATTCAAATCTCCTCAACAAACTTTTGGAGGGAAACTTAAAATTCAAATCCTAGATCTAGGGTTTGGATGTCTATAAATAGGAACCTAGATCTAAGGGTTGAGGTTGTTCAATATTAGTAGTTCATTAGTTCTTGAATAGTTCATTAATTCTTCATCTCTCCCTCTTCTTGCACAAGTTGAGTGACACGACTTGTGCGAAACCCTAACCCTAATTCCACTCCAAATTCAAGATCCCGAGTACCAATCAAGCGAGAAGCCTTCAACCTTTTAGGAGCCGAGCCGATTTTCAATCGGGCAAGTGATCCAAGCCGATCCGCGACTCAAGGAGACGAGCGAAGCCATATCGACGATCGAGTTCTTCCTCTTGTAGTTCTTGAGCGATTGTAACGAAATTGTTGATATAAATAAACGGTGAAATTTTTTAATCTTGCTTTCTTTTAATTCTTGCATCATGATTCGATCTCAATTTGTGATTGTAGTTCTTGTTGTGATGTTTGAGTAAAACTCCGCTCGTAAAGGAGTCGAGGCGATCAATAGAATGATGATGTAACAAATCTTAAAACGATTCTTAAGTCCTACGAGCTTTGTAAACCCTACCAAGTTCAAGAATCGATAACCTAGTTTCGTTGCGATGCTTTCTTGATTGTGATCGCTCGAAATTAGGGGTCTATGATCGTTTCTTGAATTTACTAGAGGCTAGAATGTGAATGATATCGACGAAAGAATAAGGGATAAGATGAAACCCTAGTTTCATAAGAAATCCATAATTCTCGATCGATCATCATCGATCTAGTATCAATTCATCGAAGGATAAGAATACGTAATTGTAAGATTAAATCACATCTATAGATCCGATCGATTCCTACGAGCCTCATTTCGATTCTTGATATTTGGTTTGGAAAAATCATCATACTCTCAATTCTTGATTCTTTCTTTTTCTTGTTATTAAATCTAGATTTTCTAATTCTTGAACTTCAAATACAAATCTTGAATTGTTTGTTTTCTTTTCTTTAAAGTTTCAATTCATCTAATTCGAAAGACGAACGGTTACACTTTCTCTGTGGACGATCTGCACTTACTAACGTGCTACATTCGACACCGTTATTGATTGCGGTCAAAATATTTTTGGTTGTGATTTCTTTACAATTTTCCAACTACACATCCTAAAAATCATAGAATCAATATACGCTAGTCTACTCTGGAATATCGATGCCCCGTCTCGATATTCCCACGGCTAGGAACATTGAAGGATGAACTCATGGAGTACACAGGCCCCACTAGTATAATCTGCATCATAATCCTGGAAGTCAAGTACACATCCTAAGGGCTTTATCAACATGCAATAGAGAGAAAGTAAGTATACATGTTAAGATAAAGAGAAACCAGATAGCGTACTATCATGTCGAGCATGAAAGTCATCCCTATATATGCCCCAGCATCCACTATAATATACATCTCATGTAGAATAATGGCCTCTATGGCATACATACAACTAACAATCTCCCACTTGCACTAAGGCCATCTGTTATAGTATCTCATACCCAACGTCCTATAAAAGTCTCTCGCAGGAAAGGCCTCAGTGAGTGGATCCGCCATGTTAACCTCTGACTCTACTATCTTAACCTCATTCTCTTGGAGATCAACCATCTCCATTATCTGGTGATACTGCCTTAGAATATGTTTGGGCCACTAATAGGACCGGTGGTTCCTAGGCATAAGCCACAACTCCATTTTCACACAGTGGTAGGAATGAAGTTCATCTCTTGAACTTATATACACCCGGATTGCCTCTTCGGTAGTATCGTTGGTAGCATCTTTGATAGCGATGTATCCAGCCTTTATCGTTTAGTTTGCTCCGGTATCTAGCTTAGAACACTTCCAACATACCGTCCCTCCACTGAGGGTAAAGACTGTAAGACTACGGTGGCGCCCTGGCCGTCTTTCCGAGGCCAAAATGCGGAAACGAAAATTTTTCTAAACATGAAACCGGCGCTATCGTATGCTTAAACCCGGATCGAACCATTAACCTACAACTAATTATCTAGAGAAGGGATAGAAAGGCTACACCGATCGATCCGTGTCCTTCGGTTTTTGGCCACCATCCCAAGCTCTTCGCGGCATCTCCGGTCTTGATCTCCTCGTCGGAAAGGGCACCACATCTACGAGTCTTTTTACGGGCTCCCGCTTCATCCGAAGCAACTCGGGCACGAAGTGTGCCAGCCGATGTGTCCAATGTGTTGTAGAGAATGTTTGTGATCACTTTGTCTCTTGCATCCATTCCTTAGATGGAGGTTGAAGGTGATGCCATTAATGGAGGTCATGAGCTAGAGGAAGAAGAAGGAGGAGAAGCTTTCTCTTGTTTTTCTTTTCTTGTGTTGTATGATAATATGAGTGAGAGTTAGAGTTAGAATGAAAAATACAAGAGCTAGCAACCATATCATGGCAGCCCCTCTCTCTTTCCTTATCATATCAAGGCTCAAATCCATCTCACAATGTGACACATGCACAAGAAAAGAGACCATGAGTCACCACTTATGCGTGTGTCACAATAAATGCTCCATACCATGACATATAGCTCACAATTTCCATTAACAAACATTAATACAAATGTTTGCAACAATAAAAAGATACGGCAACATCTAAAGTAAACTCGTGACGGATCACAAGGATACCCCTCACCTGTATACACATACTTGCATCCGCATTCCGACTGAATGCGAATGCGACGAGACTAAAGTTATCCAACAAATCTAATACTAGGATCCGGGTTAAACCAAAGCCCACTAGTATGATTCGCCCGATCATGATCCGTGCACTACTGCACGTATATGATCGGACCCTGCCATATATCATACGTCCTCTACAACGTTTCGCCCGAAACTTGAGAAACTGTCTGTGGGGGACTCTAAAGACTCGTCAATACTTTGGTTGTGGATTTAACCACTAGCACGTCAGTGGTACTATCTATACGTAACGGGCTACCTGGTATTGACCAAAAGGGAGGTCGATGAGCGAACTCATCCTGACACCCTACTGAGCCTGTCAGTGACAATATCCGTACAGTCCGGTCCGTTCATCTATGAGCATCGCATGGCGGGCCTAGGGGTTGGTAAAAGTGAGACCCCCAAAAGCGGTACAAGTCGTGTCGGAGTGTAGCCCCGAACACCTTGAGATACTACTGGAATACCTACCAGTAAATCTCCTGCCTCGGATGAGGGTTTTGTGTAATGGCTCTCCTAGACACAGCGCGACCTCGCCCCAAATACCGGGAGAGACGAACCCCTGCAGATCCTCTCACTGCCTCCATATGGCTCGGGACTGTACCCAACTAAAACCTGTTTGCATGACTCCTTTGAGCCATGGTAGGGTAGTAATCAAAGCACAGTTGGAACTCACACGAGACAAATGACGACCTCCGGTCGATGAACTAACCTGTAGACATGTCACCAGGGAACTGCTATCTGACGTTAGGTATAATAGCAACTTGCATGTTCCCGGCGAGTCCTGTCCGGTGTACTCATAACCCAATGAGCACCTGTATACATCTTAGGTGAACCAACTGACACCAATGGCTTGTGAGACCGGCCACCGTCTTTCGTCGGGGTCTCGACTGTATACAGTAGTCTACTAATGGAATATCGATGCCCAGTCTCGAAACTCCCACGACTAGGGACCTTATAATGATGTGCTTATAGACCCCAGCTCCGACGTATATGATCGCCATCATACTGCTGGCCGTCAAGCAAGAAACCTAAGGGCTCTATCAACGAGCAATAGTGACCTGTAAGGTCACCTGTAGCAGTACACGATGATAAAGGTAAACCAGATAGCATACTACCATCATGAGTAAGACTGTCCTACCGGCATAGGTTCTCCCTCAATCATTGCAATCACGTGCCTGTGATCCAATAATTGACTCTGAGGGCACTATATCCAATAATCTTCCACTTGCACTCAAGGCTAATTATTACGATGTCGCATACTCACAGCCCGTGTGATACCGAACACCCAACTCCTCTACTAATCAGTCTCACAAAGCCCGTTTCCGAAACCATTACGTTTGAGGAATAGCCTCAGTGAGTGGATCCGCCCTGATGTTTCTTTCTATGTCTCTCTTTATCTCAAGTTCGCGAAGAAAGCCATCTCCCAAAATGAGCAATACCTTTCTTAGAATATGTCTGGATATCTGATGGGACCTAGTTCATAAATAAACTCCAAATCCAAACTTCTTAGACTGTATCGTCAACTGAACTTAATCAGTATCCTGCGCCACATCTCCCTCAGTATCCGCTTGGACCACCTGTCCAAAATACTGCCCTTCGTCAGAGGAAAAACTATAACTCTGACAGCCACTCTGTCATCCAGGTCACCTTTGGAAGCCTGGAATGATAACTGTCTCCCGAAGGAGGCTGCCGTCATCATATCCCTGGAACATCCACTTATGTTCTAAAACTGCTTCCGAACGTTTCTCCAGGATAGGATTAATATCAGCTTACTGTATCTCGTGCAAAAATAATATCTGGTGTGGTATTTGAAATCTCATGATTGACTCAATTGCCTAAGCAAGTGATCTGCCAATCATGCACATCCCTCTCCCCTTTAGTCTGTAAGACAACTTTAGAGAGGGTGACTCCATCACTTGCAGGTACACTACCGTGCCAGGAGTCGTCCATTCTAAAACACCTTTAGGATGTTGTCTAAGTACCCAGATTGGGAAACTACCCAAATCTAGATCTAAAACCATAGATCTAGTAACCAGAATATATAATATTATATCTATATCCTATGTGGAGAAACCACTGTGTGACAACCAAATCATAACCGATCGTAGTATAGGAATTTCACTTCCTACTCTGTGTATGTCATCCAAATACCAGGACATGACACCCTACTATCTTCTTGACAGATCCATCCCCTATTCTTATGAAGTCAAACCTATGACTGTCACATCAGAAATAGATGATCTATCTCCGCTATATCAGCTTTAGTCTATAAATAGACATAAGCTACTTGTCCCCCAATGCTTCCGCTGCTCCCACTGACTACGACAACCCTCTGGCAGAGTCATATACACGTACACTTCTAAAGCTAATTTAGAAAGACGCTATACTCATCCTGCTGCCGGGTCTCACAGTCTGCTGCCGGGTCTCACAGTCTGGAACAACAGCAACGACAAGCCTGGGTAAACAAGAACCTCCCTGTCACCGTCCTTGAGCATACCGAAGTACCTCTCGAGTGCCTGAGGTTACCCACCATATCTGCGGAGTGGCCAATGGAATGTCAAACCATATTGAATCTTTAGGTTCTTATCAAATTTTCAGTAATCGTTTGCCGTTCTGGAATCACTTCCAGTTCTACCATACCCCCACTACTGTTTTTCAAAAAAAATCCATTTTTATTAAAACTGTGGCGAGTCAAGAACAACATCACTATTGATTTTCCAGATGGTAGAAAGTCAGCCCTCGTCATAGCCCGGGTCAACCTACAAACAGCCATTACAGAAGCGTGCCTTGAGTTATCCAGAGTCTGGTTTTAAGCATAAGCCGAACAACTCCCCGTACCTTAACATCGTTAAGATATGAATCGTCTTATATCCAATAGAGAAATAGAGGTACTAATTTAATTTGAACCAGATTCAAATCATGCAGCTGTCTCCAGTGCCTGTCAACTAAATGGAGAGAGGCCGATCAACATTACTCAACTTAGGAATACATCCAGATATGAGTAACCTGAAAGAGAAGCAAGTTCTCAAAACCATTACTATCAACTGAATACCATACACAAGTATCTACATCTTCGATAACCTTGAAGAATCCCGATACTTCCAACACATGGTTCTCTACTTTATTCATATACCTATAACTACTCAAAACTTGGACCTTGTATTTCTACGAAACACTTGTCTAAAAGCTAGAGAAGTCATAAGTAAACCGAATATAGTGTTAGTGTATATGCCCTAGAGACCATAACTGTATCATACTAGTTTGTATATTACTTAATGGAAACTTGGGATATTCACCTTGTATAAACAATCTTGCTCAATATAGTAGTATGCTACTTGGTTTGTTTCTACTTCAATGTGTACATGTGTTTGTTTTAGTATATCACCTATACGCATTAGTGGAGCCCTTAGGATCTTTACTTGATTACCCGCGTTGTGATGGCAATCACAATAGTGGGGGCTGGGTAATCTGTAAGCACATCCTTATACAGGTCCCTAGTCGCAGGACTATCGAGACAGGGCATCGATACTCCGGAGTAGACTAGCGTATGCGCTTCTCATCCCAGTGTGGGAGATGGTCTGTCCCACAGCCATCAGTACGTCGTACTGGAGATAGTATATGGGTGCTCGTTGGATTACGAGTACACTGGACAGGACTCGTCGGGAACTGACAGGTTGGTATTATACCTATCGTCAGTTATCAGTTTCCAGGTGACATGAGTACAGCTTAGTCCGCTGACTTGACACTGGCACTTCGCCTCGAGTGTGTTCCCACTGTACTTTGACTACTACCCTACCACGGCTCAAAGGAGTCGTGCAAACAGGTGGTAGTTGGGTGCAGTCCCGAAGCACTTGGAGGCAGTGCCGGTTAGACAGGATTCGTCTCTCCCGGTATTGGGGGTTGACATCGCGCTGTGTCTAGGAGAGCCATTACACGAGTAGTCCCTGGCCAGGGCAAGCGAGATATACTGGTAGGCTTCCAGTGTTATCTCAGGGTATTTTGGGCTTCACTCCGACACGACTTGTATCGCTATTGGGGGACTGATGTTTACCGCCCCCTAGGCCCGACATGCGATGTATCAGACGAACAGACCAGACTGTACGGAGAATGTCACATTCAGACTCAGTAGGAGTTCAGATGGGGTTCACCTCGTTAGCCTTCTTGTCGGCATCTACCTGGGGACCGTTACGCACAGCTAGTGCCGCTTGCGGTCTGTGGTTAAACCCACTGCCAGCGTAGTGTCGAGTCTTTAGAGTCCCACACAGAGGGTATTAGCCTCTGGGCAAAATGAGTAGAGGTCGCATGGTTTTGCGGCAGGGTTCATTCTCATCCGCGCACTTGTTCACGTTTGGAGTTCGGACGGATATTACTGGCTGGGTCTGGTTTGAGTCAGATACTGGTATATGTTTTGGGGTTGCTTTTATCTCTCAGTATTCTTGTTCCTCGGAACGAGAATGCAGGTGTGTATGCACAGTTGTTTGAGGCGGAGGAAGAGGTCTTTCATTAGGGTTTCGGAACGGGTGCGTATGCACAGTTGACAGTCGTCTTTTTCCAAACCCTAATGGATTTATGAAATATCAATTAATAATAGTAATTAAATGAAATTGTGTCATGGTTGATTTTGTTGACTTGTTGACCATGGTTAACTTGTTGACCATGGTTTAATGTTTGACCATCATCATTGCTTTGCAAGGATACTCCTTGATTCTAGCTTACATTCATTTAATGAAGTGATGATAATGGTCATTCCAAATACAACCATCAACTATTTCATTTTGAATAATTATTATTAATTAGATAATTCTTTTTCCTTTTGTTATGGTTGCAAGAGGAAAAAGAGCTCATTCTATCATATTCATTCTCTCTCCTCACTTCATCTTCTTCTTCCTCAAGCTCAAGGAGAATCCTTCTCATGTGTTGAGAATCCCTCTCCTTGAAAAGAAAACACCCCATAGATACTCTCTACTCTCTCTAGGGTTCAAGGTTTAGCAAGCCGGAGATCCTAGTTCACTCTAAGTTCGAGAAAGAGCCCGAAGGTTGAACCCTCAGGTGGATCCATCTTTGACGGAAGAAGGCGACGAGGAGAGAACCATCAACCTCTACTAGGTTTCAAGAAGAAGGAGTTCAAGTTAGGTATAACCACTTTGCCGAGTAGTTAACTCTCCTTTGCATGTTTGCTAGTTTAGTTTAGAAAAGATCCCGACTTTGTTAGTCCATGTTGCCCCATGCGCTAAAAACTTGATTTTTATACCGTTTCCGCCTCCCCGTAAGAACCGGGGGTCGCAACGTGGACTTACAGTGGTATCAGAGCCTAACTAAACTTAAACTAGCTTGGTAGCGAAGTGTATGAAAGTTTGAAACGGAAAAATCGCAAAACCGGAAATTCTAAAACCCTAAGTTTCTGTTGAAATTTTTTGTGCTCTAAAAGTAAAAAGTTTTACTCCTAAAATCGGCTCAGGGTTTTGTGAGAACACCCACCAAAAACGATCCCATGAATTCTTCAAACCGCCGCGGATCCGCGGCCTCAGCTATTCTCTTCGCCGCGGATCCGCCGCCGTTTGGGCTCTTCATGTGATCGTGTTTTGTGCAGTGTTCTTCTGGTAGGGTTTTGGGATTTTTCAAATATGTTATATGTGCCCAGATTTTTCAGAAAAGAAATTTACTTTTGGGGTCCTATAAATCCGTATTTTTTTCGAACTTCGCTACACTTCGGCTATATTGGTTATATCTGTGATGTTTGTATGTATTGAACGTCGGCTAATCGCTATAAGTCGATTAGTCGGGGTTATACATCTCTGTGATCTGTGTTTGATATTGGAATGTGTATATGAATGTGTTGGACTGTCGCGGGTGAATAGCCGGGATGGGTGTGAGATGAGCTTTTGTTTTTCTTTCATTCATTTGTAATATGTAAATTGATGTAATAATATTATTTGTATGGCCGCACAACCGGGTCGGGGTTATAGCCGTCATTGTATAATTCTTTTTACTGTTTTTGCTCCTAGGATAGACCCATGGAGGGGTGCACAAACTACCGGGTTCTTGGCGGGTAGTTTGCCGCACCCGTAGGGGTCTTGGGTGGGGTTTTGGCTATTCACCGCGACCGTGTAATCCGCTTTTCGTTGCAGGCTCGAACGGATTGCGGATTCCTAGTATATCCAATGTATTCATCTGTGATCTGTAATGTCTATCATTGCTTTATATTTAGGCTTTGCTTATGTTTTACAGCCGCGCTAGCCCAGCCCCCGCTCTGTCGTTAGTTAAGTAACCTAACGGGTGATGACGGGACCCCGTGGCGAATGCGAATGGCATAAGCGTACGTCATATTTTGGTTGTTTTCTGCAATGGTAGGATTAAATGATGGGACGCATTAAAAGAACTAATGCAAGAATATCACGCATTAAAAGAACTAATGCAAGATAATAAACCAAGTTAAAGTCGTTGGAACACTTTCGAAAAACCACTCGGTTCTTTTCAAAACTAACTTTTAAATGCGGAGCTTGAGCCACTCCTTTTAAAAGCTATCTCGTTCCATCGATTATATCAAGTTCACTGTGTTCATGGTTTCGCCAAAACCATTCGTAGCCCTCCATCATTTCAGTTAAATCTACGGTAGTATTCAAGCTATGTATTTTGACCTCACGCCAAGGCATAGTGATTGGTAGCTGCCGGATATTTATCTGTTGCATAGATAGAATGCGTTGGTTTGAGACAGTCGTACTGCCATTTTGGCCTACGTCAAGGGTAGGTACGGGTGGGTTCAAATTAACCGGGATAATGATGGGAAGAACTTGACATGTGACTTATGACATTTTGACCTCACGCCAAAGTCATAAGAGCATGGGGCAAAAATCCACATCGGGAGTTTCATAAGTACTGAAACTTGCTAGATTTGCATACCATTTGGAGTGTGGTGATTCTGGTAGGATTCCTTCAGTTTCATCGCACGATGATATTTGGATCCCGATCCTACTGTGAGTATATGCTACTCCTCGGGAAATTTCTCACCAAACGATCAATGCTATAAACCTAGTAGGTGCCTAGAAAGGTGTTAGCGGGGCTACGCCCCCAGGGAAAAGAGGTTCTTAAATTAAGGAACTTCGCGAAAGCGTTGGAAAACCTCCCTCGAAGTACCGACACTGGCCTGGCTGAACGGTTAAGCAAGTATTGTGCGGTGGGATTGATCCCGACTGATTCTTCCTTTATGGTTTGAGGAGGGATTCGAGAGACAGTGGGAGCCATCCTGTTTAGACAAATTAAAAACCACTCTAAACTTGCAAGAGCATCATGCTAAAGTGTTTCTTCTCTCTCCCCCTGCAGCGACCAAATCAAAATGACTGGACTTAAGTTACTTCTAGATAAAAACATACTGACAGGGCCAAACTACAAAGATTGGCTCAGGAATGTCAAAATGCCAATTACTTACGACAAGCTGGGGTATCTTCTTACCACCAAAGCTCCCCCCGTCCCAGGTCCCACCTCCAGCGTCGCGGATAAGGAAATCCGTAAGACTTGGGAGATTGATTGCGCGAAGGCCAGGTGCCTCGTGCTTGCCTCTATGGACAACGAACATCAGAGGAGGCACGAGAATATGGATTTGGAATCCATATTTTTTCATACAAAAGAACTGTATGGAGAGCAGTCTCGTATCGCAAGATACGAAGTGTCGAAGAAGTTATTTTCGGCAAAATTGGCCGTCGGATCATCGGTAGCGGACCACGTGCTTAAGATGATTGGCTACATTGAGGAGCTCGCGAAACTTGGGACCACGTTGGAAAGTGAACTCTATACGGATTTAATTCTCCAGTCCTTTCCATCCACTTACGCCCAGTTTATGCTGAACTTCAACTTACAAGAAAAGGAAGTTGAACTTTCAGAACTCCTCAACATGCTGAGGAGCGCAGAGGGCACCCTACAGAAAGGTAGGGAAACACCCGCTTTGTTTGTAGGAGGATCTTCTTCTTCTAGGTCCAAGGCGAAAGCTAAGGGAAAGAGAAAGAAAGCCCCCGCCAAACCAAGGGGCGGTGTTAGTAAAGTGGGTACGAAGGGAAAGGAAAAGGCAACAAAGATTGTGGGGAAGCTTGTGGGAAAGGAAGAATGCTTCTATTGTCACAAGAGTGGACACTGAAAGAAAGATTGCAGGGCTTGGAAAGCCAGGACACAGGAACTGAAGGAGGTTGCGGCTTCAACTTCAGGTGTGTATGTTATTGAAAACTGTCTTTCTATAAACTCTACTTCCTGGGTATTGGATACCGGATCAGGATCTCATATCTGTAATTCTTTGCAGGCGTTAAGAAACCGTAGGGTTTTGAAGGCAGGTGACTTGACCCTCAGAGTTGCGAACGGAGCTAGCATGGATGCTAAAGCCGTGGGGGACTATCACCTGGGAATGTCAGATGGACATGTTTTGGTTTTGCGTAATTTCTTTTTTGTACCCAACGCAACTTGTAATATCATTTCTGTATCTTTGGTTTCTAAAGAAGGTTATGAATTTGCGTTTGTAAGTAATGTTGTAAACATTCACCTTAATCAAGTTCTGATTGGGTCAGGTACACTGAGCAATGGTATATACGTATTAAACCAACCAAAGATTTTCAATGTCCAGAATACACACAAAAGAAAGTCTCCAGAAATCAATCAGACTTTCTTATGGCATTGTAGACTGGGTCACATCAATGAGAGAAGGTTGACTAAGTTACATACAGAAGGGTATTTGGATCCGTTCGAATATCAATCGTATGCCATTTGTCAATCCTGTCTCAAAGGAAAGATGACAAAGACTCCGTTCACTGGACACGGAGTAAGAGCAAGCGAGCTCTTGGGACTCGTACACAGCGACGTGTGCGGTCCAATGTCTATACAAGCGCGAAGCGGTTATTCTTACTTCATTACTTTCACGGATGACTTTTCAACGTACGGTTATGTCTTCTTAATGCAACATAAGTCCGAAGCCTTTGAAAAGTTCCAGGAATATAAGAATGAAGTAGAAAAACAAACCGGCAAAAGTATCAAGATTCTAAGATCGGATCGAGGCGGAGAATACTTAAGTGCCGAGTTCCTGAATTACTTAAAAGAGAATGGGATTCTCTCTCAGCTTACTCCTCCATAAACTCCGCAACATAACGGTGTATCGGAGAGACGGAACCGGACCCTATTGTATATGGTACGGTCCATGATGAGTAACGCTGAGTTACCGCCATCATTCTGGGGGTATGCGCTAGAAACAGCTGCATACCTTTTGAACCGAGTTCCTACTAAGACTGTGCCTACCACACCATATGAGTTATGGAGTGGGAAGAAACCCTATCTTCAGTACCTGAAGATTTGGGGATGTCCAGCTTATGTCAAAAAGCAGCATACGGACAAGCTCAAGGCACGCTCAGTACTGTGCAAGTTTGTGGGATGCCCAAAGAACTCCAGGGGGTATCTTTTCTATTACGCAGAGGAACAAAAAGTCCTTATTTCTCGTAATGCCCATTTTCTGGAACATCAGTTCTTAGAAAAAGAAGTATGTGGGAGAGCAATAGAACTGGAAGAAATTCCAGAACCTCAGACTATTACTGAAAGCTTAGTGGAACCAGAGGGTTCGAAAGAACAAGACATTCCTACGCCGCTCCGCAGGAGTAGTAGGCAGTCTCATCCGCCCGAGAGGTACTACAGTTTTCTCATAGACGGGGATAGAGAGGATTGCATCATAGATTATGATGAGCCTACTAACTTCCAGCAGGCCGTTCAGAGCGTTGACTCGGTAAAATGGCTGGATGCAATGCGGACCGAAATGGAGTCCATGTACACCAACAATGTATGGACGTTGGACATTGCTCCAGACGGGGTAAAACCCGTAGGATGCAAGTGGATCTTCAAAAGGAAGATTGGTGTAGATGGACAGGTTGAGACCTATAAAGCTAGACTTGTAGCAAAGGGTTTCCGTCAAAGACCTGGCTTGGACTATGACGAAACCTTTTCTCCAGTGGCTATGCTGAAATCCATTCGGATCCTTCTTGCCATTGCTGCCTTCCACGATTATGAGATTTGGCAGATGGACGTAAAAACCGCTTTCCTAAATGGAAATTTAGAGGAGTGTGTCTATATGGACCAGCCAGAGGGTTTCATTCAGAGTGGGAGCAGCGGAAAGGTGTGCAAGTTGCTTAAGTCCATCTATGGACTAAAGCAGGCATCGCGGAGTTGGAACATCTGCTTTGATGAGACGGTCAAGGAATTTGGCTTTATCAAAAATCCAGATGAACCATGCATCTATAGTAGATTTGTAGCGAGAACTGTAGTATTCCTCGTTTTATACGTGGATGACATTCTCTTAATAGGAAATGACATTCCTATGCTACAATCTGTCAAGGGGTTCTTGTCACAAAGGTTCTCCATGAAAGACCTGGGTGATGCCTCATACATCCTGGGGATCCGGATCCATCGTGATAGATCCAAGAGGATATTAGGACTTTCACAGTCCAGGTACATTGACACCATTCTGAAAAGATTCAGTATGGAAGATTCCAAGCGCGGTAACCTACCGGCTTGTCACGGATCACCCTCTCTAAAGAGATGTCCCCCAAGACTGATTTGGAGAGGGATCGCATGTCTAATATACCCTACGCTTCTGCAGTAGGCTCTATAATGTATGCGATGTTGTGTACCAGACCGGATGTAGCTTATGCACTGAGTGTGGTAAGCCGGTATCAGTCAAACCCTGGGGAGAAACACTGGATAGCAGTAAAGAACATTCTCAAGTACCTGAGAAGGACTAAGGAGATGTTCTTGGTGTATGGCGGAAAAGACCTCCAGATCGAGGCCTTTGCTGACTCCAGCTTCCAGAGTGACAAGGATGATTCCAAGTCCATGTCGGGTTTTGTCTTTACCCTCAATGGAGGGGCGGTGTGTTGGAAGAGTTCCAAACAGGAAACCGTTGCAGACTCGACGATGGAAGCGGAATACATCGCTGCATCTGATGCCGCAAAAGAAGCTGTCTGGATGAGGAAGTTCTTGAAAGAACATCAGGTGGTTCCGTCCATTGTTGACCCAATACCTCTGTATTGCGACAACAACGGGGCTATAGCTTTAGCGAAGGAACCCAGGTCCCATCAGAGATCCAGGCACATCTTGAGGCGGTATCACCTGATCAGGGAGATCGTGGATCGGCAGGAGATCGAGGTTCGGAGAGTCGCTTCAGAAGATAACACGGCAGATCCATTCACCAAGGCCTTACCCCAGACTCAGTTCGAGCGGCTGATCGAGATGATAGGTCTTCGATACGCCAGTACATGGCCTTAGTGCAAGTGGGGAGATTGTTAGTGTATATGCCCTAGAGGCCATTACTGTATCGTACTAGTTTGTATATTACTTAATGGAAGCTTGGGATATTCACCTTGTATAAACAATCTTGCTCAATATAGTAGTATGCTACTTGGTTTGTTTCTACTTCAATGTGTACATGTGTTTGTTTTAGTATATCACCTATACGCATTAGTGGAGCCCTTAGGATCTTTGCTTGATTACCAGCGTTGTGATGGCAATCACACTAGTGGGGGCTGGGTAATCTGTAAGCACATCCTTATACAGGTCCCTAGTCGCAGGACTATCGAGACAGGGCATCGATACTCCGGAGTAGACTAGCGTATGCGCTTCTCATCCCAGTGTGGGAGATGGTCTGTCCCACAGCCATCAGTACGTCGTACTGGAGATAGTATACGGGTGCTCGTTGGATTACGAGTACACTGGACAAGACTCGTCGGGAACTGACAGGTTGGTATTATACCTATCGTCAGTTATCAGTTCCCAGGTGACATGAGTACCGCTTAGTCCGCTGACTTGACACTGGCACTTCGCCTCGAGTGTGTTCCCACTGTACTTTAACTACTACCCTACCACGGCTCAAAGGAGTCGTGCAAACAGGTGGTAGTGGGTGCAGTCCCGAAGCACTTGGAGGCAGTGCCGGTTAGGCAGGATTCGTCTCTCCCGGTATTGGGGGTTGACATCGCGCTGTGTCTAGGAGAGCCATTACACGAGTAGTCCCTGGCCAGGGCAAGCGAGATATACTGGTAGGCTTCAAGTGTTATCTCAGGGTGTTTTGGGCTTCACTCCGACACGACTTGTACCGCTATTGGGGGACTGACGTTTACCGCCCCCTAGGCCCGACATGCGATGTATCAGACGAACAGACCGGACTGTACGGAGAATGTCACATTCAGACTCAGTAGGAGTTCAGATGGGGTTCACCTCGTTAGCCTTCTTGTCGGCATCTACCTGGGGACCGTTACGCACAGCTAGTGCCGCTTGCGGTCTGTGGTTAAACCCACTGCCAGCGTAGTGTCGAGTCTTTAGAGTCCCACACAGAGCGTATTCGCCTCTGGGCAAAATGAGTAGAGGTCGCATGGTTTTGCGGCAGGGTTCGTTCTCATCCGTGCACTTGTGCACGTTTGGAGTCCGGACGGATATTACTGGCTGGCTCTGGTTTGAGTCAGATACTGGTATATGTTTTAGGGTTGCTTTTATCTCTCAGTATTCTTGTTCCTCGGAACGAGAATGCAGGTGTGTATGCACAGTTGTTTGAGGCGGAGGAAGAGGTCTTTCATTAGGGTTTCGGAACGGGTGCGTATGCACAGTTGACAGTCGTCTTTTTCCAAACCCTAATGGATTTATGAAATATCAATTAATAATAGTAATTAAATGAAATTGTATCATGGTTGATTTTGTTGACTTGTTGACCATGGTTGACTTGTTGACCATGGTTGAATGTTTGACCATCATCATTGCTTTGCAAGGATACTCCTTGATTCTAGCTTACATTCATTTAATGAAGTGATGATAATGGTCATTCCAAATACAACCATCAACTATTTCATTTTGAATTATTATTATTAATTAGATAATTCTTTTTCCTTTTGTTATGGTTGCAAGAGGAAAAAGAGCTCATTCTATCATATTCATTCTCTCTCCTCACTTCATCTTCTTCTTCCTCAAGCTCAAGGAGAATCCTTCTCATGTGTTGAGAATCCCTCTCCTTGAAAAGAAAACACCCCATAGATACTCTCTACTCTCTTTAGGGTTCAAGGTTTAGCAAGTCGGAGATCCTAGTTCACTCTAAGTTCGAGAAAGAGCCCGAAGGTTGAACCCTCAGGTGGACCATCTTTGACGGAAGAAGGCGACGAGGAGAGAACCATCAACCTCTACTAGGTTTCAAGAAGAAGGAGTTCAAGTTAGGTATAACCACTTTGCCGAGTAGTTAACTCTCCTTTGCATGTTTGCTAGTTTAGTTTAGAAAAGATCCCGACTTTGTTAGTCCATGTTGCCCCATGCGCTAAAAACTTGATTTTTATACCGTTTCCGCCTCCCCGTAAGAACCGGGGGTCGCAACGTGGACTTACATATAGTACGAGGACCAACCCCTCTGTCTTAATGGACACTGGACAACATACAATACTCTGTATAAGTCCCTTGAGTCTAATAACTCATTCCCTGTGTGTCGTAGGTTGAAAACTGTACTTTTGGTTAAGAAGAATTACACCGCTGTTTAATGCTCCTTACCTAACCATCCACTGATATAGGTAAATGTCATAGACATAATTTCAAAAAGTTATATCTCACTTTATAAAAATAAACATACAAATATATTAATTTGAAATTGGTGCATTACAACGGATATTCAAAACCAAATATTTGTCGTCCGGCAAACAACCCGGGCGATTTCCTCAAATATCACCAATTACAACGAATCCCGATATAATGAGGATAATCACCCAATTCCCAATAACTTACTCGCACTCATCATCTGTAAAACCATACAGATGTGAGAATCAAACCTGGTAAATACATACCCTGGAGGCAAATCAGTTTTCTATTAACAATGCACAGTGAAACTGAAATATGTAAATGTTTCGAAGGGGTATCCGGGTATTCCTAGTAATGCCTCTTCCATTATCCAGATTCATGACTATAACCGTATATTTCTTTGCCATCTCTCCAAATCCCTTTATATGTCTTTAGTCATTAACTTCTGTACACCCCTTTAGGCCAAATGGTTTTCTTCCTTCCCTACCGTTCGGCACCAGCTTATGGTTTGGAAGAAGACTATCCAATAAGCATAATGGGTGTACTCTCCTAATCCTAGGAGTACTCGTAACCTGAGAGAAGGTGAATATAAAAGACAACAGAATAAACCTTATTCCACTTCTCCTGAACCAGAATCCATCCTCCAACTGGAACAAGTTCCTTCGAGTTCGTATATAACCATATGATGGAGTATCCAAATAGCTGTAGATCTTCATAGTGATATGGAGTGTTCTGGAGAAATACAAAGGTGAAGTAGGAGTGGCGATGAAATACTGGGTTTGGTCGTGAATAGCAGTCGCAATTTACTTTGCCCTCTTTCTAATCCCTTTATTTGTCTTTACTTATTATTACCTTCTGTACACCTTTTAGGCTAAATGGTTTTCTTCATTCCCAACCATTCCGCACCTGCCTATGGTTTGGAAGAAGTCTATCCAATTAGCGTAATAGGTCTACCGTCCTAATCCAAGGAGCACTCGCAACCTGAGAGAAGGTAAAAGGAAAAGACAACTGAATAGTCATATTCATTTTCTCCAGAACCGGAAACCATCCTCGAATCTGGAGCAAGTTCTTTCGAGTTCGTATATAACCATATGATGGTTTTATCCAATGGAAGTGGATCTTCATAGTAATACGGGGTGTTCTGGAGAAAAGGGTAAAAGAAGGTGTGGCAACGAGGTATGCAACTCTGACAATCCAAAAGCCAGTGTATTAAGAAGGTCCGGTCAACTTGGTCACTGAGTCATAGTCAAGGGTCGGGCGATGGTCGCTGCCAAAGAGAGAGAGAAAAGAAACACTCTGCGTGCACTCTATCCTAGATCAGAATGGTTATCAATTTAACTAATCTGGAAACCTCCCACTGTAACCTCAAATTCTCCTCCAAACCTGAAAGAAGAATTAGTCGGGATCACCCGAGGAGTAAACCAACTCATCAGTGGGAATCGGGATCCAACTATCATCGCATGATAACGTGACGGAATCCACTCACGTTATCACACTCCAGATGGTATGCGCATGCCTGTAAGTTTCAGTTTCTTTAGAAACTCCCGATGTGATTTTTACCCCTAGGACCCAGGTGACCTTGACGAATAATCAACAATTCAAAAGGTCCTAGTCAAGTTCAACCCGTCATTATCTTGATTGCGTTAAACACACCCGCACGACCCTTGACGAATAATCAATAAAGTCGTACGACCGTCCTAACCAATTCACATATCCATGCGATAGAAAAGCATAACAGAGCTACCGCACACTACGTCTCGGCGAATAGCAACGACAAACGTAGCGCGAATACTAAGAAATACTAATCTGAAATGACGGAGGGTTACGGCTGGTTTTTGGCGAAAAACCTTTAACGTAATTAACTTGATATCGTTGAAGGAAGTGGATAACTTTTTATAAAAATATAGTGGTGAAAACCATTGCTAAAGGGTCACTCCCGGTGAAGGGATCTCGGCACTTTCCCCGTAGAATGAGGTGAAGGATATTCCAACTGAATACCACGATGCAAACCAAAAGGCAATCGGCTATAGTGAAGTTATTACCCTTCCGTAAAATTCTGTCCAAGCGGTCACTCCCGGTGAAGGGATCTCGGCCCCTGCCTCGTCGACTGAGGTGCTGGATATTCATAACTGAATACCACTGTGCAAAACAAAAGAGAACGTCCTTGCAATAACAGCTTTTTTTAAAAAAATGTTCCAACAACATCAGAATAGGTTTGTTTAGCTTTTATTGATCCGAGTGAACGCAGTCCCATCAATTGATCACACCAATAAAGAACGAAAATACTATGTATGTATATGCCATCCGCATTCGCCACTGGGTCCCGTCATCACCCGTTAGGTTACTTAACTAACGATAGAGCGGGCACTGGACTAGAGCGGGTGTAAAACATATACAACATCTACTAGTATATATATCAATATATAATAATCGCTCAAGGCGTGATAAAATGTAACATCACAGAAATGTAATAGGCATTACAGAACAATACAGATAATCTGGGATCCCCGGGTTTCATATTGCTGCTATAGAAACCCGACGTTCCCCTGGTCGTGTGGATAGCCCGTGCAATGAAATCCTAGACCCCTACACGTGCGACAAGTTACCAACCAAAACCTGAAGCGAGGCAGCCCCATTCAACAAAGTGAATGGACCACCCAGCACTTCACGGAATCCGGTAACTTGAGCACCCCTCCTTGGGTCAACCTGAATCCCCTATGAGTGCGGCGAATGGCCCGCCAATTCTAGAGTGAAGCCCCCTCCGTCTCAAAGCTATGAGATGCGGGCCCATTGCCCTCAAGAACCCGGCTACCCGTGCACCCCTCCGCCGGGTAATCCTAGTACAGAAAGTAAAATATATATACAACGGGTATATCGACCTCTGCCCGGTCGTGCCCCAAAAGAATAATATGCAAACAGGCAGTAACGGTAGTACACATGTCGGACGCTTGTCCCGCAATATCAAATGTACAAATACAACCAAACTGTACTAACATTGCATCCAGGCTATCGACCACGACAAATCCGCAACATCACAGCACAACACAGAACATCAACGTGAATGTCACGTTCGCAAATCCTTCAAAATGGGCTATAGCAATTAGACAAGATTGACCGATCAAATGACATTCACGGTCGCAGATATAATGTAAATACTGTGAACTAACATGTTTAAAATTTTCGATCGACAAAATTTCCCGAAGTGGGCCCCAAGCACAATACCCAGTACTCAAACAAATCTGGGCCCAAAATAAAATTACCAGAAACCCTTTTTCCAAGTCAAAGACCACCTGAAGAAATTTGGTGAGATGAAGCCTCAGAATGGCGGTGGAACCGCGGCAAAAAGGACGGTACGGCCGCGGTTCCTCGGCGTTACTGTTGGATCATGCTACCAAATTTCTACAGTACTCCTAAAAAAACCCTGCCTGATTTTCTGACATGCCCAAAAAACTTTTAGAGCACAAAACAAATTCGACAGAAACTGAACAATTGGAAAGGCGGTTTTTGGAAATTTCGTTCGATCGAAGTTCTAAACACGCTACAGCAAGCAAGTAAAGGTTAATGGCATGGCTCTGATACCATGTAAGACTACGGTGGCGCCCCGGCCGTCTTTCCGAGGCCAAAATGCGGAAATGAAGATTTTTCTAAACATGAAACCGATGCTATCGTATGCTTAAACCCGGATCGAACCAGTAACCTACAACTAGCTATCTTGAGAAGGGATTGAAAGGCTATACCGATCGATCCGTGTCCTTCGGTCTTTGGCCACCATCCCAAGCTCCTCGCGGCATCTCCGATCTTGATCTCCTTGTCGGAAAGGGCACCACATCTACGAGTCTTTTTACGGGCTCCCACTTCATCCCAAGCAACTCGGGCACGAAATGTGCTAGCCGACGTATCCAAGGTATTGTAGAGAATGTTTGTGATCACTTTGTCTCTTTCATCCATTGCTTGGATAGAGGTTGAAAGTTTTGCTATTAATGGAGGTCATGAGCTAGAGGAAAAAGAAGGAGGAGAAGCTTTCTCTTCTTTTCTTTTCTTGTGTTGTATGATAATGAGAGTGAGAGTTAGAGTTAGAATGAAAAATACAAGATCTAGCAACTATATAATGGCAGCCCCTCTCTCTCTCCGTATCATATCAAGGCTCAAATCCATTTCACAATGTGGCACATGCACAAGAAAAGAGACCATGAGTCACCACTTGTGCATGTGTCACAATAAATGCTCCATATCATGACATATAGCTCACAATTTCCATTAACAAACATTAATCCAAATGTTTGCAACAATAAAAAGATACGGCAACATCGAAAGTAAACTCATGACGGATCACAAGGATACCCCTCACCTGTATATACATACCTGCATCCGCATTCCGACTCAATGCGAATGCGACGAGACTAAAGTAATCCAACAAATCTAATACTAGAATCCGGCTTAAACCAAAGCCCACTAGTATAATCCGCCCGATCATGATCCGTGCACTACTGTACGTATATTATCGGACCCTACCATATATCATACGGCCTCTACAACGTTTCACCCGAAACATGAGAAACTGTCTGTGGGGGACTCTAAAGACTCGTCAATATTTTGGCTGTGGATTTAACCACTACCACGTCAGTGGTACTAGCTATACGTAATGGGCTACCAGGGATTGACCAAAAGGGAGGTCGATGAGCGAACTCATCCTGACACCCTACTGAACCTGTCAGTGACAATATCCGTACAGTCCGGTCCGTTCGTCTATGAGCATCGCATGGCGGACCTAGGGGGTTGGTAAAAGTCAGACCCCCAAAAGCGGTAGAAGTCGTGTCGGAGTGTAGCCCAAAACACCCTGAGATACTACAGGAATACCTACCAGAAAATCTCCTGCCTCGGCCGAGGGCTTTGTGTAATGGCTCTCCTAGACACAGCGCGATCTCACCCCCAATACCAGGAGAGATGAATCCCCTGCCGATCCGCTCACTTGCCTCCATGTGGCTCGGGACTGTACCCAACTAAAATCTGTTTGCACGACTCCTTTGAGCCGTGGTAGCGTAGTAATCAAAGCACAGTGGGAACTCACACGAGACAAATGACGACCTCAGGTCGATGAACTAACCGGTACACACGTCACCAGGGAACTGCTATCTGACGTCAGGTATAATACCAACTAGCATGTTCCCGGCGAGTCCTGTCCGGTGTACTCATAACCCAATGAGCACCTGTATAAATCTTAGGTGAACCAACTGACACCTATAGCTTATGAGATCGGCCACCGCCCCTCGTCAGCGTCTCGACTGTATACACTGGTCTACTAATGGAGTATCGATGCCCAGCCTCAAAACTCCCACGACTAGGGTCCTTTTAAGGATGTGCTTATAGACCCCAACTCCCACGTATATGATCGCCATCATACTGCTGGCCATCAAGCAAGAATCCTAAGGGCTCTTTCAACGTGCAATAGTGACCTGAAGCAGTACACGATGATAAAGATAAACCAGATAGCGTTCTATCATCTAGAGTAAGACTGTCCTACCGGCATAAGTCCTCCCTCAATCATTGCAATCACGTGCCTATGATCCAATAATTGACTCTGAGGGCACTATATCCAACAAAGACCGTGCCTGTGACTAACATTCTGTCGTCTTTACCACCCTGGAAGCTATCCGGTGATTCTCCCCAGGATCGATTGATACCCTCTCACTACACCTAGTGAGAATCCAAACATCCACTTAGATCTATCTCCTAGATCCAAAAACCAGGATTTAGGAGGTATAACCTAGATCCTACATGGAGAATCAATATGATAAGAGGATATTGACCTAGTGTGGCATAGGAAACTCCTTTCCT
The DNA here is from genome assembly GCA_030015575.1 of Agapanthus africanus. Classification (NCBI taxonomy): domain Eukaryota; kingdom Viridiplantae; phylum Streptophyta; class Magnoliopsida; order Asparagales; family Amaryllidaceae; genus Agapanthus; species Agapanthus africanus. The sequence goes on from CM057346.1 coordinate 238,133,921, forward strand.
ATCAAGAGTATGGCATCCACGTACAATACGAGAAAGACCACCTTACTCTCTACTATCCCACCTTACTCTCTACTATCCTTTTGTATATACTAGGTTCATCTACCATTTTGATGAAGTCAAACGCTTTGACTATCACAACAAAACAGATGTTCCAACTCCGCGATGGCTACTTTAACGCATAAAGCAACTTTCACACGTTTCCGCTGCTCCCACTATTTATGAAGTCCTCTGGCTGTGTACTTATAGACGCTCTCTTCTAAATCAACATTCAGAAAAGCAATCATGACACCCAACCGCCAGATATCGTAGTTATGGTATGTCGCAATGGCAAGTAGGATCTGGATGGACTTAAGCATAGCCCCTAAAGAAAAAAGTTTCATCATAAACCACACCTGGTTAATGACGAGAACCTTTTAAAATAAGTCTAGCTTTGAAAGTCTCAACTTTTCGATTCTACACCAAGTATTATTCTCAAGATATACTTGCTTGTGATGGGGGTTTAACCCATCAGATAAAGCTATAAGTCCACCGTAGCGCCGCGGCCGTCTAACAGACGCCAAAATGCTGAACAAAAACTTTTATAGAACTGGCGCTATCGTATACTATAACCCGGATCTGCCATTAAAGCTAAACTAACAAACTGTAAAGTGAGTAGAAATGTTATACTGAACGATCCGAGTCCTTCGGTCTTCAACCATCATACCACGCTTTGTTGCAGTTGATCCGAACTCGCTCGATCTCCGGTCTCGTCGTCCAGGTGGCACCACGTCGACGGATCTTTAAACGGGCTCCCGCCTCTGAACCGAGGCAACTCGATCGTCAAGTTTGCCAAAAGAGACGACCAAGATTGATGTAGAGAATGAGTAGAACGCTTTGTCTCGTTACGTCCAAAGATATGGATGAACGGTTAAAAGAAGTTGCCATTTGGAATCGGGTAAATGGAAATTGAACTATATGAAATTTCCATACACTAAACTATCATAATCTTTTGCAAAAATTAATGAATCAAATCCCATCCCCTCACAAGAAGGGCCGGCCACACTATAAGAGCAAGGAGGGTGAGTGTAGGAACTTCAAGTGGTGACCATAACAATATGATAGTTATCAACACAGTTAATGAAAGAATGAATCATCATCTAGTCATCATCCATCATTAAATTCACCATTATTGAACTAATGACTCACAAGCCTTGTCACCCTCTCTAGAACCTTCTAGAACACTGACTCACCTCATGACTCACCCAATTGAAGAAAAGATAAATCCGCATTTAACCGAATGTTAAAGACGGGCGATAGAAAACTGGCAACTTCTAAAAGCAATCCTGAAACGAATTTCAAGATAACCCCGTATCAGTATAAACATACCCGCATTTGTATTACGACCGAATACAAATGCAACTGAGACAAAGATATTATATCTACACAGTATAATACTTGGATCCGGCTTAAACCAAAGCCTACCAGTATTATCTGCCCGAAAAATGACACGTGCGAAAACGCACGTGCATTTTCCGAACCCTGCCATAAATCCATATGGCATCTACAATGTTTCGCCCGAACTTGGGAAACTGTCTGTGGGGGACTCTAATGACCCATCAATATACTGGCACTGGGTATAACCACTAGCACGTCAGAGGTACAAGCTGTACGTAACGGTTGCCTATTTATTGAAGGAAGGGGAGCTGACGAGCGAACTCATCCAGAAACCCTACTGAGCCTGATAGTGACAATATCTGTACAGTCCGGTCCATTCATCTTATGAATATTGCATATAGAGCCTAGGGGGCCGATAAACGTCAGACCCCCAATAGCAGTATAAGTCGTGTCAGAGAGCGGCCGAGAACACCCTGAGATACTACTTGAATACCTTCCAGTAAATCTCGATTACCCTAGCCAGGGATTTCGTGTAATGGCTCTCCTAAACATAGCGCGATCTTACCCCCAATACCGGGAGAGACGAATCCCCGACGATCTGCTAACTGCCTCCATGTGGCTCGGGACTGGACCCAAAATATACCTGTTTGCACGACTCCTTTGACCCGTGGTAGGGTATAAATCAAAGTACAGTAGGAACGCACACGAGAAAAATGACGACCTCAGGTCGATGAACTAACCTATACACATGTCACCAGGGAACTGCTATTTGACGTTAGGTATAATACCAACCAGCAAGTTCCCGGCGAGTCCTGTCCGGTGTACTCATAACCCAATGAGCACCTGTATAAATCTTAGGTGAATCAACTAACACCAAAGGCTTGTGAGACCGGCCACCGCCCCTCGTCGGGGTCTAGAATGTATACACTAGTCTACTCTGGAGTATCGATGCCCTGTCTCGAAACTCCGATGACTAGGGACACTTTAAGGATGTGCTTATAGAACCCAGCTCCCACATATATGATCGCCATCTTACTGCTGGCAGTCAAGCAAGAATCCTATGGGCTCTATCAAAGTGTAACAGTGATAAAGACAAACCAGATAGCAAACTATCATCTCGAGTAAGACTGTTTTATCAGTATAGGTCCTCCCTCAATCATTGCAATCACGTACCTGAGATCCAATAATTGACTTAGAGGACACTATATCCAACAATCTTCCATATGCACTTAAGGCTAATTATTACGATGTCGCATACTAGAATCCTGTATGATACCGAACATCCCACTCCTCTACTAATCAGTTTCACAAAGCTCGTTTGCAAAACTATTGTGTTCGAGAAATAGCCTCAGTGAGTGGATCCGCCCTGATGTTTCTTTCTATATCTCTCTTAATCTCAAGTTCGCGGAGAGAGCCATCTCCCGAATCGAGTAATACCTGTCTTAGAATATGTCTGGATATCTGATGGGACCTAGTTCATAAATGAACTCCAAATCCAAATTTCTTAGACTGTATCGATAATTGAACCTAATCAGTATCCAGCACCATGTCTCCCACAGTATTCTCTTGGACCACCTGTCCAAAATACTGTCCCTCGTCAGAGGGAAAACTATAACTCTGACAATCACTCTATCATCCATGTCACCTTTGAAGCCTGGAATGATAACCGTCACCCGAAGGAGGCCGTCGTCATCAAATCCATAGAACATCCATTCATGTTCCAAAACTGCTTCCTAATGTTTCTCCAGGATTGGATTAATATAAACTTATCGCATCTAGTGCAAAAACAACATCTAGTGTAGTACTTGACATTTCATGATTGACTCAATTGCCTAACCAATTGATCTTCCAATCATGCACATCCCTCTCTTTTCAGTCTGTAAGAAACCTTTAGAGAGGGTGACTCCATCATCTGTACACCACCATGCCAGGATTCATCTATTCTAAAATTCTATTAGAATACTGTCAAAGTACCCATATTGGGAAACTACCCAAATCTAGATCTAAAACCATAGATCTAGTAACCAGAATGTCAAATATTATATCTATGTCCCTTATGGAGAAACAATTGTGTGACGACCAAAGTACAACCGATTGTAGTATAGGAATTTTACTTCCTACTTTGTGTATGTCATCCAAATACCAGGACATCACACCCTACTACCTTCTCAACAGATTCATCCCCTATTCTGATGAAGTCAAAGCCATGACTGTCACATCAAAATTAGATGATCTATCTCCGCTATATTTACTCAAGTCTATAAATAGACATAAGCTACTTGCCCACTAAGCTTCCGCTGCTCCCACTGATTATGACAACCCTCTGGCAGAATAAGATATATACGTGAACTTTTAAAACTAGTTTAGAACGACGCTATACTTATCCTCCTGCCAGGTCTCATAGTCTGGAACAACAGTAGTGTCAAGTTTGGGTTAAACAAGAACCTCCCTGTCGCCATCCTTGAGGCTACCGGAGTACCTCCCGGGTGTCTGAGGTTACCCACCAGGTCTGCGGAGTGGCTATTGGAATGTCAAACCTTATTGAATATATAGGTCCTATTAAATTTTCCGTAATCGTTTGCGGTTCTGGAATCACTTCCAGTTCTACCATACTCCCACTATTGTTTTCTAAAAAATTCCATTTTACTAAAACTGTAGCGAGTCAAGAACAATATCACTATTGATCTTCCAGATGGTAGAAAATCAACCCTCGTCGAAGCTAGGGTCAACCCGCAAACTTCCATTACAGAAACGTACCTTGAGTTATCCAGTGTCTGGTTTTAAGCATAAGCTGGACAACTCCCCTTACCTTAACATCGTTAAGATATGAACCATTCTATATCCAATATAGAAACTTTGACACTAATTTAATTGGAACCAGATTCAAATCATGCAGCTGTCTCCAGTGCATATCATCTTAATGGAGAGAGGCTAATCAGCATTACTCAACTTAGGAATACATCCAATTATGAGTAACCTGAAAGAGAAACAAGTTTCTCAAAACCGTTACTGAATACCATTGACAAGAATCTACATATTCGGTTTCTTTGAAGAATCCCGATACATGCGACACCTGGTTCTCTACTTTATTCCTATACCCACAACTTCTCAAAACTTAGACATTGTATTTGTACGAAACACATGTCTAATAACTAGAGAAGTCATAAGTAAACAGAACATAGTATGAGGACCTACCCCTTTGTCCTGACGGACACTGGACAACATACAATACTCTGTATAAGTCCGCTGAGTTTGAATAACTCAAAACCTGTGCATCGTAGGTTGAAAACTGAACCCAGGGATTTCCTCAAATATCACCAATTACAACGAATTCCGATATAATAAGGATGATCACCTAATTCCCAATAACTCACTCCCACTCAACATATGTAAAACCATACAGATGTGAGAATCATACCTGGTAAATACATACCCTGGAGTAAGTATCTAATCGGGAAAATCAGTTTTCCATTAACAATGCACTGAAACAATAAAATGTTTCGTAGGGGTATCCTGGTATTCCTAGTAATGCCACTTCCATAATCCAAATCATGACTTTAACCGTATATTTCCCTGCCATCTTTCCAATTCCCTTTATTTGTCTTTAGTCGTTACCTTCTGTACACCATCATTAGGCTAAATGGTTTTCTTCCTTCGCTACCGTTCGGCACCAACCTATGGTTTGGAAGAAGAATATCCAGTAAGCATAATAGGTGTACCCTCCAAAACCTAGGAGTACTCGCAACTTGAGAGAAGGTGATGATAAAAGACAACTGAATAAACCTTATTCGTATTTCTCCTGAACCAGAATCCATACTCGAAAATATATCCTTCGAGTTCTTATATAACCATACGATGGATTTATCCAATGGAATTGGATGTTCGTAGTGATACGGGTTGTTCTGGAGAAATGAAAAGTGAAGTAGGAGTGGCGATGAAATACGTGGTTTTGGTCGTGAATGTAAGTAGTAGCAATTTACTTTGCCCTCTTTCTAATTCCTTTATCTTGTCTTTACATATTATCTTCTGCACGCCCTACTTATGCTAATTGGTTTTCTTCATTCCCTACCTTTCGGCACCTGCCTATGGTTTGGAAGAAGACTATCCAATAAGCGTAATAGGTGTACTCTCCTAATCCAAGGAGCCCTCGCAACCTGAGAGAAGGTGATAATAAAAGACAACTAAATAAACCAATTCTATTTCTCCTGAACCTGGATCCATCCTCGAAGAAGTCCCTTCGAGTTCGTATATAACCGTACGATGGATCTATCCAATGGAAGTGGATGTCCGTAGTAATACGGGGTGTTCTTAGAAATACAAAGGGTAAAAGAAGGAGCGGCAATGACTTATGCAACTTTAGACAATCCAAAAGCCAGTATTCTAAGAAGGTTCGGTCAACTTGGTCACTGAGTCAAAGTCTAGGGTCGGTCAAAAGTCCCTGCCAAAGAGAGAGAGAGAAGAGAAAACACTCTGCGTGCACGCTAACCTAGATCAGAATGGTTATCAGTTTATCTAATCAGGAAACCTCCCACTGTTATCTCAAATTCTCCTCCAAACCTGAAAGAAGAATTATTCGGGATCACCCGAAGAGTAAACTAACTCATCAGTGGGTATCGTGATCCAACTCTCATCGCATGATAACGTGATGGTATCCACTCACGTTACCACACTCCAGAAGGTATGCTCAAGTCTGGCAAGTTTCCTGTATGTTTGAAACTCCCGATATAATTTTTATCCCATGCTCTTATGACCTTGACGTAGGCCAACAAATCATAAGCCACATGTCAAGTTCTACCCGTCGTTGTCCTGATTAATTTAGGTCATCGTACATGCCCTTGACGTAGGCCAACAAGGCTGTACGTCTATCCTAAACTAATGCATCTATCTATGCAACAAATGAATACCCAGCAGCTACCAAACACTATGCCTTGACGTAGGCCAACAAACATAGCTTGAATACTACTGACCATCCATAAGAAATGACGGAGGATTACGGCTGGTTTTTGGCAAAAAACCTTTAACGTAATGAACTTGATCTCGTTGAAGGAAACTGATAGCTTTTTATAAAAATATAGTGGCGAAAACCATTTGCTAAAGAGGTCACTCCCGATGAAAGGATCTCGGCTCTTTCCTTGTAGAATGAGGTGCAGGATATTCTAACTGAATACCGCGATGCAAAGCAACTTGTAATCGACTATATAGAAGTTATTACCCTGACGCAAACTTCTGCCCAAGGGGTCACTCCCGGTGAAGGGATCTCGGCCCTTGCCTCGTCGAATGAGGTGCAGGATATTCTAACTGAATACCACTGTGCAAAACAAAAGGAAACGTCTTTGTAATAACTCCTTTTTAAAATTTGTTCCAACAACATCAAATATAGGTTTATTTTATCCTTGCATTGATAAAAATCAATGCAGCCCCATCAATTAAACAAACCAGAAAAGAACGAAAATAAAATGTACGTATATGCCATCCGCAATCGCCACTGGATCCCGTCATCACCCGTTAGGTTACTTAACTAACGACAGAGCGGGGACTGGACTAGCGCGGGTGTAAAACATATACAACATCTAATAGTATATATACTAATATACAATAATCGCTCCAAACGTGATAATATGCAACATTACAGAAAAGTAATAAGCATCACAGAACAATACAGATAATCTGGGATCCCCGGGTTTCACAGAGCCGCTACTGAAACCCGACGTTCCCCTGGTCGTGTGGATAGCCTGTGCAATGAAACCTAGACCCCTACGGGTGCGGTAAGTTACCCGCCAAAACCTGAAGCGAGGCAGCCCCCTACAGCAAAATGAATGGACCACCCAGCACTTCACGGATTCCGGTAACTTGAGCACCCCTCCTTGGGTCAACCTGTACCCCCTACGAGTGCGGCGAATAGCCCGCCAATTCTAGAGTGGAGCCCCCTCCGTCTCAACGCCATGAGATGCTGGTCCGTTGCCCTCCAGAACCCGGCTATTCCTGCACCCCACCGCGGGGCAAAACCTAGTACAGAATTTAAAAATATATACAACGGGTACATCGACCTCGGCCCGGTCGTGCCCCAAAAGAATATTATACAAACAGGCAGTGACGGCAGTCCACATGTTGGACGCTCGCCCCGTAATATCAAATGTACAAATAAATCCAAACAGCACTACCATTGGACACTGCTATCCACCATGACATATCCGCAACATAACAGCACAACACAGAACATCAACGCGAATGTCACGTTCGCAAAGCCGTCTAAAAGAACTATAGCAATCAGACGCGGTTTACCGATCGAATGACATTCACGGTCGTGGATATAATATAAGTACTGTAAATTAACAAGTTTAAAATTTCGATCGACAAAATTTCACGAAGTGGGCCCCAAAAACATCTGCTGTACAGTAACAAAATATGGGCCCAAAAGAAATATACCAAAAACCACAATTTCCCATGGTAAACTCACTGGAAAAATTTGGCGCACTGTTCCCACAAAAGCGCGGCGGATCAGCGGCCAAACCGTGGTTTGGGCCACGGATCCGCGGCCGTTTTGTGGGATCACGTGACCAAATTTCACCAGTGTGCTAAGAAATGCCTGCTTAGTTTTCTGTGATATGTAAAATAATTTTTAGACCAGATTAAAAATCGACAGAAACTTTGAACAGAAAATTGTAGTTTCGTGAAAATCCGTTCGATCGATATTTTAAACGCGTTAGCACAAATTAGTAAAGCTTAATGGTGAGTCTCTGATACCACTGTAAGTCCACGATAGCGCCGCGGCCGTCTAACAGACGCCAAAATGCGGAACAAAAACTTTTATAGAACTGGCGCTATCGTATACTAAAACCCGGATCTGCCATTAAAGCTAAACTAACAAACTTTAAAGTGAGTAGATTTGTTATACGGAACGATCCGAGTCTTTCGGTCTTCAACCATCATCCCACGCTTTGTTGCAGTTGATCCGAACTCGCTCGATCTCCGGTCTCGTCATCCAGGTGGCACCACGTCGACAGATCTTTAAACGGGCTCCCGCCTCTGAACCGAGGCAACTCGATCGTCATGTTTGCCAAAAGAGACGACCAAGATTGATGTAGAGAATGAGTAGAACACTTTGTCTCGTTACGTCCAAAGCTATGGACGAACGGTTAAAAGAAGTTGCCATTTGGAATCGGGTAAATGGAAATTGAACTATATGAAATTTCCATACACTAAACTATCATAATCTTTTGCAAAAATTAATGAATCAAATCCCATCCCTTCACAAGAAGGGCCGGCCACACTATAAGAGCAAGGAGGGTGAGTGTAGGAACTTCAAGTGGTGACCATAACAATATTATAGTTATCAGCACAATTAATGAAAGAATGAATCAGCATCTAGTCATCATCCATCATTAAATCCACCATTAATGAACTAATGACTCACAAGCCTTATCACCCTCTCTAGAACCTTCTAGAACACTGACTCACCTAATTGAAGAAAAGATAAATCCGCATTTAACCGAATGTTAAAGACGGGCGATAGAACACTGGCAACTTCCAAAAGCGATCCTGAAACGAATTTCAGGATAACCCCGTATCAGTATAAACATACCCGCATTTGTATTACGACCGAATACAAATGCAACTGAGACAAAGATATTATATCTACACAGTATAATACTTGGATCCGGCTTAAACCAAAGCCTACCAGTATTATCTGCCCGAAAAATGACACGTGCGAAAACGCATGTGCATTTTCCGAACCCTGCCATAAATCAATACGGCATCTACAACGTTTCACCCGAACTTGGGAAACTGTTTGTGGGGGACTCTAATGACTCATCAATACACTGGCACTGGGTATAACCACTAGCACGTCAGAGTTACAAGCCGTACGTAACGGTTTCCTATGTATTGAAAAAAGGGGAGCTGACGAGCGAACTCATCCAGAAACCCTACTGAGCCTGACAGTGACAATATCTGTACAGTCCGGTCCATTCGTCTTACGAGTATCGCATATAGAGCCTACGGGGCCGGTAAACGTCAGACCCCCAATAGCAGTATAAGTCGTGTCCGAGAGCAGCCCAGAACACCCTGAGATACTACTGGAATACCTTCCAGTAAATCTCGATTACCCAGGCCAGGGATTTCGTGTACTGGCTCTCCTAAACACAGCGCGGTCTCACCCCTAATACCGGGAGAGACGAATCCCTGACGATCTGCTCACGGCCCCATGTAGCTCGGGACTGTACCCAAAATATACCTGTTTGCACGACTCCTTTGACCCGTGGTAGGGTATTAATCAAAGTACAGTGGGAACTGTAGGGTTCCTAGGCACTCTCAAGAGGTCTCACAAGGCATCAACCATGCCAATTTCAAAAAATCTTGGTGCCGAGAAACCCGACTACGGATCGTTGGCTAGAAATCTAGGCGAAAAAGAAAACTAGTTAACAACTTAACTAAAGTTTAAACGGAAATACAACCATTGTAGATCCGGTGCTCCACCTCCATAACTCCGCAACGAAGTCCCCTCGCTGTCCAAATGAATTCCCGGGCTCTAGCGTCGGCTTCGTCGGAGAAATGGCGAGCTAGGTCGTCGATGTCCATGCCGAAGATAATCTACGTCGAGGCATCGCTAGATCAAGCTCCACCTTCACCAAGCCATGAAAACTTGTGAAGGAAACACCCTATACTACTTGGCAAGAGGTAGAGGATGAAGAAATAGGAAGTGGGTAGACTTTAGAATTGGATTTCTCACTCATTTTCATCAATCACCATTGATGAAGAAAGGTTTTCTTCAATGAAGAAGATGACGAAGAAGAAGCTAGTATTATGATAAGATGATTAAAATGAAAAGAAAAATGAATCCTTATCATAATTCCAACCATAGTTAGGTGTATAGAATAGACTAGGGTTAGTGAATGGTTAGGTTAAGGAGATGAAGACAAAATGGTCAAAGTTGAATGAAGCTTCAAGAAACTTCATGAATCAATGCAACCATTTTGTTTTCTTCTCTCTTTATTAATCCAAAATAAATAGATAAATTAATGGATAAATAAATAAAAACCTAACCATATACTTAACCATAGGTTTAATTCTTTACACTTAACCAAAGCAAACATGTATCATCAAACATGATACAATCAATTGCACAAAAAGTATATCACATATACAATATGCACATCCGAGTGAGAATATCCATTTAAAGTGAACCAATACTAGTTAATGTAAAGTAATATATCAAATATATAATTATACATTAAATCATTAAATCAACACTTGATTCAATGATCCGGTCATGTCGAACATAACCGACTAGTATTCAATGTATCGACTTATCGAATCAACGCTTGAATCGATAACTAGGTTATATCGCATACAACCATTCAATACATTCATCGCGAGAATGGAATACGGTATCACATACACGCATTATTCTCGGTCCCACACATATCTCATATGCGCTCCTATTTCGTTTCGCTTGAGCCAGGAAACCTCTGTGTAGGACTCTAAAGACTCGTCAATACGCCGGCAGCAGGTGATGATCATATCAATCACCCACAAGCCGCAAGCGGTCTGCTAAACGTAACGGCCACCCGGGTATTGAGCGATCAGAAGATCGACGAGCAAGCCCGCTCACACTCCAGTGAATCCAACCAGTAACACTACCGTACAGTCCGGTCTGATCGTCTGATATGTCGCATATCTCGCCTAGGGGTGGTAAACGTCAGACCCCAATAGCTTGATAAGTCGTGTCGATATGAGGTCTATAACAATTCGAGAAACTACTGGTAACACTTACCAGCAAATCTCAGCAACCCTGGCCAGGGATTTCCGGTTATAGCCAATCGAACACAGCGCAACATCAACTCCCTATACCGGGAGAGACGAATCCCCTCGTATCGCTCATTGCCTCCATGTGACTCGGGACTGTACCCAAAAACCACCGTTTTGCACGCCCTCTTGGACGTGGTAAGATGGAAATCAAAGCACAGTGGGAACCACACAAGACTCTATGACGATCTCGGGTCAACAGACTACTCTGTACCAGTGTCACCAGAGAACTGCCATCTGACGTGAGGTATAATACCATCTGGGAGTTCTCGGCGAGTCCGTCCAGTGTACCCAGTCTCTACTGAGCACCCGTATATCATCTCTGATGTCAAACACCAATGGATATGGGATCATCCATCGCCCATCTGTATGGGTCGAGAAGGTATACGCTAGTCTACTCTGGTATATCGATGCCCCGTCTCGATACACCCCCGACTAGGGACTTTGAAGGATGTACTTATGGACTACCATGTCCCCACTAGTATGATCCGCATCATAGTCCAGGTAGTCAAGTACACATCCTAAGGGCTTTACCAACATGTAACAGAGAGACAATCAATGTACACGTTAAGGTAAAGAGTAACCAGATAGCATACTATCATGTCGAGCGAGAAAGTCCTCCCTATATATGTCCCAGCATCCACTGCAATATACATCCTATGTAGAGCAATGGCCTCTAGGGCATACATATAACTAACAATCTCCCACTTGCACTAGGGCCATCTGATAGCAGTGGTTGAAGTATCTCATACTCAACCATCCCATAAACGTCTCTCTCTGGGAACAGGCCTTTGTGAGTGGATCCGCTGTGTTGTCCTTTGAGTCTACTCTCCTAACCTCGATCTCCCTGGAGATCAACTATCTCCATGATCAGGTGATACTGCCTTAGAATATGTCTGGATCACTGATGGGACCTGCGTTCCTTGGCATAAGCCACAACTCCATTGTCACACAATGGGAGGAACATAGTTCATCTTATGAACCAATATACACCCAAACAGCCTCTTTGGTAGCATCTTAAGTAGCAATGTATCCTGCCTTTATCGTCTAGTGTGCCACGGTATCTAGCTTGGAACTCTTCCAACATACCGTCCCTGTACTGAGGGTAAAGACAATGCCTGTGACTGACACTCAGTCGTCTTTATCACCCTGGAACACTTCCAGTGATTCTTCCCAGGATCAATTGATACCATCTCACTACAGCTAGTGAGTATTCTAACATCCATTTAGATCTATCTCATAGGTCCAAAACCCAGGATTTAGTAGGTATCACTTTGATCCTATGTGGAGAATCATTGTGATAGGCGGAGATTGATCGAGCGTAGCATAGGAAACTCTTTCCCTATCAAGAGTATGTCATCCACGTACTCTACAAGGATCGTCACCATACTCCCTACCACCTTTTTGTTTATACAAGGTTCATCTACCATTTTGATGATGTCAACTTCTTTGACTAATCCATCAAAATAGATGTTCCAACTCCGCGATGCCTGCTTTATCCTATAAAGCATCTTGCACACGTTTCCGCTGCTCCCACTGTCTACGAAGCCCTCTGGCTGTGTACTTATAGACGCTCTCTTCCAAATCATCATTTAGAAAAGCAGTCAAGACACCCAACCACCAGATATCTTAGACATGGTATGTAGCCGTGGCAAGTAGGATCTGGATGGACTTAAGCCTAGATCCTTAGAAAAGGTTTCAACATAATCCACATCTGGTCAATGATGCAAACCTTTAACAAGTCTAGCTTTGAAAGTCTCAACTTTTCCATCTACACAAAGTAATCTTCTCAAGATATACTTGCTCCAGATGGGGATTTAACCCTTCAGATATAGCAACCAAAGTCCATACTTTGTTGGTATACATGGATTCCATCTCAGATCGCTAAGCATCCAGCCATTCTTACAGAGTCCCACCCATGATGGCCAGCTCGAAACTAGTTGGGTCATCATCTCATGATGCAATCCTCGCTCCCACTGTCATAGAGAAACCGAAGTATCTCTCAGGTGGGTGAGGAACCCTACTAGATCGGCAGAGAGGTTGAGGTTCGTTGGTAACTATTGAATCCTTTGGTTCTTTCAAATCATCAGCTGCAGTTTGTATAGCTGGAACCTTTCCAGTTCTACATAACTGACCTTGCCTCGAGCTTGTCCGGATTTTTCTTTTCAGACATAGGCTGGACAACCCCAAATCTCAACTAACTTGAGAAATGGGCTCTTCCCTTATCATATCAAATATGAAGTGGTAGGCAACTGATTTGATTTGAACCCTATTCAATAGGTATGCAGCTTCTCAAGTGCATAACTCCCAAAAAGGAAATAGGTAACTCAGTAGTACTCATCATAGAGCACACCTTATCATATAGGGTGAGATAGCTCCGCCCCGATATACCATCGTGCTATGGTGTATACGGAGGAGTAATGCTGAGAGAGAATCTCATTCTCCTTTGGAATAATCCAGGATTTTCGTGCTCAAGTATTCTCCTCCTCGATCTCATCAAAGGACATAATACTTATACCCGTGTTTTGGTTCTGTACTTCTAACTTATATTCTGTGAATATCTCAAAAGGTTCGGACTTGTGTTTCAACAGGAACATATGTCTGAATCTTGAGAGATTATCAGAGAATGTAATGAAGTACAAAGAACCGGTCTTGGCATGTGTAGACAGGGGACCTTTATACATCAACATGTATCATCCCAAGAGTTCACTAACTCTTTCTCTGTTTCCAATAAACAGAGCTGTGGTCATCTTATCTCTGTGACATGACTGGCAAGTTTCACTAGATGTAAATTCAAACTCATTTAAATATGCATCTTTATGTAACTCTAGCTAGTCGGGTCGCATTGATATGACCTAGTCTACAATACCTCAAGAAGAATTCGTTCATTTCTGAACTCTTCCTCTTTTGTGTGTGTTCCGTATACTAAGAACTGTAGTTTGATTTAGAACATCAATGCTTTTAGATAGCGTGCCTGATCCGATCAACTTTTGATATAGGAAATGTTCAAAACATTATCCAACAATACAAAATTTTATCATTTCTTTACTAATAAAGAGACTGATATGATTTTGTATATCAGGTTCGGTATCTGATAATATTCGTTCAGAATCAATGTATTGGTAATACAGGGTGACAGTGACCGACAGACTTGGCTGCAACACTTGCCCCGTTTTCTGCCTCATGAAACTTATCACCCGTTCTCAGTTCTCTACCTATCTGTGGCCCTATGTAACAGATTACATATCTGGGATCCTGATCCGGCATCAAATACCCAGGACGTAGAGGATACTGAGAAACAGTTCTTTGTAATGAACACACCCGAAAATGATGCATCAGCATGCACTCTCTTCGTTTGGACGGCACGGGAAATCTGGTATTCCCCAATTTCCTGCTCTGTCTTATAACAATTATAAGTTGGAGCGGGACCAACGTTCCCCAGCTCAGTATAACAAGCGGGTTCGGTCAATAATCCGTATTATTATCTTGATTAAGGCGTGATATGGTCGCTACCTGGAGAGAGAGAGAAGAAAACACTCAGTGTGCGCTCTTTCAAGAATAGATTGGTTATTGTTTTATCTAATCAGGATGGCTCCCACTGCTTTTTATCAAATCTTCCTTCAAACCCTAAAAGGAAAGACTAGCCGGGATTAATTACACACTACAAGTTCGCCAATCTTTCAGCCAGGCCAGTGTCGGTACTTTGAGGGAGGTCCCCCGTGCTTTCTCACGAACCTAATTAATGTAAACCTCGTTTTCCCAGAGGCGTAACCCCGTTGACACCTTTCTAGACACCTACTTGATCGGCTAATTGTAATATGTAAAACTCTCCCAGGAGTAACTCTTACTCGCAGCGGGTATCGGGATCCAACTATCTCATAGAAGGTATGCAATCTCATTGCAAATTTCAACACTTGAAATTCCCGATAATTTTGCCCCTAGCACCCTATGACCTTGACGGAGGTCAACAAACCATAGGCTACTAGTCAAGTTCAACCCGTCATTTCTTGATCGAATTAAACCCACCCGCAAGACCCTTGACGGAGGTCAACAAGGCCGCACGACTACCCTAATCCTATCTGCATCATATGCATAAGCAGATAAATACTAGTTAGCTACCGCACACTACGCCTTGACGGAGGTCAACAAACGTAGCACGAATACTAAATAGGACTTATCTGAAATGACGGAGCGCTACGACAGGTTTTTCTGAAAACCTATTGCGTAATGAACTTGATATCGTTGTAGAATCAAATGATTTTAAAAATGGAGTGCTTTTGAGGCTTTTCTAGTTTTGCTAAAGGAGTCACTCCCGGTGAAGGGATCGTCGGTCCTTTCCTCGTCGAATGAGGTGCGAGATATATCATATATATCACTGTGCAAAGCAAAAACTCTTAAAAGCAATCAAAAGACAAACCGAGTGTGTAGCATCTGCCAGTTATTGCTAAAGGAGTCACTCCCGGTGAAGGGATCTCGGTCCTTTCCTCATCGAATAAGGTGCAGGATATATCACATATACCTCTGTGCAAAGCAAGAACTGTAGCTACCTGTTTTATTTTTGAAATTCGATTCTACAACATCTTAGGTTTCTTTTATTTTCATTAATCACATTAATGAAGTCCCATCATTTATTACCTAAACATCACAGATAAATACGACGTACACTTATGCCATCCGCATTCGCCTCGATGTCCCCTCGTGCACCGTTAGGTTAGGTAACTAACGGCAGAGCGGGGCAGGGCTAGCGCGGGTGTAAAACATAAGTAACGCCTATATAATATATCATATATACTATACACTGTATCTATCACAGAACATCACATGATCACATCACAGATATCGCAGCAGAAGAAACATATGAAATATTGGATATACTAGGACTTCCGTGTTTTTAGTACGAGCCAGTATAAAACACGGATTCCACGGTCGCGATGAATAGCCAATCCCACAACCCAAGACCCCTACGAGAGCGGCAAGCAACCCTACCAATTCTAGTGTTAGGAGACCCGGACTCGACTCCTCGAGTGGGTCTCCCACTGGACCCTAGTACCCGGTTACTTGTGCTCCCCTCCTTGGGTCTATCCTAGTGCGGAAAAGTAAATAATATACAAACGGTGACAACTTCCGCAACCTGGAAGCGCCCCAATAAAAGAATATTACATACAAGTTTTTACATAAATGAAAATGAAAAACACTCATCTCACATAAAAACTCCCGGCTATTCAAACACGACGATCCAATATAACATATCCAGCAACACATAACATCACATGTCATCAACGTAAGTAAATATGCGCATCCCAATTGTCGTTGACATATAGCAACGAAACCGGCGATATCACATATTACACTTACGGTCACAGAAAAGAAAGTGTAAAACTACAACAGTTGGAATCCGCAACCACCTCAGACATCGCATGCCTGACCAAATGAATTCCTTAGACATCGCATGCCTAACAATTATAAACCCCGCATTTTAGTATCATTATCGAAAACACTTTTCAATATCAAGTCGGGCAATTCAACAAGATTCCCGACATCCTGATCGAATGCTCGTCGCAAACTTCAGTAGACGGTCGCACCCCCGATACCGTCGACGAAGTGCACCAAGGCGGAACACCGCTACCGCGAGCACCCGAACGGATGCTTTCGGCGACGGGGTTCTCCTACAGTCACTTGGTCGGGGCTATGGAGTGAGGCTGTCTATTAAGTTTACCCGGCGATTATCCGCGTACGCTACGTGATTGCGACGGACTTTTGATCGCATCAAAATTCCGTGGCAACCGATCAAGTGAGACTAAAGTGCTACGTTTATAACATTCATTCAGTTATCTCATAACTTCTTGTGAATTTCAATTATTGTATCACATTCCAGATAAATAGAAATGTTAAACTTTTCGATCGAACAGTCAAACACCCAAGTTTTCCCGATACAGATCAACACATGAAACAAGTCTAACAACATTCAGTTCATGCCTCAGTACCAAAGGTCCAGCCGTAGAAGGGTCAAGCCAATGCCTCACATGTGGCACGCCGTACTGCCCCAAACCCGAAGGTTCAAAGGGCAGTTCAAGACGGTCACATAATCGAGTTAAGGTTTGTTGTCTTCTAGAGGGACCATCGCGTTACTTGCACTACTTAGAACGTCTTTAAACCTCGGAAAAATCCAACACTTGGAAATTTTCCGACAGGGGAAAAATTGGGTATTTATATCCGGTCGAACTTTTTAACATATTCAAAAATTTTCAGGAAAGCCAAATAGACAAAGTCTGATAAACCCGATCGAATCATCGAAGCTCCAAAACATCCCAGATTATTGAACTCTTGAATAAATATTAAAAATACCCAGAGAACTCATCACGGTTAAATAGGAATTACTGTGCAAAAGTCAACGCAAGAGGAGACCATACGGCCGCGGAACCGCCGCACATGCCAAGCTCGTGCCGCGGTTCCGCGGTGGTTTAATTGAATTAGTCCCCCGTATTTCACAGTAATTCATATAATACCCTGCTTAATTTTCTGCATATTTTTAATGTGGAAAAATGCACAGTTTTGAAAAAAGGACAGAGAGCATGGGAAAAATGGGGTTTCGGGTTCGATCGGGATTCAAACGTTGTCTAGACTTCGCCTAAGGTTCTAGCTAGGCTCTGATACCATTGTAGGGTTCCTAGGCACTCTCAAGAGGTCTCACAAGGCATCAACCATGCCAATTTCAAAAAATCTAGGTGCCGAGAAACCCGACTACGGATCGTTGGCTAGAAATCTAGGCGAAAAAGAAAACTAGTTAACAACTTAACTAAAGTTTAAACGGAAATATAACCTTTGTAGATCCGGTGCTCCACCTCCATAGCTCCGCAACGAAGTCCCCTCGCTGTCCAAATGAATTCCCGGGCTCTAGCGTCGGCTTCGTCGGAGAAATGGCGAGCTAGGTCGTCGATGTCCATGCCGAAGATGATCTACGTCGAGGCATCGCTAGATCAAGCTCCACCTTCACCAAGCCATGAAAACTTGTGAAGAAAACACCCTATACTACTTGGCAAGAGGTAGAGGATGAAGAAATAGGAAGTGGGTAGACTTTAGAATTGGATTTCTCACTCATTTTCATCAATCACCATTGATGAAGAAATGTTTTCTTCAATGAAGAAGATGAAGAAGAAGAAGCTAGTATTATGATAAGATGATTAAAATGAAAAGAAAAATGAATCCTTATCATAATTCCAGCCATAGTTAGGTGTAGAGAATAGACTAGGGTTAGTGAATGGTTAGGTTATGGAGATGAAGACAAAATGGTCAAAGTTGAATGAAGCTTCAAGAAACTTCATGAGTCAATGCAACCATTTTGTTTTCTTCTCTCTTTATTAGTCCAAAATAAATAGATAAATTAATGGATAAATAAATAAAAACCTAACCATATACTTAACCATAGGTTTAATTCTTTACACTTAACCAAAGCAAACATGTATCATCAAACATGATGCAATCAATTGCACAAAAAGTATATCACATATACAATGTGCACATCCGAGTGAGAATATCCATTTAAAGTGAACCAATACTAGTTAATGTAAAGTAATATATCAAATATATAATTATACATTAAATCATTAAATCAACACTTGATTCAATGATCCGGTCATGTCGAACATAACCGACTAGTATTCAATGTATCGACTTATCGAATCAACGCTTAAATCGATAACTAGGTTATATCGCATACAACCATTCGATACATTCATCACGAGAATGGAATACGGTATCACATACACGCATTATTCTCGGTCCCGCACATATCTCATATGCGCTCCTATTTCGTTTCGCTTGAGCCAGGAAACCTCTGTGTAGGACTCTAAAGACTCGTCAATACGCCGGCAGCAGGTGATGATCATATCAATCACCCACAAGCCGCAAGCGGTCTGCTAATCGTAATGGCCACCCGGGTATTGAGCGATCAGAAGATCGACGAGCAAGCCCGCTCACACTCCAGAGAATCCAACCAGTAACACTACCGTAAAGTCCGGTCTGATCGTCTGATATGTCGCATATCTCGCCTAGGGGCGGTAAACATCAGACCCCAATAGCTTGATAAGTCGTGTCGATATGAGGTCTATAACAATTCGAGAAACTACTGGTAACACTTACCAGCAAATCTCAGTAACCCTGGCCAGGGATTTCCGGTTATAGCCAATCAAACACAGCGCAACATCAACTCCCTATACCGGGAGAGACGAATCCCCTCCTATCGCTCATTGCCTCCATGTGACTCGGGACTGTACCCAAAAACCACCGTTTTGCATGCCCTCTTAGATGTGGTAAGATGGAAATCAAAGCACAGTGGGAACCACACAAGACTCTATGACGATCTCGGGTCAACAGACTACTCTGTACCAGTGTCACCAGAGAACTGCCATCTGACGTGAGGTATAATACCATCTGGGAGTTCTCGGCGAGTCCGTCCAGTGTACCCAGTCTCTACTGAGCACCCGTATATCATCTCTGATGTCAAACACCAATGGATATGGGATCATCCATCGCCCATCTGTATGGGTCGAGAAGGTATACGCTAGTCTACTCTGGTATATCGATGCCCCGTCTCGATACACCCCCGACTAGGGACTTTGAAGGATGTACTTATGGACTACCATGTCCCCACTAGTATGATCCGCATCATAGTCCAGGGAGTCAAGTACACATCCTAAGGGCTTTACCAACATGTAACAGAGAGACAATCAGTGTACACGTTAAGGTAAAGAGTAACTAGATAGCATACTATCATGTCGAGCGAGAAAGTCCTCCCTATATATGTCCCAGCATCCACTGCAATATACATCCTATGTATAGCAATGGCCTCTAGGGCATACATATAACTAACAGGAACTCACACGAGACAAATGACGACCTCGGGTCGATGAACTAACATGTACACTTGTCACAAGGGAACTGCTATCTGACGCTAGGTATAATACCAACCAGCAAGTTCCCGGCGAGTCCTGTCCGGTGTACTCCTAACCCAATGAGCACCTGTATACATCTTAGGTGAATCAACTAACACCATTGGCTTGTAAGACCGGCCACCGCCCCTCGTCGGGGTCTCGAATGTATACACTAGTCTACTCTGGAGTATCGATGCCCTATCTCGAAACTCCCACGACTAGGGACACTTTAAGGATGTGCTTATAGACCCCAGCTCCCACATATATGATCGCCATCATACTGCTGGCAGTCAAGCAAGAATCGTATGGGCTCTATCAAAGTGTAACAGTGATAAAGACAAACCAGATAGCATACTATCATCTCGAGTAAAACTGTTTTATCGGTATAGGTCCTCCCTTAATCATTGCAATCACGTACCTGCGATCCAATAATTGACTTAGAGGGCACTATATCCAACAAAAAGCAACCAAAGTCCATTCTTGTTGGTGTACATGGATTCCATCTCAGATCTCATAGCATCCAGCTATTCTTACAGAGTCCCCACTCTTAATGGCCGGCAAGAAACTAGTTGGGTCATTTTCTCATGATGCAATCATCGCTCCCACTATCATCGAGAAACCGAAGTATCTCTCAGGCGGATGAAGAACCCTACCAGATCGGCGGAGAGGCTGAGCTTCATCGGGAACTATTGAATTCTCCGGTTCTACCAAATCATCAGTTGTAGTTTGTATAGCTGGAACTCCTTCCAGTTCTACCTCATGACCTAAAATTTCTTTCCAAAATAAATTCCTTTTCTAAAAAGGTGGCATGCCGAGAAATAAAACACCTTCTGTTTCTCGATGCGGTAGAAGATATTCCATTGCTAATGCTTGGGATATCCAACAAACTTTGACAGAACTGACGTTGCCTCGAGCTTGTCCGGATTTCGCTTTTGACATAGGCCGAACAACCCTAAATCTTAACTTGCTTAAGAGTTGGGCTCTTCCCATACGATATCGCATATGGAGTGGTAGACACCTGATTTGGTTGGAACCCAATTCAATAGGTATGCAGCTTCTCAGGTGCAAAACTCCCAAATTGAAAATAGGTAACTCAACAGTACTCATCATAGAGCGCGCCATATCAAATAGGGTGTGATTGCTCTGCCCCGATACACCGTCGTGCTGTGGTGTATACAGAAGAGTAATGCTAAGAAAGAATTTGATTCTCCATTAGAATAGCCCAGGATCTCCATGCTCAAATATAATCCTCCCTGATGACATCAAAGGACTTAAATACTTATACCTGGTTTTGGTTCTCTACTTCTTACTTATATTCTTTGAATTTCTCAAAAGCTTCAGACTTTTGTTTCAACAGGAACACATGTCCGAATCCTGAGAGATCATCAGTGAATGTAATGAAGTACAAATAACCGGTCCTGGCATGTGTAGACAGGAGACCACATACATCATCATGTATCAGTCCAAAGAGTTTACTAACCCTTTCTCTGTTTCAGGCAAACGGAGCTATGGTTATCTTATCTTTGTGACATGACTAGCAAGTTTCACAAGATGTAAATTCAAACTGATTTAAATATGCATCTTAATGTAACTTAGCTAGTCGGGTCGAATTGATATGACTTGGTCTACAATGCCACTAGTAGGATTCGTTCATTTCTGAACTCTTCCTCTTGTGTGTGTTCTGTACTTTAAGAACCGTGGTTTGATTTAGAATGTATATGCTCTTAGATAACGTGCCTGAATTGATCAACTCTTGATATAGGAAATGTTCAAAACATTATCCAACAATACAAAATTATATCCTTCTTTATTAAATAAAGAGACTGATATAATGTTGTATATCTGGTTCGATATCTAATAACATTCGTTCAGAATCAATGTATTTGTTAATACAAGGTGATATTTGCCAACTGATTTGGCTGCAACAATTGCACCAATCTCTATACTTAGAGACATATCACCCTATTCTCAGTTCTCTACCTATCCGTAGCCTATGTAACAGATTTCATATGCGGCATTCTGATCCAGTATCTAATACCAGGACATAGTGGATACTGAGAAATAATTCTGTGTAACGAATACACTCGAAGAAGATGCATCAACATGTACTTTCTTCATTTGGGCGGCATGAGAATCCTTGTATTCCCCATTTCCTGCTCGATCTTATAACAATTATAGGTTGGGGTAGGACCAACATTCCCCAGCTCAGTATAAAAAGTGGGTTCGGTCAATACATCCATATTATTATCTTGATTAAGGCATGACATGGTCACTACCTGGAGAAAGAGAGAAGAAAACACTATGCGCGCGCTTTCGCAAGATTAGATTTGTTATATATAATTTATCTAATAAGGATAGCTCCCACTGTTTTTATCAAATCTTTCTTCAAACCTTAAAAGGAAAGACTAGCCGGGATTAATTACACCCTACAAGTTCGCCAATCTTTCAGCCAGGCCAGTGCCGGTACTTTGAGGGAGGTTCCCTGTGCTTTCACACGGACCTAATTAAAATAAACCACGTTTTCCCACGGGCGTAACCCCGTTGACACCTTTCTAGACACCTAATTGATCGGCTAATTATAAAGTGCAAAACTCTCTCAGGAGTAACAATTACACGCAGTGGGTATTAGGATCCAACTATCTCATAGAAGGTATGCAATCTCATTGCGAATTTCAACACTTCTAACTCCCGATAATGGTTTTTACCCATAGCACTTATGATTTTTACTATGATCAACATATCATAAGCACTAGTCAAGTTCTACCCGTCATTTCGTGATTAATTAGACCCACCCACATGTCCCTTGATATAATCAACATAATCACGTGACTGTCCTAACTAATCACATCATATGCTGTGTTGGAAGACATCACTTAGCTACCGTACACTACGCCTTGACTATGATCAATATACGCAGCACGAATACTAAGTACTCTTCTTCCTAAAATGACGGAGGGTTGCGGATGGTTTTTAAGAAAACTTTTAACGCTTTGAACTTGATATCGTTGCAGAATCAAATGGTTTTAAAACGAGTGGCTTAAGCTCCGCATTTTGAAACTTTTGCTTTTTCGTAAAAAGTCGAGTGGGTTTCAAATTTGATTCTACAAAATCTTTAGGTTTATTTTATTTCATTAATCTCATTAGTGAATGTCCCATCATTTTAAGTTACCAAAACATCACAAATAAACATAACGTATGCTTATGCCATCCACATTCGCCACGAAGTCCCGTCGTGCACCATTAGGTTAGGTAACTAACGGTAGAGCGGGGCAAGGCTAGTGCGGGTGAAAAACATAAGCAACGTCTATAATATATCATATATATTATATAAAGTATCTATATCACAATATAATGTGATCACATCACAGAATATCAGCAGCAGAAGACAACATATGAAATATTGGATATACTAGGATTTCCGTGTTTTAATTTAAGCCAGTATAAAACACGGATTCCATGGTCGTGATGAATAGCCAAACCCACATCCATAGACCCCTACGAGAGCGGAAAGCAACCCTACCAATTCTAGAGTTAGGGGACCCGGACTCGACGCCTCAAGATGGTCTCCCATTGGACTCTAGAACCCGGTTACTTGTGCTCCCCTCCTTGGGTCTATCCTAATGCGGAAAAGTAAATAATATACATCAACGGTGACATCATCCTCAACCCGGATATGCCCTAAGAAAAGAATATTACATACAAGTTATTACATGAATGAAAATGAAAAACTCTCATCTCACATAATAAAAACCCGGCATTTCAAACACGACGATCTAATATAACATATCACAGCAACACATAACATCACATGTCGTCAACGTAAGTAAATATGCGTATCCCAATTGTCGTTGACGTATAGCAACGAAAACAGCGACACACCACATATTACACTTTCGGTCGCAGAAAAGAAAGTGAAAACTACAACAGTTGGAATCCGCAATCTCCTTAGACATCTTAAACCCGAAATATCTTATATTCTGAATTTCATGCCTAACAATATGAATTCCTTAGATATCGGATGCCTAACAATTATAAAACCCGCATTTTAGTCTCGATATTGGAAACACTTTCAAATAACAAGTCGGGTTATTCAACAAGATTCCCGACATCCCGGTCGAATGCTCGTCGGAATCTTTAGTAGACGGCCGCACCCCCCGATACCGACGATAAAAGTGCTCTTAGGCGGAACACCACGGCCGTGAGCACCTGAACGGATGCTTTTTCCAATGGAGTTCTCTTACAGTCCTTTGGTCGGGGTTATGTGGCGTGGCTATCTAGTAATGTTACCCGGCGAGTATCCGCATACACTGCGTGCTTGCGACAGACTTTTGACCACATTAAAATCCCGTGGCAACCGATCAAATAAGACTAAACTGCTAGATTTATAAAATTCAAATATTATGGATTCCAAGTATTGTATCCTAACACAATTATCTGGACGACGTTAAACTTTTCGATATAATAATCAAAGTCCCACAATTCCCCGAAAGCTCAACACTTGAGCATAGTTTATAAAAACCCAGAATCATGCCACAACACCTATGGACCAGCCGTAGAAGGGCATACCCAAGCCTCATTAACGGCACCGCGGAACTGCCCCAAACCCTAAGGTTCGAATACGTTTCCATGGTCATTATGTCGAGTTGGGGTTTCATTCTTCTAGAGGGTCCACAGAATCGCTTGCAAGATTTTTTAAAATACCCTAAACTTGGAAAAATTGGTCTTTGACATTCGATCGAACTTTTTAATTTTGCCTAGATAACATGTGAAAACTTAAAAGTCTATGTTAAACTACGAATACGAAACACTCCGAGTTGCCTATACAATAAGACTGCATCACATGAAATTATAAAAAAATCAAACAAGACCTGAAACACCACAATACAAAGATGGGAACATGACAAAAATTTGAACAAAAAATTCCTTCTTTGGGCCGGCCACAACACCTATCTGCTCGGCCAAAATCCGAGCAGATGGTCCTAAATTTCTGCCATGTTCTTATAATCTTTCATATATCACTCTGCACTTGTTTAAAAAAAATTTCGAGGTCATTAAAAAATCGACAGAAATAAGTATTCGGTGTTTCAAGTTTCGGAGCAGGTTCGGTTCGTAATCTAACAAGCAACATCTAAAACTCTAGCCTTGCTCTGATACCACTGTTGGGATTCCTTAGCACCCTACTGGGTTTTCACAGCAACCACCATGCCAAATTCAAAAATTCTAAGGTGCAAATCAATCCTAAGCTAGGATCAAGCAATAGTAAATAGACAAAACCAAACATGTAATCAACCATTACAAGTAGTGAACAAGGAATACAACCTTTGTAGACCGGTCCTTCACTTCTAAAGCTCTGTGTAGAAGTCCTTTCACTGTGATCGCTGCAAGTAGTGATCTCCCGAACTCTAGTATGGGTTCCCTTGGAGGAATGAACATGCTTACTCGAAGTCTTCGAGGCCCAAGATGATCTACGTCGAGGAGGCTCAAAACCCAAGCTACCTCTTCATTAGGTCATGAACTTTGTGAAGAGAACACCCTATACTACCCAAGCAAGTGTGTAGGATGATGAAGTAGGAAGTGGGCTCACTTTAGATTTTATTTTCTCACTCATTTTCACCATTTATCAAAAATCTAGAAAGTTTTTGAGTTGAGATGAAGAAGAAGAAGAAGGAACTCAAGAATAAATCAAGTGGTTAATTAATTTAATCATTATGCAACCATGGGTGAGTTAGTGTTATATACTAACCATTGTAGAGGCTAAACCATGGTTTTATCATAATTGTTAGGTTTAAAATATCTTAAGTAAAACAAAATGAGTGGACTTTGGTCAATGGTCTAAAAGCTTCATAGAGCTTTCAAGCCATGAAAAAATCCATGTGATTTTGATTTACATAAAACAAATAAAACCCTAAATTATAATAAGCATGGTGTAAGTCATACACACACCCATGTTTGCATGTATCATCAAGCATGACATAAACATGTACACAAGTATATATCACATATATACTTAATACACAATCAAGTGAGAAAAAGAAATCTTAAGTTAGCTAATACTAGTCAATGTAAATTAATATATCAAATATAAAATTATACATAAGATTATTAAATCAACACTTGATTTAACAATACGGCCATATCACATATAACCGACTAATATCTTGTGTATCAATTATCGACTCAACACTCGATTCGATAACCCGGCTATATCGCATATAACCGACCGATGATACAAATCGCGAGAATAGAATACGGTATCAAATACACTTATTAATCTCCTTCCCGCACATATCTCATATGTGCTCCTACTCCATTTCGCCTGAGCCAGGAAACCTCTGTGTGGGACTCTAAAGACTCGTCAATATGCGGGCAATATATGATGATCATATCAAACACCCACAAGCCGCAAGAGGCGTGCCAAACATAACAGACACACGTGTATTGAGCGATCAGAAGAACAACAAGCAAGCCTACCCATACTCCTGCGAATCCAATCAGTAACACTACCGTACAGTCCGGTTTGTTCGTCTGATATGTCGCATATCTCGCCTAGGGTGGTAAACGTCAGACCCCAATAGCTTGATATGTCATGCCGATGTAAGGTTCATAACGGGCGTGAAACTACTAATAACACTTACCAGTTAATCACATCTACCCTGGCCAGGGATTTCAGTTATGGCCAATCGAGCATAGCGCAACATCAACCCCCAATACCCGGAGATACGAATCACCTCCTATCGCAAATTGCCTCCATGTGACTCAGGACTGTACCCAAAAACCACCAGTTTGCACGACTCAGTAGAGCCGTGGTAGGGTGGAAATCAAAGCACGGTGGGATACACACAAGACTCTATGACGATCTCGGGTCGACAAACTAACCTGTACAAGTGTCACCAGAGAACTTCTATCTGACATGAGGTATAATACCATCTATGAATTCTCAGCGATTCCGTTCAGTGTACCCAGTCTCCACTGAGCACCCGTATACTATCTCTGATGTCAAACACTAATGGATATGGGATCATCCATCGCCCATTACATGGGTCGAGAAGCTATACACTAGTCTACTCTGGAATATCGATGTCCCGTCTCGATATTCCCACGACTAGGAACATTGAAGGATGAACTCATGGACTACCGAGGCCCCACTAGTATGATCTGCATCATAATCCTGGAAGTCAAGTACACATCCTAAGGGCTTTATCAACATGCAATAGAGAGAAAGTAAGTATTCATGTTATGATAAAGAGCAACCAGGTAGCGTACTATCAAGTCGAGCAAGAAAGTCCTCCCTATATATGTCCCAACATCCACTATAATATACATGTCATGTGTAAGTCCACGTTGCGACCCCCGGTTCTTACGGGGAGGCGGAAACGGTATAAAAAACGAATTTTTATCGCAAGAGGCAACATGGACTAAACTATGGTCGGGATCGTTGTCTAAACTAAAACTAGCAAACTAAGCTAAAGATATTTAGCTACTCGGATGAAGATGGTTATACCTAAACTTGAACTCCTTCTCTTCAAGCTCCGATGGTGGTTCGATGGCTCCTTCTCGTTGTCTCCGTACGCCGAAGATAGATCCACTTGAAAGCTCCAACCTTTAGCTCCTTCTTCGTTCTTTGAAGAAACTAGTTCACTTGGTTTGCTAAACCTAGTGAACTAGAATGAGTAGAGATGATTTAGAATGGGATTTTATCTATGGTTCTTGATTCTCAACTCATGAGACAAGAGAACCATAGATCAAGAGAGGGAGCAAGAGGTTGAGGGTGAGAGCAAGGGGAGAGCTCAAGAACAAGAGAGAGAATGAGCAAGAAAGAATGAGGCTCTCTTTTTCCTTTCACCCTCTCATAATCTAAAGTGCTCATAACTCATCATATCAAAAAAGTCTTTTGGTGATGGTTAGAAGCAACCATAAGGTTATCATATCATGCACTCATTTTACTCAAAAAAGCAAGCAAGAAAAAAAGTCTTTGGCATGAAATGATAACCATGGTCATCATGATGGTCAACTAGTCAAGCCTAGTCAACCGGTCAACAAGTCAACAAAAGTCAACAAGTCACCAAAGTCAACAAGTCAACAAAAGTCAACAAGTCAACAACCATATCACCATAATACTTAATTAATATAATAGTTAATCACAAATCATATTCTCATTAGGGTTGAGCAAAAAGTCAAAAGTCAACGGTCAACTGTCAACAACCCTAATGAGAATCCACTGCCTCTGCCTCCCTGTCAACTGTGCATACACACCCGCATCCGCGTTCCGAGGAACACGAATGCAAACTGGATAAATCCAATCCCATAAGGTACACTAGGATCTGGCTTAAACCAAAGCCCGCTAGTGTAAACTGTCCGGACACTGTGCGTGCACAAGTGCACGGATGTGACCGAACCCTGTCGCAAAACCATGCGACCTGTCGCAATACCATGCGACCTCTACTCTTTTGCCTAAAGGCGAAAAGCTTTCTGTGTGGGACTCTAAAGACTCGACACTACGCTGGCAGTGGGTTTAACCACAGACCGCAAGCGGCACTAGCTGTGCGTAACGGTCCCCAGGTAATGCCGACAAGAAGACCGACGAGGCGAAACCCATCTGAACTCCTACTGAGCCTGAGTGTGACATTCTCCGTACAGTCCGGTCTGTTCGTCTGATACATCGCATGGCGGGCCTAGGGGGCGGTAAACGTCAGTCCCCCAATAGCGGTACAAGTCGTGCCGGAGTGAAGCCCAATACACCCTGAGATAACACTGGAAACCTACCAGTATATCTCGTTTGCCCTGGCCAGGGACTACTCGTGTAATGGCTTTCCTAGACACAGCGCGATGTCAACCCCCAATACCGGGAGAGACGAATCCTGTCTAACCGTCACTGCCTCCAAGTGCTTCGGGACTGCACCCAACTACCACCTGTTTGCACGACTCCTTTGAGCCGTGGTAGGGTAGTGATCAAAGTACAGTGGGAACACACCCGAGGCGAAGTGACAGTGTCAAGTCAGCGGACTAAGCTGTACTCATGTCACCTGGGAACTGATAACTGACGATAGGTATAATACCAACTAGTCAGTTCCCGACGAGTCCTGTCCAGTGTACCCGTAACCTAACGAGCACCCGCATACTATCTCAAGTACGACGTACTGACGGCTGTGGGACAGACCTTTTCCCACACTGGGATGAGAAGCGCATGCGCTGGTCTACTCCGGAGTATCGATGCCCTGTCTCGATAGTCCTGCGACCAGGGACCTGAATAAGGATGTGCTTATAGATTACCCAGCCCCCACTAGTGTGACTGCCATCACAACGCTGGTAATCAAGCAAAGATCCTAAGGGCTCCACTAATGCGTATAAGTGATATACTGAAATAAACACAAGTACACATTGAAGTAGAAACAAACCAAGTAGCATACTACTATTTTGAGCAAGATTGTATATACAAGGTGAATATCCCAAGCATCCATTAAGTAATATACAAACTAGTATGATACAGTAATGGCCTCTAGGGCATATACACTAACAATCTCCCACTTGCACTAAGGCCATGTACTGGCGTATCGAAGACCTATCATCTCGATCAGCCGCTCGAACTGAGTCTGGGGCAAGGCCTTGGTGAATGGATCTGCAGTGTTATCTTCTGAAGCGACTCTCCGAACCTCGATCTCCTGGCGATCCACGATCTCCCTGATCAGGTGATACCGCCTCAAGATGTGCCTGGATCTCTGATGGGACCTGGGTTCCTTCGCTAAAGCTATAGCCCCGTTGTTGTCGCAATACAGAGGTATTGGATCAACAATGGACGGAACCACCTGAAGTTCTTTCAAGAACTTCCTCATCCAGACAGCTTCTTTTGCGGCATCAGATGCAGCGATGTATTCCGCTTCCATCGTCGAGTCTGCAACGGTTTCCTGTTTGGAACTCTTCCAACACACCGCCCCTCCATTGAGGGTAAAGACAAAACCCGACATGGACTTGGAATCATCCTTGTCACTCTGGAAGCTGGAGTCAGCAAAGGCCTCGATCTGGAGGTCTTTTCCGCCATACACCAAGAACATCTCCTTAGTCCTTCTCAGGTACTTGAGAATGTTCTTTACCGCTATCCAGTGTTTCTCCCCAGGGTTTGACTGATACCGGCTTACCACACTCAGTGCATAAGCTACATCCGGTCTGGTACACAACATCGCATACATTATAGAGCCTACCGCAGAAGCGTAGGGTATAATAGACATGCGATCCCTCTCTAAATCAGTCTTGGGAGACATCTCTTTAGAGAGGGTGATCCCGTGACAAGCCGGTAGGTTACCACGCTTGGAATCTTCCATACTGAATCTTTTCAGTACGGTGTCGATGTACCTGGACTGAGAAAGTCCCAATATCCTCTTGGATCTATCACGATGGATCCGGATCCCCAGGATGTATGAGGCATCACCCAGGTCTTTCATGGAGAACCTTTGTGACAAGAACCCCTTGACAGATTGTAGCATAGGAATATCATTTCCTATTAAGAGAATGTCATCCACGTATAAAACGAGGAATACTACAGTTCTCGCTACAAATCTACTATAGATGCATGGTTCATCTGGATTTTTGATAAAGCCAAATTCTTTGACCGTCTCATCAAAGCAGATGTTCCAACTCCGCGATGCCTGCTTTAGTCCATAGATGGACTTAAGTAACTTGCACACCTTTCCGCTGCTCCCACTCTGAATGAAACCCTCTGGCTGATCCATATAGACACACTCCTCTAAATTTCCATTTAGAAAAGCGGTTTTTACGTCCATCTGCCAAATCTCATAATCGTGGAAGGCAGCAATGGCAAGAAGGATCCGAATGGATTTCAGCATGGCTACTGGAGAAAAGGTTTCGTCGTAGTCCAAGCCAGGTCTTTGACGAAAACCCTTTGCTACCAGCCTAGCTTTATAGGTCTCAACCTGTCCATCTACACCAATCTTCCTTTTGAAGATCCACTTGCATCCTATGGGTTTTACCCCGTCTGGAGCAATGTCCAACGTCCATACCTTGTTGGTGTATATGGACTCCATTTCGGTCCGCATTGCATCCAGCCATTTCACTGAGTCAACGCTCTGAACGGCCTGCTGGAAGCTAGTAGGCTCATCATAATCTATGATGCAATCCTCTCTATCCCCGTCTATGAGAAAACCGTAGTATCTCTCAGGCGGATGAGACTGCCTACTACTTCTGCGGAGCGGCGTAGGAATGTCCTGTTCTTCCGAACCTTCTGGTTCCACTAAACTTTCAGTTACAGTCCGTGGTTCTGGAATTTCTTCCAGTTCCACTGTGCTCCCACTTATCTGGTTTTCCAAAAACTCAGTTTCCAAGAAGTAGGCATGACGAGAAACAAGAACTTTTTGTTCCTCTTCACAGTAGAAGAAATATCCTTTTGAGTTCTTTGGATACCCCACAAACTTACACTGTACTGAGCGTGCCTCGAGCTTGTCCGCATGCTGCTTTTTGACAAAAGCCGGACATCCCCATGTCTTAATGTGCTTAAGATAGGGTCTCTTCCCACACCACATTTCATATGGTGTGGAAGGCACAGTCTTAGTCGGAACTCGGTTCAAAAGGTACGCTGCTGATTCTAGCGCATACCCCCAGAATGATCGCGGTAACTCAGCATTACCCATGATGGACCGCACCATATCCAATAGGGTGCGGTTCCGTCTCTCCGATACACCGTTATGTTGCGGGGTGTATGGAGGAGTAAGCTGAGAGAGAATTCCGTTCTCTTTTAAATAGTCCAGGAACTCGGCACTTAAGTATTCTCCACCTCGATCCGATCTTAGAATCTTAATACTTTTGCCGGTCTGTTTCTCTACTTCATTCTTATACTCCTGGAATTTTCCAAAGGCCTCGGACTTATGTTTCATCAAGAAGACATAACCGTACCTTGAGAAGTCATCCGTAAAAGTAATGAAGTAAGAATGTCCGCTTCGGGCATGTGTAGACATTGGACCGCACACGTCACTGTGTACGAGTCCCAAGAGCTCGCTCGCTCTTACTCCATGTCCAGTAAACGGAGTCTTTGTCATCTTTCCTTTGAGACAAGATTGACAAGTGGCATACGATTGATATTCGAACGCATTCAAATATCCTTCTGTATGTAACTTAGTCAACCTTCTCTCATTGATGTGACCCAATCTACAATGCCATAAGAAAGTCTGATTTATTTCCGGAGACTTTCTTTTGTGTGTATTCTGGACGTTGAAAATTTGTGGTTGGTTTAACACGTATATACCATTACTCAATGTACCTGACCCAATCAAAACTTGATTAAGGTGAATGTTTACAACATTACTTACAAACGCAAATTCATAACCTTCTTTAGAAACTAAAGATACAGAAATGATATTACAAGTTGCGTTGGGTACAAAAAAGCAATTACGCAAAACCAAAACATGTCCATCTGACATTCCCAGGTGATAGTCCCCCACGGCTTTAGCATCCATGCTAGCTCCGTTCGCAACTTTGAGGGTCATGTCACCTGCCTTCAAAACCCTACGGTTTCTCAACGCCTGCAAAGAATTACAGATATGAGATCCTGATCCGGTATCCAATACCCAGGAAGTAGAGTTTATTGAAAGACAATTTTCAATAACATACACACCTGAAGCTGAAGCTGCAACCTGCTTCAATTCCTGTGTTCTGGCCTTCCAGGCCCTGCAATCATTCTTCCAGTGTCCTTTCTTATGACAATAGAAGCATTCTTCTTTATCCACAAGCTTCCCCGCTATCTTTGTTGCTTTACCTTTTCCCTTCGTATCCACTTTACTAACACCGCCCCTTGGTTTGGCGGGGGCCTTCTTCTTCTTTCCCTTGGCTTTCGCCTTGGACCTAGAAGAAGATGATCCTCCTACAAACAAAGTGGATGTTTCCCTACCTTTCTGTAGGGTGCCCTCTGCGCTCCTCAGCATGTTGAGGAGCTCTGATAGTTCAACCTCTTTTTCTTGTAGGTTGAAGTTCAGTATAAACTGGGCGTAAGTGGAAGGAAGGGACTGGAGAACTATATCCGTATATAGCTCACTCTCCAATGTGATCCCTAGGTCAGCGAGCTCCTCAATGAAGCCGATCATCTTTAGCACATGCTCGGCTACTGATGATCCGACGGCCATTCTTGTCGAAAACAACTTTTTCGACGCTTCGTATCTTGCGATACGTGATTGCTCTCCATACAGTTCTTTTGTATGGAGCAATATGGACTCCATGTCCATATTCTCATGCCTCCTCTGATGTTCGTTGTCCATCGAGGCAAGCAGGAGGCATTTGGCCTTCGCGCTATCAATCTCCCAAGTCTTACGGATTTCCTTATCCGCGACGCTGGAAGTTGGACCAGGGACAGGGGGAGCTTTGGTGGTAAGAAGATACCCCAGCTTGTCATAAGTGATTGCTATCGTGACATTCCTGAGCCAATCTTTGTAGTTTGGCCCTGTCAGTTTGTTTTTATCTAGGAGTAACTTAAGTCCAGTCATGTTGATTGGTCGCTGCAATTAGGAGAGAGAAGAAGAAACACTCAGCATGATGCTCTTGCAAGTTTAGAGTGGTTTTTAGTTTGTCTAAACAGGATGGCTCCCACTGTTTCTCGAATCCCTCCTCAAACCATAAAGGAAGAATTAGTCAGGATCAATCCCACCGTACAATACTTGCTTAACCGTTCAGCCAGGCCGGTGTCGGTACTTCGAGGGAGGTTTTCCAACGCTTTCGCGAAGTTCCTTAATTAGAGAACCTCTTTTCCCTGGGGGCGTAGCCCCGCTAACACCTTTCTAGGCACCTACTAGGTTTATAGCATTGATCGTTAAGTGAGAAATTTCCCGAGGAGTAGCATATACTCACAGTAGGATCGGGATCCAAATATCATCGCGTGACGAAACTGAAGGAATCCTACCAGAATCATCACACTCCAAATGGTATGCAAATCTAGCAAGTTTCAGTACTTATGAAACTCCCGATGTGGATTTTTGCCCCATGCTCTTATGACCTTGACTTTGGCCAACAAATCATAAGTCACATGTCAAGTTCTGCCCGTCGTTCTCCAGGTTAATTTGAATCCACCCGCACCTACCCTTGACTTTGGCCAACAAGGCAGTACGACTGTTCCAAAACAACGCATCTATCTATGCTGCACATGAATACCCAATAGCTACCAATCACTGTGCCTTGACTTTGGCCAACAAACACAGCTTGAATACTATTGACTATTCATGTGAAACGACGGAGGGCTACGGATGGTTTTGGCGAAACCGTGAACGTAGTGAACTTGATTTAATCGATGGAACGAGATAGCTTTTAGAAGGAGTGGCTCAAGCTCCGCATTTAAAAGTTATTTTGAAAAGAACCGAGTGGTTTTTCGAAAGTGTTCCAACGACTTTAACTTGGTTTATTATCTTGCATTAGTTCTTTTAATGCGTGATATTCTTGCATTAGTACTTTTAATGCGTCCCATCATTTAACCCTACCATTGCAGAAAACAACCAAAATATGACGTACGCTTATGCCATTCGCATTCGCCACTGGGCCCCGTCATTACCCGTTAGGTTACTTAACTAACGACAGAGCGGGGGCTGGGCTAGCGCGTCTGTAAAACATAAGCAACGCCTAAATAGTAAGCAATGATAGACATTACAGATCACAGATGAATGCATTGGATATACTAGCAATCCGCAATCCTTTCGAGCCTGAAACGAAAAGCGGATAACACGGTCGCGGTGAATAGCCAAATACCCCACCCAAGACCCCTACGGGTGCGGCAAACTACCCACCAAGTACTCGGTAGTTTGTGCACCCCTCCATGGGTCTATCCTAGGAGCAAAAACAGTAAAAAGAATTATACAATGACGGCTACAACCCCGACCCGGTTGTGCGGCCAAACAAATAATATTATTACATCAATTTACATTTACAATGAATGAAAGAAAAACAAAAGCTCATCTCACATCCACCCCGGCTATTCACCCGCGACAGTCCAACACATTCATATACACATTCCAGCACATTACAGATCATGTATAACCCCGACTAATCGACTTATAGCGATTAGCCGACGTTCAATACATGCAAGCATCACAGATATAACCATCATAGTCAAAGTGCAGTGAAGTTCGGAAAAAATACGGAATTATAGGACCCCAAAAGGAAATTTCTTTTCTGGAAAATCTGGGCACATATAATATATTTTAAAAATCCCAAAACCAACACACAAACACACTGCACGAAAAACGATGCAGAGAAGACACCAAGTCGCGGCGGTTCCGCGGCGTCTAAGAAGGATCACGCGGCGGAAGCGCGGCACTTTAGGCGAATCACTGTATCGTTTTTCTTGGGTGTTCACACAAAACCCTGAGCCGAATTTAGGAGTATAAAGTTTTTCATTTTGAGCAGAAAAAATTTCAACAGAAACTCAGTTTTTGTGATTATCCGGTTTTGTGATTTTTTCCGGTTCCGAACTTCGTTACACTTCACTACCAAGCTAGTTTAAGTTTAGTTAGGCTCTGATACCACTGTAAGTCCACGTTGCGACCCCCGGTTCTTACGGGGAGGCGGAAACGGTATAAAAAACGAATTTTTATCGCAAGAGGCAACATGGACTAAACTATGGTCGGGATCGTTGTCTAAACTAAAACTAGCAAACTAAGCTAAAGATATTTAGCTACTCGGATGAAGATGGTTATACCTAAACTTGAACTCCTTCTCTTCAAGCTCCGATGGTGGTTCGATGGCTCCTTCTCGTTGTCTCCGTACGCCGAAGATAGATCCACTTGAAAGCTCCAACCTTTAGCTCCTTCTTCGTTCTTTGAAGAAACTAGTTCACTTGGTTTGCTAAACCTAGTGAACTAGAATGAGTAGAGATGATTTAGAATGGGATTTTATCTATGGTTCTTGATTCTCAACTCATGAGACAAGAGAACCATAGATCAAGAGAGGGAGCAAGAGGTTGAGGGTGAGAGCAAGGGGAGAGCTCAAGAACAAGAGAGAGAATGAGCAAGAAAGAATGAGGCTCTCTTTTTCCTTTCACCCTCTCATAATCCAAAGTGATCATAACTCATCATATCAAAAAAGTCTTTTGGTGATGGTTAGAAGCAACCATAAGGTTATCATATCATGCACTCATTTTACTCAAAAAAGCAAGCAAGAAAAAAAGTCTTTGGCATGAAATGATAACCATGGTCATCATGATGGTCAACTAGTCAAGCCTAGTCAACCGGTCAACAAGTCAACAAAAGTCAACAAGTCACCAAAGTCAACAAGTCAACAAAAGTCAACAAGTCAACAACCATATCACCATAATACTTAATTAATATAATAGTTAATCACAAATCATATTCTCATTAGGGTTGAGCAAAAAGTCAAAAGTCAACGGTCAACTGTCAACAACCCTAATGAGAATCCACTGCCTCTGCCTCCCTGTCAACTGTGCATACACACCCGCATCCGCGTTCCGAGGAACACGAATGCAAACTGGATAAATCCAATCCCATAAGGTACACTAGGATCTGGCTTAAACCAAAGCCCGCTAGTGTAAACTGTCCGGACACTGTGCGTGCACAAGTGCACGGATGTGACCGAA
Source organism: Agapanthus africanus (assembly GCA_030015575.1). Taxonomy (NCBI): domain Eukaryota; kingdom Viridiplantae; phylum Streptophyta; class Magnoliopsida; order Asparagales; family Amaryllidaceae; genus Agapanthus; species Agapanthus africanus. Next base: position 238,170,602 of record CM057346.1, read on the forward strand.
CCCTGTCGCAAAACCATGCGACCTGTCGCAATACCATGCGACCTCTACTCTTTTGCCTAAAGGCGAAAAGCTTTCTGTGTGGGACTCTAAAGACTCGACACTACGCTGGCAGTGGGTTTAACCACAGACCGCAAGCGGCACTAGCTGTGCGTAACGGTCCCCAGGTAATGCCGACAAGAAGACCGACGAGGCGAAACCCATCTGAACTCCTACTGAGCCTGAGTGTGACATTCTCCGTACAGTCCGGTCTGTTCGTCTGATACATCGCATGGCGGGCCTAGGGGGCGGTAAACGTCAGTCCCCCAATAGCGGTACAAGTCGTGCCGGAGTGAAGCCCAATACACCCTGAGATAACACTGGAAACCTACCAGTATATCTCGTTTGCCCTGGCCAGGGACTACTCGTGTAATGGCTCTCCTAGACACAGCGCGATGTCAACCCCCAATACCGGGAGAGACGAATCCTGTCTAACCGTCACTGCCTCCAAGTGCTTCGGGACTGCACCCAACTACCACCTGTTTGCACGACTCCTTTGAGCCGTGGTAGGGTAGTGATCAAAGTACAGTGGGAACACACCCGAGGCGAAGTGACAGTGTCAAGTCAGCGGACTAAGCTGTACTCATGTCACCTGGGAACTGATAACTGACGTTAGGTATAATACCAACTAGTCAGTTCCCGACGAGTCCTGTCCAGTGTACCCGTAACCTAACGAGCACCCGCATACTATCTCAAGTACGACGTACTGACGGCTGTGGGACAGACCGTTTCCCACACTGGGATGAGAAGCGCATGCGCTGGTCTACTCCGGAGTATCGATGCCCTGTCTCGATAGTCCTGCGACCAGGGACCTGAATAAGGATGTGCTTATAGATTACCCAGCCCCCACTAGTGTGACTGCCATCACAACGCTGGTAATCATGCAAAGATCCTAAGGGCTCCACTAATGCGTATAAGTGATATACTGAAATAAACACAAGTACACATTGAAGTAGAAACAAACCAAGTAGCATACTACTATTTTGAGCAAGATTGTATATACAAGGTGAATATCCCAAGCATCCATTAAGTAATATACAAACTAGTATGATACAGTAATGGCCTCTAGGGCATATACACTAACATCATGTACAATAATGGCCTCTAGGGCATACATACAACTAACACCACCCTACCATGGCTCTAATAAGTCATGCAAACCGGTGGCTTTTGGGTACAGTCCCGAGACACATGGAGGAAATGAGCGATAGGAGGCGTTTCGGCTCTCCCGGTATTGGGGGTTGATGTTGCGCTGTGCTCGATTGGCTATATCGGTATGTCCCTGGCCAGGGCTATTGAAATTTACTAATAAGTGTTATCAGTAGTTTCTCGATCTGTTATAGGCCATTCATCGGCATGACTTATTGAGTTATTGGGGTCGACGTTGCCATCTCTAGACTCGATATGCAGTATATCTGACAAAGAGACCGGACTGTACGGTAAGTGTTACCGGTTGGCTCGACAGGAGTTCTTACAGGTTTGCTTATTTTTCTTCTGATCGCTCAATACCTAGGAGCCGTTACGCACTACTGGTGTCGCTGACGGTTTGTGGGTATGTGATAAGATCACTGCCTACTGCTAGCATATTGACGAGTCTTAGAGTCCCACAATGGGGTTACCTAGCTCACGCGAAACGATGTGGGGTGCATATGGGGATGTGCGCGGGTGCTTGATTAAATGCGTGTATATGATACCGCATTGTAATCTGGCGTTTACTATTGGTCGGGTCATATGTGATATGACCGGATTATTAAATCAAGTGTTGGTTTAATAATGACCATTAGCTTTTTAGTTTAAACCCTTTTCTAATTGCATGCATGCATGAATGGTTGTATGTGCACATGTTGATGTGTATGCACACATCCATGCATACATACTTATCGTGGTTGTTGATACATTGGAGATGGGAATGCAAGTCTCACATGATATAAAATATACATATATTTTATTATTTGAGAAAAGGAAAATGGATTAATTCATGGTTGATATTTATATACACTTGACCACACTTCACCTAATTATTAACCATGGATTAATTTACATTTGGCTTCTTAACTCAATCATAAAATATTTAGATATTTGTTTACCATGGTTAGATGAGAAATAGACTATCATATATATTAACTTTTCTCATTTCATTTAGTTTTTTTATCAAAAAAGAAGAAGAGCTCTAGCATTTCCATCTCCTCCTTCTTCCTCAAAGCTTACTACCTTTTTCTTAAGTGGGTGAAGGAGATAAAAAGGAATGGTTTTTATGTGAGATCCAAACCCACATCACCATTCTTCTTTAGTATAGCCCACTAGATTAGAGTGTTTGCTTCATCTTCATCCTAGATTAAGTGAAGCTTGTGGCTTGAGAAATGGGACCTCGGGTGGATCATCGTGGACTCGGAAGATCTCAAGCAAGCTGGTGCAAACTAAAGTTGATCCAAGGAGTCTAGCAAGGAGGTCTACAAAGGTTGTATTTACTTTCACTTAGTGTTAGAAACTTGTTTTAGTATATGATACTATCTTGTTACCCTAAACTTCTAGTTTGATCCTAGGTTAAAGATTACTTAGCACCCTAAAATATTTATTGTAGCATGTGTGTTGCTAGCAAACCCTAGTTACGGTGCTAAGGAATCCAAACATATAGAAGGTTCATCTACCATTTTGATAAAGTCAAACTCTTTAACTGTCACATCAAAACAGATGTTCAAGCTCCGCGATGCTTACATTGCTCCTGATGGACATAAGCAATGCTTTGAAAGTCTCAACTTTTCCATCTATACCAAGAATCTTCTCAAGATCCATTTGCTCCCAATAGGTTTTACCCCTTCAGGTGAAACATTCAAAGTCATTCTTTGTTGGTGTACATGGATTCCTTCTTTGATCGTATAGCATCCAGCCATTTCACAGAGTCACCACTCGTGATGGCCTGCTTGAACCTAGTTGGACCATCATCTATCATGATGCAATCCTCGCTCCCACTGTCAACGAGAAGACCGTAGTATCTCTCAAGTGGATGAGGAACCCTACCAGAATCGCAGAGTGGCTGAGGTTCGTTGGAGACTATTGAATCCTTTGGTTTTACCAGATCATCAGCTGTTAGTTTGTATAGCTGGAACTCTTCCAGTTCTACCACATGTCCACAAATTTCTTAACAAGAAATTCCTTTTCTAAAAAGGGGGCATGCTGAGAAACAAAAAAAACCTTTGCTCCTCAATATGGTCGAAGATATTCCCTCACAAATGTTTGGGATATCCAACAAACTTCTACAGAACTGACCTTGCCTCGAGCTTGTCCGGATTCTGCCTTTCAACATAGGCCGGACAACCCCATATCTTAACCCGTTTAAGACATGGTCTCTTCCCATGTGGTAGGCCATGATTTAGATGGAACCCCATTCAATAGGTATGCAGCTTCTAAAGTGCATAACTGTTAGTTATATATATGCCCTAGAGGCCATTGTTGTACATATAATGTATATTATAATGGATGCTTGAATATATAGAGAGAGGATTTTCTTGCTCGACATGAAAGTACGCTATTTGGTTTCACTTTATCTTAACATGTTGACTTATATTAGTTTACTGTCTTACTCTCACATGTTGATAATGTTGGAGATAGTGCCCTCAGAGTCAATTATTGGATCACAGGCACGTGATTGCAATGATTGAGGGAGGACCTGTCCCAGTAGGACAGTCTTACTCAAGATGAAAGTATGCTATATGGTTTATCTTTATCATCGTGTACTGCTTTAGGTGACCTTACGAGTCGCTATTACACGTTGATAGAGCCCCTAGCATTCTTACTTGACTACCAGCAGTATGAGGGCGATCATATACGTGAGAGCTGGAGTCTATAAGCATATCCTTAAAAGGTCCCTAGTCGTGGGAGTTTCAAAACAGGGCATCGATCCTACAGAGTAGACTAGTGTATACAGTCGAGACCCCGACGAGAGGCGGTGGCCGGTCTCACAAGCCACTGGTGTCAGTTGGTTCACCTAAGATGTATACAGGTGCTCATTGGGTTATGAGTACACCGGACAGGACTCGCCGGGAACCTGCTAGTCGGTATTATACCTGATGTCAGATAGCAGTTCCTTGGTGACATGTGTACAGGTTAGTTCATCGACCTGAGATCGTCATTTGTCTCGTGTGAGTTCCCACTGTGCTTTGATTACTACCCTACCACGGCTCAAAGGAGTCGTGCATACAGGTTTTAGTTGAGTACAGTCCCGAGCCACATGGCGGCAGTGAGCGGATCTGCAGGGGTTCGTCTCTCCCGGTATTAGGGGTGAGGTCGCGCTGTGTCTAGGAGAGCCGGTACATGAAAAGTCCTAGGCCAAGGAAGGAGATTTGCTGGTAGGTATTCCAGTAGTATGTCAGGGTGTTTTGGGATACACTCCGACATGACTTGTACCGCTATTGGGGGTCTGACTTTTACCAACCCCCTAGGCCCGCCATGCGATGCTCGTAGACGAACGGACCGGACTGTACGGATATTGTCACTGACAGGCTCAGTAGGGTGTCAGGATGAGTTCGCTCATCGACGTCCCTTTTGGTCAATAGCTGGTGGCCCGTCACGTATGGCCAATACCTCTGACGTGCTAGTGGTTAAATCCACAGCCATAGTATTGACGAGTCTTTAGAGTCCACCACACACACAGTTACTCAAGTTTCGGGTGAAACGCTGTAGAGGCCGTATGGAGATATGGCAGGGTTCGATCAGATACGTGCGGTATTGCACGGATCGTGATCGGACGGATTTTACTAGCCGGCTTTGGCTTAAGCCGGATCCTAGTATTAGATGGTGTAGTTTTGTCTCTTTGCATTTGTGTTCAGTGGGAATACAAATGCGGGCATGTATATGCAGTAGTGGGGTTTTCCTGTAATTTATTACGGGATCAGTTTTCTGAAGTTGCCAGTTTGCATTCCGTTCCGGCCGGTTTTCCTTTGTTCTTTCGCGGCCGGACTTTCCGATGGAAGGGGTAATTTGCAATTGTGAAAATTACTTTTTATGGAGAGCTTTCTTGTAAATGTGTGGCTTCATCATGAGATCCTTTTCTTGTCATCTCTTTTGCATTTATGAGATTAGAATGAGATGAGAGTCAAAAAAGTCTTTGAGGTGACTATTTTCTTATGCTTATCTCTCATTTCTATTTTTGATTAATTTGATTCTCCACCATTCTTAGTAGTGGCCGGCCATATATTTGAAGAGGGAGAGAGAGAGTTCTTTTTGAGTGAAGTGAGAAAATCATTCATCTCTTTTCTATGCTTGCTACAATAATCCCACACCTCTCTCCTAGGATTATTCTTTCCTCCATCAAGGCAACTTGAAAACCCCAAAGAGACATAGCATTCTACACTAGCTTACAGCAAACTTGGACGCGTCGGCTAGCCAACTTCGCACCCGAGTTGCCTCGGTCCAGAGGTGGGAGCCCGTAAACGAACCCAGCTACGTGGTGCCCTTTCCAACGAGGACGTGACGGACGGAGATTCCGCAGGAAATCGGAGTGGAGACGAAGACCGAAGGACACGGATCGCTTGGTATACTTCTGTACTCTTATTTTAGTTTGCTAGTTGCTAGGTTAATGGCCCGATCCGGGGTAAAAGTGCGCGGTGGTGCCGGTTTGCTAGTTTGCAAAGTTTTTGTTTCCGCGTTTCCGGCGTCGGATCGACGGCCGGGGCGCGCCGCCGATTTACATTGGTATCAGAGCCACGCCATTAACCTACCTAGCTTGCTCTAGTATGTTTAAAGCCTCGATCGATCAAAATCCCAAAAACCGTATTTTTTGTACATGTGTTCTCTGTCGAAATTTTTTCAGCTCTAAAATTTTTTCAGGTTGTTGAAGAATACTGTGCAAGGAATTATAAGCAATCTGTGAAAAATTGATCACGTGATCTCACCGTATAGCCGTGGAACCGCGGCCAAACCCATGCTTGGGCCGCAGTTCCGCCGCGCTTTTGACAGATCATTTGACCAAAATTTTGCAAATTGCTTATGAGTTGGAAATAGGGGTTTTGGGATATTCTTTTTAGGCCCAGATTTTCTGTAGGTGCTACAGTAATGCTTGGGGCCCACTTGATAAAATTTGATCGATCGGATAATTTAAACATGCGAGTTCACAGTATTTACATTATATCTGCGACCGTGAATGTCACTCGATCGGTAAATCCAGTCTATCTTCTATAGCCCTTTTAGACGGATTTGCGAACGTGACATTCACGTTGATGTTCTGTGTTTTGCTATGATGTTGCGGATCGGTCGAGGGCGATAGCCTGGATGCAATGTTAGTACAGTTCTGTTTTATATGTACATTTGATATTGCGGGGCGAGCGTCCGACATGTGGACTGCCCTCACTGCCTGTTTGTATTATTCTTTTGGGGCACGACCGGGTCGAGATCGATGTACCCGTTGTATGTATATTTTATTTTCTATACTAGGATTGCCCCGTGTAGGGGTGCACGGATAGCCGGATTCTAGAGGGAAACAAGCCCGCATCTCATGGCATTGAGACAGAGGGGGCTTCACTCTAGAATTGGCGGGCTATTCGCCGCACTCGTAGGGGGTATAGGATTGACCCAGGAGGGGTGCCCAAGTTACCGGATTCCATGAAGTGCTGGGTGGTCCATTCACGTTGATGAAGGGGGCTGCCTCGCTTCAGGTTTTGGCGGGTAAGTTGCCGCACCCATAGGGGTCTAGGATTTCATTGCACAGGCTATCCACACGATCAGGGGAACGTCGGGTTTCAGTAGCGGCTCTGTGAAACCCGGGGATCCCAGATATCTGTATTGTTCTGTGATGTTATACATTTCTGTGATGTTGCATTTTATCACGGCTTGAGAGAAAATTATATATTATATATATACTAGTAGATGTTGTATATGTTTTGCATCCGCGCTAGTCCAGTCCCCGCTCTGTCGTTAGTTAGCTAACCTAACGGGTGATGACGGGACCCAGTGGCGAATGCGGATGGCATATACGTACGTCATTATTTTCGTTCTTTGTGGTGTGATCAAATGATGGGACTGCGTTGATTCGGATCAATGCAAGATAAACAAACCTATTCTGATGTTGTTGGAACATTTTTCAAAAAGCTGTTATTGCAAGGACGTTCACTTTTGTTTTGCACAGTGGTATTCAGTTGGAATATCCTGCTCCTCGGTCGACGAGGCAAGGGCCGAGATCCCTTCACCGGGAGTGACCCCTTGGACAAAAGTTTGCGTCATGGCAATAACTTCACTATAGCCGATTACTTTTGCTTTGCATCGTGGTATTCAGTTGGAATATCCTGCACCTCATCCTACGGGGAAAGAGTCGAGATCCCTTCACCGGGAGTGACCTTTTTAGCAAAGGTTTTCGTTACTATATTTTTATAAAGCTATCAGTTCCTTCAACGCTATCAAGTTCATTACGTTAAAGGTTTTCGCCAGAAACCATTCGTAGCCCTCCGTCGTTTCATATGGATAGTCAATAGTATTCAAGCTGTGTATGTTGGCCAAAGTCAAGGCACAGTGTTTGGTAGCTGTTGGGTATTCATATGCAGCATATATAGATGCGTTGGTTTGGGACAGTCGTACTACTATTTTGGCCAAAGTCAAGGGTGTGTACAGGTGGGTTCAAATTAACCTGGAGAATGACGGGTAGAACTTGACATGTGACTTATGATATGTTGGCCAAAGTCAATGTCATAAGAGCATGGGGCAAAAATCCACATCGGGAGTTTCAAAAGAACTGAAACATGCCAGATATTCGCATACCTTCTGGAGTGTGATAACGTGAGCGGATTCCGTCACGTTATCATGCGATGATAGTTGGATCCCGATTCCCACTGATGAGTTGGTTTACTCCTCGGGTGATCCCGGCTAATTCTTCTTTCAGGTTTGGGGAAGAATTTGACGTTACAGTGGGAGGTTTCCAGATTAGATAAAGTGATAACCATTTTAATCTAGGTTAGAGTGCACGCTGAGTGTTTCTTTTCTCTCTCTCTTTGGCAGCGACCATTGACCAGACCCTAGACTATGACTCAGTGACCAAGTTGACCGAACCTTCTTAACATTGGCTTTTGGATTGTCAGAGTTGCAGACCTCATTGCCGCTCCTACTTTTACCCTTTTCTCCGGGACACCCCGTATTACTACGAACTTCCACTTCCATTGGACAAAACCATCGTATGGTTATATACGAACTCGAAGGAATTCGAGGATGGTTTCCGGTTCTGGAGAAAACGAATAGGACTATTCAGTTGTCTTTTCCTTTCACCTTCTCTCAGGCTGCGAGTACTCCTTGGTTTAGGAGGTTGTACACCAATTACGTAAATTGGATCGTCTTCTTCCAAACCATACGCAGGTGCCGACCGGTAGGGAATGAAGAAAACCAATTAGCCTAAACGGTGTACAGAAGGTATTAAGTAAAGACAAAGAAAGGGATTAGTAAGAGGGCAAAGTAAATTGCGACTGCTATTCACGACCAAACCAAATATTTCTTCACCAATCCTAAATCACCTTTGTATTTCTCCAGGACACTCCGTATCACTACGAAGATCCCAAGTTTATTGGATAATCCATCGTATGGTTATATACGAACCCGAAAGGAACTTGTTCCAGTTCGGGGATGGATCCTGGTTCAGGAGAAATAGGAATAAGTTTTATTCGGTTGTCTTTTATCTTCTCCTTCTCTCGCATTGCGAGTGCTCCTAGGATTAGGACAGTACACCCATTATGCTTATTGGATAATCTTCTTCCAAACCATAGGCTGGTGCCAAACGGCAGGGAAGGAAGAAAACCATTTGGCCTAAAAGGGTGTACAGAAGGTAATGACTAAAGACATATAAAGGGATTTGAAGAGATGGCAAAGAAATATACGGTTATAGTTGTCAATCTGGATAATGGAAGAGGCATTACTAGGAATACCCGGATACCTCATCGAAACATTTCAATGTTTCAGTTTCACTGTGTACTGTTAAAAGAAAACTGATTTCCCAATTAGACACTTGCTCCAGGGTATTTATTTACCAGGTTGGATTCACACATCTGTATGGTTTTACAGATGATGAGTAGGAGTAAGTTATTGGGAATTGGGTGATCATCCTCATTATATTAGGATTCGTTGTAATCGGTGATATTTGAGGAAGTCACCTGGGTTGTTTGCCAGACAGCAAATATTTGGTTTTGAATATCCGCGGTTATGAACCAATTTCAAATTGATATATCTGTACGTCTATTTTTATAGTGTGAGATATACCTTTTTGAAATTATGTCTATGACATTTACCTATATCAGTTGATGGTTAGGTAAGGAGTATTGAACAGCGGTGTAATTCTTCTTAACCATAAGTACAGTTTTCAACCTACGACACACAGTGAATGAGTTACTAGACTCAGGGGACTTATAAAGAGTATTGTATATTCTCCAGTGTCCATTAGGACAGAGGAGTTGGTCCTCGTACTATATTCGGTTTCCTTATGACTTCTCTAGTTCTTAGACAGGTGTTTCGTGGAAACACTGGGTCTAAGTTTTAAGAAGTTATAGGTATATGAGTAAAGTAGAGAACCGAGTATTGCAAGTATCGGGATTCTTCAAGGTGATCGAAGATGTAGATACTTGTGTAAGGTATTCAGTTGAGAGTAATGATTAAGAGAACTGGCTTCTCTTTCAGGTTACTCATAATTGGAAGTATTCCTAAGTTGAGTAACGCTGATCGGCCTCTCTTCTATTTAGTTGACATGCACTGCAGATAGCTGCATGATTTGAATCTGGTTCAATTAAATCAGTGCCTCTGTTTCTTGGATGTAGAACAGTTCATATCTTGACATTGTTAAGATACGGGGAGTTGTCCGGCTTATGCTTAAAACCAGACTCCGGATAACTCAAGGCACATTTCAGTAGTGGCTGTTTGTGGGTTGACCCGGGCTATGACGAGGGTTGACTTTCTACCATCTGGAAGATCAACAGTGATATTGTTCTTGACTCGCCACAGTTTTAATAAAAATGGATTTTTTTCAGAAAACAGTAGTGGGAGTATGGTAGAACTGGATGTGATTCCAGAACCGCAAACGATTACTGAAGATTTGATAAGAACCTAAAGATTCAATCTGGTTTGACATTCCATTGGCCACTCCGCAGATATGGTGGGTAACCTCATGCACCCGAGAGGTACTTCGGTATGCTCAGGGACGGTGGCAGGGAGGTTCTTGTTTACCCAGACTTGCCATTGCTGTTGTTCCAGACTGTGAGGCCCGGCAGGAGGATGAGTATAGCGTCGTTCTAAACTTGTTTTAGAAGTGTACGTCTATATGTGTCACGACCCGAAAGTACGGAACATGACCGGCACTTAAACTACGAACGTCTCGAGGCGTACGTAATCTAAGTTAACCGAAAACCCAGAAATCCAAACCAAGAAAGATGTAGAGTGCAGGAAAAACCAACTTAAAATAAATAGTTTCAATAGCATAAGACGAATTAGGCGGTTTTAAAAACATCAAAAATTTCCCGAAAATTTCGGCAGAGTCTCCTTTGAAAATACTGGCCCCCAAATGGGATACAACATGAATAGTATACGAAATCAATAAAAAGGCATCCCCAAGCGGGAGCTAGCTCTTCGTCAATCGACGGTCACAACCACACAAACAATATAATATACAACGCCAAGGGCAAGGATCAAAATTCAAAAGGAAACTCAAAAACCATAAGAAAACCACATAAATACAACGCGCGACTCTAAGGTCGAAAGAATAAACATCACTGGTCTCTATCTCAAATAAATACATGTTTGGTTGATGGAACTTCTAGATACAACAGAATAATGATATACAAGATATATAATGGGGGTACGATACAAATAAACGCACCTACTAGCAAATCACCCGAAGGAAACTATGCCCGCAAAGCCGTAATGAAACCTGTATGGCAAACCTGCAAGAAACTGGGGCACAACGGGGGTGAGTTGCCAACTCGTGAATAGAAAAATATCTACGGACAGAAATCGCATAAATAACGCAACCTAGGTCAATGATCATAATATATCCTCAAATATATGAATAACACGTAGCCTATAACAAGGCTAGGGTAAATATCTAACCCGAGTGTAATCTCATGTGCCCGTGTCAGTGCCTCAAGTAGCAATATATCATATGAATGAGGTATGAATGCATGAAAATAGAATACATGTAAATGAAGAACTGTTTTCATAATTTAGTGAGATTTCCTTTGATTTTTAAAATGAGGTATCATAATGAAATCAGCATAAAACAGTGCCTAGCATCGGCACAAAACGTAATCCCAATATCTCGATATCTCTGTATCACAGTCTCTGTACCTCAATATCTCGAAATCTCAATGTCTCGATCATAATATCTAGGGCGCCGTCAGTCCAGACCGGCCCCTACCATCCATCTCAAGACCACGACGGTATCCTCCGGATATCCGACGCGTCGGGTAAAATCACCGGTAGGTAGTGCTCCCCTGCCAGGCTCACATCGTCATCATCACGCGCTTCTTGCCTCGGGGTACCTTACCGGGTCCACCATGTACCCGAAACATTTCATCCGTCTCCTCGAATCGGGTCTCGAAATCCATCAGCAAACTCATGGTGGACGACTCATACATCATGGGAAAAACCGCACTTTTTATTTAAAAAGAGAGAAATCAGTTTATATAAGTTTTGCGGTTTTCCCCCCAAATCCAGAAAATTTCATGGAAATCCGAATCCAAATCATCAATAGCATGTAAAAACCATGAATATAGGCATAACAATGAATAACAGTATGCATGAAGTGACAAGTAATAACTACAATGTTAAGCTGGCATATAAGGCAGGCACACTAATATCATGTCAAATTACTAACTAACAAGCTAAGTCAAGCAATAATATTTTCTAAGGTGTACGTGACATGGCAATTACCGATGAAGATGTGTGTGAGCCGGCAAGTAAGTGTACGTGGTACATACGCATCATCGGTAATGGTGCTGGTGTCCTAACAATATGATATCAACATTGCAATAAGAAATTATAACATAAGTATGTGATGCGAAGCGAACCACAATAATAAGCGGGAGCTGAATACTAGACGCAACTGTAACTAACCTGCATTAATCTAATATAAGTCCTACAAATGGTGCCTTTTGAAATAACACGAATCATGGGGTTTTGAAAATAGGGGCTACGGTGTTTTTATGAAAAGATACGTCTTCTGAAATATCCGTAGGATCCCTTGGGCTGTCTTTTAAAATACCCACGATTCGTTAGTTTTTGAAATAGGTAAGAATCGAATCTAATCTAACAACTAAACTAAACTAAAGGGCTAAGCTAACAAGCTGGACTACAGGTAAGGAAACCGCCTAACATCTGAGTCGATCCATATACATACCTGTATATATATTAGTCGGTGATCCCGCCTCAATAATATCATATCCGATACCATATCTACAATCAGCCATCCCAAGTCAAGAGTGCGGATCAATCATCAAGATATTGCTCGTACGTAAATCCGTCGTACGGCATCCCCAAATCTGGGTACGGGTCAATATCATATTCCTCACACCATTCCTCTGGTATCCTCTTTATTCAAGATCATAGTCTAGGGTACTGACCTATGTCTAGTACAATACTAATATCCTCAATATACTCATGATCTGACTACAAATCGACAATCTCGTACAAACCGATACCGTTAGCACATAGCATCATCGAAGGTATACATCGCCCGATACGGCCTAATATCAATATCCTAGCATATCATGCCTCATATCACGATCACATGTCGACCATTTTATTTATAACACTATTCACCCGTATCGCCGCCCCAAGATCCGCTATAACACCAGGACGTACCTCAAGTATGAATCCTGCCATATCACCGATATCACAACCACAAAACAAATCTCATCGACTCAGCTCAATCCCAAGTATCATCCTCAAATCCGTATATGAACACATAGTCCTATACCCATGTGAACACATAACTATAAAGAATCTCATGAGCACATATAAAAAGGAATGTATGCAAGTATCTATGTGTGTATGTGTAGTTCAACACTACCCTAGGGTTCGCAACACTAAAGTAATCCAACACACCAATATCCATCCTAACATCATTATTAATCCCAAATAACATATACTAATTGTTGGTGTGTATACGCATCCGTATACACCACCACGGACTGCGGGGGTGCTATACGCCATCCACCTGACTTCTCCCCGTAGATATAAATCTACTCACCTGGTCCTCGTTCGCCGGTGCCGACGTCGCCACGCGCTTGCTTGTCGCCTCGAAGTCCAGATGGGGTACCTACATATCATAACGCACCATACCGCATTAAAATGCGACTCATGACCAAAACGACGCACGAATCCCACATAGGTCAAAACCCATGGTTGCTTTCGCAAATCGACCCAAAAACCCTCGACGTCGGTGTACAAACGCCAAACCATCGAGAAAACTCCCAACACGCTCATTTGCACATTCAGGAACACTAATTTTAATATAAAATAGGTTAAAATTCACAAAAACCCCAATTTCACCTAAAAAGTCATTTTTCCGAAAATCTAGCAAGCACAATTCGCCGTTTTTGTACAAAACATGATGTTTTAACAATTCTAGTGACCAAGATGATAACTTAATATCTTAATTATGCCATAGAAACCATTACGTAAATTTTAAACCCACAATTTAATTCGATTTCAAAAACCTAGTTTGCAATATTAACAAATTTTAACAATTTTATAGCAAAATGCACAAACTACAATCTAGCTTGGATTTTCATGAACTAAAGTATTAAAATACACTTAATAATGTTAATGAAGTCATGAAAAAACCTAATTATATTTTTCTCATAATCAAATTCATGGTTTACAAAAACCTAGCTAGCAATATAGCTTAAATATTACAATTCCAAACGAACAATTTGCAACTAAAAATTTGATTAGGTTTTCATTTAACAATATGAAGAACTACAATTGCAACCACAATTACATACACAATAACCTAACTTGAATTTCATAAACCCTTACTACGTTTTTCCAAACATACAATTAAACCCAAATTAATAACTAATAATGCTTGATTTAAGGTATTCAAACAACAATTTAACAAAAGGTCTTGATTTATACCTCACAAGATCAAGGATCTAGCATGCAAATTCTTGCCTCCAAAAGTAGCTTCCATGCTCCTAGATCCATGTAAGTTTGGCTAATGAGAAATGGGTAGGAGTTGGATTTGGATTTTGGGATTTATTTGATAGATTTTGAGGCAATTTTTGAAGCAAAAGAGATGGAAAATGGGGGAAAAAGATGGGGGCTGTTGTAGCAGAATTTCGGCTGAGGAGGGAGTGGGGAGAGGTGTGGGGGAGTTGTGGAAAAGAATCCAAGTTAAAGCCCCTCCCAAATTACCATAATACCCCCACCTACTTTACTATATATAAAAACCTTATTTTAACCCATTTCTCACATGATTTAAGGTCAAAAAGAGGGAAATAAAATTCTTGGGCTGCTACAATAGTGTAGGGCCGGCCAAGGGGAGTGAGGGTGAGTGTGAGAGACTTTACAAAAAAATTCTATACAAAAAGACCCCCCACAATACCATAATTGCAAGTTTTAGTTCAAAATAACTATATTTTTGTTTTCCATATAATAAATCAATTAAAACTTGAAATAAAATACAAAAAAATTATATTACAACTAGATTTTAATTAACATGATTTTAAAGATTAAAATTAGCCCATTTAAATTTGTATTTATCGCTAATTTAATGTATTTTCTTACCGGCTTAAAATAATATTAAAATAATTAATTTCCGAAAAATTTTCAGAAAATTTGAAATTTCAGCAGTGGCTCAATAAACACCAAATACTAGCAATTACATAGCTAGAATATGTATATTTAATTTTATAATAAAGATATTTGCATTTTGACTTTTTACAGAAAACCCCCTTATTTTACCGTTTTTTCGAAATTTCACCGAAACGATTTTCAAAACGTTACAATATGACTTTGCCAAAGGGTTGTCGTGGTCAGTGGGAGCAGCGGAAGCATTGGTGGACAGGTGGATTATGTCTATTTATAGACTAAAGCAGATATAGCGGAGATAGATCATCTATCTCTGATGTGATAGTCATAGGTGTGACTTCATCAGAATAGGGGATGGATCTGTTAAGAAGGTAGTAGGGTATGATGTCCTGGTATTTTGATGACATACACAGAGTAGGAAGTGATATTCCTATACTACGATCGGTTATTCTTTGGTCGTCACACAGTAGTTTCTCCACATAAGGCTTGGATATTATATCAGACATTCTAGTTACTAGATCTATGGTTTTAGATCTAGATTTGGGTGGTTTCCTAATCTGGGTACTTAGACAGCATTCTATGAGTATTTAGAATGGACGACTCCTGGCACGGTAGTATACCTGCAGGTAATGGAGTCACCCTCTTTAAAGGTGTCTTACAGACTAAAATGGAGAGGGATGTGCATGATTGGCAGATCACTTGCTTAGGCAATTGAGTCAATCATGAGATGTCAAGTACCACACCAGATGTTGTTCTTGTAGTAGATGCAATAAGTTGATATTGATCCAATCCTGGAGAAACAGTCGGAAGCAGTTTTAGAACATAAGTTAATGTTCTAGGGATATGATAACAGCATTCTCCTTCGGGAGACAGTTATCATTCCAGGCTTCCAAGGTGACCTGGATGGCAGAGTGGCTATCAGAGTTATAGTTTTCCCTCTGACGAGGGGCAGTATTTTGGACAGATGGTCTAGGTGGATACTGTGGGAAGGCATGGCGCAGGATACTGATTAAGTTCAATTGATGATACAGTCTAAGAAGTTTGGATTTGGAGTTCATTTATGTGCTAGGTCCCATCAGACATCCAGACACATTCTAAGACAGATATGGCTCATTTCGGGAGATGGGTTTCTCCGCGAACTTGAGATAAAGAGTGACATAGAAAGAGACACCAGAGCGGATCCACTCACTGAGGCTATTCCTCGAACGCAATAGTTTCGCAAACGAGCTTTATGAGACTGACTAGTAGAGGAGTTGGGTGTTCGGTATCACACGGGCTGTGAGTATGCGGCATCGCAACAATTAGCCTTGAGTGCAAGTAGGAGATTGTTGGAGATAGTGCCCTCAGAGTCAATTATTGGATCACAGGCACGTGATTGCAATGATTGAGGGAGGACCTGTCCCAGTAGGACAGTCTTACTCAAGATGATAGTATGCTATCTGGTTTATCTTTATTATCGTATACTGCTTTAGGTGACCTTACGAGTCGCTATTACACGTTGATAGAGCCCCTAGGATTCTTGCTTGACTACCAGCAGTATGAGGGCTATCATATACGTGAGAGCTGGAGTCTATAAGCACATCCTTAAAAGGTCCCTAGTCGTGGGAGTTTCGAGACAAGGTATCGATTCTCCAGAGTAGACTAGTGTATACAGTCGAGATCCCGATGAGGGGCGGTGGCCGGTCTCACAAGCCTCTTGTGTTAGTTGGTTCACCTAAGATGTATACAGGTGCTCATTGGGTTATGAGCACACCGGACAGGACTCGCCGGGAACCTGCTAGTTGGTATTATACCTGATGTCAGATAGCAGTTCCCTGGTGACATGTGTACAGGTTAGTTCATCGACCTGAGATCGTCATTTGTCTCGTGTGAGTTCCCACTGTGCTTTGATTACTACCCTACCACGGCTCAAAGGAGTCGTGCAAACAGGTTTTAGTTGGGTACAGTCCCGAGCCACATGGAGGCAGTGAGCGGATCTGCAGGGGTTCGTCTCTCCCGGTATTGGGGGTGAGGTCGCGCTGTGTCTAGGAGAGCCAGTACATGAAAAGTCCTTGGGCAAGGCAGGAGATTTGCTGGTAGGTATTCCAGTAGTATCTCAGGGTGTTCTAGGCTACACTCCAACCCGACTTGTACCGCTCTTGGGGGTCTGACTTTTACCAACCCCCTAGGCCCGCCATGCGATGCTCATAGACGAACGGACCGGACTGTATGAATATTGTCACTGACAGGCTCAGTAGGGTGTCAGGATGAGTTCGCTCATCGACGTCCCTTTTGGTCAATAGCTGGTGGCCCGTCACGTATGGCTAATACCTCTGACGTGCTAGTGGTTAAATCCACAGCCATAGTATTGACGAGCCTTTAGAGTCCACCACACACACAGTTACTCATGTTTCGGGCGAAACGCTGTAGAGGCCGTATGGAGATATGGCACGGTTCGATCAGATACGTGCGGTATTGCACGGATCGTGATCGTACGGATTTTACTAGCCGGCTTTGGCTTAAGCCGGATCCTAGTATTAGATGGTGTAGTTTTGTCTCTTTGCATTTGTGTTCAATGGGAATACAAATGCGGGCATGTATATGCAGTAGCAGGGTTTTCCTGTAATTTATTACGGGATCAGTTTTCTGAAGTTGCCAGTTTGCATTCCGTTCCGGCCGGTTTTCCTTTGTTCTTTCGCGGCCGGACTTTCCGATGGAAGGGGTGATTTGTAATTGTGCAAATTACTTTTTATGGAGGGGTTTCTTGTAAATGTGTGGCTTCATCATGAGATCCTTTTCTTGTCATCTCTTTTGCATTTATGAGATTAGAATGAGATGAGAGTTAAAAAAGACTTTGAGGTGACTATTTTCTTATGCTTATCTCTGATTTCTCTTTTTGATTAATTTGATTCTCCACCATTCTTAGTAGTGGCCGGCCACATATTTGAGGAGAGAGAGAGAGAGTTCTTTTTGAGTGAAGTGAGAAAATCGTTCATCTCTTTTCTATGCTTGCTACAATAATCCCACACCTCTCTCCTATGATTATTCTTTCCTCCATCAAGGCAACTTGAAAACCCTAAAGAGACATAGCATTCTACACTAGCCTACAACAAACCTTGGACGCGTCGGCTAGACAACTTCGCGCCCGAGTTGCCTCTGTCCAGAGGTGGGAGCCCGTAAACGAACCCGGCTACGTGGTGCCCTTTCCGACGAGGACGAGACGGACGGAGATTCCGCAGGAGATCGGAGTGGAGACGAAGACCGAAGGACACGGATCGCTTGGTATACTTCTCTACTCTTATTTTAGTTTGCTAGTTGCTAGGTTGATGGCCCGATCCGGGGTAAAAGTGCGCGGTGGTGCCGTTTTGCTAGTTTGCAAAGTTTTTGTTTCCGCGTTTCCGGCGTCGGATCGACGGCCGGGGCGCCGCTGCGGACATACAGATAAAGCCCTTAGGATATGTACTCGACTACTGGGACTATGATGAGATCATACTAGTAGGGCCAGGGTAGTCAATGAGTACATCCTATAACTGTTCCTAGTCGAGGGTGTATCGAGACAGGGCATCGATACACCAGAGTAGACTAGCGTGTATGCATCTTGACCCATATGATGGGCGATGGATGATCCAATATCCATCGGTGTTTGACATCAAAGTTGGTGTATGGGTGCTCAGTGGAGACTGGGTATATTGGACGGACTCGCCGAGAATCCCAACTGGTATTATACCTCACATCAGATAGGAGTTCTCTGGTGACACCGGTACAGGTTAGTCTGTAGACCCGAGATCGTCATAGTGTCTTGTGTGTTTCCCACTGTGCTTTGATTTCCACCTTACCACGTCTAAGAGGGCGTGCAAAATGGTGGCTTTTAGGTACTGTCCCGAATCACATGGAGACAATGAGCGATAGGAGGGGATTCGTCTCTCCTGGTATAGGGAGTTAATGTTGTGCTGTGTTCTATTGGCTATAATTGGAAGTCCCTGGCCAGGGCTGATATAGAGTGCCGCTGATAAGTGTTATCAATAGTTTCTTGACCTGTTATGAGCCTCACATCAACACGACTTATCGGTTACTGGGGTCTGACGTTTACAACCCCTAGACTAGATATGCGACATATCAGACGAAGAGACCGAACTGTATGGTAGTGTTACTGATTGGATTCACAGGAGAATGTACATGCTTCCTTGTTGATCTTCTGGTCGATCAATACCTGGGTGGATGTTACGTTTAGCTGACCGCTTGCAGCTTGTGGGTGTTTGATATGATCATCACCTACTGCCGGCGTATTGACGATTCTTTAGAGTCCTACACAGAGGTTTCTTGACTCAGGAAAAACGGAATAGAAGCACATATGTGATATGTGCGGGACGGAGAATAATGCGATATGAGATACTGTATTCTATTCTCGCGATATATGATATCGGCCGGGCATATGTGATATAGCCGGGTCATCGGATCAAGTGTTGATTCGATAAACTGATACAGATTATATTAGTCGGTTATTTAGGAAATAGCCGGATTGTCGGATCAAGTGTTGATTCGATAATTTAATGTATAATTTTATATGTGATATATTACGTTACATTAACTGATATAGGCTCGCGTTATTGATTCATTTTCCCACCTGATAATACATTGATATATATGCGATATATGTTAATTGTATTATTTTCTTTTGTTAGAAAAATATATTATTTATGTTATATATAATATTGTAACAAGTTATGATTTCAAATGCAACATGATTTCTGGAGATTAAACAAGGTTAGGGTTTGATTTGGGTTAGCATTTTCATGAAGCTTCTAGAAGTTTATGTTTTGGTTTAAGCAAAGATATTTTGTGTTGATATTTTGGAGATATTATTTAACCCAACCCAAACACTTAACCCTAGTCAATTCTCTACATGAGTTAATACTTGATATTATTAACTCAAGGTTGTTTTGTAACCATAGTAACAATTTCATTGTTCATCACAAAAGATTTCATCTTCTTCTTCCTTCTTGAAAAGCTTTCTAGCTTTTGGTTTTTTGATGAATTAGTGTGAGAATTTGAAAATAAAAGAGAGCTAAATTACTACTTCATCATCCTCATCTATTCTAGCCACTTAGATTAGGGTGTTCAATACTCTAATACTTGATTAGAGAAGTGAGAGCTTGAGTTAAAGATTCTTCAAGGTAGATCATCTTCGAAAAGGAAGACTTCTAGCAAGCATGGATCGTTCGGCTTGTGAAGACTCTCTTGTGTCCGGGATATCATAGATCGCGGAGAAGGGATTACTACTCGGAGCTTATGAAGCAAAGGAGCAGAATATATAGGTTGTAATCCCACTCTCTTAGATGTAAAGTTGTTTACATGCTTTGTTAACCCTAATTATCTAGCAAAGATCCTCGCTTTAGGTTGTTCAGCACTTCTAAATTTTAAATCGGGCATGGTTGATGCCTTATAGACCCTTGTGACGGTGCCGAGTAACCCTACAATAACACCAAAAGGAAACAGGTAACTCACAGTACTCAACATAGAGCGTGCCATATCTCATAGGGTGTGATACCTCCGCCCCGATACACCGTTGTGCTGTGGTGTATTCGAAGGTGTCACGACCTAAAATTTGGCCCGTAACCGGCACTTAAAGTACGTAACGTCTACAGGCGTACGTAACTTAAGTAAGCCGAAACCCAGAAATTTAAACCAGCCAAAAACTGGATAGACGGAGAAAAATATAGTTTAAAATATTTGGAAAATCACAAGTAAAATCTCTAACTCTAGTTTTCTCTCTTGAAAATTTCGGCAGCACCTCCTTTGTAAAAACTATCCCCGAAAACGGGTACAACATAGATAATATATATAGTATCCCAAACGGGAGCAAATCACGCCCAACGGCGGAGACAACCACCACAAATATATATATACGACGCCGAAGCAAAGAAATATAAAAGAAAACTGCATAAAGAAGTAAACTTTTCAACAAAACCGGCTCCCACGAGCACGGCGCCCAAAGTCACCAAAAATAATAATACAACACCGAATCCTCACAACTTGTCTCTAAGTCATATACAAACAGTGGTAGACGGAGAATACTAGATCCAACAAAAGATATACAATGTACAAACAGATAACCGCAAACCCACCTAAAAGCAAAGGCCTCACAGCCAAACGTAGCGGTATCCGCAAAAGTAGAGATGATAAGATGCCCTGCCGCGTCAACTCTGAGGGTATGTCCTGCAAAACACTGTGGCACAACGGGGGTGAGTTGCCAACTCATGAATAGTAAATAACATCATACTGTAATCGCAAGTATGCACGAATAGCTATTAATCTATCCCAGGTAATCGATAGCATAAGTATGACAATAAGAATATGCAACAATCATGTAAAGGTACATCATCAGGGTACTACAACTACATGAAGCAATGCATATAAAAAATAATCCTGAGTTTATGGGACGATATAATAAAATATCATACAAAATCATCAGCATGGAAAAACACCAGTGTCCCTTACTGACACATCAAATACCAAATCCACAGGCACCGTATCCACAGATTAGCCCTCACATCCTGTAAGTCTCATGGAACCTTAGTGTCAAACATCGACACCTGAAACATCATGAAAACATATCCCTGTATGTATATATATGTATATAAGTAAGAGGATATCAACCCCGTATATCCACCGACGATACGTAGAAATCATGGAAAACCTGAGTGTCTTACACCGACACTCAAAACATCATGAAACCCGTGTCTAGCATCAACACGTAAATCCTCATAACTCAGGCGCTGTCAACACGACTGGCCCAGACGATATTTCATACATCACTCAGGTCGGTATCCCCACGATAACCGCCTAGTCCATATATAATCACTGGTAGATATTTGCCCACCTTTCATGCTCATCGTATGTACCATGAACATCTTGCTAAGGGGAACCGTACCGGGCTCCACCATGTACCCGCACACGGCCCACTCACTCCTCGCATCGGGTATATATCACAAATATCAGAACCGAGAAATCTCATGGTGGACGCATCAAAATATCATATCAAGAGAAACCGGTTTTCAAACAATACATAGTTTCTTGAAAATACCCCCACGGTTCTCAAATCCACAAATCATATGAAATCCATACCTCAATGCGTAAAATCCATATAAAACTGATATATACAACATAAAACATCAATATGAGCATATAAAGTGAAAACCGCTCTTTTAAATGAATACAGCTTTAAAAATATATCTTGCGGTTCCCAAAATCCTCCGAAAAACAAGTGCAGCATCATATGAGATGTACATGTAAGTGTAGCAAGGTTTAAGTATTTACATGTAAGCAAGTATGTATGATTCATTTCATAAGCGCAATAATCCATGAATCAATATCACATGTCAAAACAATACCACTTAGGGTATATACAACTATAGCGAAAATACGCGGGTGTACATGTCAGTATGTGTGCATGATGTACATGTAGCTGTAATCGAATATGTGGGTGTACATGTCAATATGTATGCATGATGTACATGTAGTTATAGTAAGGTATACATGAAATGGATTAACAGTTACTATCTTAACTATCCATGTCAAATACAATATCACGTATGTAAGTGTCAACAATATCGCATATGCATAATGGGATAAGGGTCACTACCTCAACTATCCCTCTCCACTACAATAATACGTATGTATGTGGGTTGTGCGTGTCATGGAAATTACTGACGGTGTGGGTGTAGCATAGAATTTAGTGCTCGTGCAATATGAACCGTCAGTAATGTGTTATATCTAAAGGTACACGTCAAGGTACAACAGATAATACTATACAATAACGTTCATATGTAATTAACTAATATGCAATAACATGCAGATATCCTATTATATCAGCCCCAACGCATAACGCCATACGGGCGATTTCCTCGTAGATGTTAAATCTACTCACCGAATGGTCTTGAGCTATGAAAATCCGACCACCTGCTTCCCCTTGTTCGCAACGTCAGAAGTCCCCGCTTGCGACGCTATAAATTCACAAACACATAAACAGTGTAAAGAATCTCAGAAATCGACTAAAGTAACGTAAAACTACGTTTTAAAACAATGCACCAACACTAAACTAACTCACAAGTATGCGTCTAGTGGCTAATGTGCGTGACGATAATGCAAAACTAACTCAAGTGCAGCAGCTGCACCAGATCACGATTCGTGTCGGATAACGTAACACGCGGATTCAAAACACTATATTATAGGAAAATGATCCCAGATTTTTCATACTGCAATTACTAAAAATTTAAACAGTACTAAATACCCCTAAACTACAGCAGACAACTACCCAACAAAACCTAACCCCAACACTCCCTTCAAAAGCCGACGTCGCCGGATTTAGTCAAAGGGTCGCCGGCCGAAGCCAGTGGGGTGGTGCTCGGGTCTTAGGTGGATCTCCATGGTCACTAGTACATCACTTCAATTTTGTTTGGTCAATCACTAAAATTTCCAGGCCACAGCAGATCCCAGAGATTCTAAAAGACACTAAAAACATGATATTGCACTAATCGATATTTAAAGTGTTCTAGACAATAACCAATAAGCTACCCATAAAAACTCTTAATTAACAGTTTAGGGATTATACCTATCAAAAGTTGCTCCCAAGATCCAAGCTTTCCTAGCTCCAAGTGATCCAAGATGCTAAATCAAGACTTGGGATATTTTTGTGATATTAATTTGGAATTTTGGAGATTTATGAGCTTGAAATTTGTTGTAAATGGGGTAGAAAAGATCAAGAGCAGAATGAATGAGGATGGCTCGGCTAAGAGAGGAAGGTGAGGAATTGTGTAGGGTTTTCTAGGTAATTCCTTACAATAAATGCACGTTAATGTAAATGCATGCACATGCCATCTCTCCTATTCATTTCTTTTCTTTTCTTTAAAATTTTAATCCTAGTCAACACAAATGATCTAGATATTATGAGAAGGGTTTATTTAACTCAAGTTGATTTATTTTGAAAAGATACAATTTTGGAGAAATTTCCCAAACCCAAAATGTAAATACCACATTAAAATAATATTAAAATAGGGAAAAATTATATTTGAACCAAAACGTCCGATATACCCCCAAAGCTCGTGCACTAGCTTTATTTTAGCTAAAATAGGTGCTGGCAAGTCTATATGGACGTTTGATCACAGTCGGTTTAAAACGGAAAATACCGACAATTTTGCCCTAAAACGGAAAAATTCGCAAAACGATTTCTAAAACGTTACAATCTCCCTCTTTTAGAAATTCAGTCCCCGAATTAAAATTAACTACAAGCGTACCTTCAAAGAGATGAGAGAATTTCTTCCGCATCTCGCTTTCGGCCTCCCAAATCATCTCCTCATTGGTAGGGCTACGCCAAAGAACCTTCATAGACGGCAAGACCTTTGACCGAAGTTTCTTCACCGGCCGATCCAAAATAACTACCGGCTGCTCGGTGAACAAAAGATCGCGCTCAAGCTAAACGGTCTCATGCTGAATCATATGAGAAGGATCATGAAGGTATCTACGAAGCATCGACACATAGAAAACGGGGTGAACATTCGGAAAACTAGGCGGGAGCGCCAAACGATAAGCAACAGAACCCACTCGCTCAAGGATCTCGAAAGGTCCTACAAATCTGGGACTGAGCTTCCCCCTCTTCCCAAATCGCATAACGCCCTTCATCAGAGAAATCCTCAGGAATACATGATCCCCCACTGCGAACTCAAGTCTGCGACGACGACGGTCGGCATAAGACTTTTGTCTGCACTAGGCTGCTCTCATCCTGTCCTGAATCAGCTGGATCTTCTTCATAGTCTCTTGAACTAGCTGGGGTCCCAAAACCAGACTCTTACTAAGTTCGGTCCAACAGACCGGCGATTGACACTTCCTACCATATAAAGTCTCAAAAGGTGCCATCTGAATAGTCTCCTGAAAGCTATTGTTGTAGGAGAACTCAATCAACGGCAAGTGACGATCCCAACTACCACAAAAATCAAGCACACATGCACGGAGCATATCCTCCAGAGTCTGTATAGTCTGCTCCGACTGACCATCGGTCTGTGGATGAAAAGCGGTGCTAAAACTCAACCGGGTACCCAAACCTTCCTGGAGCTTCTGCCAAAGACGGCTAGTAAACTGGGTGCCTCTGTCGGATACTATGCATGTGGGAACACTATGCAAACGTACAATCTCATCTATATACAACTGAGCATACTGAGAATAACCGAAAGTGGTCTTCACTGGAAGGAAGTGAACCGCTTTCGTCAACCGGTAAAAAATCACCCTAATGGAGTCATACCCTCTATTGGTCCTCGGTAGACCCACAATGAAGTCCATGGAAATCTGCTCACATTTCCACTCTGGAACGGGTAAAGGTTGTAACTCTCCAGCTGGTCTCTGATGCTCAGCCTTGACTTGCTAACAAGTCAGGCACCTCGAAACGAAGTCCGAAATATCGCGTTTCATCCCTTCCAACCAGTAAAAGTCTCTCAAGTCACGGTACATCTTGGAGGAACATGGATGAACGCTAAAGGCCGACTGATTTTCCTGCTCTAGGATCTCGAATCTCAACCCATCAGCATCTGGTACACACAAGCGAGTTCCGCATCGTAGCACACCCTGGTCATCAATCATGAACTCCGAAACTGTACCCTGTCGAACAAGCTCAAGAATCTCAGACAAACGATCATCACTAGGTTGCGCCTCACGGATACGATCAAATAGTAGTGGACGGGCGTGGACATGACCAAGCTATCCCCCAGCGGAAGTGAACTCGAACTACACTCTACCATCACACAAGAGCTGCCAATCTGCAAAAGACTGACACTGAACTGCGCTCAACTGGGACAAGCTACCCCCAGGCCTACGACTCAAAGCATCAGCTACCATATTCGCCTTGCCCGGGTGATAATGGATCTCACAATCATAATCCTTCACTAGCTCCATCCAACGGCGCTGCCGCAGATTCAGATCCCGCTGTTGGAAGAAGTTCTTCAAGCTCTTGTGATCCATGAAGATCTGACACGACTCCCCGTACAAGTAGTGTCTCCAAATCTTCAATGCAAAGACCACCGCGGCCATCTCAAGATCGTGAATGGGGTAATTATGCTCGTGCTTCATCAGCTGCAAAGAAGTGTAAGCAATCACTCTATCATGCTGCATAAATACACAGCCGAGCCACACTCGAGAAGCATCACAATAAACAACATAGCCGCCCGATCCAGAAGGCAAAGATCGAACTGGTGCTGTCGTCAACCGAGTCTTCAACTGTTGAAAACTCTGCTCGCACGCATCAGTCCAAAGAAAAGGAACTCCCTTCCGGGTCAGTCCAGTCAGCGGTGTAGCGATACTCGAGAAATCTTGCACAAAACGGCGATAATAACCAGCTAAGCCCAAAAAGCTGCGGACCACAGTCACCGATACAGGTCTGGGCCGAAGCTGCATAGCCTCGATCTTCCACGGGTCCACAAGAATACCATCACCAGTCACCACATGACCCAGGAAGTCTACACTATCAAGCCAAAATGCGCACTTTGAGAATTTAGCATTCAGCTGGTGCTCTCTCAATATCTGCAAAGTAATCCTCAAGTGCTGCTCATACTCCTCATGACTCCTTGAGTAGACCGGTATGTCATCAATAAACACAATAATAAACCGTTCGAGGAACGGCCTGAAAATCCGGTTCATCAGATCCATGAACGCTGCTGGCGGATTGGTAAGTCCGAACGACATCACCAAAAACTTATAGTGCCCATAGCGCGTACGAAAAGCAGTCTTCGGAATGTCATCATTCCAAACCCGCAACTGATGATAACCCGAACGCAAATCAATCTTAGAAAAATGTTTCGCACCATGGAGCTGATCAAATAAATCGTCAATTCGGGGTAAAGGATACCTATTCCGCACAGTAACTCGGTTGAATTGACGATAATCCACACACAGCCTCAAACCGCCATCCTTCTTCTTGACGAACAGAACAGGAGCTCTCCACGGCGAAACACTCGGACGCACAAGTCCCAAATCAAGCAAATCTTGCAATTGACCTTTAGGATCTCTAAGCTCTGCCGGAGCCATCTGATAAGGCGGTATAGAAATAGGCTCCGTGCGAGGAATCAGATCAATGCAGAACTCAATATCGCGCTCTGGCGGCATCCCAGGTAACTCATCGGGAAAGACATCGGAAAACTCTCGCACGGTATGAACCTGGTCCAACGACTCCACTGTGGCTTCAATATCATGAATGAAAACCAAGAATCCCCGACATCCCCTCCTCAAAAGCCGACTAGCGCAAATGACAGAAACCAAACTGTGAGGGGCGGCACCACGGTCCCCCTGCACGACAAACACCGACTCGCCGGGAAAACAAAACCTAACTGTCTTCTCACGGCTGTCCACGGACGCGAAGCAAGTAGCTAACCAGTCCATTCCCAGCAGAACGTCGAAGTCCAACATCTCAAGAAGGATCAAGGCGACAAACAGATCTCTGTCTCCTATACGGATAGCACAAGACCGGAGCACGTGTCGCGCAACAAACGACTCTCCAACAGGAGTAGTCACGACAAGGGGCTGATCTAGCAAACACGACTCTCGGTCTAACCTCGGTACGAAGTGTGTAGAAACATACGAATGCATAGATCCCGGATTGAAAAGAACATGTGCATCATAAGAACATACAAAGAGGGTACCTGAAACCACAGCGTTGGACGCCTGTGCATCCTGGTGAGTCAAGGCAAAAACCCAAGCCTGCCCTCTACCGGCTACAGGCTGTCCTCTGCCTCCGCCACCTCGTCCTCTCGGCATAAAACCACCACGACCACGACCTCTCTGAGCAGGAGTCTGACGCGGCGTAACAACAGGAATAAGAGGAAATGCTCTCTGAGGCGGAGAAGGTGGTAAGGTAACTTGGGGTACTGCTGGCCCTCTTTGACGCACCACTGTACAATCCCTCACTAGGTGCTGTAAGCTGCCACTTCCAAAACACCCACGTGTCGACGGCTGACCCTCCTGGGAAAAAGTGCTGAACAACTAGTCACGTCCCATGTCTCTGCTACTCCCAGTGTCTGATCGAACTCTGTCTCGGAATCTAAACCTCTGCCGCCTGGCTGCTATACCAGTACGAGCCCTCTTCAGTTCCGGATCAACCGATGACTCAGATAGACGCTCCTCCACCTATAGGGCTGCATCCACCGCTGCCGCTTACGTGTCGCAATGCTGAAGGCCGATGGCTAGCAACAACTAGGTAAGCAGGCCTCGAACAAACCTCTTGACCCTCATTTCCTCAGTCGCCACCAAGTACGGAGCATACACTGACAGCTCGGTAAACAGTACATCATACTCAGACACCGTCATCCCCGGAGTCTGACGTAACGACTGAAATTTGCGCGTTCGCGCATCCCTGACGCTCGGTGGAAAAAAGCGGGCGAGAAACACAGTCACAAAGTCAGCCCAGGTAATAGGAGCAAGTCCTGCGGCTCTGCCCCTCTCCAAGGTCTCACACCACTTCTGGGCCAGACCCTCCAGACGGAAACTCGCGAACTCCACCCATCTCTCGTTGGAGCATCGGAGCGAACGACAAATCCTGGCCATCCGGTCGATAAATGACTGTGGATCCTCAGTAGTATCTATTCCAGTGAACACCGGAGGCCTCAACTTCATGAACTCTGTCAGTGACACGGTAATAACCTCGGGAGCTGTAACTGCGACTGCAGGAACCGTAGGTGCTATCGTGGTCCATGCAATGGGTGGAACAACTGCCTGCCCCTGCGTTCGAATGGCCTCTACTAAAGACCCCATCATCTGGCGCATGTCCTGCATACCAGCCCCAATCATAGCAATGTGCTCTGGTACAACAAGCGTACCGCCGTGGTCAGTCCTCGCCTCAGACGAGTCAACTATAACCTCGGCCCTCGCGGCCGCTCTCTGTGCCCTCGTAGTTTTCGACGGCATATAGGCTGGAAATTGAAACAAGATTCGATAAGGAAACAGGAATCGAATCACAAAGATGCATATCATCACGGAGGAATATCAATCAATAAGTCCTAAGGTCACTTAGGCAGAGTACCGTGTCGTAAGTATGCCGCGGAACATACACACGCTATGTCACTCTGCTTAAGCTACCTACTCCATAATACGAAGTTCATCATACACTCCGAAAGGTAAAACCTAGCGCTCTGATACCAACGTTGTCACGACCCAAAATTTGGCCCGTAACCGGCACTTAAACTACGTAACGTCTACAGGAGTACGCAACTTAAGTAAGCCGAAACCCAGAAATCTAAACCACCCAAAAACTGGATAGACGGAGAAAAACATAGTTTAAAACATTTGGAAAATCACAAGTAAAATCCTTAACTCTAGTTTTCTTTCTTGAAAATTTCGGCAGCACCTCCATTGTAAAAACTAGCCCTGAAAATGGGTACAGCATAGATAATATATAAAGTATCACAAACGGGACCAAATCACGCCCAACGGCGGAGGCAACCACCACAAATATATATATACGACGCCGAAGCGAAGAAATATAAAAGAAAACTGCATAAAGAAGTAAACCTTTCAACAAAACCGGCTCCCACGAGCACGGCATCCAAAGTCACCAAAAATAACAATACAACACCGAATCCTCACAACTCGTCTCTAAGTCATATACAAACAATGGTAGATGGAGAATACTAGATCCAACAAAATATATACAATGTACAAACAGATAAACGCAAACCTACCTGAAAGCAAAGGCATCACAGCCAAACGTAGCGGTATCCGCAAAAGTAGGGATGGTAAGACGCCTTTCCGCGACTACTGTGAGAGTAAGTCCTGCAAAACACTGTGGCACAACGGGGGTAAGTTGCCAACTCGTGAATAGTAAATAACATCATACTGTAATCGCAAGTATGCACGAATAGCGATTAATCTGTCCTAGGTAATCTGATAGCATAAGTATGACAATAAGAATATGCAACAATCATGTAAAGGTACATACATCATCAGGGTACTACAACTACATGAAGCAATGCATATCAAAAATAATTCTGAGTGTATTGGATGATATAATAAAATCTCATGCAAATTCTTCAGTATGGAAAAACACCAGTGTCCCTCACTAACACATCAAATCCCAAATCCTCAGGCACCGCATCCACAGATCGGCCCTCACATCCTGTAAGTCTCAGGGAACCCGAGTATCAAACATCGACACCTGAAACATCATGAAAATATATCCCTGTATGTATATATATATATATATGTATATAAGTATGAGGATATCAACCCCGTAGGTTGACCGACGATATGTAGAAATCATGGAAAACCTGAGTGTCTAACACCGACACTCGAAACATCATAAAACCCATGTCTAGCATTGACACGTAAATCCTCATAACTCAGGCGCTGTCACTACGACTGGCCCTGACGATATGTCATACATCACTCCGGTCGGTATCCCCACGATAACCGCCGAGTCCAAATACAATCACCGGTAGGTACTTGCCCACCTTTCAGGCTTATCGTCTGTACCACGAATATCTTGCCGAGGGGAACCGTACCGGGCTCCACCATATACCCGCACACAGCCCACTCACTCCTCGCATCGGGTATATATCGCAAATCTCATAACCGACAAATCTCATGGTGGACGTATCAAAATATCATATCAAGAGAAACAGGTTTTCAAACAATACATAGTTTCTTGAAAATACCCCTACGGTTCTCAAATCCATAAATCAGATGAAATCCATACCTCAATGCGTAAAATCCATATAAAACTGATATATGCAACATAAAACATCAGGAAAATCGCTCTTTTAAATGAATCCAGCTTTAAAAATATATCTTGCGGTCTCCAAAATCCTCCGAAAAAGAAGTGCAGCATCATATGAGGTGTACATGTAAGTGTAGCAAGGTTTATGTATCTACATGTAAGCAAGTATGTATGATGCATTTCATAAGCGCAATAATCCACGACTCAATATCACATGTCAAAACAATACCACTTAGGGTATATACAACTATAGCGAAAATTTGCGGGTGTACATGTCAGTATGTGTGCATGATGTACATGTAGCTGCAATCGAATATGTGGGTGTACATGTCAATATGTATGCATGATGTACAAGTAGCTATAGTAAGGTATACGTGAAATGGATTAAGAGTTACTATCTTAACTATCCATGTCAAATACAATATCACGTATGTAGGTGTCAACAATACCCATATGCACAATGGGATAAGGGTCACTGCCTCAATTATCCCTCTCCACTACAATAATACGTATGTATGTGGGTTGTGAGTGTCATGGCAATTACTGACGGTGTGGGTGTAGCATACAATTTAGTGCTCGTGCAACATGTACCGCCAGTAATGTGTTATATTTGAAGGTACGCTTCAAGGTACAACAGATAATACTATGCAATGACATTCATATGAAATTAACTAATATGCAATAACATGAAGCTATAACGCCATACGGGCGATTTTCCCGTAGGTGTTAAATCTACTCACCGAATGGACTCGAGCTATGAAAATCCGACCACCTGCTTCCCCTTGTTCGCTGCGTCAGAAGTCCCCGCTTGCGACGCTATAAATTCACAAACACATAAACAGTGCAAAGAATCACAGAAATCGACTAAAATAACGTAAAACTACGTTTTAAAACAACGCACCAACACTAAACTAACTCACAAGTGTGCATCTAGTGGCTAATGTGTGTGACGATAATATGAAACCAACTCAAGTGCAACAGCTTCACCAGATCACGATTCATGTCGGATAACGTAACACGCGGACTCAAAACACTATATTATAGGAAGCTGATCCCAGATTTTTCATACTGCAATTTCTACAAATTTAAATAGTACCAAATACCACTAAACAACAGCAGACAACTACACAACAAAACCTAACCCCAACACTCACCTCAAAAGCCGACGTCGCCGAATTTATTCAAAGGGTCGCCGGACGAAGCCGGAAGGGTGGTGCTCGGGTCTCAGGTAGAACTCCAGGGTCACTAGTACATCACTACAATTTTGTTTGGTCAATCACAAAAATTTCCAGGTCACAGCAGATCCCAGAGATTCTAAAAGACACTAAAAACACGATATTGCACTAATTGATATTTAAAGTGTTCTAAACAATAACCAACGAGCTACCCATCATAAAAACTCCTAATTAATAGTTTAGGAATTATACCTATCAAAACATGCTCCCAAGATCCAAGCTTTCCTAGCTCCAAGTGATCTAAGATGCTAAATCAAGACCTGGGGTACTTTTGTGATATTAATTTGGAATTTTGGAGATTTATGAGCTTGAAATTTGTTGTAAATGGTGTAGAGAAGATCAAGGGTAGAACGAATGAGGAGGGCTCGGCCAAGAGAGGAAGGTGAGGAATTGTATAGGGTTTTCTAAGTAATTCCTTACAATAAATGCACATTAATATAATTGCATGCACATGCCACCTCTCCCATTCATTTCTTTTCTTTTCTTTAAACTTTCAATCCTACTTAACACAAAAGATCTAGATATTATGAGAAGGGTTTGTTTAACTCAAGTTGATTTATTTTGAAAAGATATAATGTTGGAGAAATTTCCCAAATCCAAAATGTAAATACCACATTAAAATAATATTAAAATAAGGAAAAATTCTATTTGAACCAAAATGTCCCATATACCCCCAAAGCTCGCGCACTACCTTTATTTTAGCTATACTAGGTGCTGGCAAGTTTATATGGACGTTTGATCACAGTCAGTTTAAAACGGAAAATACCGACAATTTTGCCCTAAAACGGAAAAATTCGAAAAACGATTTCTAAAACGTTACAGAAGGAGTAAGCTGAAAGAGAATCACATTCTACTTTAAATAATCCAGGAACTCGACACCCAAGTATTCTCCTCCTCGATCACATCGAAAGACTTTAATACTTCCACCCGTCTGGTTCTCAACTTCAAGATTACATTCCTTGAATTTCACAAAAGTTTCAGACTCATGTTTCAACAGGAACATATGTTCGAATCTTGAGTGATAGTCGATTAATGTAATGAAGTACCAAAAATCAAGCCTGGCATTTGTATACACTGGACCGTATACATCATTATGTATCTGTCCCAAGAGTTCGCTAACTCTTTCTCTGTTTCCAGTATACGGAGTATTGGTCATCTTACCTTTGAGAAAAGACTAGCAAATTTCATAAGAAGAAAATTCGAAAAGATTCTTATATTCATCCTTATGTAACTTAGCTGGCTGTGTCGTATTGATATGACCTAGTCTACAATGCCTCAAGAAGGATTCGTTCATTTCTGAACTACTCCTCTTTTATGTGTTATAGATACTTTGAACTGTGGTCTGATTTAGAATGTATATGCCTTTATATAATGTACCTGATCGATACAACTCTTGATTCAGGAAAATGTTCACAACATAATCCTCCAGTACAGAATTATATCCTTCTTTAACTTATTAAAGAATCTGATGTAATGTTGTATATCAGGTTCGGTATGTAATCACATTTGTTCAGAATCATTGTATCTAATATAAGGTGATATTTTACAACTAACTTGGCTGCAACAATTGCACCATTCTCTAACACTTAGAGAAATATCACCGTTCTCAGTTCTCTACCTTTCTGTAGCCCATGTAACTCTTACATATATGGGATGCTGATCCTGTATCTCATACCTAGTACGTAGAGGATACTGAGAAACGGTTCTTGGTAATGAACACACCTGAAGAATATGCATCAACATGCTTAATCATTGATTGGGACGCATGGGAATCCGGATATTCCCCTATTTCCTGCTCAGACTTATAACAATTATAAGATAGAGCGGAACCAACGTTGCCAAGCTCAGTATAATAAGGAGGTTCGGTCAATGCATCCATATTATTATCTTGATTAAGGCGTGATATGGTCGCTACCAAGAGAGAGAGAGAGAAGAAAACACTATGCATGCGCTCTTGCAGGATTAGATTGGTTATTATTTTATCTAATCAGGATGTCTCCCACTGTTTTAATCAAATCTTCCTTCAAACCATAAAAGGTAAGTGTCACGACCCGAAATTTGGCACGTGACGGCCCTTAAACTTTGTAACGTCTACATGCGTAACGCAATTCAAGTAAGCCGAAAACCCAGCAATCTAAACCATCAAAAGTAGTAAGTGATAAGAACATTGTTAAAACTTTTGAATTTTACAAGTACAAATTCTTTCAAGTCCAATATACTTTCTTAAAAATTTGGCAGCACCTCCTTTGTAAAAACTAGCCCCAAAAAAGTGTACATACAAATATATAAGTAATGCATCCCCAATGGGAGCAAAATCCAAGCCCAAAGGCGGAAACAACCACCTCAACAGATATACGACGCTGTTGCGAAGAAATAAAAGACGATATAAATAAAACTGCATAAAAGACATCCCGAGTCACCAAAAATATACAATATCGTCTCTAAGTCAATACATGAAAGTGGTAGATGGAGAGTACAGGATACAACGAATATACAAAGAGCAACATCGAATAACCGCAAAACCCACCTATAACAATACTACACCTAGTCATCTGTAGCGGTATCCTCTACAAAAGATGATACAATATGAAGAAGAAAGCCCTGCCTCTGACTGCTCTGAGGGATAACCAGTACAACCCTGCGGCACAACGGGGGGAGTTGCCAACTCGTGAATAGTGAATAACATATGCAGGTAATCGCAAGTATGCACGTACTGCGCTAATCTAACAAATGCAAGCTGATAGCAATAAATGGCAGTATGTATATGCAACAGTCATGAAAGCTACTCTATCAGGTACTACTAGCACATGAAGTAATGCATATCAAATAAATGCGGAGTATGGGATAAAACATTTCATCCTCACGGAATCCTCATCGTGGCGGGACCAATGTCCATCAAGATAGTCTAAATCCCAAATTTCCCTAATCTGCCTTAGATCGGCCGCCATATCGGCGCTTAGATCCTGTAAGTCTCATGAAACTTGAGTGTCTAACATCGACACCCGAAACATCATGAAAACTAGTGCCCAGCAATGAAAAATAAATACATACGTTCCATGAATCCTAAGTGTCAAACACCGACACTTGTGATCCAGGTATCGGTTTATACTCTCCTCGAATCCTAAGTGTCAAACACCGACGCATGTAATCTACGTATCGGTTTAACGCTCCGCGAATACTAAGTGTCAAACACCGACACTTGTGATCCACGTATCGGTTTATATGCTCCTTGAATCCTAAGTGTCAAACACCAATACTTGTGATCCACGTATCGGTTTATAAAACAAGTCTCAGAGTGAATTGCAAACAAATATCACCTAAAGAATAAGAATACTTGCATAGATCATGATGATAAATTATATATATATATACACACACACATACACATATAAAACAACATTCCACACCACTGATATATATATATATATGCATATATAACAGCGTCCCATACCACTGATATATATATACAAAGGAGTAAAACATCCAGAGCACATCATATGAAATCCATATCTCAATGCGAAAATCCTTGAATATAATATATGCAACATAAACACAGTAATATGCATATAAAGGAAAAACCGCTATTTAACTGGAACAAGTTATTAAATATATCATGCGGTTCCTAATTTCTCCAAAATCCATACAACATCATATAAAGGTGAACATGTAGATATAGCCAGGTATGCGCAGCCATGTCGGTATGGCAAGGTATGTGCATCTACCTATCAATAATGATGTAATACCCTCCAGGTATGTGTGTAGCTATAGCAAGCTAGGTATGTGTATATACATGTCAATAATGATACAATACCCTCCAGGTTTCTGTGTAGCTGTAGCAAACTAGGTATGTGTATATACATATCAATAATGATACAATACCCTCCAGGTATATGTGTAATCATGTAGGCATAGCACGACATATGTGAAAGCATGTAGGTGTACAGGTATGCTCTATGTCCTATACACAATAAAAATAAGGATCTTGTCTCAAGCCCCTAGCCAATACAATCTCACGTATGCAAGAGTGTTGTGCGTGTCATGGCAATTATTGACAGTTTGCGTGGCATAAAATCAGTCCTCGTGCAACATGAACCGTCAATAATAGTGCAGTGTCCAAAGGGTACAAGTCCAAACACAACGAGTAATAATATGCAATGAAGTTTTATGCATAATCTCCATATATGCAATATAAACATGCGGCTAATATCATATCATATCTAGCCCTGACGCATAATGCCATCCGGGCGATTCTCCTGTAGATGTTAAATCTACTCACTGATGATCCTGGGGCTAAGTAAAGCCAACCACTTACTTTCCCTTCTTCGCAGCGTCCGAAGTCCCCGCCTGCAACCCTATAATTTCACAAACATGACACATAAAGTTAAATATCTTGCGCCGACATAAAGAAAACGAAATGCAAGCATAAGGACCACAAGAAAACACACTGTGCAATCACTGCACAAAACACACACGATATCGGCACAACCCTAGCTTGGAACGCAAAACTACGAAACCACCAAGCCTAGACCTTGATTGTACCGATCGTGTATTCACAACACGATATAAAACATGGGATCTAATATAAATAACGTCGCAACGTCAAAAGAAAGCCACGCCTAAACTTTACCGAAATCTAGTAAGCAACATTTAATCATTTAGCTCAAAACTACAAGTTTAACCCCAACTAGTAATCACAATCTTCACAATATAGTTTGATTAAACCACTCAAACCCTTACTAGAATTTTAATCTCACACAATAAAGATTTAGTAAATGTTTAGTTTGCACTTAAGCTAATTAGACATTCAAGAAAAATATCATTTAACAATCTAGCAACTAGGTTAAGTTTTCTTTTGCCAAAACAGCTCACTTAACAATTTCACTAAACAAAACCCTAACTTGATTATCAAAAACCATTTCTAGAAATACTAAACATCTAAATAAAAGCTTTATTTAAACATCTAGTAAGCTAATTTAATGATTTAAACAACAAATAAAGATTAGGGTTAGAATTTTATACCTCCTCAAGATCACAAATTAGCAACTAAACTCATCATTTTAGCCTCCAAAATGATGTCTTTAACGAAGATCCATGATTGCTTAGTGATGAAGAATATTGGGTATTGATTTGTTTTTGATTTCGTGTGATTATTTGATGATTTTAGATGGTTTATTGAAGCTTGCAGAAGTTGAAAATGGAGGGGGAAAAGATAGGGGCAGCAAGGGGAAGTGGTCGGCCAAAGTAAATAAAGATGGGGGGTTTGGTGAAAATGTGTGGAAAATTCTAGCTAAAAACCAATTAAAGCTCATAAATGAAAATAATATCTCATACCACCTCATTTCCTTTTTCTTTAAATTTTCAATTTAATTCACAAATATCTAGATATTTTGGATGGATGGATTAATGCTTAATCAAGTGAGTAACTTAGCATAGATTCATTTTAGTAGTAATAAACCCAAACAAAAATGTAATTACTACTAATTAAGTGCATAATTAAAAACTTAAAATAATATTTTCATTAGAGAAAATTATCAAAATGCACCAAAATTACAAGTGACTTACAAAAACCCGCAAACTAGCAATTTCCTTGCTAAACTAGGTGCAATGAATTCTTTATTGCAAAAAGATCGCTTCTAGGTTTTTACGGAAAACACCGACTATATAATCCTAAAAATGGAAAATCGCCTAAACGATTTCCAAAACGTTACAATCTTCCCCCTTAAAGAAATTCGGTCCCCGAATTAAAATTCTTACTATGCTAACCTTCAAAGAGATGAGTGCCAAACTTTGACACCTCGCTCGCACCCTCTGAAGTGATCACCTCACTAGACGGCTACACCAAAGAACCTTCACAAATGGCAAGACCCATGACCGAAGTTTCTCCACCTACATATCCACAAACAATATCGGCTGCCGGTGAACGAAAAGATCGCGTCCAAGCTAAATGATCTGATGCTGAATCATGTGAGAAAAGTCATGAAGGTATTTGCAAGTATCAACATAAGGAATACAGGGTGAATACTCAAAAATCTGGGAGGATGTGCCAAATTATATGCAACGGTACTAACCCGCTTCAAGAATCTATAAAGGACCTACAATCTGGGACTAAGCTCCCCAAAACTCAACACGCCATATATCGGAAAAATCCGTAGGAATACATGATCTTCCACTGCGAACTCAAGTCTACGACCACCACGGTCGGCATAAGACTTCTGTCTGCACTGTGCTGCTTTCATCCTGACCTAAATCAACTGGATCTTCTCCGAAGCCTCTTGACTTGCTGGGGTCCAAAAAATCCTGCTCTCGCGAAATCAGTAAAACAAAATGGTGATCGACACAACCTACAAAACAAGGCTTGAAAGTTGCCATCTGAAACGTCTCCTGATAACCGTTATCGTAGGAGAACTCCATCAATGGAAAGTGACCATCCGAACAACCAACAAACAATTAGTATATAGGCACAAGCATATCCTTCAGAGTCTGTATAGTCCGCTCTATCTGACCATCGGCCTACGGACGAAAAGCGGAGTTAAAGCTCAACCAGTACCCAAGACTTCCTGAAGCTTCTGCCTAAAGACGGCTAGCGAACTGGGTGCCTCTATCGGATACAACGCATGAAGGAACTCCATGCAAACGCACAAAATTATCGAAGAACAACGAGCAAACTGAGCATAACCGGACAACAATCACCCAATTGGAGTCACACCCTATCTAGACCTGGGTAGACACCACAACGAAAACCATGGAGATCTGCTCCCATTACAACTCTGAAATGGTAAAATGGTTGCAACTCTCCTGCCGGTCTCAAATGCTCAACCTTAGCTCGCAGACAAGCAAAGCACCTCAAAACGAAATCCGAAACTTCACTCTTCATACCTGCCCACCCGTAACTAACTCTCAAGTCATGTTACATCTCGGTGGCTCTTGGGTGAACACTGAAAGTTGACTGATGTGCCTTCTCTATGACCTCGCGTCTCTACCTATCTGTATCGGGTACACTCCATCGAGTCCATAACATAGCACACCCTGGTCATAAATCAAGAACTCCGAATCTCTACCCTGCCGAACATGCTCAGAATCTCAAACAAACGAGCATCGGCGGGCTGTACCTCACGAAAAGGATTAGGTAAAAGTGGACGGGCACGGACATGAACAAGCCTTCCCCTCAGTAGAGAAGAACCTAAGCTATACTCAACGATCACACAAGAACTATAAATCTACAGAAGACTGTCTCTGAACTGCGCACAACTGGAACAAGCTATCCCCGGGCCTACGACTCAAGCATTAGCTACCACAATTGCCTTGCGAGGGAAATAAAGGATCTCAAAATCATAATCCTTCACAAGCTCCATCCAATGGCGATGTCTCAACAATCAAAATCTGCTGCAGGAAGATTATACTCTGGTGGTCCGTGCAAATCCGACACGACTCTCCGTATAAGTAGTGTGCCCAATCTTCAACACAAGACCACCGTGGCCTTCTCCAGAACATGGGTGGGATAAATCCTGCTCGTACATCCTCCAACTGTCGGGAAGCATAAGTGATAACTCTATAATGCTACATGAGTACACAAATGAGCCCGACTCGTGAAACATCACAGTAAACAGCAAAAGTTGCCCGGTCCAGAAAGCAAAGAAAGAACTGGGGCATTCGTCAATGCGAGTAAAGGATACCTAATCCGCACCGTAACTCGGTTCAATTGACGATCAATCAATGCACAACCCCAAACCGTCGTCCCTCTCCTTGACGAACTGAATAGGAGCTCCCCAAAGCGAAACACTCAGATGCACAAGTCCCCTTATCAAGCAACTCTGCAACAGATCCTTAAGCTCCCTAAGCTCCGCCGGCTTATCTGAAACAACGTCGGAAAACTCTCGCACGATAGGAACCCGGTCCAACGAACCCACTGTGGCTCCGGTATCATGAATAGAAGACAAGAATCCTCAACATTCTCTCCTCAAAAGCCAACTAGCGCCACAGGCTGAAATCAAGCTGTGAGATGCGGCAGCACTGTCCCCCTGCACAACAAGAACTGACTCGCCGGGAAAAAAATCATGAACGTTTCCTCGCGGAAATCCACAGACGCATAACACGTAGCTAACCATTCCGTGCCCAGGAGAACGTAAAAGTCCAACATCTCTAGAAGGATCAAATCGACGGACGAATCTCTATCTCCTACCCAATTAGCACGTGACCGAAACACATGCCGCGCAACCAAAGGTTGCTAACAGGAGTAACACAACAAC
Organism: Agapanthus africanus; assembly: GCA_030015575.1. Lineage (NCBI taxonomy): Eukaryota > Viridiplantae > Streptophyta > Magnoliopsida > Asparagales > Amaryllidaceae > Agapanthus > Agapanthus africanus. Next base: position 238,210,615 of record CM057346.1, read on the forward strand.
GGCTGATCTAGCAAACACGACACTCGGCCGAACCACGGCACAAAGTGTGTAGAACAACGAGTGCATAGATCCCGAAATAAACAAACATGCGCATCAAAAGAACATGCGAAAAGATTACCTGAAAACTCTGCATTGGACGCCCGCGCGTCCCGATGAGTAGAAGCAAACGCTCGTGCCTTCCCTCTACCAACACCTGGTTGTCCCTTTACTCTGCCATCCTGTACTCTCGAAAAAAATCTTACACGACCACGTCCTCTCTGAACATAAGTCTGACGCGGATAAACAACAGGCGCAACAGGCGACTCTCCCTGAGGTGAAGGTGGTAATGTAACATATGTTACTTCTGCCTTCATCTGGCATACCAGGGTACAATCTCTTGTTAGTTATATGTATGCCCTAGAGGCTATTACTGTACATAGGATGTATATTGTAGTGGATGCTGGGACATATATAGGGAGGACTTTCTTGCTCGACATGATAGTATGCTATCTGGTTACCCTTTACCTTAACGTGTACACTGATTGTCTGTCTGTTACATGTTGGTAAAGCCCTTAGGATGTGTACTTGACTACCTGGACTATGATGCGGATCATACTAGTGGGGACATGGTAGTCCATAAGTACATCCCTCAAAGTCCCTAGTCATGGGTGTATCGAGACGGGGCATCGATATACCAGAGTAGATTAGCGTATACCTTCTTGACCCATACAGATGGGCGATGGATGATCCCATATCCATTGGTGTTTGACATCAGAGATGATATACGGGTGATCAATAGAGACTGGGTACACTGGACGGACTCGCCGAGAACTCCCAGATGGTATTATACCTTACGTCAGATGGCAGTTCTCTGGTGACACTGGTACAGAGTAGTCTGCTGTCCCGAGATCATCATAGAGTCTTGTGTGGTTCCCACCGTGCTTTGATTTCCATCTTACCATGTCCAAGAGGGTGTGCAAAACGGTGGTTTTTGGGTACAGTCCTGAGTCACATGGAGGCAATGAGCGATAGGAGGGGATTCGTCTCTCCCGGTATTGGGGGTTGATGTTGCGCTGTGTTCGATTGGCTATAACAGGAAATCCCTGGCCAGGGTTGCTGAGATTTACTGGTAAGTGTTACCAGTAGTTTCTCGAATAGTTATAGACCTCATATCGACACGACTTATCGAGCTATTGGGGTCTGACGTTTACCACCCCTAGGCGAGATATGCGACATATCAGACGATCAGACCGGACTGTACGGTAGTGTTACTGGTTGGATTCACTGGAGTGTGAGCGGGCTTGCTCGTCGATCTTCAGATCGCTCAATACCCGGGTGGCCGTTACATTTAGCAGACCGCTTGTGGCTTGTGGGTGTTTGATATGATCATCACCTGCTGCCGGCGTATTGACGAGTCTTTAGAGTCCTACACAGAGGTTTCCTGGCTCAAGCAAAACGAAATAGGAGCGCATATGAGATATGTGCGGGACCGAGAATAATGCGTGTATGTGATACCGTATTCTATTCTCGCGATGAATGTGTCGAATGGTTGCATGCGATATAACCTAGTTATCGAATCAAGGATTGATTCGATAAATCGATACATTGGATATTAGTCGGTTATATGCGATATGACCGGATCGTTAAATCAAGTGTTGATTTAATGATTTAATGTATAATTATATATTTGATATATTACTTTGCATTAACTAATATTGGTTCACTTTAAATGGATTTTCTCGCTCGGATGTGCACATTGTATATTCGATATAGTTTTGTGCACTTGATTGTATCATGTTTGATGATACATGTTCACTTGTGTTTGTGTGAAGATTGAACCATGGTTATATGAATGGTTAGGGTTATGATTATTTATTCATTTATTTATTTATTTATTAGTTTTGGAAAATAAAAGCAAAAGAGAAAAATGGTGGCTTTCTTTGTTCTTTCTTGAAGCTTCATGAAGACTTTGACCAAGTGACCATTTTGTCTCATGCTTAACCCTAACCATTCCACTCAACCATGATTCATTCTCTACACATTACCATGGTTAATGATATGATAAGTATTCATTTTTATTATTCCTTTTAATGAACTTATCATATTATTATCTTCTTCTTCTTCTTCATCTTCAAAAAAGAAAGCTTGCTTCATCAATGGTGATTGCTGAAAAAGAGTGAGAAATCCAATTCTAAAGTCTACCCACTTCCTATTTCTTCATCCTCTACCTCTTGCCAAGTAGTAGAGTGTGTTTCCTTCACAAATTTTCTAGACTTGGTGAAGTTGGAGCTTGATCTAGCGATGCCTCGACGTAGATCATCTTCGGCACGTCGTCGATGACCTAGCCCGCTCTTTCTCCGATGAAGCCGACGCTAGGGCCCGGGATTTGATTTGGACAGCGGAGAGGACTTCATCACGGAGCTGTAGAGGTGGAGGACCGGATCTACAAAGGTGTAGGGTCCCTAGGCACCCTAATTAGGTCTCACAAGGCATCGATCATGCCATATTAAAATTTTAAGGGTGCCGAGAGACCCGACTACGGATCGTCGGCTAGAAGTTTAGGCGAAAAAGCTAACTAGTTAACAACTTAACTAATGGGATATCGGAAATACAACCTTTGTAGATCCGGTGCTCCACCTCCATAGCTCCGCAACTAAGTCGTCTCAGCTGTCCAAAAGGAATCCGGGCTCTAGAGTCGGCTTCGTCGGAGAAAATGCGAGTTAGGTCGTCGATGTCCATGCCGAAGATGATCTACGTCGAAGCATCACTAGATCGAGCTCCACCTTCACCAAGTCTTGAAAACTTGTGAAGGAAACACACTCTACTATTTGGCAAGAGGTAGAGGATGAAGAAATAGGAAGTGGGTAGACTTTAGAATTGGATTTCTCACTTGTTTCATCAATCCACCATTGATGAAGAAAGCTTCTTCAAGTGAAGATGAAGAAGAAGAAGAAGATAATGATATCATAAGAATAATAGAATAGAAAATGAATAATCATTTCTTATCATAATATAACCCAAGTTAAGTGTAGAGAATTGACCAAGGTTAAAGAATGGTTAGGGTTAAGGAGATGAGACAAAAATGGTGACTTAATGAAAGCTTCATGAAGCTTCATGTTGAAAACAAAACTAGCCACCATTTTTGACTTCTTTTCCTTTTCTCATTTATCTTTTAAATGCAAATGAAAAGATAAATGAATGAATAAAAGAAAACCCTAATCATTTACTTAACCTAGGTTTAATTCATTACACATAACAAAAAAGATATGTATCATCAAACATGATACAATCAAGTGCACAAAAAATCATATCGCATATGCAATGCGCACACCCGAGTGAGAAAATCCATTTAAAGTGAACCAATACTAGTTAATGCAAAGTAATATATCAAATATATAATTATGCATTAAATCATTAAATCAACACTTGATTTAACGATCCGGTCATATCGCATATAACCGACCAGCATCCTATGTATCGGCTTATCGAATCAACCTTTGATTCGATAACTAGGGTATATCGCATATAACCTAATCGATACATTCATCGCGAGAATGGAATACAGTATCACATACTCGCATTATTCTCGGTCCCGCACATATCTCATATGCGCTCCTATTTCGTTTCGCTTGATCCAGGAAACCTCTGTGTAGGACTCTAAAGACTCGTCAATACGCCGGCAGCAGGCGATGATCATATTAAACACCCACAAGCCGCAAGCGGTCTGCTAAACGTAACGGCCACCCGGGTATTGAGCGATCTGAAGATCGACGAGCAAGCCCGCTTACACTCCAGTGAATCCGACCAGTAACACTACCGTACAGTCCGGTCTGTTCGTCTGATATGTCGCATATCTCGCCTAGGGGTGGTAAACGTCAGACACCAATAGCTCAATAAGTCGTGTCGATATGAGGTCTATAACAATTCGAGAAACTACAGGTAACACTTACCAGTAAATTTCAGCAACCCTGGCCAGGGATTTCCTATTATAGCCAATCGAACACAGCGCAACATCAACTCCCTATACCGGGAGAGACGAATCCCCTCCTATCGCTCATTGCCTCCATGTGATTCGGGACTGTACCCAAAAACCACCATTTTGCACGCCCTCTTGGACGTGGTAAGATGGAAATCAAAGAACAGTGGGAACCACACAAGACTCTATGACGATCTCGGGTCAACAGACTACTCTGTACCAGTGTCACCAGAGAACTGCCATCTGACGTGAGGTATAATACCATCTGGGAGTTCTCGGCGAGTCCGTCCAGTGTACCCAGTCTCTACTGAGCACCCGTATATCATCTCTGATGTCAAACACCAATGGATATGGGATCATCCATCGCCCATCTGTATGGGTCGAGAAGGTACACGCTAGTCTACTCTGGTATATCGATGCCCCGTCTCGATACACCCTCGACTAGGGACTTTGAAGGATGTACATATGGACTACCATGTCCCCACTAGTATGATCCGCATCATAGTCCAGGTAGTCAAGTACAGATCCTAAGGGCTTTACCAACATGTAACTGAGAGACAATCAGCATACAAGTTAAGGTAAAGGGTAACCAGATAGCATACTATCAGGTCGAGCAAGAAAGTCCTCCCTATATATGTCCCAGCATCCACTACAATATACATCCTATGTACAGTAATGGCCTCTAGGGCATACATCTAACTAACAAACTCCCACTTGCACTAGGGCCATCTGTAGCAGTGGTTGCAGTATCTCATACTCAACCATCCCATGAAAGTCTCTCTCTGGGAACAGGCCTTTGTGAGTGGATCTGCTGTGTTGTCCTCTGAGTCTACTCTCCTAACCTCGATCTCCCTGGAGATCAACCATCTCCATGATCAAGTGATACTGCCTTAGAATATGTCTGGATCACTGATGGGACCGGCGTTCCTTGGCATAAGCCACAACTCCATTGTCACACAATGGGAGGAACTCAGTTCATCTCATGAACCAATATACACCCAAACAGCCTCTTTGGTAGCATCTTAAGTAGCGATGTATCTTGCCTTTATCATCTAGTATGTCACGGTATCTAGCTTGGATCACCTCCAACATACCGTCCCTTTACTGAGGGTAAAGACAATGCCTGCGACTGACACTCAGTCGTCATTATCACCCTGGAACCCTTCCAGTGATTCTCCCCAGGATCGGTTGACACCATCTCACAACAACTAGTGAGAGTCCTAACATCCAATTAGATCTATCTCATAGATCCAAACACAGAATTTAGGCGGTATCATATTGATCCTTTATGGAGAAAACTTGTGATAAACGGAGATTGACCGAGCGTAGCATAGGAAACTCCTTCCCTATCAAGAGTATGTCATCCACGTACTCTACGAGGATCACCACCATACTCCCTACTACCTTTTTGTTTATACAAGGTTCATCTACCATTTTGATGATGTCAAACTCTTTGACTAATCCATCAAAACAGATGTTCCAACTCCGCGATGCCTGCTTTAATCCTATAAAGCATCTTGCACACGTTTCCGCTGCTCCCACTGTCTACGAAGCCCTCTGGCTGTGTACTTATAGACGCACTCTTCTAAAACATCATTTAGAAAAGCAGTCATGACACCCAACCACCAGATATCGCAGTCATGGTATGTAGCCGTGACAAGTAGGATCTGGATGGACTTAAGCATAGCTACTTGAAAAGGTTTCATCATTATCCACGCCTGGTAAATGATGCAAACTTTTAACAAGTCTAGCTTTGAAAGTCTCAACTTTTCCATGTACTCCAAGTAATCTTCTCAAGATATACTTGCTCCTGATGGGGATTTAACCCTTCAGATATTGCAACCAAAGTCCATACTTTATTGGTGTACATGGATTCCATCTCAGATCGCTAAGCATCCAGCCATTCTTACAGAGTCTTACTCCTGATGGCCAGCTCGAAACTAGTTGGGCCATCATCTCATGATGCAATCCTCGCTCCCACTGTCATAGAGAAACCGAAGTATCTCTCAGGTGGGTGAGGAACCCTACTAGATCGGTGGAGAGGCTGAGGTTCGTTGGTATCTACTGAATCCTTTTGTTGTACCAAATCATCTGCTGTAGTTTGTATAGCTAGAACCTTTCCATCTTTACATTACAGACCTTGCCCCGAGCTTGTCCGGATTTTGCTTTTCGACATAGGCCGGACAACCCCAAATCTTAACTAACTTAAGAGATGGGCTCTTCCCTTATCATATCAAATATGAAGTGGTAGGCAACTGATTTGATTCGAACCCTATTCAATAGGTATGCAGCTTCTCAAGTGCATAACTCCCAAAAAGGAAACAGGTAACTCAGTAGCACTCATCATAGAGCACACCTTATCATATAGGGTGATATTGCTCCGCCCCGATATACCATCGTGCTATAGTGTATACGGAGGAGTAATGCTGAGAGAGAATCTCATTCTCCTTTAGAATAATCCAGGATTTCCGTGCTCAAGTATTCTCCTCCTTGATCTCATCATAGGACATAATACTTATACCCGTATTTGGTTCTCTACTTCTAAATTATATTCTGTGAATATCTCAAAAGGTTCGGACTCATGTTTCAACAGGAACATAGGTCTGAATCTAGAAAGATCATCAGAGAATGTAATGAAGTACAAAGAACTAGTGTTGGCATGTGTAGACAGGGGACCTACATACATCAACATGTATCATCCCAAGAGTTCACCAACTCTTTCTCTGTTTCCAATAAACAGAGCTGTGGTCATCTTATCTCTGTGACATGACTGGCAAGTTTTATAAGATGTAAATTCAAACTGATTTAAATATGCATCTACATGTAACTTCAGCTAGCCGGGTCGCATTGATATGACCTAGTCTACAATGCCTCAAGAAGGATTCGTTCATTTCTGAACTCTTCCTCTTGTGTGTGTTCCGTATACTAATGAACTGTAGTTTGATTTAGAACATCAATGCTTTTAGATAACGTGCCTGAACCGATCAACTTTTGATATAGGAAATGTTCAAAACATTATGTAACAATACAAAATTATATCCTTTCTTTACTAATAAAGAGACTGATATGATTTTGTATATCAGGTTCGGTATCTAATAACATTCGTTCAGAATCAATGTATTCGTAATACAGGGTGACAGTGACCAACAGACTTGGCTGCAACACTTGCCCCGTTCTCTGCCTCATGAAACTTATCACCCGTTCTCAGTTCTCTACCTATCTGTAGCCCTATGTAACATATTACATATCTGGGATCCTGATTTGGTATCACATACCCAGGACGTAGAGGATACAGAGAAACAGTTCTACATAATGAACACACCCGAAAATGATGCATCAGCATGCACTCTCTTCGTTTGGGCGGCACGGGAAATCTGGTATTCCCCAATTTCCTGCTCTGTCTTATAACAATTATAAGTTGGAGCGGGACTAACGTTCCCCAGCTTAGTATAACAAGCGGGTTCGTTCAATACATCCGTATTATTATCTTGATTAAGGCGTGATATGGTCGCTACCTGGAGAGAGAGAGAAGAAAACACTCAGCGTGCGCTCTTGCAAGAATAGATTGGTTATTATTTTATCTAATCAGGATGGCTCCCACTGCTTTTTATCAAATCTTCCCTCAAACCCTAAAAGGAAAGACTAGCCGGGATTAATTACACACTACAAGTTCGCCAATCTTTCAGCCAGGCCAGTGTCGGTACTTTGAGGGAGGTCCCCCGTGCTTTCGCACGAACCTAATTAATGTAAACCTCGTTTTCCCAGAGGCGTAACCCCGTTGACACCTTTCTAGACACCTACTTGATCGGCTAATTATAATGTATAAAACTCTCCCAGGAGTAATTCTTACTCGCAGCGGGTATCGGGATCCAACTATCTCATAGAAGGTATGCAATCTCATTGCAAATTTCAACACTTGAAATTCCCGATAATATTTTGCCCCTAGCAGCTATATGACCTTAACATAGTCAACAAATCATAAGTGCTAGTCAAGTTCAACCCGTCATTTCCCGATTGAATTAAACCCACCCGCACGACCCTTAACATAGTCAAGAAAGTCGCACGACTACCCTAATCCAATCACATCATATGCTTATGCAGATAAGCACTAATTAGCTACCGCACACTACGCCTTAACATAGTCAACAAACGTAGCACGAATACTAACTAGTACTTATCTGAAATGACGGAGGGCTATGACAGGTTTTTCTGAAAACCTATTGCGTAATGAACTTGATATCGTTGTAGAATCAAATGATTTTTAAAATGGAGTGCTTTCGAGGCTTTTCTAGTTTTGCTAAAGGAGTCACTCCCGGTGAAGGGATCGTCGGTCCTTTCCTCGTCGAATGAGGTGCGGGATATATAACATATATCACTGTGCAAAGCAAAAACTCTTAAAAGCAATCAAAAGACAAACCGATTGTGTAGCATCTGCCAGTTATTGCTAAAGGAGTCACTCCCGGTGAAGGGATCTCGGTCCTTTCCTCATCGAATAAGGTGCAGGATATATCATATATACCGCTGTGCAAAGCAAGAACTGTAGCTACCTGTTTTATTTTGAAATTCGATTCTACAATATCTTAGGTTTCTTTTATTTCATTAATCATATTAATGAAGTCCCATCATTTAAAATACCTAAACATCACAGATAAATACGACGTACACTTATGCCATCCGCATTCGCCTCGATGTCCCTTCGTGCACCGTTAGGTTAGGTAACTAACGGCAGAGCGGGGCAGGGCTAGCACGGGTGTAAAACATAAGTAACGTCTATATAATATATCATATATACTATATACTGTATCTATCACAGAACATCACATGATCACATCACAGATATCGCAGCAGAAGAAACATATGAAATATTGGATATACTAGGACGTCCGTGTTTTCAATACGAGCCAGTATAAAACACGGATTCCACGGTCGCGATGAATAGCCAAACCCACACCCCTAGACCCCTACGAGAGCGGCAAGCAACCCTGCCAATTCTAGAGTTAGGAGACCCGGACTCGACTCCTCGAGTTGGTCTCCCACTGGACTCCAGAACCCGGTTAGTTGTGCTCCCCTCCTTGGGTCTATCCTAGTGCGGAAAAGTAAATAATATACAAACGGTGACAACTTCCGCAACGTGGAAGCGCCCCAATAAAAGAATATTACATACAAGTTTTTACATGAATGAAAATGAAAAACACTCATCTCACATAAAAACCCCCGGCTATTCAAACACGACGATCCAATATAACATATCCAGCAACACATAACATCACATGTCATCAACGTAAGTAAACATGCGTATCCCAATTGTCGTTGACATATAGCAACGAAACCGGCGATATCACATATTACACTTACGGTCACAGAAAAGAAAGTGTAAAACTACAACAGTTGGAATCCGCAACCATCTCAGACATCTCATGCCTGACCAAATGAATTTCTTAGACATCGCATGCCTAACAATTATAAACCCCGCATTTTAGTCTCATTATCGAAAACACTTTTCAATATCAAGTCGGGTAATTCAACAAGATTCCCGACATTCTGATCGAATGCTCGTCGCAAACTTCAGTAGACAGTCGCACCCCCGATACCGTCGACGAAGTGCACCAAGGCGGAACACCGTTACCGGGAGCACCCGAACGGATGCTTTCGGCGACGGGGTTCTCCTACAGTCACTTGGTCGGGGCTATGGAGTGAAGCTGCCTATTAAGTTTATCCGGCGAGTATCCGCGTACGCTACGTGATTGCGACGGACTTTTGATCACATCAAAATTCCGTGGCAACCGATCAAGTGAGACTAAACTGCTATGTTTATAACATTCATTCAGTTATCACATAACTATTTGTGAATTCCAATTATTGTATCACATTCCAGATAATTAGAAAATGTTAAACTTTCCGATTGAACATTCGAACACCCAAGTTTTCCCGATACAGATCAACACATGAAATAAGTCTAACAACATTCAGTTCGTGCCTCAGTACCGACGGTCCAGCCGTAGAAGGGTCAAGCCAACGCCTCACATGTGGCACGCCGTACTGCCCTAAACCCGAAGGTTCAAAGGGCAGTTCCAGACGGTCACATAATCGAGTTAAGGTTTGTTGTCTTCTAGAGGGTCCATCGCGTTACTTGCACTACTTAGAACGTCGTTAAACTACGGAAAAATCCAACACTTGGAAATTTCCCGACAGGGGAAAAATTGGGTATTTATATCCGGTCGAACGTTTTAACATATTCTAAAAATTTATCCGGAAAGCCACATAGACAAAATTTGATACTCCGATCGAAACACCGAATCCCCAAAACAACTGCAGAAAATTCAACTCTTGAATAAAATATAAAAATTTCCAGAAGACTCAGCTCTTTGACACAAGAATTACTGTGCAAGACACGTGACCCAAATCACCATCATGGCCGCGGAACCGCCGCGAAACCCAGGGTAGGGCCGCGGTTCCGCGGCTCTTTGATCGATTTACAGTCACGTGCTTCATAGTAACTCATAGGATTCCCTGCTGAATTTTTTGGCAATTTTTAATTCTGGAAAATCCCAGATTTTAGAAAATTTCCAGAGAGCAATTTCCGGTTGGGGTTTCGGGTCGTTCGGACTTCAAAATCCGTCTAGACTTCGCCTAAGGCTCTAGCTAGGCTCTGATACCACTGTAGGGTCCCTAGACACCCTAATTAGGTCTCACAAGGCATCGATCATGCCATATTAAAATTTTAAGGGTGCCGAGAGACCCGACTACGGATCGTCGGCTAGAAGTTTAGGCGAAAAAGCTAACTAGTTAACAACTTAACTAATTGGATATCGGAAATACAACCTTTGTAGATCCGGTGCTCCACCTCCATAGCTCCGCAACTAAGTCGTCTCCTCTGTCCAAAAGGAATCCGGGCTCTAGAGTCGGCTTCGTCGGAGAAAAAGCGAGTTAGGTCGTCGATGTCCATGCCGAAGATGATCTACGTCGAAGCATCACTAGATCGAGCTCCACCTTCACCAAGTCTTGAAAACTTGTGAAGGAAACACACTCTACTACTTGGCAAGAGGTAGAGGATGAAGAAATAGGAAGTGGGTAGACTTTAGAATTGGATTTCTCACTTGTTTCATCAATCCACCATTGATGAAGAAAGCTTCTTCAAGTGAAGATGAAGAAGAAGAAGAAGATAATGATATCATAAGAATAATAGAATAGAAAATGAATAGTCATTTCTTATCATAATATAACCCAAGTTAAGTGTAGAGAATTGACCAAGGTTAAAGAATGGTTAGGGTTAAGGAGATGAGACAAAAATGGTGACTTAATGAAAGCTTCATGAAGCTTCATGTTGAAAACAAAACTAGCCACCATTTTTGACTTCTTTTCCTTTTCTCATTTACCTTTTAAATGCAAATGAAAAGATAAATTAATGAATAAAAGAAAACCCTAATCATTTACTTAACCTAGTTTTAATTCATTACACTTAAGAAAAAAGATATGTATCATCAAACATGATACAATCAAGTGCACAAAAAATCATATCGCATATGCAATGCGCACACCCGAGTGAGAAAATCCATTTAAAGTGAACCAATACTAGTTAATGCAAAGTAATATATCAAATATATAATTATGCATTAAATCATTAAATCAACACTTGATTTAACGATCCGGTCATATCGCATATAACCGACCAGCATCCTATGTATCGGCTTATCGAATCAACCTTTGATTCGATAACTAGGGTATATCGCATATAACCTAATCGATACATTCATCGCGAGAATGGAATACGGTATCACATACTCGCATTATTCTCGGTCCCGCACATATCTCATATGCGCTCCTATTTCGTTTCGCTTGAGCCAGGAAACCTCTGTGAAGGACTCTAAAAACTCGTCAATACGCCGGCAGCAGGCGATGATCATATCAAACACCCACAAGCCGCAAGCGGTCTGCTAAACGTAACGGCCACCCGGGTATTGAGCGATCTGAAGATCGACGAGTAAGCCCGCTCACACTCTAGTGAATCCGATTAGTAACACTACCGTACAGTCCGGTCTGTTCGTCTGATATGTCGCATATCTCGCCTAGGGGTGGTAAACGTCAGACCCCAATAGCTCAATAAGTCGTGTCGATATGAGGTCTATAACAATTCGAGAAACTACAGGTAACACTTTCCAGTAAATCTCAGCAACCCTGGCCAGGGATTTCCTGTTATAGCCAATCGAACACAGCGCAACATCAACTCCCTATACTGGGAGAGACGAATCCCCTCCTATCGCTCTTTGCCTCCATGTGATTCGGGACTGTACCCAAAAACCACCGTTTTGCAGGCCCTCTTGGACATGGTAAGATGGAAATCAAAGCACAGTGGGAACCACACAAGACTCTATGACGATCTCGGGTCAACAGACTACTCTGTACCAGTGTCACCAGAGAACTGCCATCTGACGTGAGGTATAATACCATCTGGGAGTTCTCGGCGAGTTCGTCCAGTGTACCCAGTCTCTACTGAGCACCCGTATATCATCTCTGATGTCAAACACCAATGGATATGGGATCATCCATCGCCCATCTGTATAGGTCGAGAAGGTACACGCTAGTCTACTCTGGTATATCGATGCCCCGTCTCGATACACCCTCGACTAGGGACTTTGAAGGATGTACTTATGGACTACCATGTCCCCACTAGTATGATCCGCATCATAGTCCAGGTAGTCAAGTACAGATCCTAAGGGCTTTACCAACATGTAACAGAGAGACAATCAGCATACAAGTTAAGGTAAAGGGTAACCAGATAGCATACTATCATGTCGAGCAAGAAAGTCCTCCCTATATATGTCCCAGCATCCACTACAATATACATCCTATGTACAGTAATGGCCTCTAGGGCATACATATAACTAACAAAAGGTTGTATTTCCGTATTCTCTTAGTAAAGTAGTTTACTAGTTACTTTTTCGTCTAGAATTCTAGTTAACGATCCGTATTACGGTTTCTCGGCACCGTATTTTTTTGAAATTGGCATGGTTGATGCCTTGTGAGACCTCTTGAGAGTGCCTAGGAACCTTACAGTGGTATCAGAGCCTAGCTAGAGCCTTAGGCGAAGTCTAGACGGAATTTGAAACCCGAACGAACCCGAAACCCAACTCAAAAATTGCTCTCTGTCCTTTTTTCAAAAACTGGGATTTTTCCAGATTAAAAATGCTTAAAAAATTCAGCAGGGAAATCTAAGAATCACGGTGCAAAATTTTACTCATGAACAGTCAAAACTGCGCCGGAACCGCGGCAGAAGCCTAGCTTCTGCGGCGTTTCCGCGGCCCATTGATGATGTCAGCTTCCCTTGTTTGCACCGTAATTCCTATTTTCTGAAGTTAGATTTTCTGGGAATTTTTAATATTTATTCAAGAGTTGAATTTTCTGGGGTTGTTTTGGGGATTCGGTGTTTCGATCGGAGTATCAGATTTTGTCTATGTGGCTTTCCGGATAAATATTAGAATATGTTAAAAAGTTCGGCCGGATATAAAAATACCCAATTTTTCCCCTGTCGGGAAATTTCCAAGTGTTGGATTTTTCCGTGGTTTAAAGACGTTCTAAGTAGTGCAAGCAACGCGATGGTCCCTCTAGAAGACAACAAACCTTAACTCGATTATGTGACCGTCTTGAACTGCCCTTTGAACCTTAGGGTTTGGGGCAGTACGGCGTGCCATATGTGAGGCGTTGGCTTGACCCTTCTACGGCTGGGCCGTTGGTACTGAGGCACGAACTGAATGTTTTTAGACTTATTTCATGAGTTGAGCTGTTTCGGGAAAACTTGGGTGTTCGATTGTTCGATCGGAAAGTTTAACATTTTCTATCTTATTCGGAATGTGATACAATAATTGGAATTCATAAAAGTTATGAGATAACTGAATGAATGTTATAAATCTAGCAATTTAGTCTCACTTGATCGGTTGCTACGGAATTTTGATGCGATCAAAAGTCCGTTGCAATCACGTAGGGTTCGCGGATACTTGCCGGGTAAACTTAATAGACAGCTACATCCCTTAGCCCCGACCAAGTGACTGTAGGAGAACCCCGTCGCCGAAAGCATCCATCTGGGTGCTCGCGGCAGGGGTGTTCCGCCTTGGTGCACTTCGTCGACGGTATCGGCGGTGCGGCCACCTACTAAAGTTTGCGACGAGCATTCGATCAGGATGTCGGGAATCCTGTTGAATTGCCCGACTTGGTATTGAAAAGTGTTTTCGATAATGAGACTAAAATGCGGGGTTTATAATTGTTAGGCATGCGATGTCTAAGTAATTCATTTGGTCAGGCATGCGATGTCTGAGGAGGTTGCAGCTTCCAACTGTTGTAGTTTTACACTTTCTTTTCTGTGACCGTAAGTGTAATATGTGATATCGCCGGTTTCGTTGCTATATGTCAACGACAATTGGGATACGCATGTTTACTTACGTTGATGACATGTGATGTTATGTGTTGCTGGATATGTTATATTGGATCGTCGTGTTTGAATAGCCGGGGGTTTTTATGTGAGATGAGTGTTTTTCATTTTCATTCATGTAAAAACTTGTATGTAATATTCTTTTTTTGGGACACTTCCAGGTTGTGGAAGTTGTCACCCTTTGTATATTATTTACTTTTCCGCACTAGGATAGACCCAAGGAGGGGAGCACAAGTAACCGGGTTCTAGGGTCTAATGGGAGACCAACTCGAGGAGTCGAGTCCGGGTCTCCTAACTCTAGAATTGGTAGGGTTGCTTGCCGCTCTCGTAGGGGTCTAGGGGTGTGGGTTTGGCTATTCATCGCGACCGTGGAATCCGTGTTTTATACTGGCTCGTACTGAAAACACGGATGTCCTAGTATATCCAATATTTCATATGTTTCTTCTGCTGCGATTTCTGTGATGTGATCATGTGATGTTCTATGATAGATACTGTATATAGTATATATGATATATTATATAGGCGTTACTTATGTTTTACACCCGTGCTAGCCCTGCCCCGCTCTGCCGTTAGTTACCTAACCTAACGGTGCACGAGGGGACATCGAGACGAATGCGGATGGCATAAGTGTACGTCGTATTTATCTGTGATGCTTAGGTAATTTATATGATGGGATTTCATTAATGAGATTAATGAAATAAAAGAAACCTAATGATGTTGTAGAATCGAATTTCAAAGTAAAACAGGTAGCTACAGTTCTTGCTTTGCACAGCGGTATATATGATATATCCTGCACCTTATTCGATGAGGAAAGGACCGAGATCCCTTCACCGGGAGTGACTCCTTTAGCATAACTGGCTGATGCTACACACTCGGTTTGTCTTTTGATTGCTTTTAAGAGTTTTTGCTTTGCACAGTGATATATATGATATATCCCGCACCTCATTCGACGAGGAAAGGACCGACGATCCCTTCACCGGGAGTGACTCCTTTAGCAAAACTAGAAAAGCCTCAAAAACACTCCATTTTCAAAATCATTTGATCCTATAACGATATCAAGTTCATTACGCAATAGGTTTTCAGAAAAAAAACCTGTCGTAGCCCTCCGTCATTTCAGATAAGTAGTAGTTAGTATTCGTGCTGCGTTTGTTGGCCTTTGTCAAGGCGCAGTGTGCGGTAGCTAACTGGTGCTTATGTACTTATGCATATGATGCAGATTGGATTAGGGTAGTCGTGCGACCTTCTTGGCCTTTGTCAAGGGCCATGCGGGTGGGTTTAATTCAATCAGGAAATGACGGGTTGAACTTGACTAGCATCCTATTGTTTGTTGGCCTTTGTCAAGGTCATAGGAGGTTAGAGGCAAAATATTATCGGGAATTTCAAGTGTTGAAATTTGCAATGAGATTGCATACCTTCTATGAGATAGTTGGATCCCGATACCCGCTGCGAGTAAGAGTTACACCTGGGAGAGTTTTACACATTACAATTAGCCGATCAAGTAGGTGTCTAGAAAGGTGTTAACGAGGTTACGCCTCTGGGAAAACGAGGTTTACATTAATTAGGTTCGTGCGAAAGCACGGGGGACCTCCCTCAAAGTACCGACACTGGCCTGGCTGAAAGATTGGCGAACTTGTAGTGTGTAATTAATCCCGGCTAGTCTTTCCTTTTAGGGTTTGAAGGAAGATTTGATAAAAAGCAGTAAGAGCCATCCTGATTAGATAAAATAAAAACCAATTTATTCTTGCAAGAGCGCACGCTGAGTGTTTTCTTCTCTCTCTCTCCAGGTAGCGACCATATCACGCCTTAATCAAGATAATAATACGGAAGTATTGACCGAACCCGCTTATTATACTGAGCTGGGGAACGTTGGTCCCGCTCCAACTTATAATTGTTATAAGACAGAGCAGGAAATTGGGGAATACCAGATTTCCCGTACCGCCCAAACGAAGAGAGTGCATGCTGATGCATCATCTTCGGGTGTGTTCATTATACAGAACTGTTTCTCAGTATCCTCCGCATCCTGGGTATGTGATACCAGATCAGGATCCTAGATATGTAATCTGTTACATAGGGCTACAGAAAGGTAGAGAACTGAGAACGGGTGATAAGTTTCATGAGGCAGAAAACGGGGCAAGAGTTGCAGCCAAGTCTGTTGGTCACTGTCACCCTGTATTCCAAATACAATGATTCTGAACGAATGCTATTAGATACCGAACCTGATATACAAAATCATATCAGTCTCTTTATTAGTAAAGAAAGGATATAATTTTGTATTGTTGGATAATGTTTTGAACATTTCCTATATCAAAAGTTGATCGGTTCAGGCACGTTATCTAAAAGCATTGATGTTCAAAATCAAACTACAGTTCTTTAGTATACAGAACACACACAAGAGGAAGAGTTCTGAACTGAACGAATCCTTCTTGAGGTATTGTAGACTAGGTCATATCAATGCGACCCGACTAGCTAGAGTTACATAAAGATGCATATTTAAATTAGTTTGAATTTACATCTTGTGAAACTCGCCAGTCATGTCACAAAGATAAGATGACCATAGCTCTGTTTATTGGAAACAGAGAAAGAGTTAGTAAGCTCTTGGGATGATACATGTCGATGTATGTAGGTCCCCTGTCTACACATGCCAAGACCGGTTCTTTGTACTTCATTAAATTCTCTGATGATCTCTTCTGATTCAGACATGTGTTCCTGTTGAAACACAAGTCCGAACCTTTTAAGATATTCACAGAATATAAGTTAGAAGTAGAGAACCAATATAAGGTATAAGTATTATGTCCTTTGATGAGATCGAGGAGGAGAATACTTGAGCACGGAAATACTGGATTATTCTAAAGGAGATTGAGATTCTCTCTCAGCATTACTCCTCCGTATACACCATAGCACGATGGTATATCGGGGTGGAGAAATCACATCCTATATGATAAGGTGTGCTCTATGATGAGTACTACTGAGTTACCTATTTCCTTTTTGGGAGTTATGCACTTGAGAAGCTGCATACCTATTGAATAGGGTTCGAATCAAATCAATTGCCTACCACTTCATATGTGATATGGAAAGGGAAGAGCCCATATCTTAAGTTAGTTAAGATTTAGGGTTGACCGGCCTATGTCTAAAAGCAAAATCCGGAAAAGCTCGAGGCAAGGTCTGTAATGTAAAACTGGAAAGGTTCCAGCTATACAAACTACAGCTGATGAATTGATAGAACCAAAGGATTCAGTAGATTCCAACGAACCTCAGCCTCTCCGCCGATCTAGTAGGGTTCCTCACCCACCTGAGAGATACTTCTGTTTCTCTATGACAGTGGGAGCGAGGATTGCATCATGAGATGATGACCCAACTAGCTTCGAGCTGGCCATCAGGAGTGAGACTCTATAAGAATGGCTGGATGCTTAGCGATCTGAGATGGAATCCTTATACGCCAACAAAGTATGGACTTTGGTTGCTATATCTGAAGGGTTAAATCCCCATCAGGAGCAAGTATATCTTGAGAAGATTACTTGGTGTAGATGGAAAAGTTTAGACTTTCAAAGCTAGACTTGTTAAGGATTTTCATCATCGACCAGGCGTGGATTATGATGAAACCTTTTCAAGTGGCTATGCTTAAGTCCATCCAGATCCTACTTGCCACGGCTACATACCATGACTACGATATCTGGCGGTTGGGTGTCATCACTGCTTTTCTAAATGATGTTTTAGAAGAGAAAGTCCATAAGTACACAGCCAGAGGGCTTCGTAGACAGTGGGAGTAGCGGAAACGTGTACAAGATGCTTTATAGGATAAAGCAGGTATCGCGGAGTTGGAACATCTGTTTTGATGAAGTAGTCAAACAGTTTGAAATCATCAAAATGGTAGATGAACCTTGTATATACAAAAAGGGTAGTAGGGAGTATGGTGATGATCCTCGTAGAGTACGTGGATGACATACTCTAGATAGGGAAGGAGTTTCCTATGCTACGCTCGGTCAATCTCCGCTTATCACAATGATTCTCCATATAGGATCAAAGTGATACCACCTAAATCCTGGGTTTTGGATCTATGAGATAGATTTAAATGGATGTTAGAATACTCACTAGCTGTAGTGAGATGGTATCAATCGATCATGGGGAGAATCACTGGAAGGGTTCCAGGGTGATAGAGACGACTGAATGTCAGTCGCAGGCATTGTCTTTACCCTCAGTAAAGGGACGGTATGTTGGAAGAGTTCCAAGATAGATACCGTGGAAAACTCGACGATAAAGGCAGGATACATCGCTACTTAACATGCTACCAAAGAGGATGTTTGGGTGTATATTGGTTCATGAGATGAACTTTGTTCCTCCCATTGTGTGACAATGGAGTTGTGGCTTCTGCCAAGGAACGCCGGTCCCATCAGTGATCCAGACATATTCTAAGGCAGTGTCACCTGATCATGGAGATGGATGATCTCCAGGGTGATCGAGGTTTGGAGAGTAGACTCAGAGGACAACACAGCGGATCCACTCACAAAGGCCTGTTCCCAGAGAGAGACTTTTATGGGATGGTTGAGTATGAGATACTGCAACCACTGCTATCAGATGGCCCTAGTGCAAGTGGGAGATTGTTAGTTATATGTATTCCCTAGAGGCCATTACTGTACATAGGATTATATTGTAGTGGATGCTGGGACATATATAGGGAGGACTTTCTTGCTCGACATGATAGTATGCTATCTGGTTACCCTTTACCTTAATGTGTACACTGATTGTCTCTCTGTTACATGTTGGTAAAGCCCTTAGGATGTGTACTTGACTACCTTGACTATGATGCGGATCATACTAGTAGGGACATGGTAGTCCATAAGTACATCCTTCAAAGTCCCTAGTCGTGGGTGTATCGAGACGGGGCATCGATATACCAGAGTAGACTAGCATATACCTTCTTGACCCATACAGATGGGCGATGGATGATCCCATATCCATTGGTGTTTGACATCAGAGATGATATACGGGTGCTCAGTAGAGACTGGGTACACTGGACGGACTCGCCGAAAACTCCCAGATGGTATTATACCTTACGTCAGATGGCAGTTCTCTGATGACACTGGTACAGAGTAGTCTGCTGACCCGAGATCGTCATAGAGACTTGTGTGGTTCCCACTGTGCTTTGATTTCCATCTTACCACGTCCAAGAGGGTGTGCAAAACGGTGGTTTTTGGGTACAGTCCTGAGTCACATGGAGGCAATGAGCGATAGGAGGGGATTCGTCTCTCCCGGTATAGGGGGTTGATGTTGCGCTGTGTTCGATTGGCTATAACAGGAAATCCCTGGCCAGGGTTGCTGAGATTTACTGGTAAGTGTTACCTGTAGTTTCTCGAATAGTTATAGACCTCATATCGACACGACTTATCGAGCGATTGGGGTCTGACGTTTACCACCCCTAGGCGAGATATGCGACATATCAGACGATCAGACCGGACTGTACGGTAGTGTTACTGGTTGGATTCACTGGAGTGTGAGCGGGCTTGCTCGTCGATCTTCAGATCGCTCAATACCCGGGTGGCCGTTACGTTTAGCAGACCGCTTGCGGCTTGTGGGTGTTTGATATGATCATCACCTGCTGCCGGCGTATTGACGAGTCTTTAGAGTCCTACACAGAAGTTTCCTGGCTCAAGCAAAACGAAATAGGAGCGCATATGAGATATGTGCGGGACCGAGAATAATGCGTGTATGTGATACCGTATTCTATTCTCGCGATGAATGTGTCGAATGGTTGTATGCGATATAACCTAGTTATCGAATCAAGGATTGATTCGATAAATCGATACATTGGATATTAGTCGGTTATATGCGATATGACCGGATCTTTAAATCAAGTGTTGATTTAATGATTTAATGTATAATTATATATTTGATATATTACTTTTCATTAACTAATATTGGTTCACTTTAAATGGATTTTCTCGCTCGGATGTGCACATTGTATATTCGATATAGTTTTGTGCACTTGATTGTATCATGTTTGATGATACATGTTCACTTGTGTTTGTGTGAAGATTGAACCATGGTTATATGAATGGTTAGGGTTCTGATTATTTATTCATTCATTTATTTATTTATTAGTTTTGGAAAATAAAAGCAAAAGAGATAAATGGTGGCTTTCTTTGTTCTTTCTTGATGCTTCATGAAGACTTTGACCAAGTGACCATTTTGTCTCATGCTTAACCCTAACCATTCCACTCAACCATGATTCATTCTCTACACATTACCATGGTTAATGATATGATAAGTATTCATTTTTATTAATCCTTTTAATGAACTTATCATATTATTATCTTCTTCTTCTTCTTCTTCATCTTCAAAGAAGAAAGCTTGCTTCATCAATGGTGATTGATGAAAAAGAGTGAGAAATCCAATTCTAAAGTCTACCCACTTCCTATTTCTTCATCCTCTACCTCTTGCCAAGTAGTAGAGTGTGTTTCCTTCACAAGTTTTCTAGACTTGGTGAAGTTGGAGCTTGATCTAGCGATGCCTCGACGTAGATCATCTTCAGCACGTCGTCGATGACCTAGCCCGCTCTTTCTCCGATGAAGCCGACGCTAGGGCCCGGGATTTGATTTGGACAGCGGAGAGGACTTCATCACGGAGCCGTGGAGGTGGAGGACCGGATCTACAAAGGTTGTATTTCCGTATTCTCTTAGTAAAGTAGTTTACTAGTTGCTTTTTCGCATAGAATTCTAGTTAACGATCCGTATTATGGTTTCTCGGCACCGTAATTTTTTTGAAATTGGCATGGTTGATGCCTTGTGAGACCTCTTGAGAGTGCCTAGGAACCCTACATCTCTGACGAGGTGATGGAAACTCCGGCACCGGAAACATCCATACGATGGCTGTTGATCCTCATGGAATAAGAGCTAAAAGACTATCCTCGTCCTAAGCCTCTGCTACTCCCGCGACGTGCACGAAATCTGTCACGGCGACTGAAACTCTGTCTCTTGGCTGGTACACCCGCACGAGACCTCCTCTGTCCTCGAACTCGCAAAGTCTCGGAAAGATGATCCTCACCTTAATGTGCTGCTTTCACTAGTGCTGTGTAAGTAACACAATGCCGTGTGTTGATAGAAAGGAATAACTGGGTAACAAGGGTGGCAACTTCCTATCACTGTGCTCGACTGGCCTCAACCAACGACCTCATCATCTGGCGCAAGTCCTGCATATCTGCCTTAAGCCTAGCAATACGATCTATCGAGGGCGGATCAATCTGCTCCTGTACAGCGAGCGTACCATCCTACTCAATCCTCATCCTACACGAATCAACTCTGACCTCGGTTCTCACTGCACCTCTCTGATCCCTCATAGTCATCGGCGGCATAAGGCTATAAATGGAAATAGGATTTGATAAGAACACAGAAATCGAATCACAAGGATATGTATCATCAAGGAAGGAATTTCAAGCAATTTGTACTTAGGTCACTTTAGGCGGAGTACCGTGTCGTAAGTATGTTGCGGACATACACACACTACGTTACTCTACTTAATCTACCTACTCCATCATATCAAGGTCATCCTACACTCCGAAAGGTAAAATATAGCGCTTTGATACCAACTTTGTCACGACCCGAAATTTGGCACGTGACAGCCCATAAACTACGTAACGTCTACAGGCGTAACGCAATTCAGGTAAGCCGAAAACCCAGCAATCTAAACCATCAAAAGAAGTAAGTGGTAAGAACATTGTTAAAACTTTTGAATTTTTCAAGTACAAATTCTTTCAAGTCCAATTTACTTTCTTAAAAATTTTCACAGCACCTCCTTTGTAAAAACTAGCCCCAAAAATGGGTACATACAAATATATAAGTAAAGCATCCCCAACGGGAGCAAAATCCACGCCCATAGGAGGAAATAACCACCAAAACATATATACGACGACGTAGCGAAGAAATAAAAGATGATATAAATAAAAATGCATAAAAGACATCCTGAGTCACCAAAAATATACAATATCATCCTCACATCTCGTCTCTAAGTCAATACATGAAAGTGGTAAATGGAGAGTATAGAATACAACGAATATACAAAGAGCAACATCGAAAAACCGAAAAACCAACCTATAGCAAAACTGCATCCAGTCAGCCGTAGCGTTATCCGCTGCAAAAGATGATACAATAAGAAGAAGAAAGCCCTGCCTCTGACTGTTCTGAGGGACAACTTGTACAACCCTGTGGCACAACGGGGGTGAGTTGCCAACTCGTGAATAGTACATAACATATGCAGGTAATTGCAAGTATGCACGTACTAAGCTAATCTAACAAATGCAAGCTGATAGCAGTAAATGGCAGTATGTATATGCAACAGTCATGAAAGGTACTCTTTCAGGTACTACTAATACATGAAGCAATGCATATCAAATAAATGTGGAGCATGGGATAAAACATGTCATCCTCACGGAATCCTCATCGTAGCAGGACCAGTGTCCATCAAGACAATCTAAATCCTAAATTTCCCAAATCGGCCTCAGATCGGCCCCCAGATCGGCCCTCATATCCTGTAAGTCTCATGAAACCTGAGTGTCTAACATCGACACCCGAAAACATCATGAAAACTAGTGCCCAGCAACGACACATAAATACATACGTTCCTCGAATCCTAAGTGTCAAACACCGACACTTGTGATCTACGTACCGGTTTATACGCTCCTCGAATCCTAAGTGTCAAACACCGACACTTGTGATCGACGTATCGGTTTATACGCTCCTCGAATCCTGTGTGTCAATCACCGAGACTTGTGATCCACGTATCGGTTTATACGCTCCTCGAATCCTAAGTGTCAAACACCGACATTTGTGATCCACGTATCGGTTTATAAAACAAGTCTCAGAGTGAATTACATCTATATATCAAGTAAAGAATAAGATCACTTCCATAGATCATGATGATAAATTATACACACACGCGCGCGCGCACACACACATATATAACAGCGTACCATACCACTGATATATGCATATATAACAGCGTCCCATACCACTAACATATATACAAAGGAGTAAAACATCCAGAGCACATCATATGAAATCCATATCTCAATGCGAAAATCCATGAATATAATATATGCGACATACACACAGTAATATGCATATAAAGGAAAAACCGCTATTTAACCGCAATAAGTTATTAAATATATCATGCGGTTCCTAATTTCTCCAAAATCCATACAACATCATATAAAGGTGAACATGTAGTTATAGCCAGGTATGCATAGCCATGTCGGTATAGCAAGGTTTGTGCATCTAACTCTCAATAATGATGTAATACCCTCAAGGTATGTGTGTAGCTATAGCAAGCTAGGTATGTGTATATACATGTCAATAATGATACAATACCCTCCAGGTATATGTGTAGCTGTAGCAAACTAGGTATGTGTATATACATATCAATAATGATACAATACCCTCCAGGTATATGTGCAATCATGTAGGCATAGCACGGCATATGTGAAAGCATGTAGGTGTACAGGTATGCTATATGTCCTATACACAATAAAAATAAGGATCTTGTCTCAAGCCCCTAGCCAATACAATCTCACGTATGTAAGAGTATTGTGTGTGTCATGGCAATTATTGACGGTGCGAGTGGCATACAATCAGTGCTCATACAACATGAACCGTCAGTAATAGTACAGTTTCCGAAGGGTACAAGTCCAAGCACAACGGGTAATAATATACAATGAAGTTTTATTCACAATCTCTATATATGCAATATAAACATTCGGCTAATATCATATCATATCTAGCCCTGACGCATAATGCCATGCAGGCGATACCCCTGTAGATGTTAAATCTACTCACTGATGATCCTAGGGCTAAGTAAAGCCAACCGCTTGCTTTCCCTTCTTCGCAGCGTCCTGATTGATCTTCTTCGTGTGTATAGAAAAGTTTTAATCACAACCAAAGAAATTTATACCACAATCAATTAACGGTGTCGATGTATCGCGTTAATGAATATGGAACGTCCACTGAGATGTGTGTTTTGACCGATCTTGTTTTAGATGAGTTGAAATGAAATTATAAAAGAAAATTGCAAGAAAATTGATTCAAGATTTGTGAGATTTAATTTCAAGAAACATAAAGGAAGTAAAGATCTAGAATGAAGAATCAAGAAATCTCCCAATCAATTTAGTTATCAAGATTATGAAGATTAGCTTGTAGGAATCGATCGAATTGGTAGCAATGATGAATCTAATAATGACTAATCTTATCTATGGATAATTTGTAGCTAAATCGATGGCGATGAATGAAGATTAGGGATCTATTGAAGAAAATAGGATTTCTCCTTTTCTATCCCTTGTCTTTTCATTGATCATCATTCGGATCTAGGCTCTAGCAAAGAGATTCAACAATCATTTGATCCCTAATTTGCAACGAAATTATCAAAATTGTGATCTCGCTCCAAATTAGGTCATTGAAGATTCTTTTTCCTAAAGTTCACAAATCTCATAAGACTTAAGATTAGTATTAGGATTTTATTATCACTAGATCTACAAAATCTCTCGATTCCGTAACAAGCGGAGATTTACTCAAGCATCATGAAAATAAAAGATTCAAGACCTAGAAATTTCATAGGGCAAGAATATAAAGAATGCAAGAATTAACTAATAATCTCCTTTATTAATTCGACGACTAATTACACATTCCCTCAATTCGAGGTTACAAGATATTGCTCTCGATCGCTCCTTTTGAAGAGGTAACTAGATCCGTCGAAGTTCGCTCCGCTCGATCTCCGTGAGACTTGGATCGTCGTGGATATCGAGCTCTTGATGAAGATTGGCTTCACGAATAAGGATCGATGGTTGCTTGTTTGATTTGCTTCTCAAAATGATCTTGATTTGGCTTTTGAATTTGGATTTGGGCTAGGGTTTTGGTATCAAGTTGTGTCACTCAACTTGTGCAATTTTGGCTCAATGTTCAACCTTAATTGTGTAACCCGAAAACCCTAGATCTAGATCTTCTTTTATAACCACTCATTTGAATCTTCCCTCCAAAGCTTGGTTGTTAGAAAGAGTCTTCTAGAATGAGGTTTTTAGAGCGAATATTCTAGAGGAAGGTTGTTACAAGGAATATTCTAAAGTGAGTTTGTAATGTAGAGCATTCTGGAAAAAGCCAAGTGGTAATTTAAGCGTCCTGAAGAAGTGAGGCCGTTGAAAAGAAGCTTCTGGAGACAATATGATTTGATTACGTGTCAAGTAGACAACGGATCCGCGGCGGATAGGTCAACTCGGCCGTGGATCTGCAGCCATTTAGTGGCCTTGATGGCTTATTTTTTCTGAATTGTATGGTTTTGGATTTTAGAGAATCTTCTGATGTTTAGAATCTCAATATTCTTTCTTGTTTGCGGCCAGATCTCAAGTCTTGGATTTGATGCATTTTATCTGCACTTTTGTGATTCCGGCTTTTTGACCTAAAGGATTTTCTGCACACAATCATGATAAACATTGTTGAGATATACAAAATCATACGTGTAGTAATTGTTAGTTGTATGTATGCCCTAGAGGCCAGTATTGTACAGATGATGTATATTATATTGGATGCTTGGACATATATAGAGATGACTTTCTTGCTCGATATGATAGTATGCTATCTGGTTGCTCTTTATCTTAACATGTACACTAGTCTCTTTATACTGTCTTATAGTTACATGTTGGTAAAGCCCTTAGGATGTGTACTTGACTACCTGGACTATGATGCAGATCATACTAGTGGGGACATGGTAGTCCATAAGTACATCCTTCAAGGTCCTTAGTCGTGGGTGTATCGAGACGGGGCATCGATATACCAGTGTAGACTAGCGTATACGCTTCTCGACCCATGTGATGGGCGATGGATGATCCCATATCCATTGGAGTTTGACATCAGAGATGGTGTACGGGTGCTCAGTGGAGACTGGGTACACTGGACGGACTTGCCGAGAACTCCCAGATGGTATTATACCTCACGTCAGATGGCAGTTCTCAGGTGACACTTGTGCAGGTTAGTCTGTAGACCCGAGATCGTCATAGAGCCTTGTGTGATTCCCACTGTGCTTTGATCTCCACCTTACCACGTCCATGAGGGCATGCAAAACGGTGGTCTTTGGGTACAGTCCCGAGTCACATGGAGGCAATGAGCGATAGGAGGGGTTTCGTCTCTCCCGGTATTGGGGGTTGATGTTGCGCTGTGCTCGATTGGCCGTAACAGGGAAGTCCCTGGCCAGGGCAGATTAGAGATTTGCTGGTAAGTGTTACCAGAAGTTTCTCGACCCGTTAGGAGCCTCACATCGGCACGACTTATCGGTTATTGGGGTCTGACGTTTACCACCCCTAGACTTGATATGCGACATATCAGACGAACAGACCGGACTGTACGGTAAGTGTTACTGGTTGGATTCACAGGAGTGTGAGCGGGCTAGCTCGTCGATCTTCTGATCGCTCAATACCCGGATGGCCGTTACGTTTAGCAGACCGCTTGCGGCTTGTGGGTGCTTGATATGATCATTATCTGCTACCGGCGTATTGATGAGTCTTTAGAGTCCTACACAGAGATTTCCTGGCTCAAGCGAAACGAAATAGGAGCGCATATGAGATATGTGCGGGAGCGAGAATAATGCGTGTATGTCATACCGCATTTCATTCTCGCGATAAATGTTTCGATTGGTTATATTCGATATGACCTAGTTATCGAATCATTGATTCGATAAATCGATACATTGAATGCTGGTCGGTTATGTGCGACATGACCGGATCATTGAATCAAATGTTGATTTAATTATTTAATGTATAATTATATATTTGATATATTACTTTGCATTAACTAGTATTGGATCACTTTATATGGATTTTCTCACTTGATGTGCAAGTTGTATATGTGATATACTTTTGTGCACATATTTGTATCATGTTTGATGATACTTGATCATTTGGTTAAGTGTGAAGAATTAAACCATGGTTAAAGGATAATAAGGGTTTTGCCTTATCATTTATTTATTCATTTCTTTATTTATTTCATTGGATAAATGAAAATAAAATGGTTTTGTTTTTGTCATGAAGCTTGTTGAAGCTTCATGAAGCTTTGACCAAGGAGACCATTTTGTCTTCATGCTTAACCCTAACCCATCCACTTACCATGGTTTATTCTCTACACTTAACCCAAGTTAGATTATGATAAGTATGCATTTTTCTTTTCATTTTAAATAACTTATCATAATACTAGCTTCATCTTCTCCTTTTTTTCAAGATAGAAACCTTGATGCCATCAATGGCAACTTGAGTTCTAGTGAGAGAAATCCAATTCTAAAGTGAACCCACCTCCTATTTCTTCACCCTCTACCTCTTGCCAAGTTGTTTTCGGTGTTTTCTTCACAAGTTTCACAACTTTGTGAAGTCGGAGCTTGAACTTGTGATGCCTCGACGTAGATCGTCTTTGACACGAAGCCGACGACCTAGCTCGCCCGTTTCTCCGATGAAGCCGACGAATGAGTTCGAGATTCATGATGGACAGCGAGAGGACACCCACGTGGAGCTAAGGAAGTGGAGAACCGGATCTACAAAGGTTGTACCATCTAACTTTTAGTTAAAGTGTTAACTAGATTCGTATTTCGCCTAGAATTCTAGCCGATGATCCGTATTAGGGTTTCTCGGCACCCATAAAATTTTATATTGGCATGGTTGATGCCTTGTGAGACCTCTATAGTGTGCCTAGGAACCCTACAGTGGTATCAGAGCCTAGCTAGAGCCTTAGGCGAAGTCTAGACGGATTTTAAAGTCCGAACGAACCCGAAAACCCATTTCCAAATTGCTCTCTGTCCAATTTTTAAAAATCTGGTTTTTTCAATATTAAAAATATGCAGAAAATTCAGCAGGTGATTTTAAGAGTTTCTGTGAAATTCGTGTTCCTAAATCTATTGAACTGCCGCGGATCCGCGGCACGAGTGCTCGTGCCGCGGATCCGCGGCCGTACGGCCACCTTATTTAATATATTTTACACAGTAACTCCTAATTGATAATGCTGGATTTTCTGGGAATTTTTAATTTTTATTCAAGAGTTGAATTTTCTGGAATTGTTTTGGGGATTCGGTGTTTCGATCGGAGTATCAGATTTTGTCTATGTGGCTTTCCGGATAAATTTTAGAATATGTTAAAAAGTTCGACCGAATATAAATACCCAATTTTTCCCTTGTCGGGAAATTTCCAAGTGTTGGATTTTTCCGTAGTTTAACGACGTTCTAAGTAGTGCAAGTAACGCGATGGATCCTCTAGAAGACAACAAACCTTAACTCGATTATGTGACCGTCTTGAACTGCCCTTTGAACCTTCGGGTTTGGGGCAGTACGGCGTGCCACATGTGAGGCGTTGGCTTGACCCTTCTACGGCTAGACCGTTGGTACTGAGGCACGAACTGAATGTTGCTAGACATATTTCATGTGTTGGACTGTATCGGGAAAACTTGGGTGTTCGAATGTTCGATCGGAAAGTTTAACATTTTCTGTTTATCTGGAATGTGATACAATAATTGGAATTCACAAACTGTTATGAGATAACTGAATGAATGTTATAAATCTAGCAGTTTAGTCCCACATGATATTGAAAAGTGTTTTCGATAATGAGACTAAAATGCGGGATTTATATCTATTAGGCATGTGATGTCTAAGTATTTCATTTGATTAGGCATGCGATGTCTAAAGAAGTTGCGGATTCCAATTGTTGTAGTTTTACACTTTCTTTTCTGTGACCGTAAGTGTAGTATGTTCATATCGCCGGTTTCGTTGCTATATGTCAACGACAATTGGGGTATGCGTACTTACTTACGTTGATGACATGTGATGTTATGTGTTGCTGGATATGTTATATTGGATCGTCGTGTTTGAATAGCCGGGGGTTTTTATGTGAGATGAGTGTTTTTCATTTTCATTCATGTAAAAACTTGTATGTAATATTCTTTTATTTGGGGCACTTCCAGGTAGCGGAAGTTGTCACCTTTTGTATATTATTTACTTTTCCGCATTAGGATAGACCCAAGGAGGGGAGCACAAGTAACCGGGTTCTGGGGTCCAGTGGGAGACCAACTCGAGGAGTCGAGTCCGGGTCTCCTAACCCAAGAATTGGCATGGTTGCTTGCCGCTCTCGTAGGGGTCTAGGGGTGTGGGATTGGCTATTCATCACGACCGTGGAATCCGTGTTTTATACTGGCTCATATTGAAAACACGGACGTCCTAGTATATCCAATATTTCATATGTTTCTTCTGCTGCGATATCTGTGATGTGATTATGTGATGTTCTGTGATAGATACTATATATAGTATATATGATATATTATATAGACGTTACTTATGTTTTACACCCGCGCTAGCCCTGCCCTGCTCTGTCGTTAGTTACCTAACCTAACGGTGCACGAGGGGACATCGAGGCGAATGCGGATGGCATAAGTGTACGTCATATCTATCTGTGATGTTTAGGTATTTAAATGATGGGACTTCATTAATGTGATTAATGAAAGATAAGAAACCTAAGATGTTGTGGAATCGAATTTTAAAATAAAACAGGTAGCTACAGTTCTTGCTTTGCATAGCGGTATATATGATATACCCTGCACCTTATTCGATGAGGAAAGGACCGAGATCCCTTCACCGGGAGTGACTCCTTTAGCAATAACTGGTAGATGCTACACACTCGGTTTGGTTTTGATTGCTTTTAAGAGTTTTTGCTTTGCACAGTGATATATACGATATATCCCGCACCTCATTCGACGAGGAAAGGACCGAGATCCCTTCACCGGGAGTGACTCCTTTAGCAAAACTAGAAAAGCCTCAAAATCACTCCATTTCAAAACTTCCTTTGATTCTACAACGATATCAAGTTCATTACGCTCATGGTTTTATGAAAACCTGCGTAGCCCTCCGTCATTTCAGATAAGTACTACTTAGTATTCGTGCTACGGTAGTTTGGCATTCGTCAAGGCGTAGTGTACGGTAGCTAACTAGTATTTATCTGCTTATGCATATGATGCAGATTGGATTAGGGTATTCGTACGGCGTTGTTTGGCATTTGTCAAGGGTCGTGCGGGTGGGTTTAATTCAATCAAGAAATGTACGGGTTGAACTTGACTAGTGGACTATGGGTTGTTTGGCATTCGTCAAGGTCATAGAACACTAGGGGTAAAAAATATTATCGGGAATTTCAAGTGTTGAAATTTGCAATGAGATTGCATACCTTCTATGAGATAGTTGGATCCCGATACCCACTGCGAGTAAGAGTTACTCCTGGGAGAGTTTTACACATTACAATTAGCCGATCAAGTAGGTGTCTAGAAAGGTGTTAATGAGGTTACGCCTCTGGGAAAACGAGGTTTACATTAATTAGGTTCGTGCGAAAGCACGGGGGACCTCCCTCAAAGTACCGACACTGGCCTGGCTGAAAGATTGGCGAACTTGTAGTGTGTAATTAATCCCGGCTAGTCTTTCCTTTTACGGTTTGAAGGAAGATTTGATAAAAAGCAGTGGGAGCCATCCTGATTAGATAAGATAATAACCAATCTGATCTTGCACGAGCATACGCTAAAGTGTTTTCTTCTCTCTCTCTCCAGGTAGCGACCATTTCATGCCCTAATAAAGATAATAATATGGATGTATTGACCGAACCCGCATGTTATACTGTGCAGGGGAACGTTGAACCCGTTCTATCTTATAAGTGTTATAAGAATGAACACGAAACAGGAGAATATCGAGATTCTCACACCGCCCAAACGGAGAACATGCATGTTGATGCATCATCTTCGGGTGTGTTTGTCATTGAGAACTATTTCTCAGTTCACCCTACGTCCTGGGTATTAGATACCGGATCAGGATCCCACATATGTAAGATGTTACATGGGCTGCGAAAAGGTAGAGAACTGGGAAAATGTGATCATTCCGTTCAAGTAGGGAACGGTGCAAATATTGCAGCCAAAGCAGTTGGCAAATATCACCTTGTATTACCAAGTGGTGATACAATAATTCTGAATGAGTGCTATTATATACCAAACATGATGTGCAACATTATATCAGTTTCTTTATTGAGTAAAGAAGGATATAATTTTGTAGTAAAGGAAAATGTTATGAACATATTCCTAGATCAAAAGTTGATTGCATCAGGCTCGCTACATAATGGCATATTCATTCTAAATCAAAATACAGTCCTCAATATACAAAACACACACAAGAGGAAGAGTTCAGAAATGAACGAATCCTTCTTGTGGCATTGTAGACTTGGTCATATCAATGCGACACGACTGGCTAAGTTACATAAGGATGGTTATTTGAATCCGTTCGAATTATCATCTTATGATACTTGCCATTCATGTCTCAAAGGAAAAATGACCAAAGCTCCGTTTAGTGGACACGGAGAAAGAGTTACTGAACTCTTAGGACTGGTACATAGTGATGTATGCGGTCCCATGTCTACCCTTGCTAGGAACGGTTCTTCCTACTTCATTATATTCACTGACGATCTCTCTAGATACGGGCATGTGTTCCTATTGAAACACAAGTCTGAAGCTTTTGAGAAATTCAGAGAATATAAGCACGAAGTAGAGAACCAAACGGGCAAAAGTATTAAGATCCTTCGATCTGATCGAGGAGGAGAATACTTGAGCAATGAGTTCCAAGATTATCTAAAAGAGAATGGGATTCTCTCTCAGCTTACTCCACCTTATACACCATAGCACAACGGTGTATCGGAACGAAGGAATCGCACCCTATTAGATATGGTGCGTTCAATGATGAGTACAGCTGAGTTACCTATTTCCTTCTGGGGTATGCGCTTGAGACAGCCATACACCTATTGAATATGGTTCCTACCAAATCAGTGCCTACCACTCCATATGAGATATGGAAAGGGAAGAGACCATCTCTTAAGTATGTTAAGATATGGGGTTGTCCAGCCTATGTCAAAAGACAAAATCCGGACAAACTCGAGGCAAGATCTGTCTTATGTAAGTTTGTAGGATATCCCAAAAATTCACAAGGGTATATCTTCTACCACCCTGAGGAACAAAGGGTGTTTGTTTCTCGACATGCCACTTTCTTAGAAAAAGGTTTTCTTATGAAACAGATTAGTGGCATTGAGGTAGAACTGGAAGAGGTTCCAGCAACACAAACTGCAACAGAAGACTTGGTAGAACCAGAGGATTCAGTAGAACTCGACGAACCCCAGCCTCTTCGCCGATCTAGTAGGGTATCTCGTCCACCTGAGAGATACTACGGTTTTCTCATTGACGGTGGAAGCGAGGATTGCATCATGGAGGATGATGACCCAACTAGCTTCGAGCAGGCCATCACGAGTAGGGACTCGGTAAAATGGCTGGATGCTATGCGGTCCGAGATGGAATCCATGTACACCAACAAAGTATGGACTTTGGAAATTGCTCCTGAAGGGGTAAAACCCATTGGGAGTAAGTGGATCTTCAAGAAGAAACTTGGTGTAGATGGGAAAGTGGAGACTTTCAAAGCTAGACTTGTAGCAAAGGGTTTTCGTCAAAGACCAGGTGTGGACTATGACGAGAGCTTTTCTCCAGTGGCTATGCTTAAATCCATCCGGATCATGCTTGCCATCGCTGCATATCATGATTACGAAATCTGGCAAATGGATGTTAAGACCGCCTTTCTAAATGGTGATTTAGAAGAGTGCGTGTATATGACTCAGCCAGAGGGCTTCGTAGACATTGGGAGCAGCGGGAAGGTGTGTAAGCTCCTTAAATCCATTTATGGATTAAAGCAAGCATCGCGGAGTTGGAACATCTGCTTTGACGTCGTTATCAAAGAGTTTGATTTCGTCAAAAATCCAGATGAACCTTGTATTTACAAGAAGGTGGCAGGGAGTAAGGTTGTCTTCCTCGTATTGTACGTGGACGACATACTCTTGATAGGAAATGACATTCCTATGCTGCAATCGGTCAAGCTCTTCTTATCATAAAGATTCTCAATGAAAGATCTTGGTGATGCCTCCTGCATATTGGGGATCAGGATCTATAGAGATAGATCCAAAGGGATACTGGGATTGTCCCAATCCAAGTACATTGACACCATACTAAAGAGGTTTAGTATGGAAGAGTCCAAGCGTGGGAACTTGCCCACGATCTCTGGAGTCACTCTCTCCAAAGAGATGTCTCCCAAGACTGATTTGGAGAGAGCTCGCATGCAAGGGATACCCTATGCTTCGGCAGTAGGCTCTATCATGTATGCGATGCTATGTACCAGACCCGATGTAGCATACTCACTAAGTATAGTGAGCAGGTATCAAGCTGATCCTGGAGAGAGTCACTGGACAGCTGTGAAGAGCATTCTCAAGTACTTACGAAGGACTAGAGATATGTTCTTGGTGTATGGAAACGGAGAACTCCAAGTGGAGTCCTTTACCGATTCGAGCTTCCAGAGTGATAAGGACGACTCTAAGTCGCAGTCGGGATTTGTCTTTACCCTTTACGGAGGGGCGGTTAGCTGGAAGAGTTCCAAGCAGGAAACCGTGGCAGACTCGACGATGGAGGCTGAATACATCGCTGCCAACGATGCTGCCAAAGAGGCTGTCTGGATCAAGAAGTTCATTACTGAACTTGGAGTGGTCCATCCATTGAGCATCCAATACCTTTGTATTGCGATAACAATGGAGCGGTGGCTTTGGCCAAGGAACCCAGGTCCCATCAGCGATACAGGCATATTCTGAGGCGGTATCACCTGATCCGGGAGATAGTTGATCGCCGGGAGATCGAGGTCAGGAGGGTTGACACGAAGAACAACACGGCGGATCCACTCACGAAGGCCATTCCCCAGATACAGTTTGAGAGACTCTTCGGTATGCTCGGTATGCGATACTACAGCAGCTGGCCCTAGTGCAAGTGGGAGATTGTTAGTTGTATGTATGCCCTAGAGGCCAGTATTGTACAGATGATGTATATTATATTGGATGCTTGGACATATATAGAGATGACTTTCTTGCTCGATATGATAGTATGCTATCTGGTTGCTTTTTATCTTAACATGTACACTAGTCTCTTTATACTGTCTTATAGTTACATGTTGGTAAAGCCCTTAGGATGTGTACTTGACTACCTGGACTATGATGCAGATCATACTAGTGGGGACATAGTAGTCCATAAGTACATCCTTCAAGGTCCCTAGTCGTGGGTGTATCGAGACGGGGCATCGATATACCAGTGTAGACTAGCGTATACGCTTCTCGACCCATGTGATGGGCGATGGATGATCCCATATCCATTGGTGTTTGACATCAGAGATGGTGTACGGGTGCTCAGTGGAGACTGGGTACACTGGACGGACTTGCCGAGAACTCCCAGATGGTATTATACCTCACGTCAGATGGCAGTTCTCAGGTGACACTTGTGCAGGTTAGTCTGTAGACCCGAGATCGTCATAGAGTCTTGTGTGATTCCCACTGTGCTTTGATCTCCACCTTACCACGTCCATGAGGGCGTGCAAAACGGTGGTCTTTGGGTACAGTCCCGAGTCACATGGAGGCAATGAGCGATAGGAGGGGTTTCGTCTCTCCCGGTATTGGGGGTTGATGTTGCGCTGTGCTCGATTGGCCGTAACAGGGAAGTCCCTGGCCAGGGCTGATCAGAGATTTGCTGGTAAGTGTTAACAGTAGTGTCTCGACCCGTTATGAGCCTCACATCGGCACGACTTATCGGTTATTGGGGTCTGACGTTTACCACCCCTAGACTTGATATGCGACATATCAGACGAACAGACCGGACTGTACGGTAAGTGTTACTGTTTGGATTCACAGGAGTGTGAGCGGGCTGGCTTGTCGATCTTCTGATCGCTCAATACCCGGATGGCCGTTACGTTTAGCAGACCGCTTGCGGCTTGTGGGTGCTTGATATGATCATCATCTGCTACCGGCGTATTGACGAGTCTTTAAAGTCCTACACAGAGGTTTCCTGGCTCAAGCGAAACGAAATAGGAGCGCATATGAGATATGTGCGGGAGCGAGAATAATGCGTGTATGTGATACCGCATTTCATTCTCGCGATAAATGTTTCGATTGGTTATATTCGATATGACCTAGTTATCGAATCATTGATTCGATAAATCGATACATTGAATGCTGGTCGGTTATGTGCGACATGACCGGATCATTGAATCAAATGTTGATTTAATGATTTAATGTATAATTATATATTTGATATATTACTTTGCATTAACTAGTATTGGATCACTTTATATGGATTTTCTCACTTGATGTGCAAGTTGTATATGTGATATACTTTTGTGCACATATTTGTATCATGTTTGATGATACTTGATCATTTGGTTAAGTGTGAAGAATTAAACCATGGTTAAAGGATAATAAGGGTTTTGCCTTATCATTTATTTATTCATTTCTTTATTTATTTCATTGGATAAATGAAAATAAAATGGTTTTGTTTTTGTCATGAAGCTTGTTGAAGCTTCATGAAGCTTTGACCAAGGAGACCATTTTGTCTTCCTGCTTAACCCTAACCCATCCACTTACCATGGTTTATTCTCTACACTTAACCCTAGTTAGATTATGATAAGTATGCATTTTTCTTTTCATTTTAAATAACTTATCATAATACTAGCTTCATCTTCTCCTTCTTCTTCAAGATAGAAACCTTGATGCCATCAATGGCAACTTGAGTTCTAGTGAGAGAAATCCAATTCTAAAGTGAACCCACCCCCTATTACTTCACCCTCTACCTCTTGCCAAGTTGTTTTGGGTGTTTTCTTCACAAGTTTCACAACTTTGTGAAGTCGGAGCTTGAACTTGTGATGCCTCGACGTAGATCGTCTTTGACACGAAGCCGACGACCTAACTCGCCCGTTTCTCCGATGAAGCCGACGAATGAGTTCGGGATTCATGATGGACAGCGAGAGGACACCCACATGGAGCTAAGGAAGTGGAGAACCGGATCTACAAAGGTTGTAGCATCTAACTTTTAGTTAAAGTGTTAACTAGATTCGTATTTCGCCTAGAATTCTAGCCGACGATCCGTATTAGGGTTTCTCGGCACCCATAAAATTTTATATTGGCATGGTTGATGCCTTGTGAGACCTCTATAGTGTGCCTAGGAACCCTACAGTAATAAAAACTTTAAGGATGTGCTTATAGAGCCCAGCTCCCACATATATGATCGCCATCATACCGCTGGCAGTCAAGCAAGAATCCTATGGGCTCTATCAAAGTGTAACAGTGATAAAGACAAACCAGATAGCATACTATCATCTCGAGTAAGACTGTTTTATCAGTATAGGTCCTCCCTCAATCATTGCAATCACGTACATGCGATCCAATAATTGACTTAGAGGGCACTATATCCAACAATCTCCCACTTGCACTTAAGGCTAATTATTGCGATGTCACATACTCACATCCTGTGTGATGTGTGATACCGAACATCCCACTCCTCTACTAATCTGTTTCACAAAGCTCGTTTGCAAAACTATTGTGTTCGAGAAATAGCCTCAGTGAGTGGATCCGCCCTGATGTTTCTTTCTATGTCTCTCTTAATCTCAAGTTCGCGGAGAGAGCCATCTCCCGAATCGAGTAATACCTGTCTTAGAATATGTCTGGATATCTGATGGGATCTAGTTCAAAAATGAACTCCAAATCCAAACTTCTTAGACTGTATCGATAATTGAACCTAATCAGTATCCAGCACCATGCCTCCCACAGTATCCTCTTGGACCACCTGTCCAAAATACTGTCCCTCGTCAGAGGGAAAGCTATAACTCTGACAATCACTCTGTCATCCATGTCACCTTTGAAGCCTGGAATGATAACCTTCTCCCGAAGGAGGCCGTCGTCATCAAATCCATAGAACATCCATTCATGTTCTAAAACTGCTTCCTAATGTTTCTCCAGGATTGGATTAATATAAACTTATCGCATCTAGTGCAAAAACAACATCTGGTGTAGTACTTGACATTTCATGATTGATTCAATTGCCTAAGCAAGTGATCTGCCAATCATGCACATCCCTCTCTTTTCAGTCTGTAAGACACCTTTAGAGAGGGTGACTCCATCATCTGCAGGTACACCACCATGCCAGGAGTCATCTATTCTAAAATACTATTAGAATACTGTCAAAGTACCCATATTGGGAAACTACCCAAATCTAGATCTAAAACCATAGAACTAGTGACCAGAATGTCAAATATTATATCCATGTCCCTTATGGAGAAACAATTGTGTGACGACCAAAGTACAACCGATTGTAGTATAGGAATTTTACTTCCTACCCTGTGTATGTCATCCAAATACCAGGACATCACACCCTACTACCTTCTCAACAGATTCATCCCCTATTCTGATGAAGTCAAAGCCATGACTGTCACATCAAAATTAGACGATCTATCTCCGCTATATTTACTCAAGTCTATAAATAGACATAAGCTACTTTCCCACTATGCTTCCGCTGCTCCCACTAACCACAACAACCCTCTGGTAGAATAATATATATACGTGAACTTCTAAAACAAGTTTACAACGACGCTATACTTATCCTCCTGCCGGGTCTCCTAGTCTGGACCAACAGTAGTTTCAAGTTTGGGTTAAACAAGAACCTCCCTGTCACCGTCCTTGAGGCTACCGGAGAACCTCTCGGGTGTCTGAGGTTACCCACCATGTCTGCGGAGTGGCTATTGGAATGTCAAACCTTATTGAATATATAGGTCAAATTAAATTTTCCGTAATCGTTTGCGGTTCTGGAATCACTTGCAGTTCTACCATACTCCCACTATTGTTTTCTGAAAAAACCCATTTTACTAAAACTGTGGCGAGTCAAGAACAATATCACTATTGATCTTCTAGATGGTAGAAAATCAACCCTCGTCGAAGCTAGGGTCAACCCGCAAACTGCTATTACAGAAACGTGCCTTGAGTTATCCAGTGTCTGGTTTTAAGCATAAGTTGGACAACTCCCCTTACCTTAACATCGTTAAGATATGAACCATTCTATATCCAATATAGAAACTTTGGCACTAATTTAATTGGAACCAGATTCAAATCATGCAGCTGTCTCCAGTGCATATCATCTTAATGGAGAGAGGCTAATCAGCATTACTCAACTTAGGAATACATCCAATTATGAGTAACCTGAAAGAGAAACAAGTTTCTCAAAACCGATACTGAATACCATTCACAAGAATCTACATCTTCGGTTTCTTTGAAGAATCCCGATACTTGCGACACCTGGTTCTCTACTTTATTCCTATACCCACAACTTCTCAAAACTTAGAAATTGTATTTGTACGAAACATGTTGGAGATAGTGCCCTCATAGTCAATTATTGGATCGCAGGTACGTGATTGCAATGATTGCTGAGGACCTATGCCGGTAGGACAGTCTTACTCGAGATGATAGTATGCTATCTGGTTTGACTTTATCAGTCGTGTACATGTTCAGGTGACTGATTACATGTTATACTTTGATAGAGCCCTTAGGGTCTTGCTTTACTACCAACAGTATGATGGCGATCATATACGTGAGAGTTGGGTAGTTTATATGCATATCCTTAATTGTGGTCCCTAGTCGTGGGAGTTTCGAGACAGGGCATCGATACTCCGGAGTAGACTAGTGTATACAGTCGAGACCCCGACGAGGGGCAGTGGCCGGTCTCACAAGTCACTGGTGTCAGTTGGATCACCTAAGATGTATACAGGTGCTCATTGGGTTATGAGTACACCGGACAGGACTCGCCGGGAATCTGCTAGTTAGTACTATACCTATCGTCAGATAGCAGTTCCCTGGTGACATGTGTACAGGTTAGTTCATCGACCTGAGGTCATCATTTGTCTCGTGTGAGGTCCCACTGTGCTTTGATTTCTACCCTACCACGGCTCAAAGGAGTCGTGCAAACAAGTAGCTTTTGGGTACAGTCCCGAGCCATATG
This sequence comes from Agapanthus africanus, assembly GCA_030015575.1. Lineage (NCBI taxonomy): Eukaryota > Viridiplantae > Streptophyta > Magnoliopsida > Asparagales > Amaryllidaceae > Agapanthus > Agapanthus africanus. The sequence goes on from CM057346.1 coordinate 238,249,904, forward strand.
GAGGCACGTGAGCGGATCGGCAGGGGATTCGTCTCTCCCGGTATTGGGGGCGAGGTCCTGCTGTGTCTAGGAGAGCCATTACACAAAGTCCATGGCCATGGTAGGAGATTTACTGGTAGGTACTCCACTATTATCTCAGGGTGTTATTGGGCTACACTCCGACACGACTTATACTGTTATTGGGGGTCTGACATTACTAGCCCCCTAGGCGGATATGCGATACTCATTGACGAACGGACCGGACTGTATATACATTGTCACTGTTAGGCTCGGTAGGGTTTCTGGATGAGTTCGCTCATCAGCCTCCCTTGAGGTCAGTCCATGGGCAGCCGTTACGCATAGCTAGTGCCGCTGACGGTTTGTGGTTAAACCCACTGCCAGGGTACTGACGAGTCATTAGAGTCCCCCACAGACAGTTTCCCAAGTTCGGGCGAAACGTTGTAGAGGCCGTATGGTTTTATGGCAGGGTTCGGAAAATGCACGTGCGTTTACGCACGTGTTATTTTTCGGGCAGATGATACTGGTCGGCTTTGGTTTAAGCCGGATCCGAGTATTATATTGAGTAGATATAATATCTTTGTCTCAGTTGCATTTGTATTCGGTCGTAATACAAATGCGGGTATATTTATACAGTTTCGGGGTTGTCCTGAAATTCGTTTCAGGATCACTTTTGGAAGTTGCCAGTTTCCAGTTTTCTATCAGCCGTCTTTTAACATTCGGTTAAAGACGGATTTATCTTTTCTTGGATGAGGTGAGTCAGTGTTCTAGAAGATTCTAGAGAGGGTGACTTGGCTTGGTGAGTCATTAGTGCATTAATGGTGCCATTAATGCTTGATGACTAAGGGTTTCTAGTATTAAAGTTTCTGTTAATTTTCAAACTGGTCAAATTGACATTTGGACCAGTTTGAAAATTAACAGAAACTTTAATACTAGAAATTGCGATTTTCGAAAAATCCGTTCGATCGATCTTTTAAACGCGTTACAGTTTGTTAGTTTAGCAATAATGGCAGATCCGGGTTAAAGTATACGATAGCGCCAGTTAAAAAGTTTTTGTTCCGCATTTGGCGTCTGTAGACGGCCGGCGCGCTAGCGTAGACATACAGTGGTATCAGAGCCTAACCATTTTGCTATACTAACTTGTGCTAACGCGTTTAAAAGATCGATCGAACGGATTTTTCGAAAATCGCAATTTCTAGTATTAAAGTTTCTGTTAATTTTCAAACTGGTCAAAATGACATTTGGACCATACCAGAAAATCAAGCAGGGTTTTTTAGGAATACTGTAGAAATTCGAGGAAGTGATTCCACTATTCCGCCGCGGATCCGCGGCCCCAGCTAGGGTTTTGCCGCGGATCCGCCGCAGGAAAGTGGGATCACTCACTCAGTTTTCTACAGTGGATTCTATGTTGGAAATGGGGTTTTTGGTATATATATTTTGGGCCCAGATTTTGTTACTGTGCAGCAGATTTGCATGGGGCCCACTTCGGGAAATTTAGTCGATCGAAATTTAAACATGTTAGTTACAGTGCTTACATTATATCTCCGACCGGAATGTCATTTGATCGGTAAACCGCGTCTGATTGCTATAGTTCTTTTAGCCGGGTTTGCCAACGTGACATTCGCGTTGATGTTCTGTGTTGTGCTGTGATGTTGCGGATTTGTCGTGGTGGATAGCAGTGTGCAATGGTAGTACAGTTTGAGTTTATTTGTACATTTGATATTGCGGGGCGAGCGTCCAACATGTGGACTGCCGTCACTGCCTGTTGTATAATATTCTTTTGGGGCACGACCAGGTTGCGGTCGATGTACCTGTTGTACTATTTTTCATTACTGTACTAGGTTTTGCCCCGCGACGGAGTGCACGGATAGTCGGGTTCTGAGGGGCAACGGGTCCGCATCTCATGGCTTTGAGAGGCAGAGGGGTCCTACTCTAGAATTGGCAGACTATTCGCCGCACTCGTAGGGGGTACAGGTTGACCCATGGAGGGGTGCTCAATTTACCGGATTCCGTGAAGTGCCGGATGTTCCATTCACTATGCTGTGGAGGACTACCTCGCTTCAGGTTTTGGCGGGTAACTTGCCGCACCCGTAGGGGTCTAGGTTTCATTGCACAGGCTATCCACACGACAGGGGAACGTCAGGTTTCAGCAGCGGCTCTGTGAAACCCGGGGATCCCAGATTATCTGTATTGTTCTGTGATGCTTATTACTTTTCTGTAATGTTGCATATTATCACGCCTGGAGCGATTATTGTATATTGGTTTATATACTACTAGATGTTGTATATGTTTTACACCCGCGCTAGTCCAGTCCCCGCTCTGTCGTTAGTTAAGTAACCTAACGGGTGATGACGGGACCCAGTGACGAATGCGGATGGCATATACGTACATTTTATTTTCGTTCTTTTCTGGTGTGATTGATTGATGGGACTGCGTTGATTCTGATCAATGCAAAAGGTTAAACAAACCTGTTTTCAGTTGTTGGAACAAATTTAAAAAGTGTTATTGCAAAGACGTTTCCTTCTGTTTTGCATAGCGGTATTCAGTGGAATATCCTGCACCTCATTCGACGGGGCAAGGGCCGATATCCCTTCACCGGGACTGACCCCTTGGGCAGAAGTTTGCGTCAGGGTAATAACTTCACTATAGTCGATTACAAGTTGCTTTGCATAGCGGTATTCAGTGGAATATCCTGCACCTCATTCCACGAGGAAAGAGCCGAGATCCCTTCACCGGGAATGACCTCTTTAGCAAAAGGTTTTCGCCACTATATTTTAAAAAGCTATCAGGTTCCTTCAGCGATATCAAGTTCGTTACGTTAAAGGTTTTTCGCCAAAAACCATCCGTAGCCCTCCGTCACTTCTTTTGGGTATTCAGTAGTATTCAAGCTATGTATTTTATCCAAAGTTAAGGCATAGTGTTTGGTAGCTGCTGGGTATTCAATTGTTGCATGGATAGATGAGTTAGTTTGGGACAGTCGTTCTGCCGATTGGCCAAAGTCAGGGGCATGTGCGGGTGGGTTCAAATTGACAAGATAGTGACGGGTAGAACTTGGCATGTGACTTATGACATTTTGACCAAAAGCCAAGGTTATAAGAGCATGGGGCAAAAATCAGATCGGGAGTTTCTAAAGAAACTGAAACTTGCCAAGTATGCGCATACCTTCTGGAGTATGAGTAACGTGGATGCATTCCATCACGTTATCATGCGATGAGAGTTGGATCCCGATTCCCACTGATGAGTTGGTTTACTCTTCGGGTGATCCCGATTGATTCTTCTTTAGGTTTGGAGGAGAATTTGACAGGACAGTGGGAGGTTTCCGGATTAGATAAAGTGATAACCATTCTGATCTAGGTTAGAGTGCACGCAGAGTGTTTCTTTTCTCTCTCTCTCTTTGGCAGCGACCTTTGACCGACCCTAGACTAAGACTCAGTGACCAAGTTGACCGAACCTTCTTAAAATACTGGCTTTTGGATTGTCTATGTTGCATAAGTCTTTGCCACTCCTTCTTTTACCCTTTGTATTTCTCAGAACACCCGTATTACTACGGACATCCACTTCCATTGGATAGATCCATCGTATGGTTATATACGAACTCGAAGGGACTTCTTCGAGGATGGATCCAGGTTCAAAAGAAATAGAATTGGTTTATTCAGTTGTCTTTTATTATCACCTTCTCTCAGGTTGCGAGGGCTCCTTGGTTTAGGAGAGTACACCTATTACGCTTATTGGATAGTCTTATTCCAAACCATAGGCAGGTGCCGAAAGGTAGGGAATGAAGAAAACCAATTAGCCTAAGTAGGGTATGCAGAAGGTAATATGTAAAGACAAAATAAAGGGATTAGAAAAAGGGCAAAGTAAATTGCGACTAATATCATTCACGACCAAAACCGCGTACTCCATCGCCACTCCTATTTCACCTTTAAAGGAATAAGGTATTATTCAGTTGTCTTTTATCATCACCTTCTCTCAAGATGCGAGTACTCCTTGGTTTAGGAGGGTACACCTATTATGCTTACTGGATAGTCTTCTTCCAAACCATAGGCTGGTGCCGAACGGTAGGGAAGGAAGAAAACCATTTAGCCTAACGATGGTATACAGAAGGTAACGACTAAAGACAAATAAAGGGATTTGGAGAGATGGCAATAAAATATACGGTTAAAGTCATAGATTGGATTATGGAAGAGGCATTGCTATGAATACCAGGATACCCCTACGAAACATTTTCATGTTTCAGTGCATTGTTAAAGAAAAACAGTTTTCCCGATTAGACACTTACTCCAAGGGTATGTATTTACCAGGTTTCATTCTCATATCTGTATGGTTTTACAGATGATGAGTGGGAGTATGCTATTTGGAATTAGGTGATCATCCTCATTATATCGGAATTCGTTGTAATTGGTGATATTTGAGGAAATCGCCAGGGTACAGTTTTCAACCTACGACACACAGGCTTTGAGTTGTTCAACTCAGCGGACTTATACAGAGTATTGTATGTTGTCCAAGTGTCCATCAGGACAAAGGGGTAGGTCCTCGTACTATGTTCTGTTTACTTATAACTTCTCTAGTATTTAGACAAGTGTTTCGTAGAAATACAAGGTCTAAGTTTTGAGAAGTTGTGGGTATAAGAATATAGTAGAGAACCAGATATCACAAGTATCGGGATTCTTCAAAGAGATCGAAGATGTAGATTCTTGTGATTGGTATTCAGATGATAGTGATGGTTTTGAGAAACATGTTTCTCTTTCAGGTTACTCATAATTGGATGGATTCCTAAGTTGAGTAATGCTGATTAGCCTCTTTCCATTAAGTTGATATGCACTGGAGACAGCTGCATGATTTGAATCAGGTTCCAATTAAATAAGTGCCAAAGTTTCTATATTGGATATAGAATGGTTCGTACCTTAAAAGATGTTAAGGCACGGGGAGTTGTCCAGCTTTTGCTTAAAACCAGACTCTGGATAACTCAAGGCACGTTTCTGTAATGGCTGTTTATGGGTTGACCCTGGCTATGACGAGGGTTGATATTCTACCATTTGGAAGATCAATAGTGATATTGTTCTTGACTCGCCACAGTTTTAGTAAAATGGACTTTTTCAGAAAACAGTAGTGGGAGTATGGTAGAACTGGAAGTGTTTCCAGAACCGCGAACGATTACGGAAAATTTAATAGGACCTATATATATTCAATCAGGTTTGACATTCCAATAGCCACTCCGCAGATATGGTGGATAACCTTAGACACCCGAGAGGTACTTCGGTAGGCTCAAGGACGGTGACAGGGAGGTTCTTATCTACCCAGACTTGACACTACTGATGTTCCAGGCTATGAGACCCGGTAGGAGGGTTGTCGTAGTCAGTGGGAGCAGCGGAAGCATAGTGGGCAAGTACCTTATGTCTATTTATAGACTAGAGCAGTAATAGCGGAGATAGATCATCTAATTTTGATATGACAGTCATGGGTTTGACTTCATCAAAATAGGGGATGGATCTGTTAAGAAGGTAGTAGGGTGTGATGTCATAGTATATAGATGACATACACAGAGTAGGAAGTAAAATTCCTATACTACGATCGGTTGTACTTTGGTCGTCACACAGTTGTTTCTCCAGACAGGATATGGATATAATATTTGACATTCTGGTTTCTGGATCTATGGTTTTAGATCTAGATTTGGGTAGTTTCCCAATGTGGGTACTTTGACAGATATTCTAATGGTTTTTAGAATAGTTGACTCCTAGCATGGTGGTGTACCTGCAGGTGATGGAGTCACCCTCTCTAAAGGTGTCGTATAGACTAAAAGAGAGAGGGCTGTGCATGATTGGCAGATCACTTGCTTAGGCAATTGAGTCAATCATGAGATGTCAAGTACCACACCAGATGTTGTTTTTGCACTAGATGCGATAAGTTTGTATTAATCAAATCCTGGAGAGACATAAGGAAGCAATTTTAGAACATAAGTGAATGTTCTACGGATTTGATGACGACAGCCTCCTTCGGGAGAAGATCATCATTCCAGGCTTCTAAGGTGACATGGTTGACAGAGTGATTGTCAGAGTTATAGTTTTTCCCTCTGATGAAGTGGGACAGTATTATGGACAGGTGGTCCAAGAGGATACTGTGGGTGGCATGGTGCCGGATACTGATTAAGTTCAGTGATCGATACAGTCTAAGAAGTTTGGATTTGGAGTTCATTTATGAACTATGTCCCATCAGATATCCAGACATATTCTAAGACAGGTATTACTCAATTCGGGAGATGGCTTTCTCCGCGAACTTGAGATTTAGAGAGATATAGAAAGAAACATCTAGGCGGATCCACTCACTGAGGCTATTTCTCGAACACAATAGTTTTACAAACGGGCTTTGCGAAACTGATTAGTAGAGGAGTTGGATGTTCGGTTTCACACGGGCTGTGAGTAGTCGACATCGCAATAATTAGCCTTGAGTGCAAGTGGGAGATTGTTGGAGATAGTGCCCTCATAGTCAATTATTGGATCGCAGGTACGTGATTGCAATGATTACGGAGGACCTATGCCGGTAGGACAGTCTTACTCGACATGATAGTATGCTATCTGGTTTGCCTTTATCAGTCGTGTACATGTTCAGGTGACTGATTACATGTTACACTTTGATAGAGCCCTTAGGATCTTGCTTTACTACCAACAGTATGATGGCGATCATATACGTGAGAGTTGGGTAGTTTATATGCATATCCTTAATTGTGGTCCCTAGTCGTGGGAGTTTCGAACAGGGCATCGATACTCCGGAGTAGACTAGTGTATACAGTCGAGACCCCGACGAGGGGCAGTGGCCGGTCTCACAAGCCACTGGTGTCAATTGGATCACCTAAGATGTATACAGGTGCTCATTGGGTTATGAGTACACCGGACAGGACTCGCCGGGAATCTGCTAGTTAGTAATATACCTATTGTCAGATAGCAGTTCCCTGGTGACATGTGTACAGGTTAGTTCATCGACCTGAGGTCGTCATTTGTCTCGTGTGAGTTCCCACTGTGCTTTGATTTCTACCCTACCACGGTTCAAAGGAGTCGTGCAAACAGGTAGCTTTTGGGTACAGTCCCGAGCCATATGGAGGCACGTGAGCGGATCGGCAGGGGATTCGTCTCTCCCGGTATTGGGGGTGAGGTCGTGCTGTGTCTAGGAGAGCCATTACACAAAGTCCATGGCCATGGCAGGAGATTTACCGGTAGGTACTCCAGTAGTATCTCAGGGTGTTATTGGGCTACACTCCGACACGACTTATACTGCTATTGGGGGTCTGACGTTACTAGCCCACTAGGCGGATATGCGATACTCATTGACGAACGGACCGGACTGTATATACATTGTCACTGTTAGGCTCGGTAGGGTTTCTGGATGAGTTCGCTCATCAGCCTCCCTTGAGGTCAGTCCATGGGCAGCCGTTACGCATAGCTATTACCGCTGACGGTTTGTGGTTAAACCCACTGCCAGGGTACTGACGAGTCATTAGAGTCCCCCACAGACAGTTTCCCAAGTTCGGGCGAAACGTTGTAGAGGCCGTATGGTTTTATGTCAGGGTTCGGAAAATGCACGTGCGTTTACGCACGTGTTATTTTTCGGGCAGATGATACTGGTCGGCTTTGGTTTAAGCCGGATCCGAGTATTATATTGAGTAGATATAATATCTTTGTCTCAGTTGCATTTGTATTCGGTCGTAATACAAATGCGGGTATATTTATACAGTTTCGGGGTTGTCCTGAAATTCGTTTCAGGATCACTTTTGGAAGTTGCCAGTTTCCAGTTTTCTATCAGCCGTCTTTTAACATTCGGTTAAAGACGGATTTATCTTTTCTTGGATGAGGTGAGTCAGTGTTCTAGAAGATTCTAGAGAGGGTGACTTAGCTTGGTGAGTCATTAGTGCATTAATGGTGCCATTAATGCTTGATGACTAAGGGTTTTTAGATTCAATGTTTCTTTGTGACTCATGCTTTCATGAATGGTTATGATAAGCTTTAGGTTTATTATCACCTTCCTTCTTTGCTCCTACAAAACACTTGTCTAATAACTAGAGAAGTCATAAGTAAACAGAACATAGTATGAGGACCTACCCCTTTGTCCTGACGGACACTGGACAACATACAATACTCTGTATAAGTCTGCTGAGTTTGAATAACTCAAAACCTGTGCCTCATAGGTTGAAAACTGAACCCAGGCGATTTCCTCAAATATCACCAATTACAACGAATTCCGATATAATGAGGATAATCACCTAATTCCCAATAACTCACTCCCACTCAACATCTGTAAAACTATACAGATGTGAGAATCATACCTGGTAAATACATACCCTGGAGTAAGTATCTAATCGGGAAAATCAGATTTCCATTAACAATGCACTGAAACAATAAAATGTTTCGTAGAGGTATCCTGGTATTCCAAGTAATGCCACTTCCATAATCCAAATCATGACTTTAACCATATATTTCCCAGCCATCTTTCCAATTCCCTTTATTTGTCTTTAGTCGTTACCTTCTGTACACCATCATTAGACTAAATGGTTTTCTTCCTTCCCTACCGTTCGGTACCAGCCTATGGTTTGGAAGAAGAATATCCAGTAAGCATAATAGGTGTACCCTCCTAAACCTAGGAGTACTCGCAACTTGAGAGAAGGTGATGATAAAAGACAACTGAATAAACCTTATTCCTATTTCTCCTGAACCAGAATCCATCCTCGAAAAAATATCCTTAGAGTTCGTATATAACCATACGATGGATTTATCCAATGGAATTTGATGTTCGTAGTGATACGGGTTGTTCTGGAGAAATGAAAAGTGAAGTAGGAGTGGTGATGAAATACGTGGTTTTGGTCGTGAATGTAAGTAGTCGCAATTTACTTTGCCCTCCTTCTAATTCCTTTATCTTTTCTTTACATATTACCTTCTGCATGCCCTACTTAGGCTAATTGGTTTTCTTCATTCCCTACCTTTCGGCACCTGCCTATGGTTTGGAAGAAGACTATCCAATAAGCGTAATAGGTGTACTCTCCTAAACCAAGGAGCCCTCGCAACCTGAGAGAAGGTGATAATAAAAGACAACTGAATAAACCAATTCTATTTCTCCTGAACCTGGATCCATCCTCGAAGAAGTCCCTTCGAGTTCGTATATAACCATACGATGGATCTATCCAATGGAAGTGGATGTCTGTAGTAATACGGGGAGTTCTGAGAAATACAAAGGGTACAAGAAGGAGCGGCAATGACTTATGCAACTTTAGACAGTCCAAAAGCCTGTATTCTAAGAAGGTTCGGTCAACTTGGTCACTGAGTTATAGTCTAGGGTCGCTGCCAAAGAGAGACAGAAGAGAAAACACTCTGCGTGCACTCTAATCTAGATCAGAATGGTTATCACTTTATCTAATCAGGAAACCTCCCACTGTTATCTCAAATTCTCCTCCAAACCTGAAAGAAGAATTAGTCGGGATCACCCGAAGAGTAAACTAACTCATCAGTGGGTATCATGATCCAACTCTCATCGCATGATAATGTGACGGTATCCACTCACGTTACCACACTCCAGAAGGTATGCTCAAGTCTGGCAAGTTTCCTGCATGTTTGAAACTCCCGATATAATTTTTATCCCATGCTCTTATGACCTTGACGTAGGCCAACAAATCATAAGCCACATGTCAAGTTCTACCCGTCGTTGTCCTGATTAATTTAGGTCAACTTACATGCCCTTGACGTAGGCCAACAAGGCTGTACGTCTGTCCTAAACTAATGCATCTATCTATGCAACAAATGAATACCCAGCAGCTACAAAACACTATGCCTTGACGTAGGCCAACAAACATAGCTTGAATACAACTGACCATCCATAAGAAATGACGGAGGATTACGGCTGGTTTTTGGCGAAAAACCTTTAACGTAATGAACTTGATCTCGTTGAAGGAAACTGATAGCTTTTTAAAAAAATATAGTGGCGAAAACCTTTTGCTAAAGAGGTCACTCCCGATGAAGGGATCTCGACTCTTTCCTCGTAGAATGAAGTGCAGGATATTCTAACTGAATACCGCGATACAAAGAAACTTGTAATCGACTATATAGAAGTTATTCCCCTGACGCAAACTTCTGCCCAAGGGGTCACTCCTGGTGAAGGGATCTCGGCCCTTGCCTTGTCGAATGAGGTGTAGGATATTCTAACTGAATACCGCTGTGCAAAACAAAAGGAAACGTCTTTGTAATAACTCATTTTTAAAATTTGTTCCAACAACATCAAATATAGGTTTGTTTTATCCGTGCATTGATAAAAATCAATGCAGTCCCATCAATTAAACACACCAGAAAAGAACGAAAATAAAATGTACGTATATGCTATCCGCATTCGCCACTGGATCCCGTCATCACCCGTTAAGTTACTTAACTAACGACAGAGCGGGGACTGGACTAGCGCGGGTGTAAAACATATACTACATCTAATAGTATATATACTAATATACAATAATCGCTCAAGGCGTGATAAAATGCAACATTACAGAAAAGTAATAAGCATCACAGAACAATAAAGATAATCCTGGATCCTCGGGTTTCACAGAGCCGCTACTGAAACCCGACGTTCCCCTGGTCGTGTGGATAGCCTGTGCAATGAAACGGTTAGCGTATATGCCCTAGAGGCCATTGCTGTTTTATACTAGTTTGTATATTACTTAATGGAAGCTTGGGATATTCACCTTGTATATACAATCTTGCTCAAAATAGTAGTATGCTACTTGGTTTGTTTCTACTTCAATGTGTACATGTGTTTATTTTAGTATATCGCCTATACACATTAGTGGAGCCCTTAGGATCTTTGCTTGATTACCAGCGTTGTGATGGCAGTCACACTAGTGGGGCTGGGTAATCTATAAGCACATCCTTATGCAGGTCCCTGGTCGCAGGACAATCAAGACAGGGCATCGATACTCCGGAGTAGACTAGCGCATGCGCTTCTCATCCCAGTGTGGGAGACGGTCTGTCCCACAGACGTCGGTACGTCGTACTTGAGATAGTATGCGGGTGCTCGCTGGGTTACGAGTACACTGGACAGGACTCATCTGTAACTCACTAGTTGGTATTATGCCTATCGTCAGTTATCAGTTCCCAGGTGACATGAGTACAGCTTAGTCCGCTGACTTGACACTGTCAATTCGCCTCGAGTGTGTTCCCACTGTACTTTGATTACTACCCTACCACGGCTCAAAGGAGTCGTGCAAACAGGTGGTAGTTGGGTGCAGTCCCGAAGCACTTGGAGGCAGTGACGGTTAGACATGATTCGTCTCTCCCGGTATTGGGGGTTGACATCGCGCTGTGTCTAGGAGAGCCATTACACGAGTAGTCCCTGGCCAGGGCAAGCGAGATATACTGGTAGGCTTCCAGTGTTATCTCAGGGTGTTTTGGGCTTCACTCTGACACGACTTGTACCGCTATTGGGGGACTGACGTTTACCGCCCCCTAGGCCCGCCATGCGATGTATCAGACGAACAGACCGGACTGTACGGAGATTGTCACATTCAGGCTCAGTAGGAGTTCAGATGGGTTTCACCTCGTCCGTCTTCTTGTCGGTATCTACCTGGGGACCGTTACGCACAGCTAGTGCCGCTTGCGGTCTGTGGTTAAACCCACTGCCAGCGTAGTGTCGAGTCTTTAGAGTCCCACACAGAAAGCAATTCGCCTTTAGGCAAAAGAGTAGAGGTCGCATGGTTTTGCGACAGGTCGCATGGTTTTGCGACAGGGTTCGGTCACATCTATGCACTTGTGCACGTACAGTGTCCGGACAGTTTACACTAGCGGGCTTTGGTTTAAGCCAGATCCTAGTGTACGTTTTTGGATTGGTTTTATCCAGTTTGCAATCGTGTTCCTCGGAACGCGGATGCGGGTGTGTATGCACAGTTGACGGAGAGACAGAGGCAGAAGATTCTCATTAGGGTTGTTGACCGTTGACAGTTGACTATTGACTTTTTGCTCAACCCTAATGAGAATATGAAATATGATTAACAATTATATTAATTAAGTATTATGGTGACATGGTTGTTGAGGGATTGACTTTGTTGACTTGTTGACTTTTGTTGACTTGTTGACTTTGTTGACCGGTTGACTAGGCTTGACTAGTTGACCATCATGATAACTATAGCTATCATTTCATGGCAAAGACTTTTGCTTGCTTGCTCTTTTATGCAAAATAAGTGCATGAAATGATATGTCTATGGTTGCTTAAACCATCACATAATACTTGATTGATATGAGGTGTTATGATGGTTTTGGATTATGAGAGCCAAATGAGAAAAGTCTTCTCTCATTTTTCTTTCATGCTCATTCTCTCTCTTGTTCTTGAGCTCTCATCTCCTCCTCTTGCTCTCCCTCTCTTGACTCTATGGTTCACTTGTCGCATGAGTTGAGAACCAAGAACCATAGATAAAATCCCATACAAACTCTTCTCTACTCACTCTAGTTCACAAGGTTTAGCAAACCGAGTGAACTAGATTCTTCAAAGTTCAAAGAAGGAGCCAAAGGTTGAAGCTTTCAGGTGGATCTATCTTCGACGCAAAGAGACGACGTGGAGAAGCCGATTCGGACGACCATCGAAGCTTGAAGATGAAGGAGTTCGAGAAAAAGAAAGGTATAACCCCCTAACCGAGTAGTTAGCAACTCGTAGTTAGGTTGTTAGTTAGATGTTTAACAAAGATCCGGGTTTTAAGTCCATGTTACCACCTCTAAGAAAATCGTTTTTCGTCAAATTCCGCATGCCCGAAAGTACCGGGAGAGGTAGCATGGACTTATAGTGGTATCAGAGCCTAGTTAAACTCTATCTAACATGTTAGCAAAGTAGCTAGAAGATCGATCAAAGAAAAAGTCGCAAAACGAACCCCGTTTTTAAACTTTCTGTCGATTTTAAAAGTGCTGGAAAATTTTTTTGGGATACACCAAAAATCGACTCAGGGTTTTCTAAGTATACTGTAGAAAAATGGTCACATGATCTCATCATTGCGCCGCGGAAACGCGGCAATAGCTTGCTATTGCCGCTGTTCCGCGGCCTTCTTGGCTCCTCTCTGTGTTTGCTTTGCTACAGTATGCTTGTAGGGGTATTTTGGGATTTTTGGAATATATATTTTCTGCCCAGATTTTCCAGAATGAAAATTTATTTTTTGGGGTCCTGAAAATCCGTATTTTTGATCGAACTTCTAAAAGACTTAAGCTGACGGGTTTTTCTGTGATGTGATATTTGTATTGAACGTCTGCTAATCGCTATATGTCGATTAGTGGGGCTATACAAATCTGTGATCTGTAATGTTATTGGAATGTGTATATGAATTCAATGGATTGTCGCGGGTGAATAGCCGGGGGTTGTGAGACGAGAGTTTTCTTTTCTTTCAATTCATGTAAATTTGTAAATTGATGTAATAATCATTTGTATGGCCGCACAACCGGGTCTGGGTTGTAGCCGTCATTGTATAATTTCTTTTTACTGTTTTTGCTCCTAGGATAGACCCAAGGAAGGGGTGCACAAACTACCGGGTATCTCGAAGTGCCGAGTGGCCTACTCACGGTGTTGAGGGAGGTTGCTCCACTTCGGGTACTTGGCGGGTAGTTTGCCGCACCCGTAGGGGTCTTGGGTGGGGTATTGGCTATTCACCGCGACGGTGTAATCTGCTTTTCGTTACAGGCTCGTACGAATTGCGGATTCCTAGTATATCCAATGTGTTCATCTGTGATCTGAAATGGCTATCATCGCAGTATATCTATATATGATATTATTTAGGCGTTGCTTATGTTTTACAGCCGCGCTAGCCCAGCCCCCGCTCTGTCGTTAGTTAACCTAACGGGTAATGACGGGGCCCCATGGCGAATGCGAATGGCATAAGCGTACGTCATATTTTAGTTGTTTTCTGCAATGGTAGGATTAAATGATGGGACGCACTAAAAGAACTAATGCAAGAATATCACGCATTAAAAGAACTAATGCAAGAAAATAAACCAAGTTAAAGTCGTTGGAACACTTTCGAAAAACCACTCGGTTCTTTTCAAAACTAACTTTTAAATGCGGAGCTTGAGCCACTCTTTTTTAAAAAGCTATCTCGTTCCATCGACTATATCAAGTTTACTACGTTCACGGTTTAGCCAAAACCATTCGTAGCCCTCCGTCGTTTCACATGGATGGTCAATAGTATTCAAGCTATGTTTGTTAGCCAAAGTCAAGGCATAGTGATTGGTAGCTATTGGGTATTCATGTGCAGCATAGATAGATGCGTTAGTTTGGAACAGTCGCACTGCCTTGTTGGCCAAAGTCAAGGGTAGGTGCGGGTGGATTCAAATTAACCTGGAGAACGACGGGTAGAATTTGACATGTGACTTATGATTTGTTGGCCAAAGTCAAGGTCATAAGAGTATGGGGCAAAAAAATCCACATCGGGAGTTTCAAAAGAACTGAAACTTGCTAGTGTTGCATACCATTTGGAGTGTGATGATTCTGGTAGGATTCCTTCAGTTCGTCACGCGATGATATTTGGATCCCGATCCTACTGTGAGTATATGCTACTCCTCGGGAAATTTCTCACTAAACGATCAATGCTATAAACCTAGTAGGTGCCTAGAAAGGTGTTAGCGGGGCTACGCCCCCAGGAAAAAGAGGTTATTTAATTAAGAAACTTCGTGAAAGCGTTGGAAAACCTCCCTCGAAGTACCAACACTAGCCTGGCTGAACGGTTAAGCAAGTATTGTACGGTGAGATTGATCCTGACTAATTCTTCCTTTTTGGTTTGAGGAGGGATTCGAGAAACAGTAGGAGCCATCCTATTTAGACAAACTAAAAACCACTCTAAACTTGCAAGAGCATCATGCTGAGTGTTTCTTCTCTCTCTCCTAATTGCAGCGACCAATCGACATGACTGGACTTAAGTTACTTCTAGATAAAAACATACTGACAGGGCCAAACTACAAAGATTGGCTCAGGAATGTCAAAATGGCAATCACTTACGACATGCTGGGGTATCTTCTTACCACCAAAGCTCCCCCTGTCCCTGGTCCCACTTCCAGCGTCGTGGATAAGGAAATCCGTAAGACTTGGGAGATTGATAGCGCGAAGGCCAAGTGCCTCGTACTTGCCTCTATGGACAATGAACATCAGAGGAGGCACGAGAATATGGACTTGGAATCCATATTTCTTCATACAAAAGAACTGTATGGAGAGCAATCTCGTATCGCAAGATACGAAGCGTCGAAAAGGTTATTTTCGGCAAGGATGGCCGTCGGATCATCAGTAGCAGAACACGTGCTTAAGATGATCGGCTACATTGAGGAGCTCGCGGACCTAGGGACCACATTGGAGAGTGAGGTCTATACGGACTTAGTTCTCCAGTCCCTTCCTTCCACTTACGCCCAGTTTATACTGAACTTCAACTTACAAGAAAAAGAAGTTGAACTTTCAGAGCTCCTCAACATGCTGAGGAGCGCAAAGGGCACCCTACAGAAAGGTAGGGAAACATCCACTTTGTTTGTAGGAGGATCATCTTCTTCTAGGTCCAAGGCGAAAGCCAAGCGAAAGAAGAAGAAAGCCCCCGCCAAACCAAGAGGCGGTGTTAGTAAAGTGGATACGAAGGGAAAGGCTAAAGCAACAAAGAAAGCGGGGAAGCTTGTGGATAAGGAAGAATGCTTCTATTGTCATAAGAAAGGACACTGGAAGAATGATTGCAGGGCCTGGAAGGCCAGAACACAGGAATTGAAGCAGGTTGCAGCTTCAGCTTCAGGTGTGTTTGTTATTGAAAACTGTCTTTCAATAAACTCTACTTCCTGGGTATTGGATACCGGATCAGGATCTCATATCTGTAATTCTTTGCAGGCGTTGAGAAACCGTAGGGTTTTGAAAGCAGGTGACATGACCCTCAAAGTTGAAAACGGAGCTAGCATGGATGCTAAAGCCGTGGGGGACTATCACCTGGGAATGTCGGATGGACATGTTTTGGTTTTGCGTAATTGCTTTTTTATACCCAACGCAACTTGTAATATCATTTCTGTATCTTTGGTTTCTAAAGAAGGTTATGAATTTGCGTTTGTAAGTAATGTTGTAAACATTCACCTTAATCAAGTTCTGATTGGGTCAGGTACATTAAGCAATGGTATATACGTATTAAAGCAACCACAGATTTTTAATGTCCAGAATACACACAAAAGAAAGTCTCCGGAAATAAATTAGACTTTCTTGTGGCATTGTAGACTGGGTCACATCAATGAAAGAAGGTTGACAAAGTTACATACAGAAGGATATTTGAATCCGTTCGAATATCAATCGTATGCCACTTGTCAATCCTGTCTCAAAGGAAAGATGACAAAGACTCCGTTTACTGGACACGGAGTAAGGGCGAGCGAGCTCTTGGGACTCGTACACAGCGACGTGTGCGGTCCAATGTCTACACATGCGCGAAGCGGTTATTCTTACTTCATTACTTTTACGGATGACTTTTCAAGGTACGGTTATGTCTTCTTAATGAAACATAAGTCCGAAGCCTTTGGAAAATTCCAGGAATATAAGAATGAAGTAGAAAACCAAACCGGCAAAAGTATCAAGATTCTAAGATCGGATCGAGGTGGAGAATACTTAAGTGCCGAGTTCCTGGACTATTTAAAAGAGAACGGAATTCTCTCTCAGCTTACTCCTCCATACACTCCGCAACATAACGGTGTATCGGAGAGACGGAACAGGACCCTATTGGATATGGTACGGTCCATGATGAGTAACGCTGAGTTACCGCGATCATTCTGGGGGTATGCGCTAGAATCAGCTGCATACCTTTTGAACCGAGTTCCCACTAAGACTATGCCTACTACACCATATGAAATGTGGTGTGGGAAGAAACCCTATCTTAAGCATATTAAGACATGGGGATGTCCAGCTTTTGTTAAAAAGCAGCATGCGGACAAGCTCGAGGCACGCTCAGTACAGTGTAAGTTCGTGGGATATCCAAAGAACTCCAAGGGATATTTCTTCTACTGCGAAAAGGAACAAAAAGTTCTTGTTTTTCGTCATGCCTACTTCTTGGAAACTAAGTTTCTGGAAACCCAGATAAGTGGGAGCACAGTAGAACTAGAAGAAATTCCAGAACCACGAACTATTACTGAAAGCTTAGTGGAACCAGAGGGTTCAAAAGAACTAGACATTCCCACGCCGCTCCGCAGGAGTAGTAGGCAGTCTCATCCGCCCGAGAGATATTACGGTTTTCTCATCGACGGGGATAAAGAGGATTGCATCATAGATTATGATGAGCCTACCAGCTTCCAGTAGGCCGTTCAGAGCGTTGACTCAGTAAAATGGCTGGATGCAATGCGGACCGAAATGGAGTCCATGTACACCAACAAAGTATGGACGTTGGACATTGCTCCAGACGGGGTAAAACCCGTAGGATGCAAGTGGATCTTCAAAAGGAAGATTGGTGTAGATGGACAGGTTGAGACCTATAAAGCTAGACTTGTTGCGAAGGGTTTTCGTCAAAGACCTGGTTTGGACTATGACGAAACCTTTTCTCCAGTGGCTATGCTGAAATCCATTCGGATCCTTTTTGCCATTGCTGCCTTCCACGATTATGAGATCTGGCAGATGGACGTAAAGACCGCTTTTCTAAATGGAAATTTAAAGGAGTGTGTCTATATGGACCAACCAGAGGGTTTCATTCAGAGTGGGAGCAGCGGAAAGGTGTGCAAGTTGCTTAAGTCCATCTATGGACTAAAGCAGGCATCGCGGAGTTGGAACATCTGTTTTGATGAGACGGTCAAGGAATTTGGCTTTATCAAAAATCCAGATGAACCATGCATCTATAGTAGATTTGTAGCGAGAACTGTAGTATTCCTCGTTTTGTACGTAGATGACATTCTCTTAATAGGAAATGACATTCCTATGCTACAATCTGTCAAGGGGTTCTTGTCACACAGGTTCTCCATGAAAGACCTGGGTGATGCCTCATACATCCTGGGGATCTGGATCCATCGTGATAGATCCAAGAGGATATTAGGACTTTCACAGTCTAGGTACATCGACACCATACTGAAAAGATTCAGTATAGAAGATTCCAAGCGCGGTAACCTACCGGCTTGTCACGGGATCACCCTCTCTAAAGAGATGTCTCCCAAGACTGATTTGGAGAGGGATCGCATGTCTATTATACCCTACGCTTCTGCGGTAGGCTCTATAATGTATGCGATGTTGTGTACCAGACCGGATGTAGCTTATGCACTGAGTGTGGTAAGCCGGTATCAGTCAAACCCTAGGAAGAAACACTGGATAGCAGTAAAGAACATTCTCAAGTACTTGAGAAGGACTAAGGAGATGTTCTTGGTGTATGGCGGAAAAGACCTTCAGATCGAGGCCTTTGCTGACTCCAGCTTCCAGAGTGACAAGGATGATTCCAAGTCCATGTCGGGTTTTGTCTTTACCCTCAATGGAGGGGCGGTGTGTTGGAAGAGTTCCAAACAGGAAACCGTTGCAGACTCGACGATGGAAGCGGAATACATCGCTGCATCTGATGCCGCAAAAGAAGCTGTCTGGATGAGGAAGTTCTTGAAAGAGCTTCAGGTGGTTCCGTCCATTGTTGATCCAATACCTCTGTATTGCGACAACAACGGGGCTATAGCTTTAGCGAAGAAACCCAGGTCCCATCAGAGATCCAGACACATCTTGAGGCGGTATCACCTGATCAGGGAGATCGTGGATCGCTAGGAGATCGTGGTTCGGAGAGTCGCTTCAGAAGATAACACTGCAGATCCATTCACCAAGGCCTTGCCCCAGACTCAGTTCAAGCGGCTGATCGAGATGATAGGTCTTCGATACGCCAGTACATGGCCTTAGTGCAAGTGGGAGATTGTTAGTGTATATGCCCTAGAGGCCATTACTGTATCATACTAGTTTGTATATTACTTAATGGAAGCTTAGGATATTCACCTTGTATATACAATCTTTCTCAAAATAGTAGTATGCTACTTGGTTTGTTTCTACTTCAATGTGTACATGTGTTTATTTTAGTATATCGCCTATACACATTAGTGGAGCCCTTAGGATCTTTGCTTGATTACCAGCGTTGTGATGCCAGTCACACTAGTGGGGCTGGGTAATCAATAAGCACATCCTTATGCAGGTCCCTGGTCGCAGGACTATCGAGACAGGGCATCGATACGCCGGAGTAGACTAGCGCATGCGCTTCTCATCCCAGTGTGGGAGATGGTCTGTCCCACAGCCGTCGGTACGTCGTACTTGAGATAGTATGCGGGTGCTCGTTGGGTTACGAGTACACTGGACAGGACTCGTCGGGAACTGACTAGTTGGTATTATGCCTATCGTCAGTTATCAGTTCCCAGGTGACATGAGTACAGCTTAGTCCGCTGACTTGACACTGTCACTTCACCTCGAGTGTGTTCCCACTGTACTTTGATTACTACCCTACCACGGCTCAAAAGAGTCGTGCAAACAGGTGGTAGTTGGGTGCAGTCCCGAAGCACTTGGAGGCAGTGACGGTTAGACAGAATTCGTCTCTCCCGGTATTGGGGGTTGACATCGCGCTGTGTCTAGGAGAGCCATTACACGAGTAGTCCCTGGCCAGGGCAAACGAGATATACTGGTAGGCTTCCAGTGTTATCTCAGGGTGGTTTGGGCTTCACTCTGACACGACTTGTACCGCTATTGGGGGACTGACGTTTACCGCCCCCTAGGCCCGCCATGCGATGTATCAGACGAACAGACCGGACTGTACGGAGATTGTCACATTCAGGCTCAGTAGGAGTTCTGATGGGTTTCGCCTCGTCAGTCTTCTTGTCGGCATCTACCTGGGGACCGTTACGCACAGCTAGTGCCGCTTGCGGTCTGTGGTTAAACCCACTGCCAGCGTAGTGTCGAGTCTTTAGAGTTCCACACAGAAAGCTATTCGCCTTTAGGCAAAAAAGTAGAGGTCGCATGGTTTTGCGACAGGTCGCATGGTTTCGCGACAGGGTTCGGTCACATCCGTGCACTTGTGCACGTACAGTGTCCGGACAGTTTACACTAGCGGGCTTTGGTTTAATCCAGATCCTAGTGTACGTTTTGGGATTGGTTTTATCCAGTTTGCATTCGTGTTCCTCGGAACGCGGATGCGGGTGTGTGTGCACAGTTGACGAAGAGACAGGCAGAGGATTCTCATTAGGGTTGTTGACCGTTGACAGTTGACTATTGACTTTTTGCTCAACCCTAATGAGAATATGATATATGATTAACAATTATATTAATTAAGTATTATGGTGACATGGTTGTTGAGGGATTGACTTTGTTGACTTGTTGACTTTTGTTGACTTGTTGACCGGTTGACTAGGCTTGACTAGTTGACCATCATGATAACTATAGCTATCATTTCATGGCAAAGACTTTTGCTTGCTTGCTCTTTTGTGCAAAATGAGTGCATGATATGATATGGCTATGGTTGCTTAAACCATCACATAATACTTGATTGATATAAGGTGTTATGATGGTTTTGGATTATGAGAGACAAATGAGAAAAGTCTTCTCTCATTTTTCTTTCATGCTCATTCTCTCTCTTGTTCTTGAGCTCTCATCTCCTCCTCTTGCTCTCCCTTTCTTGACTCTATGGTTCACTTGTCTCATGAGTTGAGAACCTAGAACCATAGATAAAATCCCATACAAACTCTTCTCTACTCACTGTAGTTCACAAGGTTTAGCAAACCGAGTGTACTAGTTTCTTCAAAGTTCGAAGAAGGAGCCAAAGGTTGAAGCTTTCAGGTGGATCTATCATCGGCGCAAGGAGACGACGGGGAAAAGCCGATTCGGACGACCATCGAAGCTTGAAGACGAAGGAGTTCGAGAAAAAGAAAGGTATAACCCCCTAACCGAGTAGTTAGCAACTCGTAGTTAGGTTGTTAGTTAGATGTTTAACAAAGATCTGGGTTTTAAGTCCATGTTACTACCTCTAAGAAAATCGTTTTTCGTCAAATTCTGCATGCCCGAAAGTACAGGGAGAGGTAGCATGGACTTACAGAAACCTAGACCCCTATGGGTGCGGTAAGTTACCCGCCAAAACCTGAAGCAAGGCAGCCCCCTACAGCAAAATGAATGGACCACCCAGCACTTCACGGAATCCGGTAACTTGAGCACCCGTCCTTGGGTCAACCTGTACCCCCTATGAGTGCGGCGAATAGCCCGCCAATTCTAGTGTGGAGCCCCCTCCGTCTCAACTCCATGAGATGCGGATCCGTTGCCCTCCAGAACCCGGCTATTCATGCACCCCACCGCAGGGCAAAACCTAGTAAAGAATTTAAAAATATATACAACGGGTACATCGACCTCGGCCCGGTCGTGCCCCAAAAGTATATTATACAAACAGGCAGTGACGGCAGTCCACATGTTGGGCGCTCGTCCCGCAATATCAAATGTACAAATAAATCGAAACAGCACTACCATTGCACACTGCTATCCACCACGACATATCCGCAACATCACAGCACAACACAGAACATCAACGCGAATGTCACGTTCGCAAAGCCGTCTAAAAGAACTATAGCAATCAGACGCGGTTTACCGATCGAATGACATTCACGGTCTCAGATATAATATAAGTACTGTAAACTAACAAGTTTAAAATTTCGATCGACAAAATTTCTCGATGTGGGCCCCACAAACATCTGCTGTACAGTAACAAAATATGGGCCCAAAAGAAATATACCAAAAACAACAATTTCCCATGGTAAACTCACTGGAAAAATTTGGCGCACTATTCCCACAAAAGCGCGGCGGATCAGCGGCCAAACCCTGGTTTGGGCTGCGGATCCGCAGCCGTTTTGTGGGATCACGTGACTAAATTTCACCAGTGTGCTAAGAAATGCCTGCTTAGTTTTCTGTGATATGTCAAATAATTTTTAGACCAGATTAAAAATCGACAGAAACATTGAACAGAAAATTGTAGTTTCGCGACAATCCATTCGATCGATATTTTAAATGCGTTAGCACAAGTTAGTAAAGCTTAATGGTGAGTCTCTGATACCACTGTAAGTCCACGGTAGCGCCGCGGCCGTCTAACAGACGCCAAAATGCGGAACAAAAACTTTTATAGAACTGGCGCTATCGTATACTATAACCCGGATCTGCCATTAAAGCTAAACTAACAAACTGTAAAGTGAGTAGAAATGTTATACTGAACGATCCGAGTCCTTCGGTCTTCAACCATCATCCCACCCTTTGTTGAAGTTGATCCGAACTCGCTCGATCTCCGGTCTCGTCGTCCAAGTGGCACTACGTCGACGGATCTTTAAACGGGCTCCAGCCTCTGAACCGAGGCAACTCGATCGTCAAGTTTTCCAAAATAGACGACCAAGATTGATCTAGAGAATGAGTAGAACACTTTGTCTTGTTACGTCCAAAGCTATGGACGAACGGTTAAAAGAAGTTGCCATTTGGAATCGGGTAAATGGAAATTGAACTATATGAAATTTCCATACACTAAACTATCATAATCTTTTGCAAAAATTAATGAATCAAATCCCATCCCCTCACAAGAA
This sequence comes from Agapanthus africanus, assembly GCA_030015575.1. Classification (NCBI taxonomy): domain Eukaryota; kingdom Viridiplantae; phylum Streptophyta; class Magnoliopsida; order Asparagales; family Amaryllidaceae; genus Agapanthus; species Agapanthus africanus. The sequence continues at coordinate 238,272,433 of CM057346.1, forward strand.
AGGCCGGCCACACTATAAGAGAAAGGAGGGTGTGTGTAGGGACTTCAAGTGGTGACCATAACAATATGATAGTTGTCAACACAATTAATGAAAGAATGAATCATCATCCAGTCATCATCCATCATTAAATGCACCATTAATGAACTAATAACTCACAAGCCTTGTCACCCTCTCTAGAACCTTCTAGAACACTGACTCACCTCATGACTTACCCAATTGAAGAAAAGATAAATCCGCATTTAACCGAATGTTAAAGACGGGCGATAGAAAACTGGAAACTGGCAACTTCCAAAAGCGATCCTGAAACGAATTTCAGGATAATCCCGTATCAGTATAAACATACCCGCATTTGTATTACGACCGAATACAAATGCAACTGAGACAAAGATATTATATCTACACAGTATAATACTTGGATCCGGCTTAAACCAAAGCCTACCAGTATTATCTTCCCGAAAAATGACACGTGCGAAAACGCACGTGCATTTTCCGAACCCTGCCATAAATCCATACGGCATCTACAACGTTTCGCCCGAACTTGGGAAACTGTCTATGGGAGACTCTAATGACTCATCAATACACTGGCACTTGGTAAAATCACCAGCACGTCAGAGGTAAAAGCTGTACATAACGGTTGCCTATGTATTGAAGGAAGTGGAGCTGATGAGCGAACTCATCAAGAAACCCTACTGAGCCTGACAGTGATAATATCTGTACAGTCTGGTCCATTCGTCTTTTGAGTATCGCATATAGAGCCTACAGGGCCGGTAAACGTCAGACCCCCAATAGCAGTATAAGTCGTGTCAGAGAGCAGCCCAGAACACCCTGAGATACTACTGGAATACCTTCCAGTAAATCTCGATTACCCTGGCCAGGGATTTCGTGTATTGGCTCTCCTAAACACAGCGCGATCTCATCCCCAATACCGGTAGAGACGAATCCCCGACGATCTGCTCACTGCCTCCATGTGGCTCGGGACTGTACCCAAAATATACCTGTTTGCACGACTCCTTTGACCCGTGGCTGGGTATAAATCAAAGTACAGTGGGAACTCACACGAGACAAATGACGACCTCAGGTCGGTGAACTAACCTGTACACATGTCACCAGGGAACTACTATCTGACGCTAGGTATAATACCAACCAGCAAGTTCCCGGCGAGTCCTGTCCGGTGTACTCATAACCCAATGAGCACCTGTATACATCTTAGGTGAATCAACTAACACCAATGGCTTGTGAGACCGGCCACCGCCCCTCGTCGGGGTCTCGAATGTATACACTAGTCTACTCTGGAGTATCGATGCCATGTCTCGAAACTCCCACGACTGGGGACAATCTAAGGATGTGCTTATAGACCCCAGCTCCCACATATATGATCGCCATCATACTGCTGGCAGTCAAGCAAGAATCTTATGGGCTCTATCAAAGTGTAACAGTGATAAAGACAAACCAGATAGCATACTATCATCTCGAGTAAGACTGTTTTATCGGTATAGGTCATCCCTCAATCATTGCAATAACGTACCTGCGATCCAATAATTGACCTAAAGGGCACTATATCCAACAAAAATCAACCAAAGTCCATTCTTGTTTGTGTACATGGATTCCATCTCAGATCTCATAGCATCCAGCTATTCTTACAGAGTCCCCACTCTTAATGGCCGGCTCGAAACTAGTTGGGTCATCTTCTCATGATGCAATCATCGCTCCCACTATCATCGAGAAACCGAAATATCTCTCAGGTGGATGAAGAACCCTACCAGATCGGCGGAGAGGCTGAACTTCGTCGGGAACTATTGAATTCTCCGGTTCTACCAAATCATCAGCTGTAGTTTGTATAGCTGGAACTCCTTCCAGTTCTACCTCATGACCAAAAATTTCTTTCCAAAATAAATTCCTTTTCTAAAAAGGTGGCATGCCGAGAAACAAAACACCTTCTGTTTCTCGATGCGGTAGAAGATATTCCATTGCTAATGCTTGGGATATCCAACAAACTTCTACAGAACTGACATTGCCTCGAGCTTGTCCGGATTTTTCTTTTGACATAGGCCGGACAACCCTAAATCTTAACTTGCTTAAGAGATGGGCTCTTCCCATACGATATCGCATATGGAGTGGTAGACACGTGATTTGGTTGGAACCCAATTCAATAGGTATGCAGCTTCTGAAGTGCAAAACTCCCAAATTGAAAATAGGAAACTCAACAGTACTCATCATAGAGCGCGCGATATCAAATAGGGTGTGATTGCTCCGCCCCAATACACCGTCGTGGTGTGGTGTATATGGAGGAGTAATGCTGAGAGAGAATTTGATTCTCCATTAGAATAGCCCAGGATCTCCATGCTCAAATATTCTCCTCCCTGATGACATCAAAGGACTTAAATACTTTTACCTGGTTTTGGTTCTCTACTTCTTACTTATATTCTTTGAATTTCTCTAAAGCTTCAGACTTTTGTTTCAAAAGGAACACATGTCCGAATCCTGAGAGATCATCAGTGAATGTAATGAAGTACAAAGAACCGGTCCTGGCATGTGTAGAAAGGAGACCACATACATCATCATGTATCTGTCCAAAGAGTTTACTAACTCTTTCTCTGTTTCAGGAAAACGGAGCTATGGTTATCTTATCTTTGTGACATGACTGGCAAGTTTCACAAGATGTAAATTCAAACTGATTTAATTATGCATCTTAATGTAACTTAGCTAGTCGGGTCGAATTGATATGACTTAGTCTACAATGCCACTAGTAGGATTCGTTCATTTCTGAACTCTTCCTCTTGTGTGTGTTCTGTACTTTAAGAACTTTGCGTTGATTTAGAATGTATATGCTTTTAGATAACGTGCCTGAATTGATCAACTCTTGATATAGGAAATGTTCAAAACATTATCCAACAATACAAAATTATATCCTTCTTTAGTAAATAAAGAGACCGATATAATGTTGTATATCAGGTTCGATATCTAATAACATTCGCTCAGAATCAATGTATTTGTTAATACAAGATGATATTTGCCAACTGATTTGGTTGCAACAATTGCACCAATCTCTATACTTAGAGACATATCACCCTATTCTCAGTTCTCCACCTATCCGTAGCCTATGTAACAGATTTCATATGCGGCATCCTGATCCGGTATCTAATACCAGGACGTAGAGGATACTGAGAAATAATTCTCTGTAACGAATACACTCGAAGAAGATGCATCAACATGTACTTTCTTCGTTTGGACGGCATGAGAATCCTTGTATTCCCCATTTCCTGCTCGGTCTTATAACAATTATAGGTTGGAGTGGGACCAACATTCCCCAGCTCAGTATAAAAAGCGGGTTCGGTCAATACATCCATATTATTATCTTGATTAAGGCATGACATGGTCGCTACCTGGAGAAAGAGAGAAGAAAACACTATGCGTGCGCTTTCGCAAGATTAGATTGGTTATATATAATTTATCTAATAAGGATAGCTCTCACTGTTTTTATCAAATCTTCCTTCAAACCTTAAAAGGAAAGACTAGCCGGGATTAATTACACCCTACAAGTTCGCCAATCTTTCAGCCAGACCAGTGCCAGTACTTTGAAGGAGGTTCCCTATGCTTTCGCACAGACCTAATTAAAATAAATCTCGTTTTCCCAGGGGCATAACCTCTTTGACACCTTTCTAGACACCTACTTGATCGGCTAATTATAAAGTGCAAAACTCTCGCAGGAGTAACAATTACTCGCAGTGGGTATCCTGATCCAACTATCTCATAGAAGGTATGCAATCTCATTGCGAATTTCAACACTTGTAACACCCGATAATGGTTTTTACCTCTAGCACTTATGACTTTCACTATGATCAACATATCATAAGCACTAGTCAAGTTTTACCCGTCATTTCGTGATTAATTAGACCCACCCACATGTCCCTTGATATAATCAACATAATCACGTGACTTTCCTAACTAACTAATCGCATCATATGCTGTGTAGGAAGACATCACTTAGCTACCGTACACAACGCCTTGACTATGATCAATATACGCAGCACGAATACTAAGTACTCTACTTCCTAAAATGATGGGGGGTTGCGGATGGTTTTTAAGAAAACCTTTAACGCTTTGAACTTGATATCGTTGCAGAATCAAATGGTTTGAAAACGAGTGGCTTAAGCTCCGCATATTGAAACTTTTGCTTTTTCGTAAAAAGCCGAGTGGGTTTCAAATTCGATTCTACAAAATCTTTAGGTTTATTTTCTTTCATTAATCTCATTAGTGAATGTCCCATCATTTTAAGTTACCAAAACATCACAGATAAATACAACGTACGCTTATGCCATCCACATTCGCCACGAAGTCCCGTCGTGCACCGTTAGGTTAGGTAACTAACGGTAGAGCGGGGCAAGGCTAGTGCGGGTGAAAAACATAAGCAACGTCTATAATATATCATATATATTATATACAGTATCTATATCACAATATAATGTGATCACATCATAGAATATCAGCAGCAGAAGACAACATATGAAATATTGGATATACTAGGATTTCCGTGTTTTAATTTAAGCCAGTATAAAACACGGATTCCACGATCATGATGAATAGCCAAACCCACATCCATAGACCCCTACGAGAGCGGAATGCAACCCTACCAATTCTAGAGTTAGGGAACCCGGACTCGACGCCTCGAGATGGTCTCCCATTGGACTCTAGAACCTGGTTACTTGTGCTCCTCTCCTTGGGTCTATCCTAATGCGGAAAAGTAAATAATATACATCAACGGTGACACCATCCTCAACCCGGATAAGCCCCAAGAAAAGAATATTACATACAAGTTATTACATGAATGAAAATGAAAAACTCTCATCTCACATAAAAAAACCCGGCTATTCAAACACGACGATCCAATATAACATATCACAGCAACACATAACATCACATGTCGTCAATGTAAGTAAATATGCGTATCCCAATTGTCGTTGACTTATAGCAACGAAACCGGCGATACACCACATATTACACTTTCAGTCGCAGAAAAGAAAGTGAAAACTACAACAGTTGGAATCCGCAATCTCCTTAGACATCTTAAACCCGAAATATCTTATATTCCGAATTTCATGCCTAACAATATGAATTCCGTAGACATCGCATGCCCAACAATTATAAACCCCATATTTTAGTCTCGATATTGAAAACACTTTCCAATAACAAGTCGGGTAATTCAACAAGATTCCCGACATCCCAGTCGAATGCTCGTCGGAATCTTTAGTAGACGGCCGCACCCCCCGATACCGACGACAAAGTGCACATAGGCGGAACACCGCGGTCGCGAGCACCCGGATGGATGCTTTTGCCAATGGAGTTCTCTTACAGTCCCTTGGTCGGGGTTATGGGGCGCGGCTATCTAGTAATGTTACCCGTCGAGTATCCGCATACACTGCGTGATTGCGACGGACTTTTGATCACATTAAAATACCATGGCAACCGATCAAATGAGACTAAACAACTAGATTTATAAAATTCAAATATTGTGGATTCCAAGTATTGTATCCTATTACAATTATCCGGACGACGTTAAACTTTTCGATCGAATAATCAAAGTCCCACAATTCCCCGAAAGCTCAACACTTGAGCACAGTTTATAAATACCCAGAATCATGCCACAACACCTATGGACAAGCCGTAGAAGGGCATACCCAAGCCTCATTAACGGCACCGCGGAACTGCCCCAAACCCTAAGGTTCCAAAACGTTTCCATGGTCATTATGTCGAGTTGGGGATTCATTCTTCTAGAGGGTCCACAGAATCGCTTGCAAGATTTTTTAGAATACCCTAAACTTGGAAAAATTGGTTTTTGACATTCGATCGAACTTTTTAACTTCGCCTAGATAACATGTGAAAACTTAAAAGTCTATGTTAAACTACGAATACGAAACACTCCGAGTTGCCTATACAATAAGACTGCATCACATGAAATTATAGAAAAATCAAACAAGACCTGAAACACCACAATAGAAAGATGGGAACATGACAAAAATTTGAACAAAAAATTCCTTCTTTGGGCCAGCCACAACCCCTATCTGCTTGGCCAAAATCCGAGCAGATGGTTCTAAATTTCTTCCACGTTCTTATAATCTTTCATATATCACTCTGCACTTGTTTAAAAAAAATTTCGAGGTCATTAAAAAATCGACAGAAATAAGTATTCGGTGTTTCAAGTTTCGGAGCAGGTTTGGTTCGTAATCTAATAAGCATCGTCTAATACTCTAGCCCGGCTCTGATACCACTGTTGGGATTCCTTAGCACCCTACTGGGTTTTCACAGCAACCACCATGCCAAATTCAAAAATTCTAAGGTACTAATCAATCCTAAGCTAAGATCAAGAAATAGTAAATAGACAAAACCAAACATGTAATCAACCATTACAAGTAGTGAACAAGGAATACAACCTTTGTAGACCGGTCCTTCACTTCTAAAGCTCTGTGTAGAAGTCCTTTCACTGTGATCGCTGCAAGTAGTGATCTCCCGAACTCTAGTATGGGTTCCCTTGGAGAAATGAACATGCTCGCTCGAAGTCTTCGAGGCCTAAGATGATCTACGTCGAGGAGACTCAAAACCCAAGCTACCTCTTCATTAGGTCATGAACTTTGTGAAGAGAACACCCTATACTACCCAAGCAAGTGTGTAGGATGATGAAGTAGGAAGTGGTCTCACTTTAGATTTTATTTTCTCACTCATTTTCACCATTTATCAAAAACGTAGAAAGTTTTTGAGTTGAGATGAAGAAGAAGAAGAAGGAACTCAAGAATAAATCAAGTGGTTAATTAATTTAATCATTATGCAACCATGGGTGAGTTAGTGTTATATACTAACCATTGTAGAGACTAAACCATGGTTTTATCATAATGGTTAGGTTTAAAATATCTTAAGTAAAACAAAATGAGTGGACTTTGGTCAATGGTCTGAAAGCTTCATAGAGCTTTCAAGCCATGAAAAAATCCATGTCATTTTGATTTACTTAAAACAAATAAAACCCTAAATTATAATAAGCATGGTGTAAGTCATGCACACACCCAAGTTTGTATGTATCATCAAGCATGACATAAACATGTACACAAGTATATATCACATATATACTTAATACACAATCAAGTGAAAAAAAGCAATCTTAAGTGAGCTAATACTAGTCAATGTAAATTAATATATCAAATATATAATTATACATAAGATTATTAAATCAACAATTGATTTAACAATACGGCCATATCACATATAACCGACTAATATCTTGTGTATCAATTTATCGACTCAACACTCGATTCGATAACCCGGCTATATCACATATAACCGACCGATGATACAAATGGAGAGAATAGAATACGGTATCAAATTCACTTATTAATCTCCTTCCCGCACATATCTCATATGTGCTCCTACTCCATTTCGCTTGAGCCAGGAAACCTCTGTGTAGGACTCTAAAGACTCGTCAATACGCGGGCAATAGATGATGATCATATCAAACACCCACAAGCCGCAAGAGGCATGCCAAACGTAACGTACACACGTGTATTGAACGATCAGAAGAACAACAAGCAAGCCTGCTCATACTCCTGTGAATCCAATCAGTAACACTACCGTACAGTCCGGTCTGTTCGTCTGATATGTCGCATATCTCGCCTAGGGTGGTAAACGTCAGACCCCAATAGCTTGATATGTCATGCCGATGTAAGTTCCATAACGGGCATGAAACTACTAATAACACTTACCAGTAAATCACATCTACCGTGGCCAGGGATTTCAGTTATGGCCAATCGAGCATACCGCAACATCAACCCCCAATACCCGGAGATACGAATCACCTCCTATCGCAAATTGCCTCCATGTGACTCGGGACTGTACCCAAAAACCACCAGTTTGCACGACTCAGTAGAGCCGTGGTAGGGTGGAAATCAAAGCACAGTGGGAGACACACAAGACTCTATGACGATCTCGGGTCGACAGACTAAACTGTACAAGTGTCACCAGAGAACTTCTATCTGACGTGAGGTATAATACCATCTAGGAGTTCTCAGCGATTCCGTTCAGTGTACCCAGTCTCTACTGAGCACCCGTATACTATCTCTGATGTCAAACACTAATGGATATTGGATCATCCATCGCCCATCACATGGGTCGAGAAGCTATACGCTAGTCTACTCTGGAATATTGATGTCCCGTCTCGATATTCCCACGACTAGGAACATTGAAGGATGAACTCATGGACTACCGAGGCCCCACTAGTATGATCTGCATCATAATCCTGGAAGTCAAGTACACATCCTAAGGGCTTTATCAACATGCAACAGAGAGAAAGTAAGCATTCATGTTATGATAAAGAACAACCAGGTAGCGTAATATCATATCGAGCAAGAAAGTCCTTCCAATATATGTCCCAACATCCACAATAATATACATGTCATGTACAATAATGGCCTCTAGGGCATACATACAACTAACACCACCCTACCAAGGCTCTACTAAGTCATGCAAACAGGTGGCTTTTGGGTATAGTCCCGAGACACATGGAGGAAATGAGCGATAGGAGGGGTTTCGGCTCTCCCGGTATTGGGGGTTGATCTTGCGCTGTGCTTGATTGGCTATATCGATATGTCCCTGGCCAGGGCTGTTGAGATTTACTGATAAGTGTTATCAGTAGTTTCTCGATCTGTTATAGGCCATTCATTGGCATGACTTATTGAGTTATTGGGGTCGACGTTGCCATCCCTAGACTCGATATGCAGTATATCTGACGAAGAGACCGGACTGTACGGTATGTGTTACCGGTTGGCTCGACAGGCGCTTTTACAGGTTCGCTTATTTTTCTTCTGATCGCTCAATACCTAGGAGCCGTTACGCACTACTGGTGCCGCTGACTGTTTGTGGGTATGTGATGAGATCACTGCCTACTGCTAGCATATTGACGAGTCTTAGAGTCCCACAATGGGGTTACCTAGCTCAGGCGAAACGATGTGGGGTGCATATGGGGATGTGCGCGGGTGCTTGATTAAATGCGTGTATATGATACCGCATTGTAATCTGGCGTTTACTAATGGTCGGGTCGTATGTGATATGACCGGGTTATTAAATCAAGTGTTGGTTTAATAATGACCATTAGCTTTTTAATTTAAAACCTTTTCTAATTGCATGCATGCATGAATGGTTGTATGTGCACATGTTGATGTGTATGCACATATACATGCATACATACTTATCGTGGTTGTTGATACATTGGAGATGGGAATGCAAGACTCACATGGTATAAAATATCCATATATTTTATTATTTAAGAAAAGGAAAATGGATTAATTCATGGTTGATATTTATATACACTTGACCACACTTCACCTAATTATTAACCATGGATTAATTTACATTTGGCTTCTTAACTCAATCATAAATTATCTAAATATTTGTTTACCATGGTTGGATGAGAGAGAGACTATCATATATATTAACTTTTCTCATTTCATTTAGTTTTTTTAACAAAAAAGAAGAAGAGCTCTAGCATTTCCATCTCCTCCTTCGTCCTCAAAGCTAACTACCTTTTTCTTAAGTGAGTGAAGGAGATAAAAAGGAATGGTTTTTATGTGAGATCCAAACCCACATCACCATTCTTCTTTAGTATAGCCCACTAGATTAGAGTGTTTGCTTCATCTTCATCCTAGATTAAGTGAAGCTTGTAGCTTGAGAAATGGGACTCCGGGTGGATCATCGTGGACTCGGAAGATCTCAAGCAAGCTGGTGAAAACTCAAGTTGATCCAAGGAGTCTAGCAAGGAGGTCTGCAAAGGTTCTATTTACTTTCACTTAGTGTTAGACACTTGTTTTAGTATGTGATACTATCTTGTTACCCTAAACTTCTAGTTTGATCCTGGATTAAAGATTACTTAGCACCCTAAAATATTTATTGTGGCATGTGTGTTGCTAGAAAACCCTAGTTACGGTGCTAAGGAATCCAAACATATACATGGTTCATCTACCATTTTGATAAAGTCAAACTCTTTGACTGTCACATCAAAACAGATGTTCCAGCTCCGCGATGCTTGCATTGATCCTGATGGACTTAAGCAAAGCTTTGAAAGTCTGAACTTTTCCATCTATACCAAGAATCTTCTCAAGATCCATTTGCTCCCAATGGGTTTTACCCCTTCAGGTGAAACATTCAAAGTCATTCTTTGTTGGTGTACATGGATTCCATCTTTGATCGCATAGCATCCAGCCATTTCACAGAGTCACCACTCGTGATGGCCTGCTTGAACCTAGTTGGACCATCATCTTTCATGATGCAATCCTCGCTCCCACTGTCACCGAGAAGACCGTAGTATCTCTCAAGTGGATGAGGAACCCTACCAGAATCGCAGAGTGGCTGAGGTTCGTTGGAGACTATTGAATCCTTTGGTTTTACCAGATCATCAGCTGTTAGTTTGTATAGCTGGAACTCTTCCAGTTCTACCACATGTCCACAAATTTCTTAACAAGAAATTCCTTTTCTAAAAAGGGGGCATGCTGAGAAACAAAAACACCTTTTGCTCCTCAATATGGTAGAAGATATTCCCTCACAAATGTTTGGGATATCCAACAAACTTCTACAGAACTGACCTTACCTCGAGCTTGTCCGGATTCTGCCTTTCAACATAGGCCGGACAACCCCATATCTTAACTCGTTTAAGACATGGTCTCTTCCCATGTGGTAGGCCCTGATTTAGATGGAACCCCATTCAATAGGTATGCAGCTTCTAAAGTGCATAACTGTTAGTTAAATATATGCCCTAGAGGCCATTGTTGTACATATAATGTATTTTATAATGGATGCTTGAATATATAGAGAGAGGATATTCTTGCTCGACATGAAAGTACGCTATTTGGTTTCACTTTATCTTAACATTTTGACTTATATTAGTTTACTGTCTCACTCTCACAAGTTGATAAAGCCCTTAGGATATGTACTCGACTACTGGGACTATGATGAGATCATACTAGTGGGGCCAGGGTAGTCAATGGGTACATCCTATAATTGTTCCTAGTCGAGGGTGTATCGAGACAGGGCATCGATACACCAGAGTAGACTAGCGTGTACGCATCTTGACCTATATGATGGGCGATGGATGATCTAATATCCATCGGTGTTTGACATCAAAGATGGTGTATGGGTGCTCAGTGGAGACTGGGTACACTAGACGGACTCGCCGAGAATCCCAGCTGGTATTATACCTCACGTCAGATGCGAGTTCTCTGGTGACACTGGTACAGGTTAGTCTGTAGACCCGGGATCATCATAGAGTCTTGTGTGATTCCCACTGTGCTTTGATTTCCACCTTACCACGTCCAAGAGGGCGTGCAAAACGGTGGCTTTTGGGTACAGTCCTGAATCACATGGAGGCAATGAGCGATAGGAGGGGATTCGTCTCTCCCGGTATAGGGAGTTGATATTGTGCTGTGTTCTATTGGCTATAACCGGAAGTCCCTGGCCAAGGCTGATATAGAGTGCTGCTGATAAGTGTTATCAATAGTTTCTTGACCTGTTATGAGCCTCACATCAACACGACTTATCGGTTACTGGGGTCTGACGTTTACCACCCCTAGACTAGATATGCGACATATCAGACGAAGAGACCGAACTGTACGGTAGTGTTACTGATTGGTTTCACAGGAGAATGTACAGGCTTCCTTGTTGATCTTCTTATTGATCAATACCTGGGTGGCTGTTACGTTTAGCTGCCGCTTGCAGCTTGTGGGTGTTTGATACGATCATCACCTACTGCCGGCGTATTGACGAGTCTTTAGAGTCCTACACAGAGGTTTCTTGACTCAGGCAAAACGGAATAGGAGCACATATGTGATATGTGCGGGACGGAGAATAATGCGATATGAGATACCGTATTCTATTCTCACGATATATGATATCGGCCGGGTATATATGATATAGCCGGGTCATTGGATCAAGTGTTGATTCGATAAACTGATACAGATTATATTAGTCGGTTATTTGGGAAATAGCCGGATTGTCAGATCAAGTGTTGATTCAATAATTGAATGTATAATTTTATATGTGGTATATTACGTTACATTAACTGATATAGGCTCGCTTTATTGATTCATTTTCCCACCGGATAATACATTGATATATATGCGATATATGTTAATTGTATTATTTTCTTTTGTTACAAAAATATATTATTTATGTTATATATAATATTGTAACAAGTTATGATTACAAATGCAACATGATTTCTGGAGATTAAACAAGGTTAGGGTTTGATTTGGGTTAGCATTTTCATGATGTTTCTAGAAGCTTTATGTTTTGCTTTAAGCAAAGATAATTTGTGTTGATATTTTGGAGATATTATTTAACCCAATCCAAACCCTTAACCCTAGTCAATTCTCTACATGAGTTAATACTTGATATTATTAACTCAAGGTTGTTTTGTAACCATAGTAACAATTTCATTGTTCATCACAAAAGATTTCATCTTCTTCTTCCTCCTTGAAAAGCATTCTAGCTTTTGATTTTTTGATGAATTAGTGTGAGAATTTGAAAATAAAAGAGAGCTAAATTACTACTTCGTCATCCTCATCTATTCTAGCCACTTAGATTAGGGTGTTCAATTCTCTAATACTTGATTAGAGAAGTGAGAGATTGAGTTAAAGATTCTTCAAGGTAGATCATCTTCGAAAAGGAAGACTCCTAGCAAGCATGGATCGTTCGGCTTGTGAAGACTCTCTTGTGTCCGGGATATCATAGATCGCGGAGAAGGGACTACTACTCGGAGCTTATGAAGCAAAGGAGCGGAATATAAAGGTTGTAATCCCACTCTCTTAGATGTAAAGTTGCTTACATGCTTTGTTAACCCTAATTATCTAGCAAAGATCCTCGCTTTAGGTTGTTCAGCACTTCTAAATTTTAAATCGAGCATGGTTGATGCCTTATAGACCCATGTGACGGTGCCTAGTAACCCTACAATAACACCAAAAGGAAACAGGTAACTCACAGTACTCAACATAGAGCGTGCCATATCTCATATGGTGCGATACCTCTGCCCCGATACACCGTTGTACTGTGGTGTATTCGAAAGTGTCACGACCTAAAATTTGGCCCATAACCGGCACTTAAACTACGTAACGTCTAGAGGCGTACGCAACTTAAGTAAGCTGAAACCCAGAAATTTAAACCACCCAAAAACTGGATAGACGAAGAGAAACATAGTTTAAAACATTTGGAAAATCACAAGTAAAATCTATAACTCTGGTTTTCTCTCTTGAAAATTTCAGCAGCACCTCCTTTGTAAAAACTAGCCCCGAAAACGGGTACAACATAGATAATATATAAAGTATCCCAAACGGGAGCAAATCACGCCCAACGGCGGAGACAACCACCACAAATATATATATACGACGCCGAAGCGAAGAAATATAAAAGAAAACTGCATAAAGAAGTAAACTTTTCAACAATACCGGCTCCCACGAGCACGGCGCCCAAAGTCACCAAAAATAATAATACAACACCGAATCCTCATAGCTTGTCTCTAAGTCATATACAAACAGTGGTAGATGGAGAATACTAGATCCAACAAAAGATATACAATGTACAAACCAATAACCGCAAACCCACCTAAAAGCAAAGTCCCCACAGCCAAACGTAGCGGTATCCGCAAAAGTAGAGATGATAAGACGCCCTGCCGCGACTACTCTGAGGGTATTTCCTACAAAAAACTGTGGCACAACGGGGGTGAGTTGCCAACTCGGGAATAGTAAATAACATCATTCTGTAATCGCAAGTATGCACGAATAGAGATTAATCTATCCCAGGTAATCTGATAGCATAAGTATGACAATAAGAATATGCAACAATCATGTAAAGGTACATCATCAGGGTACTACAACTACATGAAGCAATGCATATCAAAAATAATCCTGACTTTATGGGACGATATAATAAAATCTCATGCAAAATCATCAGCATGGAAAAACACCAGTGGTCCTCACTGACACATCAAATCCCAAATCCACAGGCACCGCATCCACAGATCGGCCCTCACATCCTGTAAGTCTCATGGAACCTTAGTGTCAAACATCGACACCTGAAACATCATGAAAACATATCCCTGTATGTATATATATATATATAAGTTAGATGATATCAACCCCGTATGTGCACCGACGATACGTAAAAATCCTGGAAAACCTGAGTGTCTTACACCGACACTCGAAACATCATGAAACCCGTGTCTAGCATCGACACGTAAATCCTTATAACTCAGGCGCTGTGACCACGACTGGCCCTGACTATATTTCATACATCACTCCGGTCGGTATCCCTACGATAACCGCCTAGTCCATATACAATCACCGGTAGGTACTTGCCCACCTTTCAGGCTCATCGTATGTACCACGAACCTCTTGCTAAGGGGAACCGTACCGGGCTCCACCATGTACCCGCACACGGCCCACTCACTCCTCGCATCGGTTATATATCACAAATATCAGATTCAAGAAATCTCATGGTGGACGCATCAAAATATCATATCAAGAGAAACCGATTTTCAAACAATACATAGTTTCTTGAAAATACCCCCACGGTTCTGAAATCCATAAATCATATGAAATCCATACCTCAATGCGTAAAATCCATATAAAACTGATATATGCAACATAAAACATTAATATGAGCATATAAAGTGAAAACCGCTCTTTTAAATGAATACAGCTTTAAAAATATATCTTGCGGTTCCCAAAATCCTCCGAAAAACAAGTGCAGCATCATATGAGCTGTACATGTAAGTGTCGCAAGGTTTAAGTATTTACATGTAAGTAAGTATGTATGATGCATTTCATAAGCGCAATAATCCATGACTCAATATCACATGTCAAAACAATACCACTTAGGGTATATACAACTATAGCGAAAATATGCAGGTGTACATGTCAGAATGTGTGCATGATGTACATGTAGCTGTAATCGAATATGTGGGTGTACATGTCAATATGTATGCATGATGTACAGGTAGCTATAGTAAGGTATACGTGAAATGGATTAAGAGTTACTATCTTAACTATCCATGTCAAATACAATATCACGTATGTAGGTGTCAACAATATCTCATATGCACAATGGGATAAGGGTCACTATCTCAATTATCCCTCTCCACTACAATAATACGTATGTATGTGGGTTGTGCGTGTCATGGCAATTACCGACGGTGTGGGTGTAGCATAGAATTTAGTGCTCGTGCAATATGAACCGTCAGTAATGTGTTATATCTAAAGGTACACGTCAAGGTACAACAGATAACACTATGCAATGACGTTCATATGTAATTAACTAATATGCAATAACATGCAGATATCCTATTATATCAGCCCCGACGCATAACGTCATATGGGCGATTTCACCGTAGATGTTAAATCTACTCACCGAATGGTCTCGAGCTATGAAAATCCGACCACCTGCTTCCCCTTGTTCGCAGCGTCAGAAGTCCCCGCTAGCGACACTATAAATTCACAAACGCATAAACAGTGTAAAGAATCTCAGAAATCGACTAAAGTAACGTAAAACTACGTTTTAAAACAACGCACAAACACTAAACTAACTCACATGTATGCATCTAGTGGCTGATGTGCGTGACGATAATACAAAACTAACTCAAGTGCAGCAGCTGCACCAGATCACGATTCGTGTCGGATAACGTAACACGCGGATTCAAAACACTATATTATAGGAAAATGATCCTAGATTTTTCATACTGCAATTACTAAAAATTTAAACAGTACCAAATACCCCTAAACTACAGCAGAAAACTACCCAACAAATCCTAACCCCAACACTCCCCTCAAAAGCCGACGTCGCCGGATTTAGTCAAAGGGTCGCCGGCCGAAGCCGGTGGGGTGGTGCTCGGGTCTCAGGTGGAACTCCATGGTCACTAGTACATCACTACAATTTTGTTTGGTCAATCACTAAAATTTCCTGGTCACAGCAGATCCCAGAGATTCTAAAAGACACTAAAAACACGATATTGCACTAACCGATATATAAAGTGTTCTAAACAATAACCAACAAGCTACCCATAAAAACTCCTAATTAACAGTTTAGGGATTATACCTATCAAAAGTTGCTCCCAAGATCCAAGCTTTCCTAGCTTCAAGTGATCCAAGATGCTACATCAAGACTTGGGGTATTTTTGTGATATTAATTTGGAATTTTGGAGATTTATAAGCTTGAAATTTGTTGTAAATGGTGTAGAAAAGATCAAGGGCAGAATGAATGAGGATGGCTCGGCCAAGAGAGGAAGGTGAGGAATTGTGTAGGGTTTTCTAGGTAATTCCTTACAATAAATGCATGTTAATGTAAATGCATGCACATGCCACCTCTCCCATTCATTTCTTTTCATTTCTTTAAACTTTTAATCCTAGTCAACACAAATGATCTACTTATTATGAGAAGGGTTTGTTTAACTCAAGTTGATTTATTTTGAAAAGATACAATTTTGGAGAAATTTCCCAAACCCAAAATGTAAATACCACATTAAAATAATATTAAAATAGAGAAAAATTCTATTTGAACCAAAACGTCCGATATACCCCCAAAGCTCGTGCACTAGCTTTATTTTACCTAAAATAGGTGTTGGCAAGTCTATATGGACGTTTGATCACAGTCGGTTTAAAATGGAAAATACCGACAATTTTGCCCTAAAACAGAAAAATTCGAAAAACGATTTCTAAAACGTTATAATCTCCTCCCTTTTAGAAATTCAGTCCCCGAATTAAAATTAACTACAAGCGTACCTTCAAAGAGATGAGGGAATTTCTTCCACATCTTGCTTTCGGCCTCCCAAGTGATCTCTTCACTGGTAGGGCTACGCCAAAGAACCTTCATAGATGGCAAGACCTTTGACCGAAGTTTCTTCACCGGCCGATCCAAAATAACTACCGGCTGCTCGGTGAACAAAAGATCGCGCTCAAGCTGAACGGTCTCATGCTGAATCATATGAGAAGGATCATGAAGGTATCTACGAAGCATCGACACATGGAAAACGGGATGAACATTCGGAAAACTAGGCGGGAGCACCAAACGATAAGTAACAGAACCCACTCGCTCAAGGATCTCGAAAGGACCTACAAATCTGGGACTGAGCTTCCCCCTTTTCCCAAATCGCATAACGCCCTTCATCGGAGAAATCCTCAGGAATACATAATCCCCCACTGTGAACTCAAGACTGCGACGACGACGGTCGGCATAAGACTTCTGTCTGCACTGGGCTGCTCTCATCCTGTCCTGAATCAGCTGGATCTTCTCTGTAGTCTCCTGAACTAGCTGGCATCCCAAAACTAGACTCTTACTAAGTTTGGTCCAATAGACCGGCGATCGACACTTCTTACCATATAAAGTCTCAAAAGGTGCCATCTGAATAGTCTCCTGAAAGATGTTGTTGTAGGAGAACTCATTCAACGGCAAGTGACGATCCCAACTGCCACAAAAATAAACCACACATGCACGGAGCATATCCTCCTGAGTCTGTATTGTCTGCTCCGACTGACCATCGGTCTGTGGATGAAAAGCGGTGCTAAAACTCAACCGGGTATCCAAATCTTCCTGTAGCTTCTGCCAAAGACTGCTAGTAAACTGGGTGCCTTTGTCGGATACTATGCATGTGGGAACACTATGCAAACATACAATCTCATCTATATACAATTGAGCATACTGAGAATAACCGAAAGTGGTCTTCACTGGAAGGAAGTGAGCCGCTTTCGTCAACCGGTCAAAAATCACCCAAATGGAGTCATACCTTCTACTGGTCCTCGGTAGACCCACAATGAAGTCCATGGAAATCTGCTCCCATTTCCACTCCGGAACGGGTAAAGGTTGCAACTCTCCAGCTGGTCTCTGATGCTCAGCCTTGACTTGCTGACAAGTCAGGCACCTCGAAACGAAGTCCGAAATATCGCGTTTCATCCCTTCCAAGCAGTAAAAGTCTCTCAAGTCACGGTACATCTTGGTGGAACATGGATGAACGCTAAAGGCCGACTGATTTTCCTGCTCTAGGATCTCGCATCTCAACCCATCAGCATCTGGTACACACAAGCGAGTCCCGCATCGTAGCACACCCTGGTCATCAATCATGAACTCCGAAACTGTACCCTGTCGAACAAGCTCAAGAATCTCAGACAAACGATCATCATTAGGTTGCGCCTCACGGATACGATCAAATAGGAGTAGACGGGCGCGGACATGAGCAAGCTGTCCCCCAGTGGAAGTGAACTCGAACTACACTCTACCATCACACAAGAGCTACCAATCTGCAAAAGACTGACACTGAACTGCGCTCAACTGGGACAAGCTACCCCTGGGCCTACGAATCAAAGCATCAGCTACCACATTCGCCTTGCCCGGGTGATAAAGGATCAAACAATCATAATCCTTCACTAGCTCCATCCAACGGCGCTGTCGCAGATTCAGATCCCGCTGTTGGAAGAAGTACTTAAAGCTCTTGTGATCCATGAAGATCTGACACGACTCCCCGTACAAGTAGTGTCTCCAAATCTTCAACGCAAAGACCACCGCGGCCATCTCAAGATCGTGAATGGGGTAATTCTGCTCGTGCTTCATCAGCTGCAAAGAAGTGTAAGCAATCACTCTATCATGCTGCTTAAATACACAGCCGAGCCACACTCGAGAAGCATCACAATAAACAACATAGCCGCCCGATCCTGAAGGCAAAGATAAAAATGGTGTTGTCGTCAACCGAGTCTTCAACTGCTGAAAACTCTGCTCGTACGCATCAGTCCAAAGAAAAGGAACTCCCTTCCGGGTGAGTCCAGTGAGCGGTGTAGCGATACTCGAGAAATCTTGCACAAAACGGCGATAATAACCAGCTAAGCCCAAAAAGCTGCGGACCTCAGTCACCGATACAGGTCTGGGACAAAGCTGCACAGCCTCGATCTTCCTTGGGTCCACAAGAATACCATCACCAGTCAACACATGACCCAGGAAGTCCACACTATCAAGCCAAAATGCGCACTATGAGAATTTAGCATTCAGCTGATGCTCTCTCAATATCTGCAAAGTAATCCTCAAGTGCTGCTCATGCTCCTCACGACTCCTAGAGTAGACCAGTATGTCATCAATAAAAACAATAATAAACCGTTCGAGGAACGGCCTGAAAATCTGGTTCATCAGATCTATGAACGCTGCTGGCGGATTGGTGATTCCGAACGACATCACCAAAAACTCATTGTGCCCATAGCGCATACGAAAAGCAGTCTTCGGAATGTCTTCATTCCGAACCCGCAACTGATGATAACTCGAACGCAAATCAATCTTAGAAAAATGTTTTGCACCCTAGAGCTGATCAAATAAATCGTCAATGCGGGGTAAAGGATACCTATTCCGCACCGTAACTCGGTTCAATTGACGATAATCCACACACAACCTCAAACCGCCGTCCTTCTTCTTGACGAACAGAATAGGAGCTCCCCACGGCGAAACACTCGGACGCACAAGTCCCAAATCAAGCAAATCTTGCAATTGACCTTTAGGCTCTCTAAGCTCTGCCGGAGCCATCCGATAAGGCGGTATAGAAATAGGCTCCGTGCGAGGAATCAGATCAATGCAGAACTCAATATCGCGCTCTGGCGGTGATCAGTCGAAAATACTGCATATTTTAACCGGCAATTTCCATATCATCTGCATACAATTAGAAGTGTTCGACATTCATATTCTACATATTAGCAAATTGGTCGCAAAATATCAGATTACATGTATTCGACCTTAAAACCGGCATTTCTAGGGAAATTGACTGCATTGCATTACATAGCATATTTTCTATATCTTGCAACCCGTGTTTCGAAGTCTATGCAGGAAAAGAGAAGCTTGCTCGATCATTACATTGCTCGACCATTACAATTGCTCGTAAACTCACTAAATGCAAATCTGGTACTAATACAAAGGAGTAATTGCAAATCAAAACATCAGAGAAAAGCCCACACTACAGTACAAGCCCACACCAGAAGACTAGAAGTCCAAGCTCACCTTCAAAGCGCGGAACCGCGGCACATTGGGTGAATAAGCGGCGGATCCGCGGTGGGCCCAAGGGTTCAGACTCTCAATTTTAGACCAAAACTCCTGAATCAGTGGCTACAGTTCAGAAATGTAATCCAAGTTCCAGAAAACTCCAGAGAGTTCTACCAGATCAGCAAACACTTTGAGCTTCACTTAATTAGCCTATTATTCTAGAACTTTCCCTAAACCCTAAGCTAACTCCTAACAAACTCCTTCTAGAAACTCTTCAACAAACTTTGGGAGGGAAAGTTCTAATTCAAACCTAAACCTAGGGTTTGGGAGTTCTATAAATAAGACCCTAGGCTCATTGTAGGATAATTCAACCTTGGGAAAGTTTAGAAAAATCAATCTCTTTCTTCATCCCCTCTTCCTCAAGTTTAGTGAGAGAGCTTGTAGGAAACCCTAACCCTAAATCCAATCACAATTCAAGATCTTGAGTGCAAGCCAAGCAAGATGCCTTCAACCCTTTTATGAGCCGAGCCGATCTTCAATCGGGCAAGAGATCAAAGTAGATCCACGATCCACGGAGACGAGCGAAGCCGAGTCAACGATCGATTTCTTCTTCTTGTAGATTCTTGAAAGAATGTATTGAAATTGTTGATTAAATAAAAGGTGATATTCTTTTATCTTGTTTTCTTTAAATTCCGCATCATGTTATCTTTACAATTCTTGAATATTATCTGTGTGGTGATGTGTGAATAAAACTCCGCTCGTCGAGGAGTCGAGATGGATAATAGAATGATGATGTAACATAGCTTTAATCGATTCTTGAGTCCTACGAGTTTGTAAACCCTAGCAAGTTCAAGAAACGACAACCCATTTCGTTTCGATGCTTTCTTGATTGACATCGATCGAAATTGGGGAGTTACGATCATTTCTTGAATTTGGTAGAGGCTAGAAAAGGAATGATATCGACGAAAGAACAAGGGTTATAGGATGAAACCCTAGTTTCACGAGAAAGCCCCAACTTTCGTCGATCATCATCAATCTAGTATCAATCCTTCGAAGGACAAGAACACGATATCTTTAGATTACATCACGTCTATTGATCCTATCGATTCCTACGAGCCTCTCTTATATTCTTGATTGTTGATTGGAACTATTATCGAAACACCGATTCTTGATTGTTTATAGTTTCTTGATTCTTGCATAGAATAGTGACACTCGAATACAAATCATTCTTGAATCATGTTTTCTTTTATTGTTGCTTAACTTTTCATTTCAAACGTATCGAAATACAAGTGAATCGTGCAATCCCTGTGGACGATCCGCACTCACTACAAACTACATCCGACACCGTAGTTTGATTGCGGTCAAAATAGTTTTTGGTTGTGAAGTTCTTTACAAATTTCTCTTCATACTACACAACGGGAAAAACGATCAATCAAAATGGCGCCGCTGCCGGGGATCGCGCTAATTCATTTGCATTTTTAGTTTGAAGTGAAAGAATTATTACGTTTTACTTCTTGAAATCAAAATTCGTACAAACTCTTATACGTGTGTTGTGATTTGATTGCAAGGTGATCTGGAGCATTCTGTGCTGTGATAAAATTGTTTGGAGAGTACCAGAGAACAGAGTGTAGAAACAGAAAGCATCTGGTGAAATTGTGTACAGTGATACCAATATTGGAGCGCGTTTCCGCGGCACATAGGGTGTTCTTGCGGCTGATCCGCGGCCTCCTAGGGGGATCACTGAAAAATTTTCAGTGTAGGTAATTTCTTGCTCTCTCCCCTCTCTCTTTTTAGCTCCAATTAACCCTTTGCTGCAGGATTCTTTGCAAATAAATCGCAGCGCGCAAAAGCAAAATAAAAATTTGTGTGTGATTTTTGATTTCTTGGTTGTTTGCATTCTAATACGGAAATTTAAGGGGCACGGCCAAATCCAAATTAGGTGGGGATTTCATTACCCTTCCTAGGCCCCAAAAAATCGCAAAACTTGCATCCGCATTACCCTCATTAATTAAAAGAAATCTAGAGAAGACTCTAAGGACTGTCGCGCTCAATAGGACAAGAGAAGGTCGTGGGTAATTCATTGCTTATCCGCGTTTTCTTGTGGTGCCTAAGGCGAGTGTGTCTAAGGCTAGTGGTTATTAATTAGGTCCACTGTAGTGGTGGTTCCTTCCCACTTACCTGGCACTTATCCGGCCATAGGGGGACAAAGAGGCAGTGGAGGATTCTATCCTGCGACTTGTCTTTTGGCAGTTAGGAGCGGTCTAGAGATCGGACCTAGGTGACCACTAGATTCTAGGGTTGTGTGCTGCATTTGTTTTGTCGCATCATTTTTTTTAAAATCCGACCCTTTTTCAAAAGCAAACACCGCATTCATTTTACCCCTAATTATAAGTCAACGCTGCCACTTGTACTAACCCATTTTAGTGCAAGATAGGCTGGACACGGGATTCTAGTGCCCGTTTAGTCCGCGTACCTTTTATCGACTCCGAAGTCGATAATTCTCCATTTACCTTTTCTTTACCCATTACCACATCCACACCGATGGATCCGAATCCATCAAACTTCTTTAACCCTAATCTGCCACCGTCCGTAGGTGCGCAGAATCCTCCCCACATTTCTCTCCAGGAAAGATGCTATCCACATAGAGGTCCTCTTTCGACCTGCTTATCCACACCACCTGCCAATGGGGACAACTTTGAAATTAAGCCCCAGTATATCAATCTTTTACCCAAATACCACGGACTTGAGACCGAGGACGCTTACGTTTTCATTACCAAATTTGAAAACGTATGCGCAATGATGGGTACGTCACAACTTTCAGTGGATGCTATGCGTCTACGACTTCTTCCATTTACTTTGTGCGATATAGCCAAGAAGTGGCTATATAACACCACCGCACATTCTATTACGAATTGGGAAGAATTCGTCGCTGCATTCCTTAAGAAATTTTACCCAATCCAAAAGACGGCTCGAATCCGTAGCGAACTAAACCAATTTGCCCAGCTCCCTGCCGAACCATTTTCAAAATACTTTGAACATTTCAAGGATCTATTGGTTCAATGTCCTTATCACGGCATCCCGAGATGGGAGCTTTGCCGAATCATATATGAGGGCAGTAACCCTAGTACTAAACAGAGCCTTGAAAACATGTGTCAAGGTACTTTTATGACCAAAGATGATGGGGAAGCTTGGCGATACTTAGAAGAGTTCGCTGAAAAATCACTAATTTGGGAGAGTGGAACCCAACCATTGAATAGGGGTGGCGTACACCAAATAGATGTGTCCATAGGTGTTCGAGCTGAAATGGCAGCAATGCAAAAGAAGCTCGACGCTATGGAACACAAATTTGCAGCAGCCTCCCTAAACCCAATGTCACTCCCCAAAACTGTTTGTGGATGCTGTTCTGATCCGTCACATTTAACGGAAGAATGTCCATTAAACTCTGCGTTTCAAGGTCACGAGCATTCTAATGCCGCATTTCAAAGACCTCGAAACGATCCATATTCTTCCACGTACAATCAGGGTTGGAGGAACCACCCGAATTTCGCTTGGAACCAAAACCAATCTCAAAACACGGTTCCAAACACGAATCAATTTCAAAGGGCTCTTCCTCCACCACAACAGCAACCCCTTCAACTCACTCAGCACCCCTATCAGTCACAAAATTTCCAAAACCAGGGCAACACTCCTGCACAGTCTAATCCTATGCAGCCATGTGCGGACGATTTCTCTCAATTCACTCAAACCATGAAATCACTTTTATCAAATATCATGGATGTTTCGACTGAGGTTAGATCTTCCGTCAGTGAAATAAAGAAAAACTCAGCATCCCAAGCTGAGAGTATTCGCACGATGGAAGCTGAAATCGCACGCTTAAAAGCCGAAATGAGTGCGAGAGAAAAAGGGAAACTTCCCTCTCAACCCCTACAGAATCCTGGGCATTACAATGTAAATGCCATTACAACGTTGAGATCGGGAAGAGTGCTGAACAATCATGTCGGGGAAGGTATTGATGATACTGAAAATCATATCAACACCCCGGCTGAGTCTTTTCCACACACACACACTTCACCTTCTGATCCTTCTTCTTCTACCAAACCACCTTCGCACGAGCCTATTCTCCATTTCCCTTTAGGCTCAACACCTTCACCCAACCCTTATAGTTCTCCACAGACGGTCCCCACACCTCCTTTGGGACCTCGTCTACCCCCCTTTCCTTCTCCTATGATGGACCCCGCGCTTATTGCGAAAGCACCTTACCCGAACCGGCTAAGGGCTAATAGAACGAGTCCTCATATGGAGAAAATTTTAGAGATGTTCAAACAGGTTAACATCAATATCCCTCTCCTAGATGCGATTCAACAAGTCCCCGCTTATGCGAAGATTCTTAAGGACTTGTGCACTAGGAAGAGGAAGACCCAAGTGCCAAAGAAGGTCTTTATGTCTAATAACATCAGCACTGCTTTTATACCCCAGCTTCCAAAGAAAAGAAAGGACCCAGGTTGTCCTACAATATCAATTTCGATTGGGGGTAAAAACATAAATCGTGCTCTTTTAGACCTTGGCGCAAGTGTTAACCTGTTACCTTATTCTGTCTATGAGCAATTAGGGATTGGAGAGCTGAAACCTGCTCATTGCACTCTCCAGATGGCAGACCGATCTATCACCAAACCAAGGGGTGAATTAGAGTATGTGTTAATAAAGGTCGGGGAATTTTTTTTCCCTGTAGACTTCATTGTGCTCGACACACATCCTGTAGCAAACCCCCGGGGCTAAATTCCGGTGATTCTAGGTCGTCCTTTCCTTGCCACTTCCAACGCTGTTATAAACTGTAGAAATGGTTCAATGAATTTATCATTTGGAAATATGACCATTGAACTAAATATCTATAAAGTTGGAAGTCAGCCATCAGAACCCTCTGCTCATATTTTAGATGTGTGCTCTGTCCATGAGATCGCTCCCGACAGTTGTGGAGCTGAGGATCTTTGCTTTACTGATCTCGATGACATTAGCACATCTCTGCTTGACTTTGCACTAGATCTTAGTGAGGACACTTTACCTACACATGAGTCCTGCACTTCTGACTTTTCTCCACCCGAGTCTGTATCTTTTGTTAGTGTTTATGCCCTAGAAGGCCATTACTGTATCATACTAGCTTGTATATTACTTAATGGAAGCTTGGGATATTCACATGTATATAACAGTCTTGCTAAACATGGTAGTATGCTACTTGGTTTTTTCTATCTTAATATGTTAGTGTACGTATTGATAGAGCTCTTAGGATCTTGCTTGTCTACCAGCGTTGTGATGGCAGTCACACTAGTGGGGGCTGGGTAGTCTACAAGCACATCCTTATTCAGGTCCCTGGTCGTTGGATTATCGAGACAGAGCATCGATACTCCGGGGTAGACTGGTGTGTACGCTTCTCATCCCAGTTGGGGAGATGGTCTGTCCCACAGCCGTCAGTACGTCGTACTGGAGATAGTATGCAGGTGCTCGTTAGGTTACGGGTACACCGGACAGGACTCACGGGGAACTGTTGGTTGGTTTGATACCAGTCGTCAGTGAGCAGTTCCCAGGTGACATGAGTACAGCGTAGTCCGCAGACTTGACACTGCTACTTCGCCTCGAGTGTGTCCCACTGTTCTTAGATTGCTACCCTACCACGGCTCAAAGGAGTCGTGCAAACAGGTAGCAGTTGGGTGCAGTCCCGAGCACTTGGAGGCAGTGGCGGTTAGACAGGATTCGTCCCTCCCGGTATTGGGAGTAGATATCGTGCTGTGTCAGAGAGCCATTACGCAAAGTCCCTGGCCAGGGCAAGCGAGATTTGCTGGTAGGTTCCAGTAGTTTCTCAGGGTGTAATGGGCTTCACTCCGACACGACTTATACCGCTATTAGAGGACTGACGCTTGCCGCCCCCCTAGGCCCGATATGCGATAGTCGTGGACGAACGGACCGGACTGTATGGAGATTGTCACATCAGACTCAGTGGGAGTTCGGATGGGTTTTCTCATCGGCCTTCTTATCGACAACTACCTGGGGACCGTTACGTACAACTAGTGCCGCTTGCGGTCTGTGGTTAAACCCACTGCCAGCGTAGTAGTCGAGTCTCTAGAGTCCCACACAGAGAGTTTCCTACTCCAGGCGAAACGATATAGAGGTTGCATGGTTTTGCGACAAAGGGTTCGGACGCATACGTGCGTTTACGCACGTACGACTTTCGGACAGTTTTTACCAGTCGGCTTTGGTTTAAGCAAGTTACTGGTATCCGGTTATTGGATTTTTTCAGTCTAAAGTTTTTCCGTATTTTTGCGGATCGGAGGGGCGTTCTCGTAATTGTTCGAGAAGCTTCTAGAAGACGGTGACTAAGGAGGGTTATGTGTCATATTCATTGAATGAGGTTATGAGTCATGGTGGTGATTCATTCATTTCATTAATGCACATTTATTGCTTAATGACTCATGCTAATGAATCACCACTAGATATTTTATGAAGCATGATTTATCATCACTCTTTATTCTTTTTCTTATTATTAGAAAATGCTTCATATATGATATGATACTCATAAACTTATCTCATAATATTATTCACATTCTCTCTCCTCAAGCTCTCTCTCTTCAAAAGACTAATCCTCACCCTCATGTGTTGAGATCTAGGATTAGTAAGACTAATCAATCCATAACCATCTCTATATTACACCTAGCTTCTTTGATTAGCAATCCAAGAAGGTTAGTTGCCTCAAGCTTAGAGGTTTAGCTTGGAGTTTTGCTCTCGGGTGGATCGTCTACTACCTAGAGAAGGCCGAGGAGAACAAGGAGATCGTAAAGACGAAGGACTAGTATCGAAAGGTATAATCCCTTAACACTATAGTTTAGTATAGCTATGTGTTCGGTTATTAGTTGTTTAGCTTCGATTTAAGCGGTTAGTCGATGTTCGTTCTTTAAACTTGATCGTTTTAGAAAATTCCGCCTCCCCACAAGTACTGGGGTGTACTACATCGACTTACAGTGGTATCAGAGCCTCGCTAAACACTAAATAACTTGATTGCAAATTTGTACGAATTTCGAACGGAAAAACGAAGCCGGAAAACCCTAAAAGTTACAAGTTTCTGTCGAATTTAAAATGATGTCCTAAAATTGTTCAGGTGATCTCAGAAAGCTTGTAAAGGGTCCAGAAGAACACCCAAGAAATTAGAACCCATGAATCGGCTAAAGCGCCGCGGAAGGGCGGCGGATCGCACCGATCCGCCGCGCTTCCGCGGCCGAGTTGCCGAGTCATGGACTCGTATTTCTTGTGTGGGTCCTCTCTGGTATTTGGGGTTCTCTGGAATGTTTAATTATTGCTCAGGTTACTGTTTAACAGAGCAGATTTTGGAGCAATATTGATGTTGTTTATTCGATCGAAATTGTACAGTATTTGCATATGGATTATATCTGTGATTGTTTAATGTGTTCGTAAACCTCCCCTAACTGCTAGTATGTCGGTTGGCAGGGGGTTGCACATTTCTGAAATGGTTATATCTGTTTGTGCATATAAACTGTATTGGACTGTTGTGGTGTATAGCCGGGGTATGCAATGGGTTATTGTTTAATTCATTTGTTGTAAATGTAAATTGTTGTAATATTATTTTTGCGGGGCACTTCCAGGTTGCGGTCGTAGCCACCGTTGTATTATTTCTTTTTACTGTTTTTGCTCCTAGGACTGACCCAAGGTGGGGAACACAAACTGCCGGGCGGGTAGTTTGCCGTACCCGTAGGGGTCGAGGGTGGGGTAACGGCTATTCATCACAACTGTGTAATCTGTCTTTTCTTGCAGGCTCAAAAGAAATACAGATTGCTTGCAAATCCAATATTGTTTATCTGTGTTCTGGAATGAATATCATTGCGTCAGACGAATGTAAAATATCTATATATATTGTAGCTATTTAGACGTCACTTATGTTTTACACCCGCGCTAGCCCAGCCCCCGCTCTGTCGTTAGTTAAGTAACCTAACGGGTGATGACGGGACCCAGTGGCGAATGCGGATGGCATAAGAGGACGTTGTATTTTCGTTGTTTTCTGCAATGATAGGTTAATGATGGGACGCATTATCTATAATGCAAAGTAAAACAAACCAAAGTTTAAATCGTTGGAACAATTTAAAAGAAACCACTCGGTTATTTTAAAACAGATATTTTTAAATGCGGAGCTTTAACCACTCCTTTTAAAAGCTATCAGGTTCCTTCGATTATATCAAGTTCACTACGTTCATGGTTTCGCCAAAACCATTCGTAGCCCTCCGTCATTTCATTTGGACATTCAGTAGTATTCAAGCTATGCATTTTGGCCAAAGTCAAGGCATAGTGTTTGGTAGCTGCTGGGTTTTCATTTGTTGCATAAGATAGATGAGTTGGTTTGGGACAGTCGTATTACCATTTGACCAAAGTCAGGGGTATATACGGATGGGTTCAAATTGACAAGATAATGACGGGTAGAACTTGACATGTGACTTATGACATTTTGACCAAAGCCAAGGTCATAAGAGCATGGGGCAAAAACTTATATCGGGAATTTCTAAAGAAACTGAAATTTGCAAAGAGATGCATACCATTTGGAGTTTGATGAATGTTGGTAGGATTCCTTCAACATTATCATACGATGATATTTGGATCCCGATCCTACTGTGAGTATATGCTACTTATCAGGATATTCGTCACTTAACGATCAATGCTATAAACCTAGTAGGTGTCCAGAAAGGTGTCAGCGGGGTTACGCCCCCAGAGAAAAGAGGTTATTTAATTAAGGAACTTCGCGAAAGCGTTGGAAAACCTCCCTCGAAGTATCGACACTGGCCTGGCTGAACGGTTAAGCAAGTATTGTACGGTGAGAATAGTCCTGGCTAATTCTTCTTTTATGGTTTAAGGAAGGATTCGAGAAACAGTGGGAGCCATCCAGTTTAGATAAACTAAAAACCACTCTAAACTTGCAAGAGCATCATGCTAAAGTGTTTTCTTCTCTCTCTCCTAATTGCAGCGACCCTGAAAATGACTGGACTTAAGTTACTTTTAGAAAAGAATATACTGACGGGGCCAAACTATAAAGATTGGCTGCGGAATGTCAAAATGGCTTTGACCTATGACAAACTGGGGTACGTCCTCACCGCTACGGCACCTGCTGTCCCTGGTCCCAAATCCAGCAATGCGGATAAGGAAATCCGCAAAACCTGGGATTTAGATTGCGCGAGAGCCAAGTGCATCGTGCTTGCCTCTATGAACAACGAACATCAGAGGAGGCACGAGGATATGTCTCTAGATGGCATATTTCTCCATACAAAGGAACTTTATGGAGAGCAATCTCGTATTGCAAGATACGAGACCTCGAAGAAATTATTTCGAGCGAGGTTGGCTGTCGGGTCATCGGTAGGTGAACATGTCCTACAGATGATCGGCTATATTGAGGAGCTCGCAGACCTTGGGACGACTTTGGATAATGAGCTCTATACAGACCTTATTCTCCAGTCCCTTCCTCCCACCTACGCCCAGTTTATCCTCAACTTCAATCTTCAAGGAAAAGTAGTTGAACTTGCGGAACTCCTGAACATGTTAAGGAGTGCAGAGGGCACCTTGCAGAAGGCAAGGGAAACACCCGCTATGTTTGTTGGCGGTACATCTTCTTCCGGGTCCAAGGCTAGGGCCAAAGGAAGGAAGAAGAAGGCCGCACCCAAACCTAGAGGAGGTGTTAGTAAGGTGAGAGGGAAGGGAAAGAAAAAGACTGCAGTACCGATAGTTGGCCAGGATGAGTGCTTCCATTGTCACAGGAAAGGGCACTGGAAGAAGGATTGCAAGGCGTGGAACGCCAAGAACCAGGAACCGAAGCAAGCTGTGGCTTCGACTTCAGGTGTGTTTGTAATTGAGAATTGTCTGTCGATCAACTCTACTTCCTGGGTATTGGATACCGGATCAGGATCTCATATTTGCAATTCATTGCAGGCACTGAGAAACCGTAGAGTGCTGAAGGAAGGTGATATGATCCTCAGGGTTGCTAACGGAGCTAGCGTGGGAGCTGCGTCCGTCGGGGATTATCACCTAGGATTGACGAGTGGACATATTTTGGTTTTGCATAACTGTTATTTTGTACCAAGCTTAACGTGTAATATCATATCAGTTTCCTTGTTATCAAATAAAGGTTATGATTTCACGTTTGTAAGAGATGTTGTTAACATCCACCTTAATCATGGTTTGATTGGGTCCGGTACTCTAAATAACGGCATATATGTTCTAAACCAACTCCAAATTTTCAATGTCCAGAACACACTAAAAAGAAAGTCTCCAGATTTAAATAAAGCTTTCTTATGGCATTGTAGACTGGGTCACATCAATGAGAGAAGGTTGACTAAGTTGCATAGAGAAGGATATTTAGACACGTTCGAATATCAATCTTATGACACTTGTCAATCCTGTCTCAAAGGAAAGATGACAAAGACTCCATTTACTGGACAAGGAGTAAGAGCGAGCGAGCTTTTAGGACTCATACACAGTGATGTATGCGGTCCAATGTCTACACATGCGAGAGGTGGTTATTCTTACTTCATTACTTTCACGGATGATTACTCAAGATACGGATTCATTTATCTTATGAAACATAAATCCGAGGCTTTTGAGAAATTCCAAGAGTATAAGAATGAAGTAGAAAACCAAACCGGCAAAAGTATTAAGACACTAAGATCTGATCGAGGTGGAGAATACTTAAGTGCCGAGTTCCTAGGTTACCTAAAAGAGAAAGGAATTCTCTCTCAGCTTACTCCTCCATACACACCACAGCATAACGGTGTATCGGAGAGACGGAATCGAACCCTATTGGATATGGTACGATCCATGATGAGTAATGCTGAGTTACCGCGATCTTTCTGGGGTTATGCGCTAGAGTCAGCGGCATATCTTCTGAACAGGGCTCCTACCAAGACTGTGCCTACCACTCCATATCAGATGTGGACTGGGAAGAAACCCCATCTTCAGCATATGAAGATTTGGGGATGTCCAGCTTTTGTTAAAAAGCAGCATGTGGACAAGCTCGAGGCACGATCAGTAAAATGTATGTTTGTGTGATATCCAAAGAACTCCAAGGGATATTATTTCTATTACGCAGAGGAACAAAAGGTTTTTGTTTCTCGTAATGGCCATTTTTTGGAAAATCAGTTTTTAGAAAAAGAAATAAGTGGGAGCGAAATAGAACTGGAAGAAATTCCAGAACCACAAACTGCTACTGAAAGTTTGGTAGAACCAGAGGTTCAAGAAGAACAGAACATTCCCGCACCCCTCCGCAGGAGTAGTAGGCCGTCTCATCCGCCTGAGAGATACTACGGTTTTCTCATAGATGGGGATAGAGAGGATTGCATCATAGATGATGATGAACCTACTGACTTCCGGCAGGCCATCCAGAGCGGCGACTCGGTACGATGGCTAGATGCAATGCGGACCGAAATGGAGTCCATGTACACCAACAAAGTATGGACTTTGGACTTTGCTCCAGATGGGGTAAAACCCATAGGATGCAAATGGATCTTCAAGAAAAAGATTGGTGTAGATGGACAGGTGGAAACCTATAAGGCTAGACTTGTTGCAAAGGGTTTTCGTCAAAGACCTGGTTTGGACTATGACGAAACTTTTTCTCCAGTGGCTATGCTCAAATCCATTCGGGTCCTTCTTGCTATTGCTGCCTTCCATGATTATGAAATCTGGCAGATGGACGTAAAAACGGCTTTTCTGAATGGAAATTTAGAAGAGAGCGTCTATATGGATCAGCCAGAGGGTTTCAATCAGAGTGGGAGCAGCGGGAAAGTATGCAAGCTGCTTAAGTCTATTTATGGACTAAAGCAGGCATCGCGGAGTTGGAACATCTGTTTTGATGAGACAGTCAAAGAATATGACTTTATCAAAAATCCAGATGAACCGTGCATATATAGTAAAGTTGTGGCCAGAAGTGTCGTATTCCTCGTCTTGTACGTGGATGACATTCTATTGATAGGAAATGACGTTCCTATGCTACAATCTGTCAAAGGATTCTTGTCACACAGATTCTCCATGAAAGACCTGGGTGATGCCTCTTACATTCTGGGGATCCGGATCTATCGTGATAGATCCAAGAGGATGTTGGGACTTTCGCAGTCCAGGTATATCGACACTATACTGAAAAGATTCAGTATGGAAGATTCTAAGCGGGGTAATCTACCGGCTTGTCACGGAATCACCCTCTCCAAAGAGATGTCTCCCAAGACTGATTTGGAAAGGGAACGCATGTCTATTATACCCTACGCTTCTGCGGTAGGCTCTATAATGTATGCGATGTTGTGTACCAGACCAGATGTAGCTTACACACTGAGCGTGGTAAGCCGGTATCAGTCAGACCAAGGGGAGAAACACTGGATAGCAGTAAAGAACATTCTCAAGTACCTGAGGAGGACTAAGGAGATGTTCTTGGTTTACGGCGGAAAAGACCTCAGGTTGGAGGCCTTTGCTGATTCCGGCTTCCAGAGTGATAAGGACGATTCCAAGTCCATGTCGGGTTATGACTTTACCCTCAATGGAGGGGCGGTGTGCTGGAAGAGCTCCAAGCAGGACACCGTTGCCGACTCGACGATGGAAGCGGAGTATATAGCTGCTTGCGATGCCGCAAAAGAAGCAGTCTGGATGAAGAAGTTCCTAACAGAACTTCAGGTGGTTCCTACCATAGTTGATCCAATACCTCTGTATTGCGACAACAACGGAGCTATAGCTTTAGCGAAGGAACCAAGGTCCCATCAGAAGTCCAGACACATCTTGAGGCGGTATCACCTGATCAGGGAGATCATTGATCGTCAGGAGATCGAGGTTCGGAGAGTTGCTTCAGAAGAGAACATTGCTGATCCATTCACGAAGGCCCTTCCTCAGATTCAGTTCGAGAGGCTACTCGAGATCATCGGTCTACGATATGCCAGTACATGGCCCTAGTGCAAGTGGGAGATTGTTAGTGTTTATGCCCTAGAAGGCCATTACTGTATCATACTAGCTTGTATATTACTTAATGGAAGCTTGGGATATTCACATGTATATAACAGTCTTGCTAAACATGGTAGTATGCTACTTGGTTTTTTCTATCTTAATATGTTAGTGTACATATTGATAGAGCTCTTAGGATCTTGCTTGTCTACCAGCGTTGTGATGGCAGTCACACTAGTGGGGGCTGGGTAGTCTACAAGCACATCCTTATTCAGGTCCCTGGTCGTTGGATTATCGAGACAGAGCATCGATACTCCAGAGTAGACTGGTGTGTACGCTTCTCATCCCAGTTGGGGAGATGGTCTGTCCCACAGCCGTCAGTACATCGTACTGGAGATAGTATGCAGGTGCTCGTTAGGTTACGGGTACACCGGACAGGACTCACGGGGAACTGTTGGTTGGTTTGATACCAGTCGTCAGTGAGCAGTTCCCAGGTGACATGAGTACAGCGTAGTCCGCAGACTTGACACTGCTACTTCGCCTCGAGTGTGTCCCACTGTTCTTAGATTGCTACCCTACCACGGCTCAAAGGAGTCGTGCAAACAGGTAGCAGTTGGGTGCAGTCCCGAGCACTTGGAGACAGTGGCGGTTAGACAGGATTCGTCCCTCCCGGTATTGGGAGTAGATATCGTGCTGTGTCAGAGAGCCATTAAGCAAAGTCCCTGGCCAGGGCAAGCGAGATTTGCTGGTAGGTTCCAGTAGTTTCTCAGGGTGTAATGGGCTTCACTCCGACACGACTTATACCGCTATTAGGGGACTGACGCTTGCCGCCCCCCTAGGCCCGATATGCGATAGTCTTGGACGAACGGACCGGACTGTATGGAGATTGTCACATCAGACTCAGTGGGAGTTCGGATGGGTTTTCTCATCGGCCTTCTTATCGACAACTACCTGGGGACCGTTACGTACAGCTAGTGCCGCTTGCGGTCTGTGGTTAAACCCACTGCCAGCGTAGTAGTCGAGTCTCTAGAGTCCCACACAGAGAGTTTCCTACTCCAGGCGAAACGATATAGAGGTTGCATGGTTTTGCGACAAAGGGTTCCGACGCATACGTGCGTTTACGCACGTACGACTTTCGGACAGTTTTTACCAGTCGGCTTTGGTTTAAGCCAGTTACTGGTATCCGGTTATTGGATTTTTTCAGTCTAAAGTTTTTCCGTATTTTTGCGGATCGGAGGGGCGTTCTCGTAATTGTTCGAGAAGCTTCTAGAAGACGGTGACTAAGGAGGGTTATGTGTCATATTCATTGAATGAGGTTATGAGTCATGGTGGTGATTCATTCATTTCATTAATGCACATTTATTGCTTAATGACTCATGCTAATGAATCACCACTAGATATTTTATGAAGCATGATTTATCATCACTCTTTATTCTTTTTCTTATTATTAGAAAATGCTTCATATATGATATGATACTCATAAACTTATCTCATAATATTATTCACATTCTCTCTCCTCAAGCTCTCTCTCTTCAAAAGACTAATCCTCACCCTCATGTGTTGAGATCTAGGATTAGTAAGACTAATCAATCCATAACCATCTCTATATTACACCTAGCTTCTTTGATTAGCAATCCAAGAAGGTTAGTTGCCTCAAGCTTAGAGGTTTAGCTTGGAGTTTTGCTCTCGGGTGGATCGTCTACTACCTAGAGAAGGCCGAGGAGAACAAGGAGATCGTAAAGACGAAGGACTAGTATCGAAAGGTATAATCCCTTAACACAATAGTTTAGTATAGCTATGTGTTCGGTTATTAGTTGTTTAGCTTCGATTTAAGCGGTTAGTCGATGTTCGTTCTTTAAACTTGATCGTTTTAGAAAATTTCGCCTCCCCACAAGTACTGGGGTGTACTACATCGACTTACATCTTTCACAGGCTCTGAGCTTCTTTGTAGATCCAAAAATCAATCTATGACCCTTCCTTCTATCATTTCTCCGCCTGAGTTAGATCTCAAGGTTTTACCTTCTCACCTGAAATATGCATATCTTGGTGAGAAAGAGTCATTACCGGTTATCATTTCCGCTTCTCTTGCATCAGAGCAAGAGAATGCCCTTTTATCGGTATTGAGATCTAACAAAGAGGCGTTTGGTTGGAGTATGGCGGACATCAAAGGGGTTAGTCCCTTGATAGTTGAACATCATATACATGTGATGGATGATGCCAGACCGACCCGAGAACCACAGAGACGGTTGAATCCCGTCATGAAGGAAGCTGTCATGAAAGAGATCGTCAAATGCTTAGATAGTGGTATTATATACCCCATCTCCGATAGCCAGTGGGTGAGTCCTATACATGTCGTTCCTAAGAAATCCGGCATCACAGTTATCACAAATGAGGCGAATGAGTTGATTCAGACACGCGCCCAAACTGGGTGGCGTGTATGCATCGATTATAGAAAACTCAACGCTGCTACGAGGAAAGACCATTTTCCTCTACCATTTATTGATCAAATGCTGGAACGCTTAGCGGGACGAGAGTTTTATTGTTTTATGGACGGATACTCAGGCTACAATCAGGTCCCCATCGCCAAAAAGGATCAAGATAAAACCACTTTTACTTGTCCTTTTGGTACCTTTGCTTACAGTCGCATGCCCTTTGGGTTATGCAATGCTCCCGCTACCTTTCAGCGGTGTTTGATGGGGATATTCTCTGATATGGTAGAGAATTTTCTGGAGATCTTTATGGACGACTTCTCAATTTTTGGAGACTCTTTTTCTGATTGCCTTGCGAATCTAGACGCTGTTCTTACTCGTTGCAAAGAGAAGAACTTGACATTGAACTGGGAAAAATGCCATTTTATGGTCCAAGAAGGAATAGTCCTTGGACATGTCATTTCACAGAAAGGCATTGAGGTTGACAGAGCTAAAGTAGATGTCATTCAAAACCTACCTCATCCCAAAAGCGTCAAAGATATTCGCTCTTTCCTTGGCAATGCGGGCTTTTACAGGAGATTCATTAAGGATTTTAGCAAAATTGCTAGACCTTTAACACTACTCCTGGCCAAGGATACGACCTTCCATTTTGACTCGGATTGCGAGACAGCTTTCGACTCACTTAAACACTCACTCACTTCAGCCCCCGTTTTATCATCACCAAATTGGGACTACCCCTTTGAGCTGATGTGTGACGCATCTGATTTTGCAGTAGGTGCAGTCTTAGGACAGCACATTGAAAAGATGCCACACGTGATTTACTATACTAGTAAGACCCTGAATGATGCGCAAATCAATTATACAACCACCGAGAAAGAGCTTTTAGCGGTTGTATTTGCATTAGAAAAATTCAGGCCTTACTTAATCGGCTCACCTATAGTTGTGTATACAGACCATTCCGCTTTGAAACATCTTCTGGCGAAGAAAGATGCAAAAGGTCGACTAATACGTTGGATCCTTCTCTTACAAGAATTCGATCTTGTTATCAAAGATAAGAAAGGATGTGAAAACGTAGTAGCTGACCACCTTTCACGCATCGTTTCTTCCCCTGTGACCCTGCCGATTGATGACTCATTCCCTGATGAACAACTCTTGAGCATATCCGCTGAACCATGGTTCAGGGATATTGTG
This sequence comes from Agapanthus africanus, assembly GCA_030015575.1. Lineage (NCBI taxonomy): Eukaryota > Viridiplantae > Streptophyta > Magnoliopsida > Asparagales > Amaryllidaceae > Agapanthus > Agapanthus africanus. The sequence goes on from CM057346.1 coordinate 238,309,029, forward strand.
AACTATCATGCCACGGGACTGATACCGAGCGATTGGTCAAAACAGGACAAATATCGTTTTCTTTCCCAAGTAAAACACTTTTACTGGGACGAGCCCTATTTGTTTAAATATTGTCCTGATCAGATCATTCGCCGGTGCGTCCCAAATGAAGAGTTCAAGAGTGTTCTTTCATTCTGTCATGATCAGGCTTGTGGGGGTCACTTTGGTCCTAGAAAGACAGCGGAAAAGGTTTTGCAATGTGGATTTTATTGGCCGACCTTATTCAAGGACGCATTTGAGTATTGCAAAACCTGTACACAATGTCAGTATACGGGTAGAATATCCCAAAGGAATGAAATGCCTCAGCAACCCATTCTGGTTGTTGAAATGTTTGATGTTTGGGGCATTGATTTTATGGGTCCTTTTCCCAACTCCTTTGGGAATCTGTACATATTGCCGGCGGTTGATTATGTCTCAAAGTGGGTAGAAGCCATTCCATGTCGCACTAATGACAGGAAAGTTGTCATTAAGTTCTTAAAAGAGAATATCTTTTCGCGATTTGGACACCCACGCGCTATCATTAGCGATAATGGGACACACTTCTGCAACAGATCTTTCGAGACTCTGATGCGAAAATACTCAATCAACCACCGACTTTCTACACCCTATCATCCCCAAACAAGCGGGCAGGCTGAAATCTCAAGCAGACAAATCAAACTTATCCTGGAGAAAACTGTTGCTAAGAATAGAAAAGACTGGTCGACCAAATTGACGGATGCTCTTTGGGCATTCAGGACTGCATATAAGACCGACCTAGGAATGTCTCCATATAGGATAGTGTTTGGAAAAGCATGTCATCTACCTGTCGAGATATAGCATAAAGCATTGTGGGCTATAAAGGAAATAAATTTTGATCTAAACCTTGCTTGCAACTTTCGGAAGCTGCAACTTAACGAGCTAAGCGAACTCCGCGATGAAGCTTATGATAATGCTGTAATCACAAAAAATAGGACTAAGGTTTTTCACGATAAAAGCATTTTAAGGAAAACATTTTTACCTGGTCAACAAGTCCTTCTTTATGATTCACGATTACACCTTCACGCGGGTAAGCTCCGATCTCGATGGAAGGGACCTTTTGTTGTGCGGTCTGTATACCCGCACGGGGCGGTAGAAGTTGAAAATGTTAAAAACGGCACATTTTTAAAAGTAAATGGACATAGACTAAAGCCGTATTTTTCCACTGACCCCACGGAGGAGCTCTTGTTCTTACAAGAGCCAGTTTATTTAGATTAAAATTCCTCCGTCTCACCTTCATGTCCAGTATATCATTGCATCATTTTTTGAATGAAGGTGAGTAAATAAAACAAGTTTGGGGGAAGTTCTTCACTTATATATTTTGCCCCCACTAACAATTCCCCCCAGATTTACAGATTTTTGTAGGTATAGCTGTCGGCAACAGTGAGGACACTGTTGAAAACAAGTTTGGGGGAGCTTTGTGCTTATTTTTGCATCATTTGCATATCATCTGCATAAGCACAAAATATTTCTTTTAAAAATCTATAAAAATTGAAAAATTTTCAAAACCCATAAAAATTTAAAAATTTTCAAATATAAAAATAATTTTAATATTTACACTTTTTTGTATAATGAAAGTTTAGAAAGTGAAAATTTACATCCATGAGATTAGAAAAATTCTAGAAAACTAAGAAAATTAGAAGTTTTCTTATACGAACTAGTAATAAGTAGTTATGAGCCGTTGTCCCAAGGGTTAGTAAGATGAAGGACGTCACTAATCTGAGGATAAAAATAAGTCTGAAAAATAGTTTCTATTCTGGAAGCCAAACATTTTGAACGTTGATACCCTGCTATTCGCACTTACACACGTCTTGAAGCCTGGGATAGTAGAGGATACCTTGAAATGCTCTTGTCTTAAAGCCAAAAGTATGAAAAAAAAAAATATATGGTGAGAAAAATGGACACTGGTTTTGTTATCACCAAGGGAAATAAAAAAATATATAGCGAGGGTGCTTCTTCATCTAGTGCCCTAAGGCCAACTGGTCTGGGAGTCACTGCTATACCTAAGGTGGTGCAAGACTAGGAAAATACACCAAATAAGCAAGCACATGAGTAATCGGTCGGTTAGTACCTCAAGAAGTATTAACGGTTGCATGAAAGTGTGTGAGCTCATCGAAAAAAAAAAAAGAGTACTGAGGTTGATGGGCAAGAGTTTGATAGCTTGAATTGAATTCTCCAGGTGTAGGGATGTCTTTACACACACGCAGGGTTATATGATCGATGTTTGGAAGAAAGATAGGAATGAAGAATAAGATAATGTTTTATTGAGGGAGGACGTGATTTCTGACATCTTTTCATGACCATTAAGATAGGGCTCATGACAACCGAAAAGCTAGCTTAGTTGGAAACCCTAATTTTCAAAGTCTTTCTTTTACGATTCTTTTCTTTAAATGTAATATTCATGATCTTGCTTTTATTATTGGATTTTGTGGGTGCAATCCGCTGAAAACCCTCAGGAGACAACACTCCTCCTACTAGGGACACCTAGAGGTTTAAAGGCTTGTTGCACGTGCTCAGTGCAATCGTGTTGCCTACGAAAGTGTGCTAGTTAGTTTTTCTCTTTCTTTATTTTCTCCTTCTCTTTTTAATAAAACATTCGCTCGAGACGATCGAAATTAAGTTTGGGGGTATTTGATCAGTCGAAAATACTGCATATTTTAACCGGCAATTTCCATATCATCTGCATACAATTAGAAGTGTTCGACATTCATATTCTACATATTAGCAAATTGGTCGCAAAATATCAGATTACATGTATTCGACCTTAAAACCGGCATTTCTAGGGAAATTGACTGCATTGCATTACATAGCATATTTTCTATATCTTGCAACCCGTGTTTCGAAGCCTATGCAGGAAAAGAGAAGCTTGCTCGATCATTACATTGCTCGACCATTACAATTGCTCGTAAACTCACTAAATGCAAATCTGGTACTAATACAAAGGAGTAATTGCAAATCAAAACATCAGAGAAAAGCCCACACTATAGTACAAGCCCACACCAGAAGACTAGAAGTCCAAGCTCACCTTCAAAGCGCGGAACCGCGGCACATTGGGTGAATACGCGGCGGATCCGCGGTGGGCCTAAGGGTTCAGACTCTCAATTTTAGACCAAAACTCCTGAATCAGTGGCTACAGTTCAGAAATGTAATCCAAGTTCCAGAAAACTCCAGAGAGTTCTACCAGATCAGCAAACACTTTGAGCTTCACTTAATTAGCCTATTATTCTAGAACTTTCCCTAAACCCTAGCTTAAACCCTAAGCTAACTCCTAACAAACTCCTTCTAGAAACTCTTCAACAAACTTTTGGAGGGAAAGTTCTAATTCAAACCTAAACCTAGGGTTTGGGAGTTCTATAAATAAGACCCTAGGCTCATTGTAGGATAATTCAACCTTGGGAAAGTTTAGAAAAATCAATCTCTTTCTTCATCCCCTCTTCCTCAAGTTTAGTGAGAGAGCTTGTAGGAAACCCTAACCCTAAATCCAATCACAATTCAAGATCTTGAGTGCAAGCCAAGCAAGATGCCTTCAACCCTTTTATGAGCCGAGCCGATCTTCAATCGGGCAAGAGATCAAAGTAGATCCACGATCTACGGAGACGAGCGAAGCCGAGTCAACGATCGATTTCTTCTTCTTGTAGATTCTTGAAAGAATGTATTGAAATTGTTGATTAAATAAAAGGTGATATTCTTTTATCTTGTTTTCTTTAAATTCCGCATCATGTTATGTTTACAATTCTTGAATATTATCTGTGTGGTGATGTGTGAATAAAACTCCGCTCGTCGAGGAGTCGAGACGGATAATAGAATGATGATGTAACATAGCTTTAATCGATTCTTGAGTCCTACGAGTTTTGTAAACCCTAGCAAGTTCAAGAAACGACAACCCATTTCGTTTCGATGCTTTCTTGATTGACATCGATCGAAATTGGGGAGTTACGATCATTTCTTGAATTTGGTAGAGGCTAGAAAAGGAATGATATCGACGAAAGAACAAGGGTTATAGGATGAAACCCTAGTTTCACGAGAAATCCCCAACTCTCGTCGATCATCATCAATCTAGTATCAATCCTTCGAAGGACAAGAACACGATATCTTTAGATTACATCACGTCTATTGATCCTATCGATTCCTACGAGCCTCTCTTATATTCTTGATTGTTGATTGGAAATATTATCGAAACACCGATTCTTGATTGTTTATAGTTTCTTGATTCTTGCATAGAATAGTGACACTCGAATACAAATCATTCTTGAATCATGTTTTCTTTTATTGTTGCTTAACTTTTCATTTCAAACGTATCGAAATACAAGTGAATCGTGCAATCCCTGTGGACGATCCGCACTCACTACAAACTACATCCGACACCTTAGTTTGATTGCGGTCAAAATAGTTTTTGGTTGTGAAGTTCTTTACAAATTTCTCTTCATACTACACAACGGGAAAAACGATCAATCAGGCGGCATCCCAGGTAACTCATCAGGAAAGACATCGGAAAACTCTCGCACAGTAGGAACCTGGTCCAACGACTCCACTGTGGCTTCAGTATCATGAATGAAAGCCAAGAATCCCCGACATCCCCTCCTCAAAAGCCGACTAGCGCAAATGACAGAAACCAAACTGTGAGGGGCGGCACCACGGTCCCCCTGCACAACAAACACCGACTCGCCAGGAAAACAAAACCTAACTTTCATCTCGCGGCTGTCCACGGACGCGAAGCAAGTAGCTAACCAGTCCATGCCCAGCAGAACGTCGAAGTCCAACATCTCAAGAAGGAACAAGTCGACAAACAGATCTCTGTCTCCTATAAGGATAGCACAAGACCGGAGCACGTGTCGCACAACAAACGACTCTCCAACAGGAGTAGTCACGACAAGCGGCTGATCTAGAAAACACGAATCTCGGTCTAACCTCGGTACAAAGTGTGTAGAAACATACGAATGCGTAGATCCTGGATTGAAAAGAACATGTGCATCATAAGAACATACAGAAAGGGTACCTGAAACCACAGCATTGGACGGCTGCGCATCCTGGTGAGTCAAGGCAAAAACCCGAGCCTGACCTCTAACGGCTACCGGCTGTCCTCTGCCTCCGCCACATCGTCCTCTCGGCACAAAACCATCGCGACCACGACCACTCTGTGCAGGTGTCTAACGCGGCGTAACAACAGGAATAAGAGGCAATGCTCTCTGAGGTGGAGAAGGTGGTAAGGTAACCTGGGGTACTGCTGGCCCTCTCTGACGCACCACTGTACAATCCCTCACTAGGTGCTGTAAGCTGCTACTTCCAAAACACCCACGTGTCGACGGCTGACCTGTTAGTTATATGTATGCCCTAGAGGCCATTACTGTACATAGGATGTATATTGTAGTGGATGCTGGGACGTATATAGGGAGGACTTTCTTGCTCGACATGATAGTATGCTATCTGGATGAACTTTACCTTAACGTGTATACTGATTGTCTCTCTGTTACATGTTGGTAAAGCCCTTAGGATGTGTGCTTGACTACCTGGACTATGATGCGGATCATACTAGTGGGGACATGGTAGTCCATAAATACATCCTTCACAGTCCCTAGTCGTGGGTATATCGAGACGGGGCATCGATATACCAGAGTAGACTAGCGTATACCTTCTCGACCCATACAGATGGGCGATGGATGATCCCATATCCATTGGTGTTTGACATCAGAGATGATATACGGGTGCTCAGTAGAGACTGGGTACACTGGACGGACTCGCCGAGAACTCCCAGATGGTATTATACCTCACGTCAGATGGCAGTTCTCTGGTGACACTGGTATAGAGTAGTCTGTTGACCTGAGATCGTCATAGAGTCTTGTGTGGTTCCCACTGTGCTTTGATTTCCATCTTACCACGTCCAAGAGGGCGTGCAAAACGGTGGTTTTTGGGTACAGTCCCGAGTCACATGGAGGCAATGAGCGATAGGAGGGGATTCGTCTCTCCCGGTATAGGGGGTTGATGTTGCGCTGTGTTCGATTGGCTATAACAGGAAATCCCTGGCCAGGGTTGCTGAGATTTACTGGTAAGTGTTACCAGTAGTTTCTTGAACAGTTATAGACCTCATATCGACACGACTTATCGAGCTATTGGGGTCTGACGTTTACCACCCCTAGGCGAGATATGCGACATATCAGACGATCAGACCGGACTGTACGGTAGTGTTACTGGTTGGATTCACTGGAGTGTGAGCGGGCTTGCTCGTCGATCTTCAGATCGCTCAATACCCGGGTGGCCGTTACGTTTAGCAGACCGCTTGCGTCTTGTGGATGTTTGATATGATAATCATCTGCTGCCGGCGTATTGACGAGTCTTTAGAGTCCTACACAGAGGTTTCCTGGCTCAAGCGAAACGAAATAGGAGCGCATATGAGATATGTGCGGGACCGAGAATAATACGGTATGTGATACTGTATTCGATTCTCGCGATGTAACATTGATCGGTTATATGCGATATAGCCGGGTTATCGGATCAAGTGTTGATTCGATAAGTTGTTACTGAAGATACCAGTCGGTTATGTGTGACATGACCGGATCATTGAATCAAGTGTTGATTTAGTGATTTAATGCATAATTATATATTTGATATATTACTTTGCATTAACTAGTATCGGTTCACTTTGAATGGATTTTCTCACTCGGATGTGCGCATTATATATGTGATATGATTTTGTGCACTTGCTTGTATCATGTTTGATGATGCATGCTAAATTGGTTAAGTGTAAAGATTAAACCATGGTTGTGAATGGTTAGGGTTATGTTTTCTTTTTCATTTATTTATTTATTAGTTATTCATTTGGAAAAGAAAATTAAAAGCAAAAAGGGAAAAATGGTTGCTACTTTGTTTTATTCATGAATCTTCATGAAGCTTTGACTTAGTTAACCATTTTGTCTCATGCTTAACCCTAACCACTCCACTAACCCTAGTTCACTCTCTACAACTAACCATGGTCATGTTATGATAAGAATGAGTTTCTTTTCTAATTTTTAATAATTCTTATCATAACAAGCTTCTTCTTCTTCTTTCTTTTCTTCACTTGAAAAAGCTTGAGGTCATCAATGGTGGATTGATGATTTGAGTGAGAAATCCAATTCTAAAGTCTACCCACTTCATATTTCTTCATCCTCTACTTCTTGCCAAGTAGTAGAGTGTGTTTACTTCACAAGTTTCATGACTTGGTGAAGTTGTGAGCTTGATCTAGCGATGCCTCGACGTAGATCATCTTCGGCATGGACATCGACGACCTAGCTTGCCCATTCTCCGACGAAGCCGATGCTAGAGCCCGGATTCTTTTTAGACAGCGGAGAGGACTTCGTTGCGGAGCAATGGAGGTGGAGCACCGGATCTACAAAGGTTGTATTTCCGTATCTTGTAGTTAAGTGTTAACTAGTTAGCTTTTTCGCCTAGTTTTCTAGCAAACGATCCGTAGTCGGGTCTCTCGGCACATAGAATTTTTGAAAATGGCATGTTCGATGCCTTGTGAGACCTCACTAGAGTGCCTAGGAACCCTACAGTGGTATCAGAGCCTAGCTAGATCCTTAGGCGAAGTCCAGACGGAATTTGAAACCCGAACGAACCCGAAACCCACACCCGAGAATGCTTTCTGTCCAGATTTTAAAATCGTGGATTTTTCCAAATTAAAAATTGCTAAAAAATTCAGCAGGGAAAAATAAGAATTACGGTGCAAAAAGTTTCTGGTGAACAGTAAATTTCGCGGCGGATCCGCGGCAGAAGCATGGCTTCTGCGGCGGATCAGCGGCCCCTTGATGACGTCAGCCCTATTCCTTTGCACAGTAATTCCTAGTTCAAAGAGCTGAGTTTTCTGGGAATTTTTAATATTTATTCAAGAGTTGAATTTTTCTGCTGTGTTTTTGGGGATTCGGTGTTTCGATCGGAGTATCAAATTTTGTCTGTGTGGCTTTCCGGATAATTTTTAGAATATGTTAAAAAGTTCGACAGGATATAAATACCCATTTTTTCCCCTGTCGGGAAATTTCCAAGTGTTGGATTTTTCCGAAGTTTAACAACGTTCTAAGTAGTGCAAGTAATGCGATGGACCCTCTAGAAGACAGCAAACCTTAACTCGATTATGTGACCGTCTTGAACTGCCCTTTGAACCTTAGGGTTTGGGGCAGTACGGCATGCCACATGTGAGGCGTTGGCTTGACCCTTCTACGGCTGGACCGTTGGTACTGAGGCACGAACGGAAAGTTGTTAGACTTGTTTCATGTGTTGATCTGTATCGGGAAAACTTGGGTGTTCGAATGTTCAATCGGAAAGTTTAACATTTTCTAATTATCCGGAATGGGATACAATAATTGGAATTCACAAAAAGTTATGAGATAACTGAATGAATGTTATAAACATAGCACTTTAGTCTCACTTGATCGGTTGCCACAGAATTTTGATGTGATCAAAAGTCCGTCGCAATCACGTAGCGTACGCGGATACTCGCCGGGTAAACTTAATAGACAGCCTCACTCCATAGCCCCGACCAAGTGACTGTAGGAGAACCCCGTCGCCGAAAGCATCCGTTCGGGTGCTCGCAGTAGCGGTGTTCCGCCTTGGTGCACTTCGTCGACGGTAACGGGGGTGCGGCCGCCTACTGAAGTTTGCGAAGAGCATTCGATCAGCATGTCGGGAATCTTGTTGAATTGCCCGACTTGAATATTGAAAAGTGTTTTCGATAATGAGACTAAAATGCGGGGTTTATAATTGTTAGGCATGCGATGTCTAAGTAATTCATTTGGTCAGGCATGCGATGTCTGAGATGGTTGCGGATTCCAACTGTTGTAGTTTTACACTTTCTTTTCTGTGACCGTAAGTGTAATATGTGATATCGCCGGTTTCGTTGCTATATGTCAACGACAATTGGGATGCGCATATTTACTTACGTTGATGACATATGATGTTATGTGTTGCTGGATATGTTATATTGGATTGTCGTGTTTGAATAGCCGGGGGGTTTTTATGTGAGATGAGTGTTTTTCATTTTCATTCATGTAAAAACTTGTATGTAATATTCTTTTATTGGGACGCTTCCAGGTTGCGGGAGTTGTCACCTGTTGTATATTATTTACTTTTCCGCACTAGGATAGACCCAAGGAGGGGAGCACAAGTAACCGGGTTCTGGAGTCCAGTGGGAGACCAACTCGAGGAGTCGAGTCCGGGTCTCCTAACTCTAGAATTGGTAGAGTTGCTTGCCGCTCTCGTAGGGGTCTTGGGGTGTGGGTTTGGCTATTCATCGCGACCGTGGAATCCGTGTTTTATACTGGCTCGTATTGAAAACACGGACGTCCTAGTATATCCAATATTTCATATGTTCTTCTGCTGCGATATCTGTGATGTGATCATGTGATGTTCTGTGATAGATACAGTATATAGTATATATGATATATTATATAGACGTTACTTATGTTTTACACCCGCGCTAGCCCTGCCCTGCTCTGTCGTTAGTTACCTAACCTAACGGTGCACGAGGGGACATCGAGGCGAATGCGGATGGCATAAGTGTACGTCGTATTTATCTGTGATGTTTAGGTAACTTATATGATGGGACTTCATTAATGTGATTAATGAAATAAAAGAAACCTAAGATGTTGTAGAATCGAATTTCAAAATAAAACAGGTAGCTACAGTTCTTGCTTTGCACAGAGGTATATGTGATATATCCTGCACCTTATTCGATGAGGAAAGGACCGAGATCCCTTCACCGGGAGTGACTCCTTTAGCAATAACTGGCAGATGCTACACACTCGGTTTATCTTTTGATTGCTTTTAAGTGTTTTGCTTTGCACAGTGATATATATGATATATCCCGCACCTCATTCGACGAGGAAAGGACCGACGATCCCTTCACCGGGAGTGACTCCTTTAGCGAAACTAGAAAAGCCTCAAAAGCACTCCATTTTAAAATCATTTGATTCTACAACGATATCAAGTTCATTACGCAATAGGTTTTCAGAAAAACCTGTCGTAGCCCTCCGTCATTTCAGATAAGTAGTAGTTAGTATTCGTGCTGCGTTTGTTGGCCTTTGTCAAGGCGCAGTGTGCGGTAGCTAACTGGTGCTTATCTGCTTATGCATATGATGCAGATTGAGTTAGGGTAGTCGTGCGACCTTGTTGGCCTTTGTCAAGGGCCGTGCGGGAGGGTTTAATTCAATCAGGAAATGACGGGTTGAACTTGACTAGCATCCTATTGTTTGTTGGCCTTTGTCAAGGTCATAGGAGGTTAGGGGCAAAATATTATCGGGAATTTCAAGTGTTGAAATTTGCAATGAGATTGCATACCTTCTATGAGATAGTTGGATCCCGATACCCGCTGCGAGTAAGAGTTACTCCTGGGAGAGTTTTATACATTACAATTAGCCGATCAAGTAGGTGTCTAGAAAGGTGTCAACGGGGTTACGCCTCTGGGAAAACGAGGTTTACAGTAATTAGGTTCGTGCGAAAGCACGGTGACCTCCCTCAAAGTACCGACACTGGCCTGGCTGAAAGATTGGCGAACTTGTAGTGTGTAATTAATCCCGGCTAGTCTTTCCTTTTAGGGTTTGAAGGAAGATTTAATAAAAAGCAGTGGGAGCCATCCTGATTAGATAAAATAAAAACCAATCTATTCTTGACAGAGCGCACGCTGAGTGTTTTCTTCTCTCTCTCTCTCTCCAGGTAGCGACCATATCACGCCTTAATCAAGATAATAAAACGGAATATTGACCGAACCCGCTTGTTATACTGAGCTGGGGAACGTTGGTCCCGCTCCAACTTATAATTGTTATAAGACAGAGCAGGAAATTGGGGATTACCAGAATTCCCGTGCCGCCCAAACGAAGAGAGTGCATGCTGATGCATCATCTTCGGGTGTGTTCATTACAAAGGACTGTTTCTCTGTATCCTCTACGTCCTCGGTATGTGATACCAGAACAGGATCCCAGATATGTAATCTGTTACATAGGGCTACAGATAGGTAGAGAACTGAGAACGGGTGATAAGTTTCATGAGGCAGAAAACGGGGCAAGAGTTGCAGCCAAGTCTGTCGGTCACTGTCATCCTGTATTCCAAATACATTGATTCTGAACGAATGTTATTAGATACCGAACCTGATATACAAAATCATATCACTCTCTTTATCAGTAAAGAAATGATAAAATTTTGTATAGATGGACAATGTTTTGAACATTTCCTATATCAAAAGTTGATAGGTTCAGGCACGTTATCTAAAAGCATTGATTTTCTAAATCAAACTACAGTTCTTTAGGATACGGAACACACACAAGAGGAAGAGTTCAGCAATGAACGAATCCTTCTTGAGGCATTGTAGACTAGGTCATATCAATGCGACCCGACTAGCTAAGTTGCACATAGATGCATATTTAAATCAGTTTGAATTTACATCTTGTGAAACTCGCCAGTCATGTCACAAAGATAAGATGAGCACAGCTCTGTTTATTGGAAATAGAGAAAGAGTTAGTGAACTCTTGGGATGATACATGTTGATGTATAAAGGTCCCATGTCTACACATACCAAGACCGGTTCTTTGTACTTCATTACATTCTCTGATAATCTCTTTAGATTCAGACATATGTTCCTGTTGAAACACAAGTCCGAACCTTTTGAGATATTCACAGAATATAAGTTAGATGTAGAGAACCAAAATACGGGTAAAAGTATTGTGTCCTTTGATGTGATCAAGGAGGAGAATACTTGAGCACGGAATTCCTGGACTATTCTAAAGGAGAATGAGATTCTCTCTCAGCATTACTCCTCCGTATACACCATAGCACGATGGTATATCGGGGCGGAGCAGATACACCCTATTTGATATGGTGTGCTCTATGATGAGTACTGCTGAGTTACCTTTTTCCTTTTGGGTGTTATGCACTTGAGAAGTTGCATACCTATTGAATAGGGTTCGAATCAAATCAGTTGCCTACCACTTCATATTTGATATGATAAGAGAAGAGCCCATCTCTTAAGATAGTTAAGATTTGGGGTTGTCCGACCTATGTCTAAAAGCATAATCCGGACAAGCTCGAGGCAAGGTCAGTTATGTACAACTGGAAAGGTTCCAGCTATACAAACTACAGCTGATGATTTGATAGAATCAAAGGATTCAGTAGATTCCAACGAACCTCGGCCTCTCCGCCGATCTAGTAGGATTTCTCACCCACCTGAGAGATACTTTGGTTTCTCTATGACAGTGGGAGCGAGGATTGCATCATAAGATGATGACCCAACTAGTTTCGAGCTGGCCATCAGGAGTGAGACTCTGTAAGAATGGCTGGATGCTTAGCGATCTGAGATGGAATCCTTATACACCAACAAAGTATGGACTTTGGTTGCTATATCTGAAGGGTTAAATCCCCATTAGGAGCAAGTATATCTTGAGAAGATTACTTGGTGTACATCGAAAAGTTGAGACTTTCAAAGCTAGACTTGTTAAAAGTGTGCATCATTGACCAGGTGTGGATAATGATGAAACCTTTTTCAAGTAGCTATGCTTAAGTCCATCCAGATCCTACTTGCCATGGCTACATACCATGACTACGATATCTGGCGGTTGGGTGCCATGACTGCTTTTCTAAATATTGATTTAGAAGAGAACGTCTGTAAGTACACAGCCAGAGGGCTTCGTAAACAGTGGGAGCAGCGGAAACGTGTGCAAGATGCTTTATAGGATAAAGCAGGCATCGCGGAGTTGGAACATCTGTTTTGATGAAGCGGTCAAAGAGTTTGACATCATCAAAATGGTAGATGAACCTTGTATATACAAAAAGGTAGTAGGGAGTATGGTGACGATCCTCGTAGAGTACGTGGATAACATACTCTTGATAAGAAAGGAGTTTCTTATGCTACGCTCGATCAATCTCCGCTTATCACAAAGATTCTCCATATAGGATTAAAGTGATACCTACTAAATCCTGGATTTTGGATTTATGAGATAGATCTAAATGGATGTTAGGATACTCACTAGATGTAGTGAGATGGTGTCAATCGATCCTGAGGAGAATCACTGGAAGGGTTCCAGGGTGATAAAGATGACTGAATGTCAGTCACAGGCATTGTCTTTACCCTCAGTAAAGGGACGGTATGTTGGAAGAGTTCCAAGCTGGATACCGTGACATACTAGACGATAAAGGCAGGATACATCGCTACTTAAGATGCTACCAAAGAGGATGTTTGGGTGTATATTAGTTCATGAGATGAACTACGTTCCTACCATTGTGAGACAATGGAGTTGTGGCTCATGCCGAGGAACGCCGGTCCCATCGGTGATCCAGACTTATTCTAAGGCAGCATCGCCTGATCATGGAGATAGTTGATCTCCAGGGTGATCGAGGTTTGGAGAGTAGACTCAGAGGACAACACAGCGGATCCACTCACAAAGGCCTGTTCCCAGAGAGAGACTTTTATAGGATGGTAGAGTATGAGATACTGCAACCACTGCTATCAGATGGCCCTAGTGCAAGTGGGAGATTGTTAGTTATATGTATGCCCTAGAGGCCATTACTGTACATAGGATGTATATTGTAGTGGATGTTGGGACGTATATAGGGAGGACTTTCTTGCTCGACATGATAGTATGCTATCTGGTTGAACTTTACCTTAACGTGTATACTGATTGTCTCTCTGTTACATGTTGGTAAAGCCCTTAGGATGTGTGCTTGACTACCTGGACTATGATGCGGATCATACTAGTGGGGACATGGTAGTCCATAACTACATCCTTCACAGTCCCTAGTCGTGGGTATATCGAGACGGGGCATCGATATACCAGAGTAGACTAGCGTATACCTTCTCGACCCATACAGATGGGCGATGGATGATCCCATATCCATTAGTGTTTGACATCAGAGATGATATACGGGTGCTCAGTAGAGACTGGGTACACTGGACGGACTCGCCGAGAACTCCCAGATGGTATTATACTTCACGTCAGATGGCAGTTCTCTGGTGACACTGGTACAGAGTAGTCTGTTGACCCGAGATCGTCATAGAGTCTTGTGTGGTTCCCACTGTGCTTTGATTTCCATCTTACCACGTCCAAGAGGGCGTGCAAAACGGTGGTTTTTGGGTACAGTCCCGAGTCACATGGAGGCAATGAGCGATAGGAGGGGATTCGTCTCTCCCGGTATAGGGGGTTGATGTTGCGCTGTGTTCGATTGGCTATAACAGGAAATCCCTGGCCAGGGTTGCTGAGATTTACTGGTAAGTGTTACCAGTAGTTTCTTGAACAGTTATAGACCTCATATCGACACGACTTATCGAGCTATTGGGGTCTGACGTTTACCACCCCTAGGCGAGATATGCGACATATCAGACGATCAGACCGGACTGTACGGTAGTGTTACTGGTTGGATTCACTGGAGTGTGAGCGGGCTTGGTCGTCGATCTTCAGATCGCTCAAAACCCGGGTGGCGGTTACGTTTAGCAGACCGCTTGCGGCTTGTGGATGTTTGATATGATCATCATCTGCTGCCGGCGTATTGACGAGTCTTTAGAGTTCTACACAGAGGTTTCCTGGCTCAAGCGAAACGAAATAAGAGCGCATATGAGATATGTGCGGGACCAAGAATAATACGGTATGTGATACTGTATTCGATTCTCGCGATGTAACATTGATCGGTTATATGCGATATAGCCGGGTTATCGGATCAAGTGTTGATTCGATAAGTTGTTACTGAAGATACCAGTCGGTTATGTGCGACATGACCAGATCATTGAATCAAGTGTTGATTTAGTGATTTAATGCATAATTATATATTTGATATATTACTTTGCATTAACTAGTATCGGTTCACTTTGAATGGATTTTCTCACTCGGATGTGCGCATTATATATGTGATATGATTTTGTGCACTTGCTTGTATCATGTTTGATGATGCATGCTAAATTGGTTAAGTGTAAAGATTAAACCATGGTTGTGAATGGTTAGGGTTATGTTTTCTTTTTCATTTATTTATTTATTAGTTATTCATTTGGAAAAGAAAATTAAAAGCAAAAAGGGAAAAATGGTTGCTACTTTGTTTTATTCATGAATCTTCATGAAGCTTTGACTTAGTTAACCATTTTGTCTCATGCTTAACCCTAACCACTCCACTAACCCTAGTTCACTCTCTACAACTAACCATGGTCATGTTATGATAAGAATGAGTTTCTTTTCTAATTTTTAATAATTCTTATCATAACAAGCTTCTTCTTCTTCTTTCTTTTCTTCACTTGAAAAATCTTGAGGTCATCAATGGTGGATTGATGATTTGAGTGAGAAATCCAATTCTAAAGTCTACCCACTTCCTATTTCTTAATCCTCTACCTCTTGCCAAGTAGTAGAGTGTGTTTACTTCACAAGTTTCATGACTTGGTGAAGTTGTGAGCTTGATCTAGCGATGCCTCGACGTAGATCATCTTCGGCATGGACATCGACGACCTAGCTTGCCCATTCTCCGACGAAGCCGACGCTAGAGCCCGGTTTCTTTTTGGACAGCGGAGAGGACTTCGTTGCGGAGCAATGGAGGTGGAGCACCGGATCTACAAAGGTTGTATTTCCGTATCTTGTAGTTAAGTGTTAACTAGTTAGCTTTTTCGCCTAGTTTTCTAGCAAACGATCCGTAGTCGGGTCTCTCGGCACTTAGAATTTTTGAAAATGGCATGTTCGATGCCTTGTGAGACCTCACTAGACTGCCTAGGAACCCTACATGACCTTCCTGGGAAAAAGTGCTGAACAACTAGCCACGTCCCACGTCTTTGCTACTCCCAGTGCCTGATCGAACTCTATCTCGGAATCTAAATCTCTGCCTCCTGGCAGCTATACCAGTACGAGCCCTCTTCAGTTCCGGAACAACCGATGACTCAGATAGACGCTCCTCCACCAATAGGGCTGCATCCACCGCTGCCGCTTACGTGTCGCAATGCTGAATGCTGATGGCTAGGAACAACTGGGTAAGCAGGCCTCGAACAATCCTTTTCACCCTCATTTCCTCAGTCGCCACCATGTACGGAGCATACACAGACAGCTCGGTAAACAATACATCATACTCAGACACAGTCATCCCTAGAGTCTGACGTAACGACTCAAATTTGCGCGCTCGCGCATCCCTGATGCTCGGCGGAAGAAAGCGGGCAAGAAACACAGTCACAAAGTCAGCCCAGGTAATAGGAGCAAGTCCTGCAGATCTGCCCCTCTCCAAGGTCTCACACCACTTCTGGGCCAGACCCTCAAGACAAAAACTCACGAACTCTACCCATCTCTCGTCGGAGCATCGGAGCGAACGACAAATCCTGGCCGTCCGGTCGATAAATGACTGCGGATCTTCAGTAGTATCTGTTCCAGTGAACACCGGAGGCCTCAACCTCTTGAACTCTGTCAGTGACACGGTAATAACCTCGGGAGCTGTAACTGCGACTGCTGGAACCGTAGGTGCCATCGTGGTCCATGCATTGGGTAGAACAACTGCCTGCCTCTGCGTTCGAATGGCCTCTAATAAAGACCCCATCACCTGGCGTAAGTCCTGCATACCAACCCCAATCATAGCAATGTGCTCCGATACAACAGGCGTACCGCCGTGGTCAGTCCTCGCCTCAGACGAGTCAACTATAACCTTGGCCCTCGCGGTCGCTCTCTCTGCCCTCGTAGTCTTCGACGGCATATAGGCTGGAAATTGAAACAAGATTCGATAAGGAAACAGGAATCGAATCACAAAGATGCATATCATCACGGAGGAATATCAATCAATAATTCCTAAGGTCACTTAGGCAGAGTACCGTGTCGTAAGTATGCCGCGGAACATACACACGCTACGTCACTCTGCTTAAGCTACCTACTCCATTTTACCAAGTTCATCCTACACTCGGAAAGGTAAAACCTAGTGCTCCGACACCAACTTTGTCACGACCCAAAATTTGGCCCGTAACCAGCACTTAAACTACGTAACGTCTACAGGCGTATGCAAATTAAGTAAGCCGGAACCCAGAAATCTAAACCACCCAAAAACTGGATAGACAGAGAAAAATATAGTTTAAAACATTTGGAAAATCATAAGTAAAATCCTTAATTCTAGTTTTCTTTCTTGAAAATTTCGGAAGCACCTCCATTGTAAAAAGTAGCCCCGAAAACGGGTACAACATAGATAATATATAAAGTATCACAAACGGGAGCAAATCACGCCCAACGGCGGAAGCAACCACCGCAAATATATATATACGACGCCGAAGCGAAGAAATATAAAAGAAAATTGCATAAAGAAGTAAACCTTTCAACAAAACCGGCTCCTACGAGCACGGCATCCAAAGTCACCAAAAATAATAATACAACACCGAATCCTCACAACTCGTCTCTAAGTCATATACAAACAGTGGTAGATGGAGAATACTAGATCCAACAAAATATATACAATGTACAAACAAATAAACGCAAACCCACCTGAAAGCAAAGGACTCACAGCCAAACGTAGCGGTATCCGCAAAAGTAGGGATGGTAAGACGCCTTTCCGCAACTACTCTGAGAGTAAGTCCTGCAAAACACTGTGGCACAACGGGGGTAAGTTGCCAACTCGTGAATAGTAAATAACATCATACTGTAATCGCAAGTATGCACGAATAGCGATTAATCTATCCAAGGTAATCTGATAGCATAAGTATGACAATAAGAATATGCAACAATCATGTAAAGCTACATCATCAGGGTACTACAACTACATGAAGCAATGCATATCAAAAATAATCCTGAGTGTATGGGATGATATAATAAAATCTCATACAAAATCTTCAGTATGGAAAAACACCAGTGTCCCTCACTGACACATCAAATCCCAAATCCTCAGGCACCGCATCCACAGATCGGCCCTCACATCTTGTAAGTCTCATGGAACCCGAGTATCAAACATCGACACCTGAAATATCATGAAAATATATCCCTGTATGTATATATATATATGTATATAAGTATGAGGATATCAACCCCGTAGGTCGACCGACGATACGTAGAAATCATGGAAAACCTGAGTGTCTAACACCGACACTCGAAACATCATAAAACCCGTGTCTAGCATTGACACGTAAATCCTCATAACTCAGGCGTTGTCACTACGACTGGCCCTGACGATATGTCATACATCACTCCGGTCGGTATCTCCACGATAACCGCCGAGTCCAAATACAATCACCGGTAGATACTTGCCCACCTTCCAGGCTTATCGTCTGTACCACGAATATTTTGCCGAGGGGAACCGTACCGGGCTCCACCATATACCCGCACATGGCCCACTCACTCCTCGCATCGGGTATATATCACAAATCTCAGAACCGACAAATCTCATGGTGGACGCATCAAAATATCATATCAAGAGAAACAGGTTTTCAAACAATACATAGTTTCATGAAAATACCCCCACGGTTCTCAAATCCATAAATCATATGAAATCCATACCTCAATGCGTAAAATCCATATAAAACTGATATATGCAACATAAAACATCAGGAAAATCGCTCTTTTAAATGAATCCAGCTTTAAAAATATATCTTGCGGTTCCCAGAATCCTCCGAAAAACAAGTGCAGCATCATATGAGGTGTAGCAAGGTTTATGTATCTACATGTAAGCAAGTATGTATGATGCATTTCATAAGCGCAATAATCCACGACTCAATATCACATGTCAAAACAATACCACTTAGGGTATATACAACTATAGCGAAAATTTGCGGGTGCACATGTCAGTATGTGTGCATGATGTACATGTAGCTGTAATCGAATATGTGGGTGTAAATATCAATATGTATGCATGATGTACAAGTAGCTATAGTAAGGTATACGTGAAATGGATTAAGAGTTACTATCTTAACTATCCATGTCAAATACAATATCACGTATGTAGGTGTCAATAATACCTCATATGCACAATGGGATAAGGGTTACTGCCTCAATTATCCCTCTCCACTACAATAATACGTATATATGTGGCTTGTGCGTGTCATGGCAATTACTGATGGTGTGGGTGTAGCATACAATTTAGTGCTCGTGCAACATGAACCGTCAGTAATGTGTTATATCTGAAGGTACACGTCAAGGTACAACAGATAATACTATGCAATGACGTTCATATGAAATTAACTAATATGCAATAACATGAAGCTATAACGCCATACGGGTGATTTTCACGTAGGTGTTAAATCTACTCACCGAATGGTCTCGAGCTATGAAAATCCGACCACCTGCTTCCCCTTGTTCGCAGCGTCAGAAGTCCCCGCTTGCGACGCTATAAATTCACAAACACATAAACAGTGCAAAGAATCATAGAAATCGACTAAAATAACGTAAAACTATGTTTTAAAACAACGCACCAACACTAAACTAACTCACAAGTGTGCATCTAGTGGCTAATGTGCGTGACGATAATACGAAACAAACTCAAGTGCAAAAGCTTCACCAGATCACGATTCATGTCGGATAACGTAACACGCGGACTCAAAACACTATATTATAGGAAAATCATCCCAGATTTTTCATACTGCAATTTCTAAAAATTTAAATAGTACCAAATGCCCCTAAACTACAGCAGACAACTACCCAACAAAACCTAAGCCCAACACTCACCTCAAAAGCCGACGTCGCCGGATTTAGTCAAAGGGTCACCGGACGAAGCCGGAGGGGTGGTGCTCGGGTCTCAGGTAGAACTCCAGGGTCACTAGTACATCACTACAATTTTGTTTGGTCAATCACTAAAATTTCCTGGTCACAGCAGATCCCAGAGATTCTAAAAGACACTAAAAACACGATATTGCACTAATCGATATTTAAAGTGTTCTAAACAATAACCAACGAGCTATCCATCATAAAAACTCCTAATTAACAGTTTAGGGATTATACCTAGCAAAACATGCTCCCAAGATCCAAGCTTTCCTAGCTCCAAGTGATCTAAGATGCTAAATCAAGACTTGGGGTACTTTTGTGATATTAATTTAGAATTTTGGAGATTTATGAGCTTGAAATTTGTTGTAAATGGTGTAGAGAAGATCAAGGGTAGAATGAATGAGGAAGGCTCGGCCAAGAGAGGAAGGTGAGGAATTGTATAGGGTTTTCTAGGTAATTCCTTACAATAAATGCACATTAATGTAAATGCATGCACATGCCACCTCACCCATTCATTTCTTTTCTTTTCTTTAAACTTTCAATCCTAGTCAACACAAAAGATCTAGATATTATGAGAGGGTTTGTTTAACTCAAGTTGATTTATTTTGAAAAGATACAATGTTGGAGAAATTTCCCAAACCCAAAATGTAAATACCACATTAAAATAATATTAAAATAGTGAAAAATTCTATTTGAACCAAAACGTCCCATATACCCCTAAAGCTCGCGCACTAGCTTTATTTTAGCTATACTAGGTGCTGGCAAGTTTATATGGATGTTTGATCACAATCGGTTTAAAACGGAAAATACCGACAATTTTGCCCTAAAACGGAAAAATTCGCAAAACGATTTCTAAAACGTTACAGTAGGAGTAAGCTGAAAGTGAATCACATTCTACTTTAAATAATCCAGGAACTCCATGCCCAAGTATTCTCCTCCTCGATCACATCGAAGGACTTTAATACTTCCACCCGTCTGGTTCTCAACTTCAAGTTTACATTCCTTGAATTTCTCAAAAGTTTCAGACTCATGTTTCAACAGGAACATATGTTCGAATCTTGAGTGATAGTCGATTAATGTAATGAAGTACCAAAAACCAACCCTGGCATTTGCAGACATTGGACCATATACATCATTATGTATCTGTCCCAAGAGTTCGCTAACTCTTTCTCTGTTTCCAGTATACGGAGTATTGGTCATCTTACCTTTGAGAAAAGACTAGCAAATTTCATAAGAAGAAAATTCGAACAGATTCTCATATTCATCCTTATGTAACTTAGATGGCTGTGTCGCATTGATATGACCTAGTCTACAATGCCTCAAGAAAGATTCGTTCATTTCTGAACTACTCCTCTTTTATGTGTTCTAGATACTTTGAACTGTGGTCTGATTTAGAACGTATATGCCATTATATAATGTGCCTGATCGATACAACTCTTGATTCAGGAAAATGTTCACAACATAATCCTCCAATACAGAATTATATCCTTCTTTAACTTATTAAAGAATCTGATGTAATGTTGTATATCAGGTTCGGTATGTAATCACATTTGTTCAGAATCATTGTATCTAATACAAGGTGATATTTTCCAACTAACTTGGCTGCAACAATTGCACCATTCTCTAACACTTAGAGACATATCACCATTCTCAGTTCTCTACCTTTCTGTAGCCCATGTAACTCTTACATATGTGGGATCCTGATCCTGTATCTCATACCTAGTACGTAGAGGATACTGAGAAACGGTTCTTGGTAATGAACACACCTGAAGAATATGCATCAACATGCTTAATCTTCGATTAGGACGCATGGGAATCCGGATATTCCCCTATTTCCTGCTAAGACTTATAACAATTATAAAATTGAGCGGAACCAACGTTGCCAAGCTCAGTATAATAAGGAGGTTCGGTCAATGCATCCATATTATTATCTTGATATAAGCGTGATATGGTCGCTACCAGGAGAGAGAGAGAAGAAGAAAACACTATGCATGCGCTCTTGCAGGATTAGATTGGTTATTATTTTATCTAATCATGATGTCTCCCACTGTTTTAATCAAATCTTCCTTCAAATCCTAAAAGGTAAGTGTCACGACCCGAAATTTGGCACGTGACGGCCCTTAAACTTTGTAACGTCTACATGCGTAACGCAATTCAAGTAAGCCGAAAACCCAGCAATCTAAACCATCAAAAGTCGTAAGTGATAAGAACATTGTTAAAACTTTTGAATTTTTCAAGTACAAATTCTTTCAAGTCCAATATACTTTCTTAAAAATTTGGCAGCACCTCCTTTGTAAAAACTAGCCCCAAAAATGTGTACATACAAATATATAAGTAATGCATCCCCAACGGGAGCAAAATCCAGGCCCAAAGGCGGAAACAACCACCACAACAGATATACGACGCCGTTGCGAAGAAATAAAAGACGATATAAATAAAACTGCATAAAAGACATCCTGAGCCACCAAAAATATACAATATCATATTCATATCTCGTCTCTAAGTCAATACATGAAAGTGGTAGATGGAGAGTACAGGATACAACGAATATACAAAGAGCAACATCGAATAACCGCAAAACCTACCTATAACAATACTGCACCCAGTCATCTGTAGCGGTATCCGCTGCAAAAGATGATACAATAGGAAGAAGAAAGCCCTGCCTCTGACTGCTCTGAGGGATAACCAGAACAACCCTGCGGCACAACGGGGGGGAGTTGCCAACTCGTGAATAGTAAATAACATATGCAGGTAATCGCAAGTATGCACGTATTGCGCTAATCTAACAAATGCAAGCTGATAGCAATAAATGGCAGTATGTATATGCAACAGTCATGAAAGCTATTCTATCAGGTACTACTAGTACATGAAGTAATGCATATCAAATAAATGCGGAGTATGGGATAAAACATTTCATCCTCACGGAATCCTCATCGTGGCTGGACCAATGTCCATCAAGACAATCTAAATCCCAAATTTCCCAAATCTGGCTCAGATCGGCCGCCATATCGGCGCTCAGATCCTGTAAGTCTCATGAAACTTGAGTGTCTAACATCGACACCCGAAACATCATGAAAACTAGTGCCTAGCAACGACAAATAAATACATACGTTCCACGAATCCTAAGTGTCAAACACCTACACTTGTGATCCAGGTATCGGTTTATACGCTCCTCGAATCCTAAGTGTCAAACACCGACGCTTGTAATCTACGTATCGGATTAACGCTCCTCGAATACTAAGTGTTAAACACCGACACCTGTGATCTACGTTTCGGTTTATACGCTCCTTGAATCCTAAGTGTCAAACACCAATACTTGTGATCCACGTATCGGTTTATAAAACAAGTCTCAGAGTGAATTGCAAACAAATATCACGTAAAGAATAAGAATACTTGCATAGATCATGATGATAAATTATATATATATATATACACACACACACATATAAAAAACATTCCAAACCACTGATATATATATATATATATGCATATATAACAGCGTCCCATACCACTCAAATATATACAAAGGAGTAAAACATCCAGAGCACATCATATGAAATCCATATCTCAATGCGAAAATCCATGAATATAATATATGCAACATAAACACAGTAATATGCATATAAAGGAAAAACCACTATTTAACTGCAACAAGTTATTAAATATATCATGCGGTTCCTAATTTCTCCAAAATCCATACAACATCATATAAAGGTGAACATGTAGATATAGCCAGGTCGGCGTAGCCATGTCGGTATGGCAAGGTATGTGCATCTACCTATCAATAATGATGCAATACCCTCCAGGTATGTGTGTAGCTATAGCAAGCTAGGTATGTGTATATACATGTCAATAATGATACAATACCCTCCAGGTATATGTGTAGCTGTAGCAAACTAGGTATGTGTATATACATATCAATAATGATACAATACATAGCACGGCATATGTGTAATCATGTAAGCTTAGCACGACATATGTGAAAGCATGTCGGTGTACATGTATGCTATATGTCCTATACACAACAAAAATAAGGATCTTGTCTCAAGCCCCTAGCTAATACAATCTCACGTATGTAAGAGTGTTGTGCGTGTCATGGCAATTATTGACAGTTTGTGTGGCATACAATCAGTGCTCATGCAACATGAACCGTCAATAATAGTGCAGTGTCCAAAGGGTACAAGTCCAAGCACAACGAGTAATAATATGCAATGAAGTTTTATGCATAATCTCCATACATGAAATATAAACATGCGGCTAATATCATATCATATCTAGCCCTGACGCATAATGCCATGCGGGCGATTCCCCTGTAGATGTTAAATCTACTCACTGATGATCCTGGGGCTAAGTAAAGCCAACCACTTACTTTCCCTTCTTCGCAACATCCGAAGTCCCCGCCTGCGACCCTATAATTTCACAAACACGACACATAAAGTTAAATATCTTGCGCCGACATAAAGAAAACGAAACGCAAGGATAAGGACCACAAGAAAACACACTGTGCACTCACTGCACAAAACACGCACGATATCGGCACAACCCTAACTTGGAACGCAAAACTACGAAACCACCAAGCCTAGACCCCGATCGTACCGATCGTGTATTCACAACACGATATAAAACGTGGGATCTAATATAAATAACGTCGCAACGTCAAAAGAAACCCACGCCTAAACTTTACCGAAATCTAGTAAGCAACATTTAATCATTTATCTCATAACTACAAGTTTAACCCCAACTAGTAATCACAATCATCACTATATAGTTTGATTAAACCACTCAAACCCTTACTAGAATTTTAATCTCACACAATAAGGATTTAGTAAATGTTTAGTTTGCACTTAAGCTAATTAGACATTTAGGAAAAATATCATTTAACAATCTAGCAACTAGGTTAAGTTTTCTTTTGCCAAAACAGCTCACTTAACAATTTCACTAAACAAAACCCTAACTTGATTATCAAAAACCATTTCTAGAAATAATAAACATCTAAATAAAAGCTTTATTTAAACATCTAGTAAGCTAATTTAATGATTTAAACAACAAATAAATATTAGGGTTAGAATTTTATACCTCCTCAAGATCACAAATTAGCAACTAAACTCATCATTTTAGCCTCCAAAATGATGTCTTTAACGAAGATCCATGATTGCTTAGTGATGAAGAATATTGGGTATTGATTTATTTTTGATTTCGTGTGATTATTTGATGATTTTAGATGGTTTATTGAAGCTTGCAGAAGTTGAAAATGGAGGGGGAAAAGATAGGGGCAACAAGGGGAAGTGGTCGGCCAAAGTAAATAAAGATGGGGGGTTTTGTGAAAATGTGTGGAAAATTCTAGCTAAAAACCAATTAAAGCTCATAAATGAAAATAATATCTCATACCACCTCATTTCCTTTTTCTTTAAATTTTCAATTTAATTCACAAATATCTAGATATTTTGGATGGATGGATTAATGCTTAATCAAGTGATTAACTTAGCATAGATTCATTTTAGTAGTAATAAACCCAAACAAAAATGTAATTACTACTAATTAAGTGCATAATTAAAAACTTAAAATAATATTTTAATAAGAGAAAATTATCAAAATGCACCAAAATTACAAGTGACTAACAAAATCCCGCAAACTAGCAATTTCCTAGCTAAACTAGGTGCAATGAATTCTTTACTGCAAAAAGATCGCTTCTAGGTTTTTACGGAAAACACCGACTATATAATCCTAAAAATGGAAAATCGCCTAAACGATTTCCAAAACGTTACAATCTTCCCCCTTAAAGAAATTCGGTCCCCGAATTAAAATTCTTACTATGCTGACCTTCAAAGAGATGAGTGCCAAACTTTGACACCTCGCTCGCAGCCTCTCAAGTGATCACCTCACTAGACGGCTACACCAAAGAACCTTCACAGATGGCAAGACCCTTGACCGAAGTTTCTCCACCTACCGATCCACTAACACTATCGGCTGCCGGTGAACGAAAAGATCGCGTCCAAGCTAAATGATCTGATGCTGAATCATATGAGAAAAGTCATGAAGGTATTTGCAAGTATCAACATAAGGAATACAGGGTGAATACTTAAAAATCTGGGCAGAAGTGCCAAATTATAGGCAACGGTACTAACTCGCTTCAAGAATCTATAAAGGACCTACAATCTGGGACTAAGCTCCCCAAAACTCAACACGCCATACATCGGAAAAATCCGTAAGAATACATGATCTTCCACTGCGAACTCAAGTCTACGACCACCACGGTCGGCATAAGACTTCTGTCTGCACTGCGCTGCTTTCATCCTGACCTGAATCAACTGGATCTACTCCGAAGCCTCTTGACTAGCTGGGGTTCAAAAAATCCTGCTCTCGCGAAATCAGTAAAACAAACCGGCGATCGACACAACCTACAACACAAGGTTTGAAAGTTGCCATCTGAAACGTCTCCTGATAACCGTTATCGTAGGAGAACTCCATCAATGGAAAGTGACAATCCGAACAGCCAAGAAACAATTAGTATGTATGCACAAGCATATCCTTCAGAGTCTGTATAGTCCGCTCTATCTGATCATCGGCCTACGGACGGAAAGCGGAGTTAAAGCTCAACCAGTACCCAAGACTTCCTGAAGCTTCTGCCTAAAGACGGCTAGCAAACTGGGTGCCTCTATCGGATACAACGCATGAAGTAACTCCATGCAAACACACAAACTTATCGAAGAACAACGAGCAAACTGAGCATAACCGGACAACAATCACCCAAATGGAGTCACACCCTATCTAGACCTGGGTAGACACCACAACGAAAACCATGGAGATCTGCTCCTATTACCACTCTGAAATGGTAAAAAGGTTGCAACTCTCCTGCCGGTCTTAAATGCTCAACCTTAGCTCGCAGACAAGCCAAGCACCTCAAAATGAAATCCGAAACTTCACTCTTCATCCCTGCCCACCCGTAACTAACTCTCAAGTCACGTTACATCTCGGTGGCACTTGGGTGAACACTGAAAGCTGACTGATGTGCCTTCTCTATGACCTCACGTCTCTACCTATCAGTATCGGGTACACTCCATCGAGTCCATAACATAGCACACCCTGGTCATAAATCAAGAACTCTGAATCTCTACCCTGCCAAACATGCTCAAAATCTCAAACAAACGAGCATCGGCGGGCTGTACCTCACGAAAAGGATTAGGTAAAAGTGGACGGGCACGGACATGAACAAGCCTTCCCCTCAGTAGAGGCGAACCTAAGCTGTACTCAACGATCACACAAGAACTATAAATCTGCAGAAGACTGTCTCTGAACTGCGCACAACTGGAACAAGCTACCCCTGGGCCTACGACTCAAGAATTAGCTACCAAAATCATAATCCTTCACAAGCTCCATCCAATGGCGCTGTCTCAACAATCAAAACCTGCTGCAGGAAGATTATGCTCTGGTGGTCCGTGCAAATCCGACACGACTCTTTGTACAAGTAGTATGCCCAATCTTCAACGCAAGACCACCGTGGCCTTCTCCAGATCATGGGTGGGATAAATCCTGCTCGTACATCCTCCAACTGTCGGGAAGCATAAGCGATAACTCTATAATGCTACAACAGTACACAAATGAGCCCCACTCGCGAAACATCACAGTAAACAACAAAAGTAGCCCGGTCCAGAAAGCAAAGAAAGAACTGGTGCATTCGTCAATGCGAGTAAAGGATACCTAATCCGCACTGTAACTCGGTTCAATTGACGATCAATCAATGCACAACCCCAAACCGTCGTCCCTCTCCTTGACGAACAGAATAGGAGCTCCCCAAAGCGAAACACTCAGACGCACAAGTCCCCTTATCAAGCAACTCTACAACAGATCCTTAAGCTCCCTAAGCTCCGCCGGCTTATCTGGAACAACGTCGGAAAACTCTCGCAAGATAGGAACCTAGTCCAACAAACCCACTGTGGCTCCGGTATCATGAATAGAAGACAAGAATCCTCGACAACCTCTCCTCAAAAGCCAACTAGCGCCACAGGCTGAAATCATGTTGTGAGATGCGGCACCACTGTCCCCCTGCACAACAAGAACTGACTCACCGGGAAAAAAATCATGAATTTTTCCTCGCGGCAGTCCACAGATGCATAGCACGTAGCTAACCAGTCCGTGCCCAGGAGAACGTCAAAGTCCAACATCTCTAGAAGGATCAAATCGACGGACGAATCTCTATCTCCTACCCAATTGGCATGTGACCGAAACACGTGCCGCGCAACCAAAGGATCGCTAACAGGAGTAACACAACAATGGCTGATCTAGCAAACACGACACTCGGCCCAACCACGGCACAAAGTGTGTAGAACAACGAGTGCATAGATCCCGAAATAAACAAACATGCGCATCAAAAGAACATGCGAAAAGATTACCTGAAAACTCTGCATTGGACGCCCGCGCATCCCGATGAGTAGAAGCAAACGCTCGTGCCTTCCCTCTACCAACACCTGGTTGTCCTCTTACTCTACCATACTGTACTCTCGAAAAAAATCCTACGCGACCACGTCCTCTCTGAACATAAGTCTGACGCGGATCAACAACAGGCGCAACAGGCGACTCTCCATGAGGTGAAGGTGGTAATGTAACATATGGTACTTCTGCCTTCCTCTGGCATACCAGGGTACAATCTCTGACGAGGTGATGGAAACTCCGACACCGGAAACAACCATGCGATGGCTGTTGGTCCTCCTGGAATAAGAGCTAAAAGACTGTCCTCGTCCCAAGCCTCTGCTACTCCCGCGACGTGCACGAAATCTGTCACGGCGACTGAAGCTCTGTCCTTTGGCTGGTACACCCGCACGAGACCTCCTCTGCCCTCGAACTCGCAAAGTCTCGGAAAGATGATCCTCACCTTAACGGGCTGCTTCCACTAGTGCCGTGTAAGTAACACAATGCCGTGTGTTGATAGAAAGGAATAACTGGGTAACAAGGGTGGCAACCTCCTATCACTGTGCTCGACTGGCTTCAACCAACGACCTCATCATCTGGCGCAAGTCCTGCATAGCTGCTTTAAGCCTAGCGATACGATCTATCGAGGGCGGATCAATATGCTCCAGTACAGCGAGCGTAACATCCTAGTCAATCCTCATCCTACACGAATCAACTCTGACCTCGGTTCTCACTGCACCTCTCTGATCCCTCATAGTCATCGGCGGCATAAGGCTATAAATGGAAATAGGATTTGATAAGAACACGGAAATCGAATCACAAGAATATGTATCATCAAGGAAGGAATTTCAAGCAATTTGTACTTAGGTCACTTTAGGAGGAGTACCGTGTCGTAAGTATGTTGCGGACATACACACACTACGTTACTCTGCTTAATCTACCTACTCCATCATATCAAGGTCATCCTACACTCTGAAAGGTAAAACATAGCGCTGTGATACCAACTTTGTCACGACCCAAAATTTGGCACGTGATAGCCCATAAACTACGTAGCGTCTACAGGCGTAATGCAATTCAAATAAGCCGAAAACCCAGCAATCTAAACCATCAAAAGATATAAGTGGTAAGAACATTGTTAAAACTTTTGAATTTTTCAAGTACAAATTCTTTCAAGTCCAATTTACTTTCTTAAAAATTTTCGCAGCACCTCTTTTGTAAAAACTAGCCCCAAAAATGGGTACATACAAATATATAAGTAAAGCATCCTCAACGGGAGCAAAATCCACGCCCATAGGCGGAAATTACCACCACAACATATATACGACGCCGTAGCGAAGAAATAAAAGACGATATAAATAAAACTGCATAAAAGACATCCTAAGTCACCAAAAATATACAATATTATCCTCACATCTCGTCTCTAAGTCAATACATGAAAGTGGTAAATGGAGAGTATAGGATACAACGAATATACAAAGAGCAACATCGAAAAACCGCAAAACCCACCTATAGCAAAACTGCATCCAGTCAGCCGTAGCGTTATCTGCTGCAAAAGATGATACAATAAGAAGAAGAAAGCCCTGCCTCTGACTGCTCTTAGGGACAACCTGTACAACCTTGTGGCATAACGGGGGTGAGTTGCCAACTCTTGAATAGTACATAACATATGCAGGTAATCGCAAGTATGCACGTACTAAGCAAATCTAACAAATGCAAGCTGATAGCAATAAATGGCAGTATGTATACGCAACAGTTATAAAAGGTACTCTATCAGGTACTACTAATACATGAAGCAATGCATATCAAATAAATGTGGAGTATGGGATAAAACATGTCATCCTCACGGAATCCTCATCGTGGCAGGACCAGTGTCCATCAAGACAATCTAAATCCTAAATTTCCGAAATCGGCCTCTGATCGGCCCCTAGATCGGCCCTCATATCCTGTAAGTCTCATGAAACCTGAGTGTCTAACATCGACACCCGAAAAAATCATGAAAACTAGTGCCCAGCAACGACACATAAATACATACGTACCGGTTTATACGCTCCTCGAATCCTAAGTGTCAAACACCGACACTTGTGATCTACGTACCGGTTTATACGCTCCTCGAATCCTAAGTGTCAAACACCGACACTTGTGATCGACGTATCGGTTTATACGCTCCTCGAATCCTGTGTGTCAATCACCGAGACTTGTGATCCATGGATCGGTTTATATGCTCCTCAAATCCTAAGTGTCAAACACCGACATTTGTGATCCACGTATCGGTTTATGAAACAAGTCTTAGAGTGAATTGCATCCATATATCAAGTAAAGAATAAGATCACTTCCATAAATCATGATGATAAATTATATATATATATATAAATGTCACGCCCCGCTTCCCGGTGTACGGCGAAGGGGATGCGACGAGGTCCGCTACGTATATACTTAGAAGTACATACACTAAGCGTATCTAAGCAATATAAAAGTAAATCACAAGAGACAAGAGATATAGAAATAACAACAACTTTATGAATAACATTCTTTTGTACAATGCATGAAAAGTAAATACAACTGAAATGAAAAGCGATGCCTAAACAATGGCATAACAGGAAATGAAAACACTGAATGTAACAAGGTACAATGTCTAGAGCTCGGGGTCTTCATGAAACTGATCGAAGTCTTCACCGGTGGGCTCGATCTCTGCTGGGTCCAAAGCACCTGACGACATTCAAAGAAGAATGAAATAGAATGTCGTCAGCGAACAGGTCGCTCGGTAAGTCCCTAAGATAAGGGAGAAATAGACAAAGAGTAGGAGAGAGAGAGAGAGTAGCTGTTAATTTTGTATTGTATTGTTGTAATGTTGTATTAACGCTGTTGTTTGTAGCTTGGTACAGAAGAATGCCAGTGTATACGAGAGGGTCTCTATATGCTAGAGACTAAGGCAAACGGAATATAGAGTACAAGGCTCCGTTATACAACCCGGAACAACGGCAATTGGATTCATGTTAGGTGTCTTAATCTGACCACCTCATGCCACCTTTAACACCTTCCGTACCAATCTACCCCTTAAACCCCGTAGTGTTTTGATAGTATTGTTGTATCGTATTGTGTATGATGGATAACTGACCAAAACCATGATATCAGTAAACGGATTGTAACTGCAATATCAGGTAAATGGTATAACGGTATAATGGATGTATATCCATGGTTTGATTCAGTCAAGTTGTATATATTGTTAACTAGATTTTGGGATTCATGTGTTCATATTGAGTTGGAATAATAAAGAATATAGTTTGACTTGAATCATATTCAAGTCAGAAATAGTCAGACTCAAAACCGAGTCAGACTAAAAGAAATGAAATTCGAAGTTCTACACTTGTTATGGTCATTATTGTAATTTATAAAACTTGAGGGGGTTTTATGTGAAAAATATTTTTATATAGTTTTCAAGATACACCTCAAGTATTTATTATTCGTCTTTATAGTTATAATGAGTGTGATTTTATTTTGTCTTATTTCTAGTGAAAATATCCTAATTACATAAATAAAGGTATTAATTTGTAATATTGAAATTCATGGTATTTTAATGTAACTTTTAATCTTGTAATTTTTAGGAAAAGGTGGAAACTTTATTTTAT
This sequence comes from Agapanthus africanus, assembly GCA_030015575.1. Taxonomy (NCBI): domain Eukaryota; kingdom Viridiplantae; phylum Streptophyta; class Magnoliopsida; order Asparagales; family Amaryllidaceae; genus Agapanthus; species Agapanthus africanus. Next base: position 238,340,755 of record CM057346.1, read on the forward strand.
AATAAAATAGGTGTTTAAATGATAAATATATATATGTTTATACAAGAATAATTTTTAATAAATATTTTATATTCCAAAAATCACATTTTTCTTAAATGTCGTATTTTAAACCTTTCGAGACCGAATACTCCTTGCGGAGATCTGAATCTCGCACTACTACGACCGAGGGTGCACGATAAACTGTACTATCCCTAACGAGTTCCCCAAAGGTGGGTTGTAGTGGCGCTATGCAAAGATTTAATAAATACTAATCATTTAGAAAACGGTTTTATAAAATAAGGTATTTATTTGTAAAAGGTGTAAATTTCCGTATTTTAGATTGTAAGGTTTCCTAAGCCAATTAGCCTATTTCTAAATGGTCTAAACGGCACGTCATTAGAAGCCTCAAATCGTTTCTTCACCGCCAATTGTGGCCACGTAAGTACAAGTGAGGAAGGAGGGATCCGCTCACGAATCGTGAGACGGGCCTTTTAAACTTACCTAAGCTCACTTGCCTAGCCTAGACACCACAAAGTCAGGTTTAGATAAACGATCGATGTCCATGACATATCGTATTTTCCTATTAAAAGATTTTGTTTTAAAATTGTATACAGCTTAGAACTTTCAGAAAAGGTTTATAAAGAAAATGGTATTTTAATGAAAAGTCTTGTATTATCGTATTCTAAGTTTTGATGATATCAATTAGGGTTGTATTTGCGTGTGTGTGGAGATAGGTAATTACCTCGTGATCTATTTTAAGGTATAGCAATATTAAAGGGTTAAATGAGATAAACTAAACATGGTGGTATTTAAGTGCGAAAATACGGTATTTGCAAAAGTTATCATTTCATGTGAGAAACTTTATCCAAATTGATTTTTAAGTGATTAGTAGTCGACTTGAATATGTTTAAGCATTATGGAATTAGTGACAAGTGAGTTTTGATAGAAAACCGAATCGGAAATCGGTTTGTTCCGATTTCCGTCGGGTTTTAAAAAGTCGTATTTTATGAAAGAATAGAAAGGTAGAAAAGAGGGACTTACGGGTTTGGACAACGCTAGAGAGTGCTAGGGATGTAGTGGGTTGGTCGGTGCATCGAAAATGTCGTGAAGAGTCCTAGTACGATCGCCGGGATTCGCCGTCGGTTTCGGCAGCGCTTCGCCTTTCGCTCGTTTTCTAATGTACCGAGTTCTCTTGAAATTTTTGGAGAGTGGACTTAGGAATGTAGGGTGAGAGGGTAGAGGGTATGGAGGTTTATATAGGGTTAGGGTTTTTATTAAAAAAAATAAAAATATTTAAAAACATTAAAGAAAATCATTAAATTTTGGAATAAAAGTGATTTATTAAGGATTTGATAACCGATCAAAGAAAATAAAGTATTCAGGGGGAAGACCAGGTCAACACGGAGAAATTCCGTGTTGACGACTCGGCCGTCGGGCGGCGCCGGCCGACTCGGCCGAGTCGGGATACCGATGGGTAGGGCTTCACTTGGGGGGATTTATGGTATATTTAACTTTTTGTCTTCAGTTCAAGTTTTGTGAGTTATGGCTGTTTGACTGTTGACTTTGCAAAAATTTAAAACAAAATAAATATAAAAAATAATGTGGGGCATAGGATTTGAACTTTGGTGGCTTGGTTCAACAGTGCAAGGTGTTACCAATGAGCTACAAACTCCTTCTTGTAATTATTGTGGGAAAATAACTACTTAAAGTGGTAACAACAGTATTAAATGCCCCAAGTACACTTTAATTTTAAAACAATTTTATGTACACTAAAAATGGAGTTATTTAAAAACAAAATAATTACTTATATATATATATATATTGTGTTCAGGTTAAAATACTTCTTTATGGATTTTTAAAAATTTAGAAAAAATTGTATAGAAAAGTGTATAGGAAAATTAGGGTTGTTACATTCTACCCTTCTTATAAAATTTCGTCCTCGAAATTTGTAAAAGGAAAGTGTAACAGTGCTAGGAAGTTTGGTGAATGTGGTGTATAAAAGTGATACGATGGTGAAAAAGGCTTACCGGTGTTAACTTGACCTACAGTCTCGGCTTCTACGGCTTCAAATGTGAATGCTTGCCTCCGTGGTACATTCCTTCTAGCAGGAGGCACATTCTGCCTTTGGAGCCTCCTTCTCTGCCCTCTAGGGATGTCCCTCATTGCTTGTTGAAATTGGCGAGTAGGCTGTGCAGGTGGTGGAGCAGGTAGTGCAGGACGAGTTGCAGGAGCCTGGATGGTTGGCCGCTGCGTGTAGTTGGTGGGTGTGTGAGTTGAGTTGCTGTTGTAAGGACAGTTCCCAATTCCGTGGTTGGATGCGCCAAAAATTAGACACAGGCCTTTTGCGTGCCTACAGTCCTTCCACAAGTGTCCCTTTCTATGGCAGTAATGCAAATTTCTTCAGTTCTCCTGGGTTCAAACGATGGCCTGGAAGAGGCTCCACCTGCCATTTGGTTGGCAGGGCGTTTGACTCCTGCAGACTGAGGACTTCCTCTTGCTTTTATCACTGCCTCATAACTGCGGGCAGCTTCTAGAGCATCCTCATGAGTCAAAAATTTTCCCGTGGCTAGAGGTGCCTGAATCACCGTGTCCAGTCCTTGTTGGAAGCGACGGGCTCTGATATCGTCTGTCGGTATCAAGTGTGCCGTGAATCGACTTAACATGGTGAATTCAGCGTCGTATTCATCTACTGATTTGTCCCACATTGAACCCTGTTGTAGATGAATGAACTGCTGCTCCATTGCAAACCTGGCAGTCACAGGGAAATATTTCGCGTCGAACTTCTCGCGAAACGTCTTCCATTCAATCGGCTGTACCAGACGGCTTTCTTCCGCCTTCCACCAGTTGCGAGCATTATCCGTGAGTTGTAGCTTCGCCACACGGACCCAAGCGATGTCTGGCACTTGAGCTGCTGCCAGATCGTCTTCGATGCTTTTTGCCCATTCTTCAGCTTCAAGAAGGCTTCCTTTACCAGAGAACTGCTTGGGGTGTAAAGCCCGGAATTACTTTACCCCCGGTGTGTCGATCTCAGGTCGGTTCAGAAGTTGTTGTTGTCCCTCGAGAAGGCTGTGAATCACCTCAAGTAGCACTGTTTGCTCAGTGGATGGTGCAGGAACAGCTGGTGCAAGAGGTAGTGCTGGAGGTTTGTTGTTGACGTTGGTGTTGGTGTTGTTCGGGGAATCCATAACCTTGAAGAAAATTTTGGGTTAGGACAGATTCAAATACATGAAATGATAAGATTCAAAGAATGGAAATTTGTAAGATTCAAGAAACATGAATTGTAAAGAATGTTTTAGTTGCTGGTTCTTGTGTTATATTGCTTAGGTTGTTCACGCAGACCAGAACTGCATGATAGGGATTCATACAGCTCTGACCTGCATGGGCCACCAACAAAACCTGTCACGCCCCGCTTCCCGGTGTACGGCGAAGGGGATGCGAAAAGGTCCGCTACGTATATACTTAGAAGTACATACGCTAAGCGTATCTAAGCAATATAAAAGTAAATCACAAGAGGCAAGAGATATAAGAAATAACAGCAACTTTATTAATAACATTCTTTTGTACAATGCATGAAAAGTAAATACAACTGAAATGAAAAGCGATGCCTAAACAATGGCATAACAGGAAATGAAAATACGGAATGGAACAAGGTACAATGTCTAGAGCTCGGGGTCTTCGTGAAACTGATCCAAGTTTTCACCGGTGGGCTCGATCTCTGCTGGGTCCAAAGCACCTGACGACATTCAAAGAAGAAAGAAATAGAATGTCTTCAGCGAATAGGTCGCTCGGTAAGTCCCAAAGATAAGGGAGAAATAGACAAAGAGTAGGAGAGAGAGAGAGTAGCTGTTAATGTTGTATTGTATTGTTGTAATGTTGTATTAACGCTGTTGTTTGTAGCTTGGTACAGAAGAATGCCAGTGTATACGAGAGGGGTCTCTATATGCTAGAGACCAGGGCAAACGGAATATAGAGTAAAAGGCTCCGTTATACAACCCGGAACAACGGCAATTGCATTCATGTTAGGTGTCTTAATCTGACCACCTCGTGCCACCTTTAACACCTTCCGTACCAATCTACCCCTTAAACCCCGTAGTGTTTTGATAGTATTGTTGTATTGTATTGTGTATGATGAATGACCGACCAAAACCATGATATCAGTAAACGGATTGTAACTGAAATATCAGGTAAATGGTATAACGGGATAATGGATGTATATCCAGGGTTTGATTCAGTCAAGTTGTATATATTGTTAACTAGATTCTGGGATTCATGTGTTCATATTGACTTGGAATATTAAAGAATATAGATTGACTTAAATCATATTCAAGTCAGAAATAGTCAGACTCAAACCCGAGTCAGACTAAAAGAAATGAAATTCGAAGTTCTACATTTGTTAGGGTCATTATTGTAATTTATAAAACTTGAGGGGGTTTTATGTGAAAAATATTTTTGTATAGTTTTCAAGATACACCTCAAGTATTTATTATTCGACTTTATAGTTATAATGAGTGTGATTTTATTTTGTCTTATTTCTAGTGAAAATATCCTAATTACATAAATAAAGGTATTAATTTGTAATATTGAAATTCATGGTATTTTAATGTAACTTTTAATCTTGTAATTTTTAGGAAAAGGTGGAAACTTTATTTTATAATAAAATAGGTGTTTAAATGATAAATATATATATGTTTATACAAGAATAATTTTTAATAAATATTTTATATTCCAAAAATCACATTTTTCTTAAATGTCGTATTTTAAACCTTTCGAGACCGAATACTCCTTGCGGAGATCTGAATCTCGCACTACTACGACCGAGGGTGCACGATAAACTGTACTATCCCTAACGAGTTCCCCAAAGGTGGGTTGTAGTGGCGCTATGCAAAGATTTAATAAATACTAATCATTTAGAAAACGGTTTTATAAAATAAGGTATTTATTTGTAAAAGGTGTAAATTTCCGTATTTTAGATTGTAAGGTTTCCTAAGCCAATTAGCCTATTTCTAAATGGTCTAAACGACACGTCATTAGAAGCCTCAAATCGTCTCTTCATCGCCAATTGTGGCTACGTAAGTACAAGTGAGGAAGGAGGGATCCGCTCACGAATCGTGAGACGGGCCTTTTAAACTTACCTAAGCTCACTTGCCTAGCCTAGACACCACAAAGTCAGGTTTAGATAAACGATCGATGTCCATGACATATCGTATTTTCCTATTAAAAGATTTTGTTTTAAAATTGTATACAGCTTAGAACTTTCAGAAAAGGTTTATAAAGAAAATGGTATTTTAATGAAAAGTCTTGTATTATCGTATTCCATGTTTTGATGATATCAATTAGGGTTGTATTTGCGTGTGTGTGGAGGTAGGTAATTACCTCGTGATCTATATTAAGGTATCGCAATATTAAAGGGTTAAATGAGATAAACTAAACATGGTGGTATTTAAGTGCGAAAATACGGTATTTGCAAATGTTATCATTTCATGTGAGAAACTTTATCCAAATTGATTTTTAAGTGATTAGTAGTCAACATGAATATGTTTAAGCATTATAGAATTAGTGACAAGTGAGTTTTGATAGAAAACCGAATCGAAAATCGGTTTGTTCCGATTTCCGTCGGGTTTTAAAAAGTCGTATTTTATGAAAGAATAGAAAGGTAGAAAAGAGGGAATTACGGGTTTGGACAACGCTAGAGAGTGCTAGGGATGTAGTGGGTTGGTCGGTGCGTCGAAAATATCGTGAAGAGTCCTAGTACGATCGCCGGGATTCGCAGTCGATTTCGGCAGCGCTTCACCTTTCTCTCGTTTTCTAATGCACCGAGTTCTCTTGAAATTTTTAGAGAGTGGACATAGGAATGTAGGGTGAGAAGGTAGAGGGTATGGGGGTTTATATAGGGTTAGGCTAGGGTTAGGGTTTTAATTAAAAAATATATAAAAATATATAAAAACATTAAAGAAAATCATTAAATTTTGGAATAAAAGTGATTTATTAAGGATTTGATAACCGATAAAAGAAAATAAAGTATTCAGGGGGATAGACCAGGTCAACACGGAGAAATTCCGTGTTGACGACTCGGCCGTTCGGCCGAGTCCGGCCGGCGGCGCCGGCCGAGTCGGGGTACCGATGGGTAGGGCTTCACTTAGGGGGATTTATGGTATATTTAACTTTTTGTCTTCAGTTCATGTTTTGTGAGTTATGGCTGTTTGACTGTTGACTTTCCAAAAATTTAAAACAAAATAAATATAAAAAATAATGTGGGGCATGTGATTTGAATTCTGGTAGCTTGGTTCAACAGTGCCAGGTGTTACCAATGAGCTACAAGCTCCTTCTTGTAATTATTGTGGGAAAATAACTACTTAAAGTGGTAACAGCAACATTAAATGCCCCAAGTACATTTTAATTTTAAAACAATTTTATGTACACTAAAAATGGAGTTATTTAAAAACAAAATATTTACTTATATATATATTGTGTTCAGGTTAAAATACTTATTTATGGATTTTTAAAAATTTAAAAAAATTGTATAGAAAAGTGTATAGGAAAATTAGGGTTATTACAATACACACACACACACACACACATATATAACAGCGTCCCATACCACTGATATATTTATATATATATATACATATAAAACAGCGTCCCATACCACTAACATATATACAAAGGAGTAAAACATCCAGAGCACATCATATGAAATCCATATCTCAATGCGAAAATCCATGAATATAATATATGCGACATAAACACAGTAATATGCATATAAAGGAAAAACCGCTATTTAACTGCAACAAGTTATTAAATATATCATGCGGTTCCTAATTTCTCCAAAATCCATACAACATCATATAAAGGTGAACATGTAGTTATAGCCAGGTATGCGTGGCCATGTCGATATAGCTAGGTTTGTGCATCTAACTCTCAATAATGATATAATACCCTCCAGGTATGTGTGTAGCTATAGCAAGGTAGGTATGTGTATATACATGTCAATAATGATACAATACACTCCAGGTATATGTGTAGCTGTAGCAAGCTAGGTATGTGTATATACATATCAATAATGATACAATACCCTCCAGGTATATGTGCAATCATATAGGCATAGCAAGGCATATATGTAAGCATATAGGTGTACAGGTATACTATATGTCCTATGCAAAATAAAAATAATGATCATGTCTCAAGCCCCTAGCTAATACAATCTCACGTATGTAAGAGTGTTGTGTGCGTCCTGGCAATTATTGACGGTGTGAGTGGCATACAATCAGTGCTCATACAACATGAACCGTCAATAATAGTGCAGTTTCCGAAGGGTACAAGTCCAAGCACAACGGGTAATAATATGCAATGAAGTTTTATTCACAATCTCTATATATGCAATATAAACATTCAGCTAATATCATATCATATCTAGCCCTGACGCATAATGCCATACAGGCGATACCCCTGTAGATGTTAAATCTACTCACTGATGATCCTGGGGCTAAGTAAAGCCAACCACTTGCTTTCCCTTCTTCGCAGCGTCCTGATTGATCTTCTTCCTGTGTATGGAAAAGTTTTAATCACAACCAAAGAAATTTATACCGCAATCAATTAACGGTGTCGATGTATCGCGTTAATGAATACGGAACGTCCACTGAGATGTGTGTTTTGACCGATCTTGTTTTAGATGAGTTGAAATGAAATTATAAAAGAAAATTGCAAGAAAATTGATTCAAGATTTGTGAGATTTAATTTCAAGAAACATAAAGGAAGTAAAGATCTAGAATCAAGAATCAAGAAATCTCCCAATCAATTTAGTAATCAAGATTATGAAGATTAGCTTGTAGGAATCGATCGAATTGGGGGCAATGATGAATCTAATAATGACTAATTTTATCTTTGGATAATTTGTAGCTAAATCGATGGCGATGAATGAAGATTAGGGATCTATTGAAGAAACTAGGGTTTCTCCTTTTCTATCCCTTGTCTTTTCATTGATCATCATTCGGATGTAGGCTCTAGCAAAGAGATTCAACAATCATTTGATCCCTAATTTGCAACGAAATTATCAAAAATGTGATCTCGCTCCAAATTAGGTCATTGATGATTCTTTTTCCTAAAGTTCACAAATCTCATAAGACTTAAGATTAGTATTAGGATTTTATCATCACTAGATCTACCAAATCTCTCAATTCCGTAACAAGCGGAGATTTACTCAAGCATCATGAAAATAAAAGATTCATGACCTAGAAATTTTAGAGGGCAAGAATATAAAGAATGCAAGAATTAACTAATTATCTCCTTTATTAATTTGACGACTAATTACACATTCCCTCAATTCGAGGTTACAAGATGTTGCTCTCGATAGCTCCTTTTGAAGAGGTAACTAGATCCGTCGAAGTTCGCTCCGCTCGATCTCCGTGAGACTTGGATTGTCGTGGATATCGAGCTCTTGATGAAGATTGGCTTTGCGAATAAGGATCGATGGTTGTTTGCTTGATTTGCTTCTCAAAATGATCTTGATTTGGCTTTTAAATTTGGATTTGGGCTAGGGTTTTGGTATCAAGTTGTGTCACTCAACTTGTGCAATTTTGGCTCAATGTTGAACCTTAATTGTGTAACCCGAAAACCCTAGATCTAGATCTCCTTTTATAACCACTCATTTGAATCTTCCCTCCAAAGCTTGGTTGTTAGAAAGAGTCTTCTAGAATGAGGTTGTTAGAGGGAATATTCTAGAGGAAGGTTGTTACAAGGAATATTCTAAAGTGAGTTTGTTACGTAGAGCATTCTAGAAGAAGCCAAGTGGTAATTTAAGCATCCTGAAGAAGCGAGGCCGTTGAGAAGAAGCTTCTGGAGACAATATGATTTGATGATGTGTCAAGCAGACAACGGATCCGCGGCGGATAGGTCAACTCGGCCGTGGATCCGCGGCCATTTAGTGGCCTTGATGGCTTATTTTTTCTGAATTGCTTGGTTTTGGCTTTTAGGGAATCATCTGATGTTTGGAATCTCAATATTCTTTCTTGTTTGCTGCCAGATCTCAAGTCTTGGACTTGATGCATTTTATCTGCACTTTTGTGATTCCAGCTTTTTGACCTGAAGGATTTTCTGCACACAATCATGATAAACAATGTTGAGATATACAAAATCATGCGTGTAGTAATAAACACTCAATTTCCCTCAAAATGCCGGTTATAAAGTATAACACATGTTATTTGATATTTTGCAGACGAATTGCTAATATGTGCTATATTTATACCAAGCACCTTTAGATGATTAGAAATAATTGGGAAATTGATGTGTTAAGAATACAATATTTTCGACTGATCAAATTCCACCTAACTTAATTTTGATTGACTCGAGGAAATATCTTTGATTCAAGAGAAGGAGAAAATATAAGAAAAAGAAAAACTAACTAGCAAACTTTCGTAGGCAAACACGATTGCACTGAGCTTGTGCAACAAGCCTTTAAACATCTAGGTGTCCCTAGTAGGAGGAGTGTTGTCTCCTGAGGGTTTTCAGCGGATTACACCCACAAAATCCTATAATAAAAGGAAGACTGTGAAAGTTACATGTAACTATAAGAATTGTAAAATAAAGACTTTGAAAATCAGAGTTTCCAAGTATACTAGCATTTCGGTTGTCATGAGCCCTATCTTAATAGTCATGAAAAGATGTTTGAAATCATATTATCCCTCAATAAAACATCTCCTTTATTCTTCATTCCTACCTTTCTTCCAAACACCAATCATATACCCCTACGTGTGTGTAAAGAACATCCCTACACTCGGAGAATTCAATTCAAGCTATCATACTCTTGTCCATCTACCTCAGTACTTTTTAATTGGTGAATATTTAGATGGATTTGCTCATACATTTTTCATGCGACCGTTAACACTTCTTGAGGTACTAACCGACCGATTACTCATGTGCTTGCTTATTAGGCGTATTAGTATTTTCCTCGTCTTGCAACACCTAAGCCTTAGCAGTAACTCCCAAACCAGTTGGTCTAAGGCACTAGGTGATGAAGCACCCTCGCTATATTTTTTTATCGCTGCCCTGGCGATAACAAAACCAGTGTTCATTTTTCTACACTGTTTTATATTTATTCATTTATAATTTCCTTAATACTTTGACTTTTAGACAAGAGCATTTCAAGGTATCCTCTACCATCCTGAGTTTCATGACGTGTGTAACTGCGTATAGTAGGGTATCAACGTTCAAATGTTTGGCTTCCAAAATAGGAACTATTTTTCAGACTTATTTTTATTCTCAGATTAGTGACTTCTTTTATCTTACTAACCCTTGGGACAGCGGCTCATAACTACTTATTACTAGTTTCGTTTAACAAAACTTCTAATTTTCTTGGTTTTCTTAAACTTTTCTAATCTTTTAGATGTAATTTTTCACTATCTAATTTTTTATTATCTTATTTATGTACACATTTTTTTTTTTTTTTTATCATATGTTTTATGCTTATGCGAAGTACGATGCAAAGTCATGCGTAAATAAGCACAAACCTCCCCCAAACTCGTTTAGAACAGTGTCCTTACTGTTGTCATCTGTTAAATCACAAAAACATGTAAGCTTGGGAGGAAACTTTATTAGCGGGGACAAGAAATATGGACGTGAAAATCTCCCCCAAACTTATTTTTGGCTCACAATTTTGAGGGCAACTTTTATTTTCAAAAGCCAAATATACCCCCCAAACTTGAGTCAAAGAATGTTTATGTTTTAAAATCATAAAGGGAGGGAGGGGTAAAGTTACTGGTCAATGCAAAGCCTTACACAGACCGAAAGTCAACACCAACCAATCGAAGATTTTATCAGTGTAGTGCACTGGTTGGTGGAAGATCATGTTGTATAGAGCCAGGAAGAATTAGGGAAAAGATAAGTGGTGTGATAGAATGTGTTTGCGTCTCGTATTGGAGAGATGACACCGTGATGATGATGATGGATTACTTGCATTCTCGTGATTGTCAAGAAGAAGGGGTGGATGTTCAAATTCTTTGTTTTGGAGATGATTCATCTCAACACCCATGTTTACTAAAAATGCGAGTTCATCTGCGAAACTTTCATCGATATCCCCAAGAATAATATCATTGGAAAGAACGGGATGATACTCAGACTCCGGAAAAGGTTCATCATTGACGTTAGATGTTGACCCGGACAACTCGAAAGAAGGGTCCGTAAGTATATGATACATATCTTGGTCAAACAACAACGTATAAAGGAAGTCTGGATCTGTATCGTGAAGCTGATCAGATTCGCTGCTGTCGACATCCATTAATTCGATAGAACATACTCGAGTATGAGGATCGGTGGGATGACTTCCCAACTTGTAAATGTCGAGCTCAATTGACCTAATCCCGAAAGATAGATTCATAGAGCCGTTTCTACAGTTGATTACAGCGTTGGATGTAGCCAGAAAGGGAAAACCTAGAGTCACAGGAATTTGGTTCCGTGGGTTCACTATAGGCTGTATATCAAGAACAATAAAATCCACAGGGAATACAAATTCCCCGATTTTTATTAACACATCCTCAAGTTCACCCCTAGGTTTGGTGATTGATCGGTCGGCCATCTGGAGAGTTATGTTCGAAGGCTTTAACACTCCGATACCTAGTTGCTCATAGACTGAATATGGAAGCAAGTTAACACTAGCGCCAAGATCAAGTAAAGTACAATTAATGTGTTTATTCCGAATAGAAATAGAAGTAGAAATAGTAGAACAGCAAGGGTCTTTACGTTTCCTTGGTATTTGTTAGGGAAAAGCTGTATCTACAGTACTCGACAAGAAAACTTTTTTCGGCACTTGAGTCTTCCTCTTCCTAGTGCACAAATTCTTAAGAATTTTCGCATAAGACGGAACATGTTGGATAGCATCTAGGAGAGGGATGTTGATGTTAACTTGCTTAAACATTTCCACAAGCTTCTCCATTTAGGCATTGGCTTTGTTGGGCCTCAACCTATCTGGAAATGGAGCTTTATCAATAAGTGTTGGGTCCAACATTTGTGTAGAAGTTTGTAGGGGTGGGATGGATGAAGTGGGTAGAGGATTCGAGCCTTTGGGAAAAAGGAGTATAGGCTCGGATGACGAAGAAGATAAATTGGACGAAATAGGGTAAGAAGTAGAAGTTGGAGTGGAAGTGGGAGCCGGGGGTTCAATTGATTCCTCAACATCAATCTGTTCACCCACATGATTGTCTAGCACTCTTCCAGATCTCAACGTGGTCATAGCATGCACATTATTATAATGCGAAAGTCCAGGATCAGGTGAGGGTTGAGCTGGAAGTTTAACTTTCTCTCTAGCACTAATTTTTTCTGTTAACTGTGCAATTTGTGCTTCCATCGATTTAATAATCTCACCATGGGAGGCGGAGTTTTTCTTCATATCATCGATAAAAGACTTAAAATCAGCCGACATTTGAATAGAATTTGTCAGAAGCAAACTCATGATTTGTTCAAGTTCAGAGGTGTTATTGGTACCGGCAGAAAAAGGATCAAAGTTGTTTGCCGGGTTTTGAAAATTTTGTGGTTGATTGGGGTACTGACTCAGTTGTGGTGGTTACTGTTGTGGTGGAGGGACTCATTTAAAGTTATTCTGGTTTGGATCCGTGTATTGAGTTTAGTGTTGGATCTAAGAAAGATCAGGGTGATTCCTCCAATCTTGATAATATGAGGAAGAAGAAGGATCGTTTCTAAGTTTTTGCTGAAATGCAGCATTAGTGTGACCTTGAAACGGAGAATTAAAAGGACGTTCTTCCGTCAAACGTGATTTATTTGAACAGCAGCCACACACGGTTTTGGGAAGTGTGTATTGGTTTAGGGAAGCTGAAGAAATTCTGTTTTCTATGGCATCGAGTTTCCTTTATATTGCGGCCATTTCGGCTTTCATTGTGACAGAAACATCGAGCTGATTGATACCTTCCCCAGACGATGGCGGTCTAACACTTTCCCATTGTAATATGTTTTTAGCTAAATCTTCTAGGTATTTCCAAGCATCACCATCATCTTTAGATAGGAATTGGTAATGGCACATGGTTTCAATCATCTGTTTAGTCATTAGATCAATACCCTCATAGATAATTCGACACAGATCCCATTTAGGAATTCCGTGATGAGGACATTAGATAAGAAGATCCTTGAACCGTTCAAAGTATTTCCAAAATGGTTCATTGGGAAGTTAGGTAAATTGGAAGATTTTGATCCGGACACGGCTGGTCTTGTGATTGGGATAAAATTTCTTAAGGAATGCTGCAACAGATTCATCCCAATTTGAAATAGAGTGTGCGGATTATAAAGCCACTTCTGGGCTAAATCGCACAAAGTGAATGGAAGAAGACGTAAATGTAGATCATCGAAAGACAGTTGTGACGTTCCAATCATTGCGCATACATTTTCAAATTTGGAGATAAAAACGTATGCGTCTTCCGACTCAAGACCGTGAAATTTTGGTAACAGTTTGATAAATTGGGGGTTGATTTAAAAATTTTCCCCGTTGGCAATTGGCAAAGAAAGACAGGTGGGAAGGGGAACACGTGTTGGAAAGCATCTCTCTTGGAGAGAAATACGTGGAGGATTCTGCACACCTGCAGGTGGTGGCAGGGTGGTGTTAAAGTTTGATGGATATGCGTCCATCGCGGTCGTGGTGGGTGGTGGGAAAAAGAAAATGTAGAAATACCGACTTTAGGGTCGATGGGGGACACGCGGTCAAGATGGGCACTACAATCCCGTGTCCAGCCGAGCTTGCACTAAAGGGTTTAGCACAAGTGGCAGCGTTGTGATAATTAGGGGAAAGATGGTTTGGTGTTTGTTTTGAAAAATACGTTTTTTAAAAAAACAATCAAATCACAAAAAATGCACACACAACCCTAGATCTAATGGTCACCGAGGTCAAGTCTCTAGACCGCTCCTAGACTTCCAGAAGACAAATCGCAGGATAGATCCTCTACTGCCTCTTTGCCCCTTCTGTGACCAGGAAAGTGGGAGGTTCTCCACTACGTAAGTAGTGGGCCTAATTAAGTAACCACTTGCCTTAGACACACTTGCCTTAGACACCACAAAAGAAACGAGGATAAGTAATAGATTACCCATGACCTCCTTCCGTCCTAAATGAGCGCGACGGTCCTTAGAGTCTTGTCTAGATATTTTTTAGTTAATGAGGGTGATGCGGATGCAAGTTTTTTGATTTTTGGGGCTCAGGAAGGGTAATGAACTCCCCACCTAATCTGAATTTTGTCTCTGCCCCTTAATTTCCATATTAAAATATGCAAACAACCAAGATCAAACAAGAAACAATTTTTCTTTTTGCGACGCTGCGAATTTTGCAAAGAACCCTGCACAAAACTGATATTGGCATGATCAGAGAGGAGAGGAGAGTACAGAGAGCAAACCTGAGAAATTTGGCACAGTGAACACCCTAAACGGCGGCGGTTCCGCCGCAAAAACGCTCCTATAGCCGCGGTTCCGCGGTGGTAAGGAAGAATTAGGGTTCCAAAAATTTTCTGTAACTTCTTATACTGCTCTGGAATTTGCAAAACTTCACTAAATCTTGATCACACTGCTACAATGATTCTTGATTCCCTCGCAAAAATTCACAACTAATCTTTAAGCACTTGAAACGAATTTGATCTAAAAATTCTGATGGAATAATAATTTTTCAACTCAAATAACAAAAACGAACAAAATAGCACACATCACCGGCAACGGCGCCATTTGATTGATCTTCTTCGTGTGTATGGGAAAATTTTAATCACAACCAAAGAAATTTATATCGCAATCAATTAACGGTGTCGATGTAGCGCGTTAATGAATACGGATCATCCACTGAGTTGTGTGTTTTGACCGATCTTGTTTTAGATGAGTTGAAATGAAAATATAAAAGAAAATTGCAAGAAAATTGATTCATGATTTGTGAGATTTAATTTCAAGAAACATAAAGAATGTAAAGATCTAGAATCAAGAATCAAGAAATGTCCCAATCAATATAGTTATCAAGATTATGAAGATTAGCTTGTAGGAATCGATCGAATTGGTAGCAATGATGAATCTAATAATGACTAATCTTATCTATGGATAATTTGTAGCTAAATCGATGGCGATGAATGAAGATTAGGGATCTATTGAAATAACTAGAGTTTCCCCTTTTCTATCCCTTGTCTTTTCATTGATCGTCATTCGGATCTAGTATCTAGCAAAGAGATTCATCAATCATTTGATCTCTAATTTGCAACGAAATTATCAAGAATGTGATCTCGCTCCAAATTAGGTCATTGATGATTCTTTTTCCTAAAGTTCACAAATCTTATAATACATAAGATTAGTATTATGATTTTATCATCACTAGATCTACCAAATCTCTCGATTCCGTAACAAGCGGTGATTTACTCAAGCATCATGAAAATAAAAGATTCAAAATCTAGAAATTTCATAGTGCAAGAATATAAGGAAAGCAAGAATTAACTAATTATCACCTTTATTAAATCGAGGACTAATTACACATTCCCTCAATTCGAGATTAAAAGATGTTGCTCTCGATCGCTCCTTTTGAAGAGGTAACTAGATCCGTCGAAGTTCGCTCCGCTCGATCTCCGTGATACTTGGATCGTCGTCGATCTCGTGCTCTTGATGAAGATTGGCTTCATGAATAAAGGATCGATGGTTTCTAGCTTGATTTGCTTCTCAAAATGATCTTGATTTGGTTTTTGAATTTGGATTTGGGCTAAGGTTTTGGTATCAAGTTGTGTCACTCAACTTGTGCAATTTTGGCTCAATGTTCAACCTTAATTGTGTAACCCAAAAACCCTAGATCTAGATCTCCTTTTATAACCACTCATTTGAATCTTCCCTCCAAGACTTGGTTGTTAGAGTGAGCCTTCTAGAATGGGGTTGTCAGAGGTAATATTCTAGAGGAAGGTTGTCACAAGGAATATTCTAGAGTGAGTATGTTATGCAGAGCCTTCTGAAAGAAGCCACGTGGTTATTTAAGCGTCCTGAAGAAGCGAGGCCATTGAGACGAAGCTTCTGGAGACAATCTTGTTTGATGACATGTCAAGTAGACCGCGGATCAGCGGAGGATAGGTCAACTCGGCCGCGGATCCGCGTCCATTTAGTGGCCTTGATGGCTCATTTTTTCTGAATTGCTTGGTTTTGGCTTTTAGGGAATCTTCTTGTCCGTGTATATGCCCTAAGGGCCATTATTGTATCATACTAGCTTGTATATTACTTAATAGAAGCTTGGGATATTCACAGTTATATTAACAGTCTTGCTAAACATGGTAGTATGCTACTTGATTTATATCTATCTTAATATGTGTTTTTGTTATCATATCGAGAATACATATTGATAGAGCCCTTAGGATCTTGCTTGACTACCAGCGTTGTGATGGCAGTCATACTAGTGGGGGCTGGGTAGTCTACAAGCACATCCTTTTTCAGGTCCCTTGTCGTAGGATTATCGAGACTGGGCATCGATACTCCAGAGTAGACTAGTGTGTACGCTTCTCAACCTAGCAGGGGAGAAGGTCTGTCCCACAGCCATTAGTACGTTGTACTGGAGATAGTATATAGGTGCTCGTTGGGTTACGGGTACACAAGACAGGACTCACAGGGAACTGTTGGTTGGTATTATACCCGTCGTCAGTTAACAATTCCTAGGTGAAATGAGTACAGCATAGTCCGCAGACTTGACACTGCTGCTTCGTCTCGAGTGTGTTACCACTGTTCTTAGATTGCTACCCTACCACGGCTCAAAGGAGTCGTGCAAACAGGTAGCAGTTGGGTGCAGTCCCGAAGCACTTGGAGGCAGTGGCGGTTAGATAGGATTCGTCTATCCCAGTATTGGGAGTTGATATCACGCTGTGTTTGGAGAGCCATTACGCAAACTCCCTGGCAAGGGCAAACGAGATTTACTGGTAGGATTTCTAGTAGCTTCTCAAGTTGTAATGGGCTTCACTCCGACACGACTTATATCGCTTTTAGGGGACTAACACTTGCCCTCCTAGGCCCGATATGCGATAGTATTAGACGAACGGACCGGACTGTACGGAGATTGTCACATCAGGCTCAGTAGGAGTTCGGATGGGTTTCCTCATCGGCCTTCTTATCGACATCTACTTGGGGACCATTACGTACAGCTAGTACCGCTTGCGGCCTGTGGTTAAACCCACTGCCAGCGTAGTGTCGAGTCTTTAGAGTCCCATACAGAGAGTTTCCCTGCTTCAGGCGAAACGATATAGAGGTCGTATGGTTTTACGACAGGGTTCAGACACATACGTTTTTTACGCACGTACAATGTTCGGACAGTTTGTACTAGCAGGCTTTGGTTCAAGCCAGATTCTAGTATTGGATTATTGGATTTATACAGTCTCAGTATTTTCGTGTTTTCACGGATGGGAGGGGCGTTCTCGTAATTATTCGAGAAGATTCTAGAAGATTGATGAGTTGGAGGATTAGGTGGAATTTGCATTAAATAGATTAGTGACTCATGGTGTGATTCATCCAAATGAGTTAATGTAGCATTTATTGCTTAATGACTCATAAGGTGATTCACCCAAAGAGAGTTAATGAAGCATGGTTGATATTATTATTATGTTATTCATTATAATAATTATCATGCTTCATATATTCTAAAATGAAACATAATTCATTATCATTCTCACTCACACCTTCTCTCTCCTCAAGCTCTCTCTCTTCAAAGAACTAACCCTAACCTATCATGGTTGAGATCCGAGGGTTAGCAAGACTATTAGATCCCTAATCCTCTTCTATATCATCTAGGTTACCTTGATTAGCACTTGATCGCACGCTTTTGGCGTGTCGGATGTTCAAAGAATTAAAGTGTAACCGCGATCAGGACGGTGTCGCTTTGTAGCTAGACGGTTGAGCACGGGTCGGTCCACAGGGAGATGGTGGTATCTTACCTTCTTGTCTTAGACGAGTCAATAAAGAATCTGTATGTGTTTGTTCTAACCTATGTGTTTATCTGCAAGTATGAAGTTTGTTAAAAAAGATACGAAATTATAAGCTAAAGAAATCCGTACTCAAAACCTTTGAGCCGAGTCTTGATCAATTGAAGCTAAGCAATCGGCAACAACGTGGATTAGGGGATTTAAGCGCGGTATTCATGGAATCCGGCTTATTTACCCTTGTCCTTCCGTTCTTGTCTCTTGCTTTCGCCTCCGGCCAAACCGAACGCAACCGGTCGCGGTTAGGAATCACCGTTACCTTGTCAGGGTACGGTGCCTAACGGAGCGCTTGCATATGGTTTGGGCGAAGTTCAAATGGAAAATAACGGGAAAAGGAATTGGCAAAGAAACGTTAACTTATAATACCGTATTTTATATTAACAACAATAATTACATACATTCACAAAAGAGAACCAAAAAGAGAGCAAAAAGAAAAGAACAAAGAAAAGAAAAGATACAAGTATTAAAGTGCATGAATAAAATTGCAAGTAATAAAAGCAAGAATCAAAAATGCAAGTAATAAATAAGCAAATAAAAAGAACACGGAAGTAGAACCCAAGCAAGCATGTGCTCAATAGCCAACCCTTAAACTTGCAAGCTCAATGAAGAGGTTGCAAGATCAAGGGAAGGGTAGAGAACGCATGTGAAGTGAAGAACTAGTCCCGTGAGAAAATACAACCTTTGAGATCAATAACTAACCCTTAACCATTCAAGCTCAATAAAGAGATTGAATGAGCAAGAGAAAGCAAGAATCTCAAGGGGGAGCAAACTAACAAGAAAGATAAAAAGCCCTCATCTTCATTAATCTTCCACTCAAAAGCTCTCACTACAATTTCATGGAGAAAGAATGAAGAAGAAGAAGAAAGAAGAACAAAACTACAAAAAAGAGGCTAAAGAAAAGCTCCCTTGGTTAAGCTCAGGTCTGCTGTATTTATAGGCTGGAGAATGGAGTTCTAGGGCAACCAGCAGACCACATGTGAAAAGACCAAAACACCCCAGAAAAACGACAGTGAGAGGGCCCCACTTGGCCGCGCATGCGCGGCCAATACCCCATATTGGCCGCGCATGCGCGGCCGTACAGTGGAATTGGATGGTCTGGTTTCTGGTGGTTTCCTGGTTTGCTGTGCCCTGTTGCTTTCTACATGTATTTTCTGAAAATACATCCACAATTCTTCCAGAATTTCTGTTGAGGAAAGGTGGACTTTTTGTTGATGTCTTTTGTCATGATTGCCTCGAGCTCCGCGTAGATTTCTTGGAACTTGTTGTTGCCATTGAGCCTTGTGCATGAAGGTGACATTGATTTGACATTTTGTCTTCCTAAACTGGTATCTGGCAACATACGGATGACGAGCGGAGACCGTGTTTTCTCAGTTGTTGGCAGGAACCCGGATTTTGTCGTGTTTTCCATGAATTTCACCGTTTTAGAACCGAGAACCTGTATCCTGCAAATATGTAACAAACACGGATTAAAAGCACCTACCTATAAACAACCGAGCGTAAGAATGGGCGGTATAAAATGCAGTATTCTGTGATGAACAAATACCCCCAAACTTAACCTTTTCTCGTCCCGAGCAAAACCAATTATTCACAAAAAATAAAATGATAACCGCACTTTCGCAGGGAACGCGATTACACTGAGCACGTGCAACTAGCTGTTAAACCTCTAGGTGTCCCTAGTAGGAGGAGTGTTGTCTCCTGAGGGTTTTCAGCGGATACTACCCACAAAATCCAGTCAAGCTAGTTTTGTAAAATAACTAAGATTCAAACCCCTAAAGTTTTGTTTCAGAAAATAACAATTCTATTATCCTAAGTCTAGACTATCGAACCTTTATTTTTCACACCTCGCTTCTTATTTAACTACAGATTTTATATGTCTTTACGTGCAGTGCAAATAGTGTCGTTAAGTTCCCGAAAGGTCGAATAAAGTCATTATGTCACACAATAAAGCCCAGATAACAATTTTAAAAGGATCACATAAGTTTTTTAAAGAGTTAAGCATTTTTCAAGTTTCGTTTTCTAGTAAAGTTTCAACTTCAGAATTTCTATCTTCCCTAACAGGAAACTAGGTCTTATTCTTCACTCCACCTTTTTCTTGTTTTCATTTCATACACACCTCTGTGATCGTGCAATAGTCTTTATCATAGAATAAAACCGTCATATCTCCGTTAAAATTTTTTTTTTATAAAAGCTTGTCTTTTATCAAGATTACTCTCACACAAAGAACCGTTAGGAATTTTAACTCGGAGAGAACACTTGCTTGACTTTGTTTTTATCTGGACTTTCTAGGCTTCTTAGCGAGCTTTGGGCCAATGCACCCAAACCAGTTGGTTTTAGGGCATTAGGTGTAGAAACACCCCAGTGGACTTAATTACTCAAGTTACCTAGGTCCAAAAACAAAAGACAGTTTGGCGTGAAAAACATGATGATTCAATACGAACGGAGATATAACCGGTAGTTCAATTATTTTTTTGGATAAAAGACGTGTTTAGTGGGTTCGGTGTGTAATCATTCCAATCAAGTTTCAGATGGGTTATTTTTCCGACTTAGTTCCAATTACGGCATCAATAATATTCCTTCATATTCGCTTTACTTCATAAACTATTCTTGATATATTACTTATTTCAGAACAAACCTATTTGATCCTCAGAAAATCATTTATCTATTTAAAAGTTTTTTAAACATAAAAGACTTGTCATCTAATTTCCAAGACTCACAACACGTGTAGTGTGATGTAAAGACGTATATCAGCTATAGTTAACTTCAAAGGAGAGTTATATTTCAGGTTTTCAAAATCTAAACATAAGATTTAGTTATTCTTATTTTATCAAACAAAACCGTCGAAATGTTGAATCAGAGTCCTCCCACAATCTAACTTGACAAAAAAGTTTTTATATTTTAAGAAAATTTTCAGATTTTTATGGATTTTATGGATTTAATATGCAGATGCAAAATATACATATGAATGCGAAGGAAGAAAGCTTACCAAGCACACCCCCAAACTTAAACTTGACAGTGCCCTCACTGTCAGGCTATACCAAGAGGGTAAAAATTGTCGGCGCTTCCTAGAAACAAATTATATACAAAACAAAAAAAAAGAAAACCAAAAATATATACAAAAAAATGTCCCCCCCAAACTTAAGTAAAACAGTGTTTCCACTGTTAAGCGTTGAAATTCAGGATTAGGGGGGAAAGAACAGTATCCATCTATACAAGGCCTTACACAGGCCAAAAGTTAACACCAACCATTCAAAGATTTTATCATGGTAAAGCAGTGGTTGGTGAAAGAAGGTGAAGAGGAAAGAGATGGAAAATACGCGAGACTGCTTGTGGAGAGAAGTGGAATGCGGTCTCGGTAGATGAGAAGAAGAATGGCGGAAGGGAAAAAGAAGTGGAGTACGAACTTGAGGGTGCAAATGGAGTAAATAGATTAGCACAATTTGTGATGAGCGATGTGTAAAAAGCGATTGTGCTAATATATTTACCCGTCGAGAGATTGGGTCAAATCCCTCAAGGTTCGTGAGAAACCATGGGTACGCCGAACTTGGTAAACCAGACATATAAAATGAAAATGATACGGGTTCTTGCAAGGTCGGAACGACGGACATGATGGAAGGAAGTGGTTGAGGAAGGGTATCGGTTAAAGTTTCGGGAGGGTGTACACAGTCAATGAAAGGAACATGATGAATTGGAAAATCCGACTCATCATCTAGAACTGTTTCATCGTCAAAAATATCCTCAAAATTCTCCTCAAAATTTATCTTATCCATGCATTTTTCTTCAAAGTGCAGACGCATATGGGGTTCGGGAAAAATATTCAATGACTCGGGATGATGAATTGGAGAGAAAAACTCAGTCAAATCTACGGGTTCATCATCCAAAATAGTCCCAGCGTCAATATCCTTAATCAAGTGAAAGTCAATTTTCTCAGACACCTCATCAAAAGCATGGATTTCAATCAATTCAGGTTCTAAGATGGAGGTGTAGAGGTCAAAAGGATTGTTTGTGGTTTCACTTGGCAAGGTCCCTTCACAATCTGGCAAATCAAACCCTACAAAGTCGCACAACTCATTCATCATTCTATCTTCAATTGATAAATCTTGTGGAACACTAGATAGACATTCAAAATCAGAGTTGTGGGAGTCAATGTGGACCGGGTAGGCTTGATTCGGAAGGGGGTACAGCTCACTCTCTCCACTCAAATTCACAGCCTGTCCTACCGCCTCTTCATACATTGGAAAATTTGGAGCTAGTTGAAAACTAGCTACCGGGTCACTAGGTTGTATGAGGGCGGCCATGGACGCATTCAAATCCATCATCTGTTGGCTTGACGCTACCCTAAAGTCTTCCAAGGATTGTTCTAGACTAGACATTGGTTGTGAAGGGGTTTCAGTAAAAGATTCAAAGTTGTTTGGATACTGAAAACTCCCAAATGGCGGTTCTGATGCAATGTCTAGGGAAGGTGCAAAAGTAGGGTAGGATTGGTAGGAATTGAATGGCTGGACAGGAGTGGGATCAACATTGGGATAAGAAGGTGAATGGTTTTGTTGGTCCCAAGAATTTTTAGTGGTGAAAGGAGTGAAAGATCGGCTACGAGATTGTGCAATACGTTCAGCAATAGACATAGGTCTCGGGGTTACAACTGGATTTTCAAAAGGGGTATCAACGCAAGAAGGTGTGAATGTTTGAAACGGTTGATACGAAGTGGATTGCGGGGTCCAGTTGTTCGTCCTAGACGCGTCTATCCGATCTTTCAAAGAAATTTTTGGCATGGAGGGGTCATTTGAAGTTCGACCAAAACAAGAACCGTATGAAGTAATGTCTGGTTGTGGGTACCAAAGGTCGGCAAGAGTTTTGCGAGGTGGAGTACCCATGATATGAAGAGAGAAAGAGAGAAAGGTAGAGAAAAGGAGGGGAAAAAGAATGTGATAAATTTTTTTATTTTTTTATATATTAACAAAAGAATAAAAAACAATATGGACAAAAACAATCACGACGCAAAAATACCACACACCTAATCGTTCTAGGGTTCACCTAGGTCAACTAGACCTGCTCCAGAACTTGATTGTCGAAGTAAAACTGTGTCGAGAAACAGGCTCAAGATACACTGATCACGAGGCCAGATAAGTGCAGAGATAAGGGGAGGTTTTCCAACGCTTTCGCGAAGTTCCTTAATTAAATAACCCTTTCTCTTTTGGCGGTTTCGCCGTTAACACTTTCCTAGACACCCCGTAAACAATATACCGTTAAGCAAGGTTCTAAACACAGTTAACTTCTCCTAGTGAGCGCGAAGTCCTTAAGGCTTAAAGTCTAGTTTCTTTTAAAATTTGTGCGGGTAATCGTTATGCTCAAGTTCGTGATTTGTGGGCCACGGAAAAGGTGATGAAATCCTTTACCGTATGTTGTGGGGTTCGCTTGCCCTTAAGTCCGTATTAATGTATGCAATGCGCAATTCAAAAATTCTATAAAGAATCAAACAATCGTTTTTTTTAGTTTAAGCGCGGCGCTGCAACAAATACGGGTTAGTCAATTTTTTTAGCGTTTGCTAGCGAACTTGCAAAGAATCCTGCAAAGAATAGTATATTGGAAGCGTCGGATTTGAGAAGAAGGTGTTAGAAAAATACGTACCGTTAAGATTTTGGGTTAGGAAACCCCCGTTGAATCAAATCCGGTAAGCTTGAAAGGTTCGCTTGCGCGGGTCAAACTACCCGGATCTTTGGCACTGTACTTTGCAATCACCTTAGCCTTGAATGTACACTTTGCTCCCCACAATCGCAGTTTGCAAATACGCAAAAATCTGCACTCTTGCCCACAAAAATTATCAAAAAAGACAAAAAGAATATTTTTTTTTTATTTTTTTTTTATTATAAATATATAAAAAAAGAATTTTAACCCGAATAACAAGAAAGAAAATACGCTACCGTCTCCCCGGCAACGGCGCCATTTGATCACACGCTTTTGGCGTGTCGGATGTTCAAAGAATTAAAGTGTAACCGCGATCATGACGGTGTCGCTTTGTAGCTAGCCGGTTGAGCACGGGTCGGTCCACAGGGAGATGGTGGTATCTTACCTTCTTGTCTTAGACGAGTCAATAAAGAATCTATATGTGTTTGTTCTAACCTATGTGTTTATCTGCAAGTATGAAGTTTGTTAAAAAAGATACGAAATTATAAGCTAAAGAAATCCGTACTCAAAACCTTTGAGCCGAGTCTTGATCAATTGAAGCTAAGCAATCGGCAACAACGTGGATTAGGGGATTTAAGCGCGGTATTCGTGGAATCCGGCTTATTTACCCTTGTCCTTCCGTTCTTGTCTCTTGCTTTCGCCTCCGGCCAAACCGAACGCAACCGGTCGCGGTTAGGAATCACCGTTACCTTGTCAGGGTACGGTGCCTAACGGAGCGCTTGCGTATGGTTTGGGCGAAGTTCAAATGGAAAATAACGGGAAAAGGAATTGGCAAAGAAACGTTAACTTATAATATCGTATTTTATCTTAACAACAATAATTACATACATTCACAAAAGAGAACCAAAAAGAGAGCAAAAAGAAAAGAACAAAGAAAAGAAAAGATACAAGTATTAAAGTGCATGAATAAAATTGCAAGTAATAAAAGCAAGAATCAAAAATGCAAGTAATAAATAAGCAAATAAAAAGAACACGGAAGTAGAACCCAAGCAAGCATGTGCTCAATAGCCAACCCTTAAACTTGCAAGCCCAATGAAGAGGTTGCAAGATCAAGGGAAGGGTAGAGAACGCATGTGAAGTGAAGAACTAGTCCCGTGAGAAAATACGACCCTTGAGATCAATAACTAACCCTTAACCATTCAAGCTCAATAAAGAGATTGAATGAGCAAGAGAAAGCAAGAATCTCAAGGGGGAGCAAACTAACAAGAAAGATAAAAAGCCCTCATCTTCATTAATCTTCCACTCAAAAGCTCTCACTACAATTTCATGGAGAAAGAATGAAGAAGAAGAAGAAAGAAGAACAAAACTACAAAAAAGAGGCTAAAGAAAAGCTCCCTTGGTTAAGCTCAGGTCTGCTGTATTTATAGGCTGGAGAATGGAGTTCTAGGGCAACCAGCAGACCACATGTGAAAAGACCAAAACACCCCAGAAAAACGACAGTGAGAGGGCCCCACTTGGCCGCGCTTGCGCGGCCAATACCCCCTATTGGCCGCGCATGCGCGGCCGTACAGTGGAATTGGATGGTCTGGTTTCTGGTGGTTTCCTGGTTTGCTGTGCCCTGTTGCTTTCTACATGTATTTTCTGAAAATACATCCACAATTCTTCCAGAATTTCTGTTGAGGAAAGGTGGACTTTTTGTGGATGTCTTTTGTCATGATTGCCTCGAGCTCCGCGTAGATTTCTTGGAACTTGTTGTTGCCATTGAGCCTTGTGCATGAAGGTGACATTGATTTGACATTTTGTCTTCCTAAACTGGTATCTGGCAACATACGGATGACGAGCGGAGACCGTGTTTTCTCAGTTGTTGGCAGGAACCCGGATTTTGTCGTGTTTTCCATGAATTTCACCGTTTTAGAACCGAGAACCTGTATCCTGCAAATATGTAACAAACACGGATTAAAAGCACCTACCTATAAACAACCGAGCGTCAGAATGGGCGGTATAAAATGCAGTATTCTGTGATGAACAGCACTCATAGTCACTTAGTTACCTCAAGTGAGAGGTTAAAGCTTGGAGAAGTAGCTCTCGGGTGGATCTTCTATCACATCGAGGAGGCCGACGAGGAGGTGATTAACAAGAACAAGAAGGACTTGATTCATTAGGTATAATCATCTATCATAGTAGCTAATCACTTCTATATAGTTGTTAGTTAGGGTTTAGCAAAGATCCGTATAGTTAGTCGATGTTAGTTTAAACAAAATGATTGTTTTACCTATTCCGCCTCCCCGTATCATGTGGGGTGTCTAACGTCGACTTACAGTGGTATTAGAGCCTCGCTAAACCATAACTAACTTGTTAGCAAAGTCGTTAGAAATTCGATCGCAAAACGAACCCGAAAAAACAATATTTTCACCATGTTTCTGCCGATTTTAAAACGTGGTCTAAAAATTTTTCAGGGACCCTTAAAAATACAAGCAGGGAATTTTAAGAATTGTGAAGAAATTTGGGACTGTGACTTGACCAAAGCCCCGCGGAACCGCTGCCGATCCAAGCGATCCGCCGCGGATCTGTTGCCGAGTTAACTCCGAGTCAACCGAAATTTGCTCAGTTATTCTTCTGTGTTGATGTTGTATTTTCTGGGATGTTTTGTTTCTGCTCAGGTTTCATGTGCACAGAGAATTATTTGGAGTAGAATCATTTGTGTTTTCTTGATCGAAATTCTAAGATGATTGGCTAACTTGATTATATCTGTGTTGTGTTTAATGTGTTCGTAAACCTTCCCTAACTGCTAGTATGTCGGTTAGCAGAGGGTTGCACATTTCTGTAATGGTTTTTACTGGTTTGTGAATGTGGACTTTTTGGATTGTCGTGAATGGATAGCCGGAGATGTGAGACGAGTGTTTCTTCATTCAAATGTAAATTGTAATTTGTCGTAATATTCTTTTGCGGGGCACATCCGGGTTAAGGTTGTAGCCAGCGTTGTATTATTTCATTTACTGTTTTCTATTCCTTGGATAGGCCCAAGATGGGGTGCACAAACTACCGGGTACTTTGAAGTGATTAGTGTCCTACTCACGTTATTGAGGGAGACCGCTTCACTTTGGGTACTTGGCGGGTAGTTTGCCGTACCCGTAGGGGTCTAGGGTGGGGTTTTGGCTATTCATCGCGATTTTGTAATCCGTCTTTCTTTGCAGGCTCAAAAGGAATGCGGATTCGTAGAAAATCCAATATGTTCATCTGTGATCTGGAATGCCTATTATTGCATTTGAAGAATGTACAATATCTATATATGATATCTATTAGGCGTCACTTATGTTTTACACCCGCGCTAGCCTATCCCCCGCTCTGTCGTTAGTTAAGTAACCTAATGGGTGAATGACGGGGCCCAGTGGCGAATGCGGATGGCATAAGAAGACGTTGTATTTTCTATGTTTTCTGCAATGATAGGTTAATTGATGGGACACATTATATTAATGCAAAGAAAATAAACCAAAGTTGAATCGTTGGAACAGTTTAAAAGAAACCACTCGGTTATTTTAAGATATTTTTTAAAATTGCGGAGCTTAAGCCACTCCTTTTAAAAGCTATCAGGTTCCTTCGATCATATCAAGTTCACTATGTTCACATTTTCACCAAAACCATTCATAGCCCTCCGTCATTTCATTTGGGTATTCAATAGTATTCAAGCTATGTATTTTGACCAACGCCAAAGTATAGTGTTTGGTATCTGCTGGGTATTCATTTGTTGCATAGATAGATGAGTTGATTTGGGACAGTCGTACTATCATTTGGCCAACGTCAGGGGTATGTACATGTGGGTTCAAATTAACAAGATAATGATGGGTAGAACTTGACATGTGACTTATGACATTTTGACCAACGCCAAGGTCATAAGAGCATGGGGCAGAAATTTATATCGGGAATTTCTGAAGAAACTGAAATTTGCTAAAGAGTTGCATACCATTTGGAGTGTGATAATTTTGGTAGGATTCCTTCAGCTTTATCACACGATGATATTTGGATTCCGATCCTACTGTGAGTATCTGCTGCTCATCAGGAGATTCGTCACTTAACGATCAATGCTATAAACCAAGTAGGTGTCGAGAAAGGTGTCAGCGGGGCTATGCCCCCAGAGAAAAGAGGTTATTTAATTAAGGAACTTCGCGAAAGCGTCGTAAAACATCCCTTTAAGTACCGACACTGGCCTGGCTGAACGGTTAAGCAAGTATTGTACGGTGAGAATAGCCCTGACTAGTTTTTCCTTTTTCGTTTGAGGAGGGATTCGAGAAACAGTGGGAACCAAACAGTTTAGACAAACTAAAAACCACTCTAAACTTGCAAGAGCATCATGCTAAAGTGTTCCCTCTCTCTCTCATTGCAGCGACCCAGAACATGACAGGCCTTAAGTTACTATTAGATAAAAATATATTGACAAGGCCAAACTATAAAGATTTGTTCCGGAATGTTAAGATGGCTATTACTTATGACAAATTGGGGCATGTCCTTACTACTAATGCACCTGCTCTCCCTGGTCCAGAATCCATTGTAGCGGATAAGGAAATCCGCAAGACCTCGGAGATTGACTGCGCGAAGGCCAAATGCATCGTGCTTGCCTCTATGAATAATGAACATCAGAGAAGGCACGAGAATATGGATCTTGAATCCGTATTTCTCCACACCAAGGACTTGTATGGAGAGGAATCTCGTATAGAAAGATACGAGACCTCGATGAACTTGTTTCAGTCGAGGCTGGCCGTCAGATCATTTGTAGGAGAACATGTCCTTAAGGTGACTGGCTATATAGAAGAGCTCGCGGACCGTGGGACGACTTTAGAGAACGAGCTATATACAGAATTGGTTCTTCAGTCCCTTCCTTCCACCTATGCCCAGTTTATTCTGAATTTCAGCATTCAAGGAAAAGAAGTTGAACTTCCAGAACTCCTTAACATGTTGAGGAGTGCAGAGGGCACCTTGAAGAAGGCAAAGGAAACACGCGCTATGTTTGTTTGCGGTGCTTCCTCTTCCGGGTCCAAGGCAAAGGCCAAAGGAAGGAAGAAGAAGTCCGCTACCAAAACAAGAGGTGGTGTTGGTAAGGTGGGAGTTAACGGAAAGGCAAAGGTTGCGGTGCCAGTAGTGGCAAAGGACGAGTGCTTCCACTGTCGTAAGAAAGGACATTGGAAAAAAGATTGCAAAGCATGGATTGCCAAGAACCAGGACCCGAAGCAAGCTGTGGCTTCGACTTCAGGTGTGTTTGTAATTGAAAATTAATCAACTCTACTTCCTGGGTATTGGATACTGGATCAGGATCTCATATATACAATTCATTGCAGGCACTGAGAAACCGTAGAGTGCTAAAGGTTAGTGATATGACCCTCCAGGTTGCTAACCGAGCAAGCGTGGGTGCTGTGTCCGTAGGGGATTATCACCTTGGATTGACGAGTGGACATATTTTGGTTTTGCATAACTGTTTTTGTGTACCCAGTTTAACGTGTAATATGATATCAGTATCGTTGTTATCAAAAGAAGGTTATGATTTCACGTTTGTAAGCGATGTTGTTAACATCTACCTTAATCATTGTTTGATTGGGTCCGGTACACTAGATAACGGTATATATGTGTTAAACCAATTTCAGATTTTCAATGTCGAGAACACACTAAAAAGAAAGTCTCCAGATATAAATCAGGCTTTCTTATGGCATTGTAGACTAGGTCACATCAATAAGACAAGGTTAACTAAGTTACATAGAGAAGGATATTTGGATCCGTTCGAATATCAATCTTATGCCACTTGTCAATCATGTCTCACAGGAAAGATGAAAAAGACTCCATTCACTGGACATGGAGTAAGAGCGAGCGAGCTCTTAGGACTCATACATAGCGATATATGTGGTCGAAAATCTACACATGCAAGAGGTGGTTTTTCATATTTCATTACTTTTACGGATGATTACTCTACGTATGGATTCATTTTCTTAATGAAACATAAATCCGAGACCTTTGAGAAATTCCAAGAATATAAGAATGAAGTAGAAAACCAAACATGCAAATGTATCAAGACACTTTGATCTGATCGAGGTGGTGAATACTTATGTGCCGAGTTCCTGGGTTACCTAAAAGAGAAAGGAATTCTTTTTCAACTTACTCCTCCATACACTCCACAACATAACGGTGTATCGGAAAGACGGAACCGAACCCTATTGGAGATGGTACGTTCCATGATGAGTAATGCTGAGTTACCGCAATCTTTCTGGGGTTATGCACTCGAATCAGCTGCATATCATTTGAACAGGGCTCCTACCAACACTGTGCCTACCACACCATATCAGATGTGGAGTGGGAAGAAACCCTATCTTCAGTATCTGAAGATATGGGGATGTCCAGCTTTTGTTAAAAAGCAGCATGCAGACAAACTCGAGGCACGATCAGTACAGTGTAAGTTTGTGGGATATCCAGAGAACTCCAAGGGGTATTTCTTCTATTATGCAAAGGAACAAAAGGTATTTGTTTCTCGTAATGCCTATTTTCTAGAACAGCAGATTTTAGAAAAGGAAACAAGTGGTTGCGGAATAGAACTGGAAGAAATTCCAGAACCACAAACTACTACTGAAAGTTTTGTAGAACCAGAAGTTCAAGAAGAACGGGACATTCCCGCACCCCTCCGCAGGAGTAGTAGGCCGTCTCATCCGCTTGAGAGATACTACGGTTTTCTCATAGACGGGGATAGAGAAGATTGCATCATTGATTATGATGAACCTACTAGCTTCCAGCAGGCCATCTAGAGCGGCGACTCAGTAAGATGGCTGGATGCAATGCGGACCAAGATGGAGTCCTGTACACCATCAAAGTATGGACTTTGGACTTTGCTCCAGATGGGGTAAAACCCATAGGATGCAAGTGGATCTTCAAGAAAAAGATTGGTGTAGATAGACAGGTGGAAAGCTATAAGGCAAGACTTGTTGCAAAGGGTTTTTGTCAAAGACCTGGTTTGGACTATGACGAAACTTTTTCTGTAGTGGCTATGCTCAAATCCATTCAGATCCTTCTTACCATTGCCTCCTTCCATGATTATGAGATCTGGCAGATGGACGTAAAGACGGCTTTTCTAAATGGTAATTTAGAAGTGTGTGTCTATATGGATCAGCCAGAAGGTTTCAATCAAAGTGGGAGAAGCGGGAAAGTGTGCAAGTTTCTTAAGTCCATTTATGGACTAAAGCAGGCATCGCGGAGTTGGAACATCTGTTTTGATGAAACGGTCAAAGAATATGACTTTATCAAAAATCCAGATGAACCATGAATATATAGTAAAATTGTAGCACAAACTGTCATATTCCTCATCTTGTACGTGGATGACATTCTCTTGATAGGAAATGACATTCCTATGCTACAATCTGTCAAAGGATTCTTGTCACGCAGGTTCTCCATAAAAGACCTGGGTGATGCCTCTTACATTCTGGGGATCCGGATCTGTCGTGATAGATCCAAGAGGATATTGGGACTTTCGCAGTCCAGGTATATCAAGACTATACTGAAAAGATTCAGTATGGAAGATTCTAAGTGCAGTAGTTTAAAGGCTTGTCACGGAATCACCCTATCCAAAGAGATGTCTCCCAAAACTGATTTGGAAAGGGTTCGTATGTCAGTTATACCTTACACTTTTGCGGTAGGCTCTATAATGTATGCGATATTGTGCACCAGATAAGATGTAGCTTACGCACTGAGCGTGGTAAGCCGGTATCAGTCAGACCCAGAGGAGAAGCACCGGATAGCAGTAAAGAACATTCTTAAGTACCTGAGAAGGACTAAGGATATGTTCTTGGTTTACGGCGGAAAAGACCTCAAGATCGAGGATTTTGCTGATTCCAGCTTCCAGAGTGACAAGGATGACTCCAAGTCCATGTCTGGTTATGTCTTTACCCTCAATGGAGGGGCGGTGTGCTGGAAGAGTTCCAAGAAGGACATCGTTGCTGACTCAATGATGGAAGCGGAGTATATCGCAGCTTGCGATGCCGCAAAAGAAGCAGTCTGGATGAAGAAGTTCCTCACAGAACTTCAGGTGGTTCCATCCATTGTTGATCCAATACCTCTGTATTGTGACAACAACGGGGCTATAGCTTTAGCAAAGGAACCCAGGTCCCATCAGAAGTCCAGACACATCTTAAGGCGGTATCACCTGATCAGGGAGATCATAGATCGCCAGGAGATCGAGGTCCGGAGAGTTGCTACAGAGGAGAACACTGCAGATCCATTCACAAAGGCTTTACTTCAGATTCAGTTCGAGAGGCTACTCGAGATGATAGGTCTTCGATATGCCAGTACATGGCCCTAGTGCAAGTGGGAGATTGTTAGTGTATATGCCCTTGGGGCCATTATTGTATCATAATAGCTTGTATATTACTTAATGGAAGCTTAGGATATTCACAGTTATATTAGCAGTCTTGCTAAACATGGTAATACGCTACTTGGTTTATATCTATCTTAATATGTGTATATGTTAGCATATCGAGAATACATATTGATATAGCCCTTAGGATCTTGCTTGACTACCAGCGTTGTGATGGTAGTCATACTAGTGGGGGCATGGTAGTCTACAAGCACATCCTTTTCCAGGTCTCTAGTCGTAGGATTATCAAGACAGGGCATCGATTCTCCGGAGTAGACTAGTGTGTACGCTTTTCATCCCAGCAGGGGAGATGGTCTGTCCCACAGCCATCAGTACGTTGTACTGAAGATAGTATACAGGTGCTCGTTGGGTTACGGGTACACCGGACATGACTCGCAGGGAACTGTTGGTTGGTATTATACCCATCATCAGTTAACAGTTCCTTTGTGACATGAGTACAACATAGTCTGCAGACTTGACACTGCTGCTTCGTCTCGAGTGTGTTCCCACTATTCTTAGATTGCTACCCTACCACGGCATAAAGGAGTCGTGCAAACAGGTAGCAGTTGGGTGTAGTCCCGAAGCACTTGGAGGCAGTGGCGGTTAAATAGGATTCGTCTCTCCTGGTATTGGGAGTTGATATCACACTGTGTTTGGTGGGCCATTACGCAAAGTCCCTGGCCAGGGCAAACGAGATTTACCGGTAGGATTTCCAGTAGCTTCTCAAGGTGTAATGGGCTTCACTCTGACACGACTTATACCACTTTTAGGGGGCTGACGCTTGCCGCCCCTAGGCCCGATATGCGAAAGTATTAGACGAACAGACCAGATTGTACGGAGATTATCACATCAGGCTCAGTAGTAGTTCGGATGGGTTTCCTCATCGGCCTTCTTATCGACATATACCTGGGGACCATTACGTACAGCTAGTACTGCTTGCGGCCTGTGGTTAAACCCGCTGCCAACGTAGTGTCGAGTGTTTAGACTCCCACACAGAGAGTTTCCCTGTTTCTGACGAAACGATATAGAGGTCGTATGGTTTTACGACAGGGTTCGGATACATACGTGTTTTTACGTACGTACGATGTTCGGACAGTTTATACTAGCAGGCTTTGGTTTAATCCAGATTCTAGTATTGGATTATTGGATTTATACAGTCTCAGTATTTCCGTGTTTTCACGGATGGGAGAGGCATTCTCATAATTAGTCGAGAAGCTTCTAGAAGATTGATGAGATGGGGGCTTACGTGGAATTTGCATTAAATGGATTAGTGACTCATGGTGTGATTCATCCAAATGAGTTAATGAAGCAATTATTGCTTAATGACTCATGAGGTGATTCACCCAAAGAGAGTTAATGAAGCATGGTTGATATTATTATTATATTATTCATTATAATAATTATCATGCTTCATATATTCTAAAATGAGACATAATTCATTATCATTCTCACTTACACCTTCTCTCTCCTCAAGCTCTCTCTCTTCAAAGAACTAACCCTAACCTCTCATGTATTGAGATCCAAGGGTTAGCAAGACTAATAGATCCCTAATCCTCTTCTATATCTTCTAGGTTACCTTGATTAGCACTCATAGTCACCTAGTTACCTCAAGTGGGAGGTTAAAGCTTGGAGAAGTAGCTCTCGGGTGGATCTTCAATCACATCGAGGAGGCCGACGAGGAGGTGATCAATAAGAACAAGAAGGACTTGATTCATTAGGTATAATCATCTATCATAGTAGCTAATCACTTCTATATAGTTGTTAGTTAGGGTTTAGCAAAGATCCGTATAGTTAATCGATGTTAGTTTAAACAAAATGATTGTTTAACCTATTCCGCCTCCTCGCATCATGTGGGGTGTCTAACGCCGACTTACACTTCTGTTGTTTGGAATCTCATTATTCCATCTTGTTTGCTGCCAGATCTCAAGTCTTAGACTTGATGCATTTTATCGGCACTTTGTGATTCCGGCTTTTTGACCTGGAGGATTTTCTGCAGACAATCTTGGTAAACAATATTGGGATATACAAAATCACGCTTCTAGTAATAAACACTCAATTTCCCTCAAAATGCCGGTTATAAAGTATAACACATGTTAATTGATATTTTGTCGACGAATTGCTAATATGTGCTATGTCACGACCCGAAAGTACGGAACGTGACTGGCACTTATATTACCAGACGTCTAAAGGCGTAACGTAAACTAAGTCAGCCAAAGCCCAGAAAATCTAAACCAAAACCAAAGAGAGTGAAGGAAACCTTTCATGAAAAATGACTTGAAATCAATTTAGTTGCATTGAACCCCTTTTAAAAAAAACATCAAAAATTTCCGAAAATTTCGGCTGAGTCTCCTCTGTAAATACTATCCCCCAAAATGGGTACAACAAAATATATAAACCAGTAATCACAAAATGGCATCCCCAAGCGGGAGCTAGCTCTTCGCCCAAGGCGGATCACAATCGCACGCAATATATATATGTAATATCAAGAAAAGAGCATAAAGAATGCAAAATATAAGAAAACACAACGTCGGCTCAAGTGAGCTTGACCAAAATAAACCACATATACATAAATCTCTCAGTCTCATCACTAGGTCGCATATACACATAAAAAGTGGCAGATGGAGAATACTAGATACAAAAATAGTACAAAAAAAATAAAAGCACTCTCGCAACCCACCAACGAGTAATGTCGCGAGTCTGAGCAAAAGAAGTCACTAACAAGATAAGCCGCCGCTACTAGGCTGATGAGTCCGACCTGCAAGACACTGTGGCACAACGGGGGTGAGTTGCCAGCTCGTTAGTAGAATATAACATCTAGTAAGGCTATCGTAAGAATGCACGCAAATGCGTCACAGCATGTATGTCCAGATGTGATGTAATACCTCTAGTATGCATGCACATGTATGCAATGTCAATACTAAATCTTTAAGTGTTTTAAATGCTATGAGTGTTGCATTCTTAACTTTAGAAAAAAGAATATCTGTATAATAGCTAAATACCATCAAGAAATCATCTGAAAACCGTTTCAAGCATCGACTCCAAATATGAAAACACATCTGTCTCAATGTCTCACTGTATCAATGTCTCAATACATCAGGCTCCGTCAGTCCGGATCGTCCCATATCATCAAATCTCACGACAACGGTCGGTATCCTACGGATATCCGCCGCGCCAGACATCACCGGTAGGTAGTCTTCCCCTGCCAGGCTCATCGTCTACAACTCGATCTTCTTGCCCCGGGGTACCATACCGGGCCCACCATGTACCCGAGACGGTTCATCCACTCCTCGAATCGGGTCTCGAAATCCAACAGAAAACAGGAAAACTCATGGTGGACGACACATGCATCACGAGAAAACCGCAACTTTGCTTTAAAAATAATGATAATTATAAGCTTTTATTAAATTCTTGCGGTTTTCCCCAAAATCCAGAAATCGCAGCAATACTGAAATTCTCAAGAAAATCATAATACTCAACATGTTGTATATGATAAATGTCTATGATATCAAGGTATGCGATGCAATTTGTGGCTAGAAATCTATGTAAGTATGATGATGATGCGAGGTATATACATGCTTTGTGATTTCATATATCGTGTATAATACAAGTGGTGATACTAAACTAAACGGGTCCTACAGTGCTCGTGGCATGGCAATTACCAAAGACATGTGTGTCACATGAATAGTGCGTGTGCAACAGGAGCCAATGCTAATGGTGTACGTGTCCTACGAAGTGATATCACACATGTGTATAAGAATATACATGCAATCTAGCAGGCGATAAGCTATAAGGCTATGCAATGTGAATGAGGGGGGTTAGCTAATTAACAATGCAAATCTTGCAAGAAATAAAGTAATCCTAACTAGGGGGCGCCTCGCGCCATCCAGACGATTCCCCTATAGATGAATACATCTACTCACCTGAAAGCTCCGCTAATTCGATCCGACCACCGCCTTGCCTTTGCGCGCCGCGTCCGATATTTCCGCGAACGATCCTAGAATTGCATAACACACAATATAAGATTACAGATTCCTGAAATGACGCAACTCACAATATGAAAAGATCGACGCTCTTGAATTGGTCACAACGTGCACTCGGTACGCGTAAAACACCCGAAATTCGCTAAAAGCTTAACTAAAATCGCCGTTTCGGGGCTATTGTCAAAACTAAAACCCGAATAGACAAAACTCCGCATTCACACACCCTAATAGTCGTATAAGATGCTAATTATATCGCCAAAATAACACAATTAGATCACCTCCTAAAAATTTAGAAAAACTATTAAGCATTGACATAGAAATATCAATGCAATTGTCGCGATTTAACGATTTCGCGTTCACAATCCAACTCCAACATCCAATTCAAAATATTAAATTCCCCCAACACAAATTTTAACCCAATTATCATACTTCAAACCCTAATCTAGAATTTCATTAAACAAGGAATTATAAACAAATAACACTTTAAAATACAAATTTAGCTTATTTAAACTACAAATTTAACAACTAGTTTAAAACTTATACCTCCCAAGTTATGATTCCCTTGCACTAAGCCTCCAAAGTGGCCTCCTTTCTCCACTTCTCAAACAAATTAGGGTTAGGGAAAGGATGGATTAGGGTTTTGGTTTGAATTTATGAAGGAAAATTGTGAATTTTTATGGATTTTTGAAGAAATTTTGAAGCAAGAAAGAGAAGGGAATTTAGGGAGCTGCTGTAGTAGGATTCGGTCAGGGGTATGATTGGGGGAAGAGTGAGGGAAATGTGTAGAATTTTCTAGGAAGAAAGTCTCTTCAAAGGCATTAAAGGCATATCACACCAATTTTACAAAAAAAACCCTTTTTAAGCCATTTTTGCTTTAATTTTTTAACCATAGAACTAAAAATCTTGAAAAATCTTGATAAAATTTTATCAACACTAAATTTTAGTTTATAATGTTTCCTAAGTGTGTAATTTACCAAATTAAATTTGTATTTATCACTAATTTAATGTATTTTTAAAAGCTTAAAATAATATTAAAAATAATTAATTAAGGAAATTTTTTTAATTAACTAGAAATTTTTAAGTGACCAATTTATAGTAATATCTTATCTAAATTTTGTATAATTAGGTCTATAATGAAAAATACCTATTTTGGCTTTTTACGGAAAAGGCTGCTAATTTAGCCGATTACCGAAAAACTGCCTAAACGATTTTCGAAGCGTTACAATCTTCCCTCTTTAAAGAAATTCGGTCCACGAATTTAGAATTTAACTACGCGTATCTTGAAAAAGATGGGGATATCACTTCCTCATCTCGACCTCGGTCTCCCAGGTGACCTCCTCGCTGTTCGGGCCACGCCAAAGGACCTTGACGGACAGTATAACCTTCGACCTCAATTTCTTCACCTGCCGATCCAAAATGACCACCGGCTGCTCTGTGAATGAAAGATCACGCTCTAGCTAGATCGTCTGGTGCTGAATCGCATGGGAACGATCATGAAGGTACTTGCGGAGCATCGAGACATGGAACAGGGGATGAACATCGGGAAAGCTGGGCGGAAGAGCTAACCGATAAGCGACTGGACCAACACGCTCTAGGATCTCGAAGGGACCAACATATCTAGGACTAAGCTTCACTTTTCGCCCAAATCTCATCACACCCTTCATCGGAGAGACCTTCAGGAAAACATGATCACCAACAGCGAACTCGAGTCGGCGACGGCGCCTGTCAGCATATGATTTCTTCCTACTCTGTGCTGCTCTCATCCTGTCCCGAATCAGCTGTATCTTCTCAGTCGTCTCCTGTATGATCTGCGGCCCCAAAATACTGCTCTCCCTGTGCTCTGTCCAACATACAGGCGATCAACATCTCCTCCCATATAAAGCCTCGAAAGGTGCCATCTGAATCGTCTCCTGGAAGCTATTATTGTAGGAGAACTCGATCAAAGGCAAATGACGATCCCGGCTACCACCGAAATCTAAAACACAAGCTCTGAGCATGTCCTCAAGAGTCTGAATAGTACGCTCCGACTGACCGTCAGTCTGCGGGTGAAAGGCTGTGCTAAAACTCAATCGGGTGCCCAAAGCTTCCTGAAGTTTCTGCCATAATCGGCTGGTAAACTGGGTTCCCCGGTCGGACACGATGCAAGTCGGAACGCCATGCAGTCGCACGATCTCATCAATATAAACCTGGACGTACTGAGAAAATCCAAAAGTGGTCTTCATTGGCAGGAAGTGAGCCGCTTTCGTCAGTCGATCCACAATCACCCAAATAGAGTCATACCCTCGACTGGTCCCGGGTAGACCCACAATGAAGTCCATGGAGACCTGTTCCCACTTCCACTCAGGGATGGGGAAAGGCTGTAACTCGCCGGCTGGCCTCTGGTGCTCGGCCTTGACTTGCTGACAAGTCAGGCATCTCGACACAAAGTCTGTAACATCCTTCTTCATTCCGTCCCACCAGTAAACCTCTCTCAAATCACGGTACATCTTGGTGGAACCTGGATGCTCACTGTATACTGATCTATGTGCCTCCTCGAGGATATCGCGCCTCAGTCCCTCAGAATCTGGTACGCACAGCCGAGTCCCAAATCGATGTATCCCCTGATCATCAATCACGAACTCAGAAACTCTGCCCTGCCGAATCTGCTCAATAATCTCTAAAATACGGGCATCGCCGGACTGTGCCTCACGGATACGGTCAAGTAACTGTGGGCGTGCTCTGAAATAGGCCAGCTGTCCCCCGGTAGTATTAAACTCGAACTGCACTTTTCTGTTACATAAAATCTTCCAATCCGCCATCGACTGCATCTGTACTGCGCTCAAACAAGATAGACTACCTCCGGGCCTCCTGCTCAAAGCATCTTCCACCATATTCGCCTTGCCCGGATGGTATAAAATCTCGCAGTCATAATCTTTCACCAACTACATCCAACGGCGCTGTCTCAGATTCAGATCTCGCTGCTAAAAGATATACTTCAAACTCTTGTGGTCAGTGAATATCTGGCACGACTCACCGTATAGGTAATGTCTCCAGATCTTAAGTGCAAATACCACTGCAGCCATCTCTAAATCATGGGTGGTGTAGTTCTGTTCATGTTTCCACAGCTACCGAGAAGCATACGCGATTACTCTGTTGTGCTGCATCAATACACAACCCAGCCCCACTCGAGAAGCATCTCAATATACCACGAACCCGCCTGATCCTAAAAGCAATGCTAACACTGGTGCAGTAGTCAAACGAGACTTCAACTGCTGGAAACTATCCTCACATGCCTGGGTCCAATCGAAAGGAACCCTTTTCCGGGTCAACCCGGTCAACGGTGCAGCAATACGGGACAAATCTTGGACAAAACGTCGATAATAGTCGGCCAGATCCAGAAAGCTGCGAACCTCTGTAACTGATACCGGTCTAGGCCAACGCTGAACTGCCTCGATCTTCTTCGGGTCCATATAAATACCATCTCTCGTCACCACATAACCCAAGAAGTCGACACTGTCTAACCAGAATGCGCACTTGGAAAATTTGGCGAACAGCTGATACTCCCTCAAAGTCTGCAATGTGATACGCAAGTGCTGCTCATGCTCCTCCCGGCTTCGAGAATAAACCAAGATGTCGTCAATGAACACAATGATGAACTGATCGAGATACGGCCTGAATACACGGTTCATTGATTGAATAGAATTCTTGATGTGTAGTATGAAAATTGTAAAGAAATCACAATAAGAAATTATTTGACCGCAATCAACTACGGTGTCGGATGTAGATTGTTAGTGAGTGCGGATCGTCCACAGGGAAAGTGTAATCGTTCGTCTTTCGATTTAGGTGAGTTGAAACTTTAAGGAAAAGAAAACAAACAATTCAAGATTTGTATTTAAAGTTCAAGAAAGAGAAAAAACTAGATCTAAGAAAGCATTAAAAGATAGAATCAAGAATTGATCGTTTGATGATTTTTTCAAACCAAATCTCAAGAATCGAAATGAGGCTCGTAGGAATCGATCGGATCTATAGATGTGATGTAATCTTAGAATTACGTATTCTTATCCTTCGATGAATTGATACTAGATCGATGATGATCGATGAGAATTAGAGACTTCTTGTGAAACTAGGGTTTCATCTTATCTCTTGTTCTTTCATTGATATCATTCATATTCTAGCCTCTAGTAAATTCAAGAAACGATCGTAGATCCCTAATTTCGAGCGATCACAATCAAGAAAGCATCGCTACGAAACTAGGTCATCGATTCTTGAACTTGCTAGGGTTTACAAAACTCGTAGGACTTAAAAATCGTATTAAGATTTGTTACATCATCATTCTACAATCGTCTCGACTCCTTTACGAGCGGAGTTTTACTCAAACATCACAACAAGAACAACAATTACAAATTGAGATCTAATCATGATGCAAGAATTAAAAGAAAGCAAGATTAAAGAATTTCACCTTTTATTTATATCAACAATTTCATTACATTCGCTCAAGAACTACAAGAGGAAGAATTCGATCGTCGACTTGGCTTTGCTCGTCTCCGTGGATCGCGGATCGGCTTGGATCACTTGCCCGATTGAAGATCGGCTCGGCTCCTAAAAGGTTGAAGGCTTCTCGCTTGATTTGGTACTCAAGATCTTGGATTTGGAGTGGAATTAGGGTTAGGGTTTCGCACAAGCCTTGTCACTAGACTTGTGGAAGAAGATGATGAAAGAGGGAATTTTAGGAATATTAAAGATTAACCTCAACCCTTAGATCTAGGTTCCTATTTATAGATAACTAACCCTAGATCTAGGATTTCAAATTCTAAGTTTCCCTCCAAAAGTTTGTTGAGAGAATTCAAATTTCCCTCCAAAAGTTAGTTAGGGGAGAAGCTTCTAGATGTGATTAGTTAGGAGGAGCTTCTAGAAGAGGATTAATTAGGAGCTTAATTAGGATTAGCCTTCCTTAATTTTCTTTGCTGATCTGGCAGTATCTTCTGAAGAATTATGGAATTTGTCGTGTCACAATGAGGTGTGGTACCAGAGCTAAGAATTATGCCCAAAACTTCATCTGCTGACGTGGCCTAATAGGCGCGGATCCGCGGCACATGCAAGCTCCTGCCGCGGATCCGCGGCTGCATGTGGGCTTTGGGCTTTGCCCTTTCTGGTACAGTCTTGGGCTGTTGTATGGGTATTTGTTTGATATATAGAATTGCATAATTCCTTTTGAAATGCTACCAGATCTGAAAGTATGGAGTTGGTGTAATGTTGATCAGCTCTTTGGTTTTTTCTCCCGTATTTTCCTGCATAGACTCAAGACAAGTGTTGCGCAAATACAGAAATGATGCGATGCCATGAAATGTGGTTAAT
Source organism: Agapanthus africanus (assembly GCA_030015575.1). Taxonomy (NCBI): domain Eukaryota; kingdom Viridiplantae; phylum Streptophyta; class Magnoliopsida; order Asparagales; family Amaryllidaceae; genus Agapanthus; species Agapanthus africanus. Next base: position 238,382,001 of record CM057346.1, read on the forward strand.
TTCCTTTAAAGTGTCGGTTTAAAAGTCTAATACATGCAATCTCATATTTTGTGACAGATTTGCTAATATGTAGAATATGAATGCCGAACACTTCTAAATGTATGCAAATGTTAAGGAAATTGCCGGGTAAAATATACAATATTTTCGACTGATCAAATATCCCCAATCTTAATTTCGATCGTCTCGAGCGAATGTTTTATTAAAAAGAGAAGGAGAAAATAAAGAAAGAGAAAAACTAACTAGCACACTTTCGTAGGCAACACGATTGCACTGAGCACGTGCAACAAGCCTTTAAACCTCTAGGTGTCCCTAGTAGGAGGAGTGTTGTCTCCTGAGGGTTTTCAGCGGATTGCACCCACAAAATCCAATAATAAAAGCAAGATCATGAATATTACATCTAAAGACAAGAATTGTAAAAGAAAAACTTTGAAAATTAGGGTTTCCAACTATGCTAGCTTTTCGGTTGTCATGAGCCCTATCTTAATGGTCATGAAAAGATGTTAGAAATCACGTCCTCCCTCAATAAAACATCGTCTTATTCTTCATTCCTATCTTTCTTCCAAACACCGATCATATCACCCTGCGTGTGTGTAAGGACATCCCTACACCCGGAGAATTCAATTCAAGCTATCATACTCTTGCCCATCAACCTCAGTACTTTTTTTTCTTTTTTTCGATGAGCTCACACACTTTCATGCGACCGTTAATACTTCTTGAGGTACTAACCGACCGATTACTCATGTGCTTGCTTATTTGGTGTATTTTCCTAATCTTGCACCACCTTAGGTATAGCAGTGACTCCCAGACCAGTTGGCCTTAGGGCACTAGATGAAGAGGCACCCTCGCTATATATTTTTTATTTCCCTTGGTGATAACAAAACCAGTGTCCATTTTTCTCACCAATTTTTTTTTTCATACTTTTGGCTTTAAGACAAGAGCATTTCAAGGTATCCTCTACTATCCCAGGCTTTAAGATGTGTGTAAGTGCGAATAGCAGGGTATCAACGTTCAAAATGTTTGGCTTCCAGAATAGAAACTATTTTTCAGACTTATTTTTATCCTCAGATTAGTGACGTCTTTCATCTTACTAACCCTTGGGACAACGGCACATAACTACTTATTACTAGTTCGTATAAGAAAACTTCTAATTTTCTTAGTTTTCTTAAATTTTTCTAATCTCATGGATGTAATTTTTCACTATCTAAACTTTTATTATCTTATTTATATACAAAAAATATTTTTATAGTTTTGAAAATTTTTAAATTTTTATGGTTTTTAAAGAAATGTTTTGTGCTTATGCAAATGATATGCAAATGATGCGAAAATAAGCACAAACCTTCCCCAAACTTGTTTTCAACAGTGTCCTCACTGTTGCCATCCGCTAAATCTCAAAAAAACCTGTAAGCTTGGGAGGAATTTATTAATGGGGGCAAAATATTTAAGTGAAGATTCTCCCCCAAACTTATTTTTGGCTCAAAATTTTGTAAAACTTTCTTTTCAAGAGCCAGAAAAAATATCCCCCCAAACTTGAGTTATGCAATGTTAATCTTTTAAAATCACAAGTGGGGGTCAAAAATCAGTGGTCGATGCCAAGCTTTGCAAAGACCGAATGTCAACACCAACCATTCAAAATTTTTATCAATGCAGTGCTCTGGTTGGTGGAAGAAGAAGAAGTGGGGAAAGGTTAAGTGGTGGAAGAGAGTGTGTGTGCGTCTCATATTGGAGAGACGATGCAGTGTATGTGATGGATTATTCGCATTCTTTTTACAATTCAAAAGAAGGGGTGGAGGTTCAATTTCAGTGATTGGGAGATGATTCATCTCAACACCCGTGTTGTTCAGAAATGCAAGTTTTTCAGCGAAGATTTCCTCAAAAGTTCTATCAATACCCCGGAGAATAATGTCATCATAAGGTGCGGGGTGATCTTCAGACTCTAAAAGCAATTCATAATCAGTGTTAATTGTTGACCCGGACATCTCGGTGGAAGAGTCCGTATGTGTATGATACATAATTGGGTCAAACAATAACGTATGAAAAGAGTCAAGATCGATATCAGGAGGATCATCAAATTCGCTGCTGTCGACATCCATTAAGTCGACAGAACAGACCTGAGCAGTAGGTTCGGAGGGTACACTTCCCAACTTTTAAATGTTCAGCTCTATTGACCTATTCCCGAAAGATAGGGTCATAGAATCATTACGACAGTTGATAATAGCATTGGAAGTGGCCAAAAAGGGGTGACCTAAAATCACCGGAATTTGATTCCGTGGGTTCGCTACAGGCTGTGTATCAAGTACAATAAAATCCACAGGAAATACAAATTCCCCGATTTTTATTAACACATCCTCCAGTTTACCCCTAGGTTTGGTGATTGATCGGTCAGCCATCTGGAGAGTTATGCTCGAAGGCTTTAACACTCCGATACCTAGTTGCTCGTATACCGAGTAAGGAAGTAAGTTAACACTAGCGCCAAGGTCAAGTAATGCACGGTTGATGTGTTTCTCCCCAATAAAAATGGAAATAGTAGGACAACCAGGGTCCTTACGTTTCCGTGGTAATTGTTGGGGGAAAGCCGTGTCTACAGTACTCGACATGAAGATTTTTTTAGGCACTTGAGTCTTCCTCTTCCTAGTGCACAAGTTCTTAAGAGTTTTTGCATAGGACGAAACTTGTTGAATAGCATCTAGGAGAGGGATGTTGATGTTAACTTCCTTAAACATGTCCACAATCTTCTCCATTTGGGCATCATGTTTCTTGGGCCTCAACCTATTTGGAAATGGAGCTCTATTAATAAGTGTTGGGTCCAACATTTGTGGAGAAGTTTATGGGGGTGGAAAAGATGAGGTGGGTGGAGGGTTCGAGCCCTTGGGAATACGGAGAATAGGCTCGGAAGAAGAAGGTAAGTTAGACGAAATAGGGTAAGGAATAGAAGTGTGAGTGGAAGTGGAAGTGGAAGCCGGGGTGTTAATGATCAATTCATCATTATCAATTTGTTCACCCAAATGATTGTCTAGCACTCTTCCAGATCTCAACGTTGTAAAAGCGTCCACATTAGTGTAATGTGAAGGTCTAGGATCAGGTACGGGTTGAGATGGAAGATTCCCTTCTTCTCTAGCACTTATTTCGGCTGTTATTTGTTCAATTTGTGCTTCCATTGATTTGATATTCTCATTTTGAGTGAGAATGGTCTTTATCATATTATCGATGGAAGATTGAAAACTTGCCGACTCTTGGATGGATTGTTTCATGAAAGTAACCAAGGTTTGCACCAGTGCAGAGATATTATCAGTACCGGCCAATTGCAAAGAGTTTTCATGTAGTGCAAAAGTGTTGGCAGGATTTTGAAAATTTTGTGATTGGAAGGGGTGCTGACTCAATTGAAGTGGTGGTTGCTGTTGTGGTGGAGGGACCCTTTGAAAATTGTTTAGGATTGGAACCGTATTTTCAGATTGTGATCGGTTCCAAGCAAAGTTCGGGTAATTCCTCCAATCTTGATTATATGATGAAGAAGAGGGATAGTTTCCAGGTCTTTGCTGAAGTGAAGCATTAGTGTGACCATGAAACGGTACATTTAAAGGACATTCTTCCGTCAAATGTGAAGGGTTTGAACAGCAGCCACACACGGTTTTGGGAAGTGTGGATTGGTTTAGGGAGGCTGAGGAGATTTTATTTTCTATAGCGTCGAGTTTCCTTTGTATTGTGGCCATTTCGGCTTTCAAGGTGACGGAAACATCGAGCTGATTGACATCTTCCCTAGGTGGTGGTGGTCTAACACTTTCCCATTGTGATGTGTTTTGAGCTAAATCTTCTAAGTATTTCCAAGCTTCACCATCATCTTTAGATAGGAATTGGCAATGACACATGGTTTCAAGCATTTGTCTAGTAGTGAGATCAACACCCTCATAGATAATTCGACACAAATCCCATCTGGGGATTCCGTGATGAGGGCATTGGATAAGAAGATCCTTGAATCGTTCAAAGCATTTCCAAAATGGTTCATTGGGAAGTTGGGTAAATTTTGAGATTTCGCTCCGAACACGGGCGGTCTTGTGATTGGAATAAAATTTCTTAAGGAATGCTGCAACGAATTCGTCCCATGTTGAAATAGAATGTGCGGGTGTGATGTAAAGACACTTCTCGGCTAAATCGTACAAAGTGAATGGGAGAAGACGTAAACGCAGAGCATCCAAAGACAGTTGTGAATTCCCCATCAAAGCACATACGTTTTCAAATTTGGAAATAAACATGTATGCGTTTTCAGAATCAAGACCATGAAATTTGGGTAAAAGTTTGATGAATTGGGGGTTGATTTCAAAATTTTCCCCTATGGCAGGTGGTATAGAAAGACAGGTGGGAAGGGTAACACGTGTAGGATAGTATCTCTCTTGGAGAGAAATGCGTGGAAGATTCTGCACACCTGCGGGCGGTGGCAGAGTAGTGTTAAAGTTTGATGGATTTGGGTCCATCGCGGGTGTGGTGCGTGGTGGGGGAGAAGATGAAGAATTACCGACTCTGGGGTCGATAAAAGAAACGCGGACAAGACGGGAAATGGAATCCCGTGTCCAGCCTAACATTGTGCTAAATGGTTGTAGCACAAGTGGCAGCGTTGGTATAATTAGAGGAAATGATGTATGTGGTGTTTGTTTTGAAAAGATACGGACTTTTGAAAAATATGATGCAACAAAACAAATGCAACACACAAACCCTAGAATCTAGTGGTTACCTAGGTCAAACTCTAGACCGCTCCTAACTGCCAAAAGACAAGTCGCAGGATAAATCCTCCACTGCCTCTTTGTCTCCCTGTGGCCGGATAAGTGCCAGGTAAGTGGGAAGGAACCACCACTACAGTGGGCCTAATTAAAAACCACTAGCCTTAGACACACTCGACTTAGGCACCACAAGAAAACTCGGATAAGCAATGAATTACCCACGGCCTTCTCTTGTCCTAATTTAGCGCGACGGTCCTTAGAGTCATCTCTAGATTTCTTTTAATTAATGAGGGTAAATGAGGATGCAAGTTTTGCGATTTTCGGGGCCTAGGAAGGGTAATGAAATCCCCACCTAATTTGGATTTGGTCGTGCCCCTTAATTTCCGTATTAATATGCAAACAACCAAGAATCAAAAACACGCACAAATTTTTATTTTGCTTTTGCGGCGCAGCGATTTATTTGCAAAGAAACCTGCAGCAAATTGTCAATTGGAGCAGACAGAGGAGGGGATAAGAAAGATAGAGACTCACTGGGGAAAATTTGTGCAGAGAGGAGCTAGAATAGCCGCGGATCCGCCGCGTTTGAAGGGGTATTGCCGCGGAAACGCGCTTGGCTGGTGAGATCACTGTACAGGATTTTTTACAGAGAGCTTCTGTTCAGCTGCTGAGTCCACTGGAATTTTCAGAAAAATTTTTCTCCAGCTCCAATGATTCCAGATTTTCTCGCAATCAAATCACAACACACGTATTAGTGTTTGCACGAATTTTTGATCTAAAATTTATAATGGAATAAATTGCTCAACTCAAATTTCAAAATACGAACTATTAGCGCACTATCCCCGGCAACGGCGCCATTTGATTGAATAGAATTCTTGATGTGTAGTATGAAAATTGTAAAGAAATCACAATCAAAAATTATTTGACCGCAATCAACTACGGTGTCGGATGTAGATTGTTAGTGAGTGCGGATCGTCCACAGGGAAAGTGTAATCGTTCGTCTTTCGATTTAGGTGAGTTGAAACTTTAAGGAAAAGAAAACAAACAATTCAAGATTTGTATTTAAAGTTCAAGAAAGAGAAAAAACTAGATCTAAGAAAGCATTAAAAGATAGAATCAAGAATTGATCGTTTGATGATTTTTTCAAACCAAATCTCAAGAATCGAAATGAGGCTCGTAGGAATCGATCGGATCTATAGATGTGATGTAATCTTAGAATTACGTATTCTTATCCTTCGATGAATTGATACTAGATCGATGATGATCGATGAGAATTAGAGACTTCTTGTGAAACTAGGGTTTCATCTTATCTCTTGTTTTTTCATTGATATCATTCATATTCTAGCCTCTAGTAAATTCAAGAAACGATCGTAGATCCCTAATTTCGAGCGATCACAATCAAGAAAGCATCGCTACGAAACTAGGTCATCGATTCTTGAACTTGCTAGGGTTTACAAAACTCGTAGGACTTAAAAATCGTATTAAGATTTGTTACATCATCATTCTACAATCGTCTCGACTCCTTTACGAGCGGAGTTTTACTCAAACATCACAACAAGAACAACAATTACAAATTGAGATCTAATCATGATGCAAGAATTAAAAGAAAGCAAGATTAAAGAATTTCACCTTTTATTTATATCAACAATTTCATTACATTCGCTCAAGAACTACAAGAGGAAGAATTCGATCGTCGACTTGGCTTTGCTCGTCTCCGTGGATCGCGGATCGGCTTGGATCACTTGCCCGATTGAAGATCGGCTCGGCTCCTAAAAGGTTGAAGGCTTCTCGCTTGATTTGGTACTCAAGATCTTGGATTTGGAGTGGAATTAGGGTTAGGGTTTCGCACAAGCCTTGTCACTAGACTTGTGGAAGAAGATGATGAAAGAGGGAATTTTAGGAATATTAAAGATTAACCTCAACCCTTAGATCTAGGTTCCTATTTATAGATAACTAACCCTAGATCTAGGATTTCAAATTCTAAGTTTCCCTCCAAAAGTTTGTTGAGAGAATTCAAATTTCCCTCCAAAAGTTAGTTAGGGGAGAAGCTTCTAGATGTGATTAGTTAGGAGGAGCTTCTAGAAGAGGATTAATTAGGAGCTTAATTAGGATTAGCCTTCCTTAATTTTCTTTGCTGATCTGGCAGTATCTTCTGAAGAATTATGGAATTTGTCGTGTCACAATGAGGTGTGGGACCAGAGCTAAGAATTATGCCCAAAACTTCATCTGCTGACGTGGCCTAATAGGCGCGGATCCGCGGCACATGCAAGCTCCTGCCGCGGTTCCGCGGCTGCATGTGGGCTTTGGGCTTTGCCCTTTCTGGTACAGTCTTGGGCTGTTGTATGGGTATTTGTTTGATATATAGAATTGCATAATTCCTTCTGAAATGCTACCAGATCTGAAAGTATGGAGTTGGTGTAATGTTGATCAGCTCTTTGGTTTTTTCTTCCGTATTTTCCTGCATAGACTCAAGACAAGTGTTGCGCAAATACAGAAATGATGCGATGCCATGAAATGTGGTTAATTTCCTTTAAAGTGTCGGTTTAAAAGTCTAATACATGCAATCTCATATTTTGTGACAGATTTGCTAATATGTAGAATATGAATGCCGAACACTTCTAAATGTATGCAAATGTTAAGGAAATTGCCGGCTAAAATATACAATATTTTCGACTGATCATTCATCAAGTCCATAAATGTTGCCGGGGCATTGGTGACCCCGAACGACATCACCAAGAACTCATAATGACCATATCGAGTACGAAAAGCGGTCTTCCGAATATCCTCCTTCCGAACCCGCAACTGGTGATAACCTGATCGTAAATCAACCTTCGAGAAAAACCCTGCACCCTTGAGCTGATCGAATAAGTCATCAATGCGGGGTGAGGGATATCTGTTCAGCACAGTAACCCGGTTCAGCTGACGATAATCAATGCATAAGCGCATACTTCCGTCCTTCTTCTAAACAAACAGGACGGGAGTACCCCAAGGTGACACACTCGGTCGGATAAGCCCTTTGTCCAGCAAGTCCTGTAACTGATCTTTCAGCTCTCTCAGCTCCGCCGGGGCCATCCGATAAGGCGGTATATAGATAGGCCCCATGCTGGGGATCAAGTCGATGCAGAACTCAATCTCACGCTTTGGTGGTAGACCAGGCAGCTCGTCAGGGAATACATCAGGGAGCTCTCTCACAACAGGGACCTGGTCCAACGGAACCTCTGTGGAACTAGTATCACAAACATAAGCTAAGAATCCCTGACACCTTTTCCGCAAGAGCTGACCAGCGCGAAGGGAAGAAATCAAGCTGGGAAGGGTAGCGCTACGATCTCCCTGAATAACAAGAACCGGCTCACCAGGAAATCTGAATCTGACTGCTTTCTCACGGCAGTCCACGGATGCATAACAGGGGGCTAGCCAGTCCATACCAAGAAGAACGTCAAAGTCTAGCATATCGAAGAGAATCAAATCAACTGAAGAATCTCTCTCCCCGATATGAACGGAACATGATCGGTACACAAAACGGGCAACAAACGACTCGCCTACTGGAGTAATAACGACAAGCGGCTGATCTAATGAAGAAGACTCTCGGCCCAACCTCGGTGCAAAGTACGTGGATACATAGGAATGCGTGGAGCCTGGATCAAATAATATCCGCGCATCAAAAGAACATACTGGCAGAGTACCTGTCACGACGGCATTGGATGCCTGTGCATCCTGAGGGGTCAACGCGAACACTCGAGCCTGTCCACCACTAGTAGTTGGCTGTCCTCTGCCTCTACATCGGCCTCTGCCTCTGCCTCTGTTGCCTCGTCCTCTCTGAACCGGACCTCCATGCCCACGACCTCTAGGAGCATCTGGCTGGCGTGGAGCATCCTCTGGAGTAGGAAGTAGAGCTCTCTGAAAAGGTGGTGAGGGTGGTAAGGTCACATGCGGGACTGTTGCCGCGCTTTGGCGTCGCATGGTACAGTCTCTGACACGGTGGTACTGACTCCCACACCGAAAACATCCTGGCGACGACTGCTGGGTCTGTGGATATGAACCAAATAACTGACCTCGCCTCAATCCTCGGCCTACACCATCTCCCGGAAATAATCTATCACGGTGTCTACCCATCTGCCGCTGAGCTGGCGTATCGGTACGGATCCTTTTCGGCCCAGAAATGACCGGAGTTTCAGAAATACGCTCCTCCAAAAGTAAGGCTGCGTCCATCGCGGCTGCGTATGTATCAAAGTGCTGGGTGCCGATGGCAAGGAATAGCTGTGTATCAAGCCCTCGCACAAACCTCTTTGTTCTCTTCTCTTCTGTGTCTACTAGGTACGGAGCATATCAATACAACTGGGTAAACTGTATATCATACTTCGACACCGGCATCCCAGGAGTCTTGCGCAGAGACTCAAAACTACGGGCTCGAGCATCTCGGACACTCTCCGGAAGAAAACGGGCAAGAAACGCAGCTGTAAACTCATCGCAGGTTATAGAAGGTAGACCTGCAGCTCGGCCTCTCTCTACTGAGTCGTACCATGTCTGGGCAAGGCCCTCCAGACGAAAACTCGCGAACTCCACCAATCTATCATCAGAACACCTCAACGAACGGCAAATCCGAGCCATCCTATCAAGAAATGCCTGTGGGTCCTCTGTCGCATCCGTACCGGTAAAAGCTGGAGGTTTTAATCTCATAAACTCCTGTAGTGTAACAGGGATAGTCGCAGTAGCAGCAGGAGTGACCATCTGTGCAGCAGGTACAATCGTGGTCTTTGCGGTGGAAGGAACGTCCTCGGATCTCTGTGCCCGACTGGACTCAACTAAAGATCATATCATCTATCGCAACTCCTGCATGCCGTCCTCTAATCTGGCAATATGGTCTGGATAAGGCAGATCAATATGACCCTGAGGTGTAGGCGTATCATCCCGCTCGATCCTCGCCTCAGACGAGCCCGCTCGAATCTCATCCCTAGCGGCAGCCCGCTGAGCTCTCGTAGTCTTTGGCGGCATCGATGCTGGAATAAGAAACAGGACCTATAAGAACATTGCAATTGAATCAAGGAATGCAAGGAATCAAGAAAGGAAATACAAGCAATTATTTCCTAAGGTCACTAAGGCGGAGTGCCGTATCGTAAGTATGCCGCGGATCATACCCACGCTACGCCACTCTACTGAAGTCACATACTCTATCTACCAAGGTCGTCCTATACTCAGAAAGGTAAAACCTACGCTCTGATACCAACTTTGTCATGATCCGAAAGTACAGACGTGACTGGCACTTAGATTACGAGACGTCTAAAGGCGTAACGTAAACTAAGTCAGCCAAAGCCAAGAAAATCTAAACCAAAACCAAAGAGAGTAAAGGAAACCTTTCATGAGAATCGACTTGAAATCAATTTAGTTGCATTGAACCCTTTTTAAAAAAAAACATCAAAAATTTCCGAAAAATTCGGCAGAGTCTCCTCTGTAAATACTATCCCCCAAAATGGGTACAACAAAATATATAAACCTATAATCACAAAATGGCATCCCCAAGCGGGAGCTAGCTCTTCGCCCAAGACGGATCACAATCGCACGCAATGTATATATGTAATATCAAGAAAAGAGCATAAAGAATGCAAAATATAAGAAAACACAATGTCGGCTCAAGTGAGCTCGACCAAAAGAAACCACATATACACAAATCGCTCAGTCTTATCACTAGGTCGCATATACACATAAGAAGTGGTAGATGGAGAATACTAGATACAAAAATAGTACAAAAAAAAATAAAAGCACTCTCGCAACCCACCTACGAGCAATGTCGCGAGTCTGAGCAAAAGAAGTCACTAACAAGATAAGCCACCACTACTAGGCTGATGAGTCCGACCTGCAAGACACTGTGGCACAACGGGGGTGAGTTGCCAGCTCGTGAGTAGAATATAACATCTAGTAAGGCTATCGTAAGAATGCACGCAAATGCGTCACAGCATGTATGTCCAGATGTGATGTAATACCTCTAGTATGCATGCGCATGTATGCAATGTCAATACTAAATCTTTAAGTGTTTTAAATGCTATGAGTTCTGCATTTTTAACTTTAGAAAAAAAATATCTGTATAATAGCTAAATACCATCAAGAAATCGTCTGAAACCCGTGTCAAGCATCGACACCAAATATGAAAACACATATGTCTCATTGTCTCACTATATCAATGTCTCAATACATCGGGCTCCGTCAGTCCGGATCGGCCCATATCATCAAATCTCACGACAACGGTCGGTATCCTCCGGATATCCTCCGCGCCAGACATCACCTGTAGGTAGTCTTCCCCTGCAAGGCTCATTGTCTACAACCCGATCTTCTTGCCCCGGGGTACCATACCGGGCCCACTATGTACCCGAGACGGTTCATGCTCTCCTCGAATCGGGTCTCGAAATCCAACAGAAAACATGAAAACTCATGGTGGACGACACATACATCATGAGAAAACAGAAACTTTATTTTAAAAAAAATGATAATTATAAGTTTTTATTAAATTCTTACGGTTTTCCCCAAAATCCAGAAATCGCAGCAATACTGAAATCCTCAAGAAAATCATAATACTCAACATGTTGTATTTGATAAATGTCTATGATATCAAGGTATGCGATGCAATTTGTGGCTAGAAATCTATGTAAGTATGATGATGATGCGAGGTATATACATGCTATGCGATTTCATATATCGTGTATAATACAAGTGGTGATACTAAACTAAACGGGTCCTACAGTGCTCGTGGCATGGCAATTACCAAAGGCATGTGTGTCACATGAATAGTGCGCGTGCAACAGGAGCCAATGCTAATGGTGTACGTGTCCTACGAAGTGATATCACACATGTGTATAAGAATATACATGCAATCTAGCAGACGATTAGCTATAATGGTATGCAATGTGAATGAGGGGGGTTAGCTAATTAACAATGCAAATCTTGCAAGAAATAAAGTAATCCTAACTAGGGGGCGCCTAGCGCCATCCAGACGATTCCCCCATAGATGAATATATCTACTGACCTGAAAGCCCCGCTAATCCAATCCGACCACAGCCTTGCCTTTGCGGGCCGCGTCCGATATTTCCGCGACCGATTCTAGAATTGCATAACACACAATATAAGATTACAGATTCCTGAAATGATGCAACTCCTAATATGAAAATATCGACGCTCTCGAATTGGTCACAACGTGCACTCGGTACGCGTAAAACACCCGAAATTCGCTAAAAGCTTAACTAAAATCGCCGTTTCGGGGCAATTGTCAAAACTAAAACCCGACTAGACAAAACACCGCATTCACACACCCTAATAGTCGAATAAGATGCTAATTATATCGCCAAAATAACACAATTAGATCACCTCCTACAAATTTAGAAAAACTAGTAAGCATTGACACAGAAATATCGATGCAATTGTCGCGATTTAACGAAATCGCGATCACAATCCAACTCCAACATCCAATTCAAACTACTAGATGCCCACAACACAAATTTTAACCCAATTATCATACTTCAAACCCTAATCTAGAATTTCATTAAACAAGGAATTATAAACAAATAACACTTTAAAATACTAATTTAGCTTATTTAAACTACAAATTTCACAACTAGTTTGAAACTTATACCTCCCAAGTTATGATTCCCTTGCACTAAGCCTCCAAAGTGGCCTCCTTTCTCCACTTCTCAAACAAATTAGGGTTAGGGAAAGGATGGATTAGGGTTTTGGTTTGAATTTAAGAAGGAAAATTGTGAATTTTTATGGATTTTTGTTGATTTTTGAAGAAATTTTGAAGCTAGAAAGAGAAGGGAATTTGGGGAGCTGCTGCAGTTGGATTCGGACAGGGGTATGATGGGGGGAAAAGTGAGGGAAATGTGTAGAATTTTCTAGGAAGAAAGTCTTTTCAAAGGCATTAAATGCATATCACACCAATTTTACAAAAAAAAACCTTTCCATTTTTGCTTTAATTTTTTAACCATGGAACTAAAATCTTGAAAAATCTTGATAAAATTTTATTAACACTAAATTTTACTTTATAATGTTTCCTAAGTGTGTAATTTACCTAATTAAATTTGTATTTATCACTAATTTAATGTATTTTTAAAAGCTTAAAATAATATTTAAAATAATTAATTAAAGAATTTTTTTTAATTAACTATAAATTTTTAAGTGACATTTTAGTGATCAATTTATAGTAATATCTTATCTAAATTTTGTATAATTAGGTCTATAATGAAAAATACCTATTTTGGCTTTTTACGGAAAAGGCTGCTAATTTAGCCGATTACCGAAAAACTGCCTAAACGATTTTCGAAGAGTTACATGCTATATTTATACCAAACACCTTTAGATGATTAGAAATAATAGAGAAATTGATGTGTCAAGAATGCAATATTTTCGACTGATCAAATTCCACCAAACATAATTTTGATCGTCTCGAGCAAATAACTTTTATTCAAGAGAACGAGAAAATATAAGAAAAAGAAAAACTAAGTAGCACACTTTCGTTGGCAAATACGATTGCACTGAGCACGTGCAATAAGCCTTTAAACTTTTAGGTGTCCCTTGTAGGAGGAGTGTTGTCTCCTGAGGGTTTTCAGCGGATTACACCCAAAAAATCCTATAATAAAAGGAAGACTGTGAAATTTACATGTAATGATAAGAATTGTAAAAGAAAGACTTTGAAAATCAGAGTTTCCAACTACACTAGCTTTTCGGTTGTCATAAGCCCTATCTTAATAGTCATGAAAAGATGTTAGAAATCACATTATCACTGAATAAAACATCGTCTTTATTTTTCATTCCTACCTTTCTTCCAAACACCGATCATATACCCCTACATGTGTATAAAGAACATCCCTACACTCGGAGAATTCAATTCAAGCTATCATACTCTTGTCCATCTATCTCGGTACTTTTTAATCGGTGAATATTTAGATGGATTTGCTCACACATTTTTCATGTGACCGTTTATACTTCTTGAGGTACTAACCGGCCGATTACTCATGAGCTTGCTTATTAGTATTTTTCTCGTCTTGCAACACTTAAGGCTTAGCAGTGACTCCCAAACCAGTTGGTCTAAGGCACTAGGTAATGAAGCACCCTCGCTATATTTTTTTATTGCTGCCTTGGCGATAACAAAACCAGTGTTCATTTTCTACACCATTTTATATTTATTCATTTATAATTTCCATCATACTTTAGCTTTTAGACAAGAGCATTTCAAGGTATCCTCTACTATCCCGAGTTTCAAGACATGTGTAAGTGCGTATAGTAGGGTATCATTGTTCAAATGTTTGGCTTCCACAATAGAAACAATTTTTCAGAATTATTTTTATCCTCAGATTAGTGACTTCTTTCATCTTACTAACCTTTAGGACAACGGCTCATAACTACTTATTACTAGTTTCGTTTAAGAAAACTTCTAATTTTCTTAAACTTTTCTAATCTTTTACAAGTAAATTTTCACTATCTAATCTTTTATTATCTTATTTATGTACCCTTTTTTTCTTTTTTTTATCATATATTTTGTGCTTATGCGAAGTATGATGCAAAGTGATGCATAAATAAGCACAAACCTCTCCCCAAACTTGTTTAGAACAGTGTCCTCACTGTTGTCATCTGTTAAATCTCCAAAACCTGTAAGCTTGGGAGGAAAATTTATTAGCGGGGACAAGAAATATGGACGTGAAAATCTCCCCCAAACTTATTTTTGGCTCACAATTTTGAGTACAACTTTTATTTTCAAGAGCCAAATATACCCCCCAAACTTGAGTTAAACAATATTAATCTTTTAAAATCATAAAATGGGGGGTAAAATTACTGGTCAATGCAAAGCCTTATACAGGCCGAAAGTCAACACCAACCAATCAAAGATTTTATCAGTGTAGTGCACCAGTTGGTGGAAGATCATGTTGTATAGAGCAAGGAAGAAGTGGGGAAAAGATAAGTGGTGTGATAGAATGTGTTTGCGTCTCGTATTGGAGAGATGGCACCGTGATGATGATGATGGATTACTCGCATTCTCGTGATTGTCAAGAAGAAGGGGTGGAGGTTCAATTTTTTTCTTTCAGAGATGATTCATCTCAACACCCGTGTTTGCTAAAACTGCGAGTTCATCAGGGAAGATTTCATCGATATTCCGAAGAATAATGTCATTAGAATGAACATGATGATACTCAAACTCAAGAAATGGTTCATCATTGACGTTAGATGTTGACCCGGACAACTCGAAAGAAAGGTACGTTTGTATATGATACATATCTGGGTCAAACAACAACGTATAAAGAAAGTCTGGATCTGTATCCTGAAGTTGATCAGATTCGCTATAGTCGGCATCCATTAATTCGACAGATCATACTCGAACATGAGGATCGGAGGGTTGACTTCCCAACATGTAAATGTTGAGCTCAATTTACCTATTCCCGAAAGGTAGATTCATAGAGTCTTTTCTACAGTTGATTACAGCGTTGGAAGCAGCCAAAAAGGGACGACCTAGAATCACCGGAATTTGGTTCCGTGGGTTCACTACAGGCTGTGTATCAAAAACAATAAAATCCACAGGGAATACAAATTTTCCCTATTTTTATCAACACATCCTCAAGTTCACACCTAGGTTTGGTGATTGATCGGTCGGCCATCTGGAGAGTTATGTTCGAGGGCTTTAACACTCCGATACCTAGTTGCTCATAGACTGAATACGGAAGCAAGTTAACACTAGCGCCAAGGTCAAGTAAAGCACGGTTAATGTGTTTATCCCCAATAGAAATAGAAATAGTAGGACAACCAGGGTCCTTACGTTTTTTTGGTAATTGTTGGGGAAAGCTGTGTCTACAGTACTCGACATAAACACTTTATTCGCCAGTTGAGTCTTCCTCTTCGTAGTGCACAAATTATTAAGAAGTTTGGCATAAGACGGAACTTGTTGGATAGCATCTAGGAGAGGGATGTTGATATTAACTTGCTTAAACATTTCCACAAGCTTCTCCATTTGGGCATTGGGTTTGTTGGGCCTCAATCTATCTGGAAATGGAGCTTTATCAATAAGTGTTGGGTCCAGCATTTGTGGAGAAGTTTGTAGGTGTGGGAAGGATGAAGTGGGTAGAGGGTTCGAGCCTTTAGGAAAACCGAGAATAGGCTCGGAAGAAGAAGTAGGTAATTTGGACGAAATAGGGTAAGAAGTAGAAGTGGGAGTGGAAGTGGAAGACGGGGGTTCAATTGATTCCTCAACATCAATCTGTTCACCCACATGATTGTTTAGCACTCTTCTAGATCTCAACGTGGTCATAGCATGCACATTATTATAATGTGAAGGTCCAGGATCAGGTGAAGGTTGAGCTGGAAGTTTCCCTTTCTTTCTAGCACTCATTTCGGCTGTTAACTGTGCAATTTGTGCTTCCATCGATTTAATAATCTCACCTTTGGAGGCGGGGTTTTTCTTTATATCATCGATAGAAGACTTAAAATCGGCCGACATTTGAATAGAATTTGTCAGAAGCAAACTCATGGTTTGTCCAAGTGCAGAGGTGTTATTGGTACCGACAGAAAAAAGATCAAAGTTGTTGGCCGGGTTTTGAAAATTTTGTGGTTGATAGGGGTGCTGACTCAGTTGTAGTGGTTGCTGTTTGTTGGAGATAGTGCCCTCAAAGTCAATTATTGGATCGCAGGTACGTGATTGCAAAGATTAAGGCAGGACCTATACAGATATGACAGTCTTGCTCGAGATGATAGTACGCTATCTGGTTTGTCTTTATCATCGTATACATGCTTTAGTTCACTATTGCATGATGATAGAGCCCATAGGATTCTTGCTTGACTACCAGCAGTATGATGGCGATCATATACGTGGGAGCTGGGGTCTATAAGCACATCCTTAAAGTGTCCCTAGTCGTGGGAGTTTCGAGACAGGGCATCGATACATTAGACTAGTGTATACAGTCAAGACACCGACGAGGGGCGGTGGCCTGTCTCACAAGCCACTAGTGTCAGATGGATCACCTAAGATGTATACAGGTGCTCATTGGGTTATGAGTACACCGGACAGGACTCGCCGGGAACATGCTAGTTGGTATTACACATATCGTCAGATAGCAGTTCCCTGGTGACATGTGTACAGGTTAGTTTGTCCACCTGAGATCATCATTTGTCTCGTGTGAGTTCCCACTGTGCTTTGATTTATACCTACCACGGCTCAAGGGAGTCGTGCAAACAGGTATTTTTTGGGTATAGTCCCGAGCCACATGGAGGCAGTGAGCGGATCGTCGGGGATTCGTCTCTCTCGGTATTGGGGGTTGATGTCGCATAGTGCACGGGTGACCATCACTAGAAATCCTCGGCCGAGGTTGTGGAGAATTACTGATTTGGATCAGTAGTTTCTCAGCGGGTGATAGGCTTCATACTGACACGAATTATCGCGTTATTAGGGGTCTGACTTTATCCACCCCCTAGACTTGATATGCGATACTCTTTAGATGAACGGACCGGACTGTATATACATTGTCACTGTTGGGCTCAGTAGGGTTGATGGATGAGTTCGCTCGTCAGCTTCCCTTTCGATCAATACATAGGCAACCGTTACATACAGCTTGTACCTCTGACGTGCTAGAGGTTATACCCAGAACCAGTGTGTTGATGAGTCATTAGAGTCCTCCACAGACAGTTTCCAAAGTTCGGACGAAACGTTGTAGAGGCCGTATGGTTTTATGGCAGGGTTCGGAAAATGCACGTGCGTTTTCGCACGTGTCATTTTTCGGGCAGATAATACTGGTCGGCTTTGGTTTAGGCCCGGTCCGAGTATTATACTGTGTAGATATAATACCATTGTCTCAGTTGCATTTGTATTCGGTCGTAATAAAAATGCGGGTATGTTTATACTGATACGGAGTTATCCTGAAATTCGTTTCAGGATCACTTTTGGAAGTTGCCAGTTTCCATTTTTCTATCACCCGTCTTTTAACATTCGGTTAAAGACGGATTTATCTTTTCTTCTTGGGTGAGTCATGAGGTGAGTCGTGAGTGTGGAAGCTTCTTGTTGTGGTAACTAGATTAGTGAGTCACCATTATGCATTAATTGAATGGTGAGGTGTTATTATGAGTCACCATTTGCATTAATAAGTTTTGGTTTTGCTTAGGATATTTTGATCAAGATCTTTTGCTTTGTTGTCACCCCCCCTCTCCTACACTCACCCTCCTCCCTCTATTTATGTGGCCGGCCCCCTCCCCTCCTCTACTCACTCTATCACTTGTTGATTAAAAAGATTAAGATAGTTTGGATTCATGGAAATTAGATAGCCTCATTTCTCATTTCACCCGATCCAAAAGGCAACTTCATTAACCGATCGTCCATAGCCTTGGACGTAACGAGACAAAGTGTTCTACTCATTCTCTACTTCATCTTGGTTGTCTCTTTTAGCAAACATGACGTCCGAGTTTCCTCGGTTTAGAGGCGGGAGCCCGTTTAAAGATCCGTCGACGTGGTGCCACCTGGACGAGAAGACTGGAGATTCCGGAGATCGGAGCTGCCGCAACAAAGCGTGGGATGATGGTTGAAGACCGAAGGACTCGGATCGTTCAGTATAACATTTCTACCCACTTTGTAGTTTGTTAGTTTAGCTTTAATGGCAGATCCTGTTTACGGTACACGATAGCGCCAGTTTGTAAAAAGTTTTTGTTCCGCATTTGGCGTCTGTTAGACGTCCGGGGCGCTACCGTGGAATTACAGTGGTATCAGAGCTACACCATAAAGCTATACTAACTTGTGCTAATTCGTTTAAAACATCGATCGAACCGAATTTCGAAAACTACTTTTTTTCTGCACACAAGTTTCTGTCGATTTTTTAAAGGGGCCTAAAAATAATTTTGCATATCACTGATAAGCGTGCAGGGTTTTCTAAGCATACTGGAAAAAGTTGGGCACGTGATCCCATAAGAGAACCGCGGATCCGCGGCGCTTTAGTGGTAACAGTGCATCAATTTTTCCCAGAGAGCTTCACTTTGGAAATTGTGGTTTTTGGTATATATCTTTTGGGCCGAGATTTTGTTACTGTACAGCAGATGTACGTGGGGCCTACATCGGAAAATTTAGTCGATCGAAATTTTAAACTTGTTAGTATACAGTATTTACATTATATCTCCGACCGGGAATGTCATTCGATCGGTAAACCGCGTCTAATTGCTATAGTTCTTTTAGACGGGTTTGCAAACGTGACATTCGCGTTGATGTTCTGTGTTGTGCTGTGATGTTGCGGATATGTCATGGTGGATAG
The DNA here is from genome assembly GCA_030015575.1 of Agapanthus africanus. NCBI lineage: Eukaryota > Viridiplantae > Streptophyta > Magnoliopsida > Asparagales > Amaryllidaceae > Agapanthus > Agapanthus africanus. The sequence continues at coordinate 238,400,962 of CM057346.1, forward strand.
CAGTGTGCAATGGTAGTGCTGTTTGGATTTTATTGTACATTTGTTATTGCGGGGCGAGCGTCCAACATGTGGACTGCCGTCACTGCATGTTTGTATAATATTCTTTTGGGGCACGACCGGTTTGAGGTCAATGTACCCGTTGTGTATATTTTTATTTCTGTACTAGGTTTATCCCGCGAAGGAGTGCACGGATAGCCGGGTTCTGGAGGGCAACGGGTCCGTATCTCATGGCTTTGAGAGGCAGAGGGACCTCACTCTACAATTGGCAGACTATTCGCCGCACTCGTAGGGGGTACAGGTTGACCCAAGGAGGGGTGCTCAATTTACCGGATTCCGTGAAGTGCTGGGTGTTCCATTCAATATGTTGTGGGGGACTACCTCGCTTCAGGTTTTGGCGGGTAACTTGCCGCACCCGTAGGGGTCTAGGTTTTCATTGCACAGGCTATCCACACGACCAGGGGAACGTCGGGTTTCAGTAGCGGCTCTGTGAAACCCGGGGATCCCAGATTATCTGTATTGTTCTGTGATGCTTATTACTTTTCTGTAATGTTGCATATTATAACGCCTGGAGCGATTATTGTATATTGGTATATATACTATTAGATGTTGTATATGTTTTACACCCGTGCTAGTCCAGCCCCCGCTCTGTCGTTAGTTAAGTAACCTAACGGGTGATGACGGGACCTAGTGGCGAATGCGGATGGCATATACGTACATTATATTTTCGTTCTTTTCTGGTGTGATTGATTGATGGGACTGCGTTGATTCTGATCAATGCAAAGTAAAACAAACCTATATTTGATGTTGTTGGAACCACTTTTAAAAGGTGTTATTACAAAGACGTTTCATTTTGTTTTGCATAGTGATATTCAGTTAGAATATCCCGCACCTCATTCGACGAGGCAAGGGCCGAGATCCCTTCACCGGGAGTGACCCCTTGGGCAGAAGTTTACGTCAGGGTAATAACATGACTATAGTCGATTACAAGTTGCTTTGCATCACGGTATTCAGTTAGAATATCCGGCACCTCATTCCACGAGGAAAGAGCCGAGATCCCTTCACCGGGAGTGACCTCTTTAGCAAATGGTTTTTCGCCACTATATTTTTATAAAAAGCTATCAGGTTCCATCAACGAGATCAAACTCATTGCGTTAAAGGTTTTTCACCAAAAACCAGTCGTAGCCTTCCGTCATTTCTTATGGATGGTCAGTAGTATTCGAGCTATGTATTTTGACCAACGCCAAGGCATAGTATTTGGTAGCTGCTGGGTATTCATCTGTTGCATAGATAGATGAGTTGGTTTGGGACAGTCGTTCTGCCATACTTGGCCAACGTCAAGAGCATGTGTGGGTGGGTTCAAATTGACCTGGATAGTGACGGATAGAACTTGGCATGTGACTTATGACATTTTGACCCACGCCAAGGTCATAAGAGCATAGGGCAAAAATTACATCGGGAGTTTCAAACATACAGGAAACTTGCCAGGCATGCGCATACCTTCTGGAGTGTGATAACTTAAGTGGCTTCCATCAAGTTATCATGCGATGATAGTTGGATCCCGATTCTCACTGATGAGTTGGTTTACTCTTCGGGTGATCCCGACTAATTCTTCTTTCAGGTTTGGAGGAGAATTTGAGATTATAGTGGGAGGTTTCCTGATTAGATAAAGTGATAACCATTCTGATCTAGGTTAGAGTGCAGGCAGAGTGTTTCTTTTCTCTCTCTCTCTCTTTGGCAGCGACCATTGACCGACCCTTGACTATGACTCTGTAACCAAGTTGACCGAACCTTCTTAAAATACTGGCTTTTGGATTGTCTAAAGTTGCATAAGTCATTGCCGCTCCATCTTTTACCCGTTGTATTTCTCAGAACACCCCGTATAACTACGGACATCCACTTCTATTGGATAGATCCATCGTATGGTTATATACGAACTCGAAGGGACTTCTTCGAGGATGGATCCAGGTTCAGGAGAAATAGAATTGGTTTATTCAGTTGTCTTTTATTATCACCTTCTCTCAGGTTGCGAGGGCTCCTTAGTTTAGGAGAGTACACCTATTATGCTTATTGAATAGTCTTATTCCAAACCATAGGCTGGTGCCGAATGGTAGGGAATGAAGAAAACCAATTAGCCTAAGTAGGGTGTACAGAAAGTAATAACTAAAGACATAATGAAGGGATTAGAAAGAGGGCAAAGTAAATTGTGACTGTTAACATTCACGACCAAACCGCGTACTTCATCGCCACTCCTTTTTCACCTTTGCCTTTTTCCCCAGTTCGGGAGAAATAGAATAAGGTATTATTCAGTTGTCTTTTATCATCACCTTCTCTCAAGTTGCGAGTACTCCTAGGATTAGGAGAGTACACCTATTATGCTTACTGGATAGTCTTCTTCCAAACCATAGGCTGGTGCCGAACGGTAGGGAAGGAAGAAACCCATTTAGCCTAATGATGGTGTACAGAAAGTAACGACAAAAGACAAAATAAAAGGATTTCGAGAGATGACAATGAAATATACGGTTAAAGTCATGAATTGGATTATAGAAGAGGCATTACTAGGAATACCAGGATACCCCTACGAAACATTTTCATGTTTCAGTTTCACTGTGCATTGTTAAAAGAAAAACTGTTTTCCCGATTAGATACTTACTCCAGGGTATGTATTTATCAGGTTTCAGTCTCATATCTGTATGGTTTTACAGATGATGAGTGGGAGTAATTTATTGGGAATTAGGTGATCATCGTCATTATATCGGAATTCGTTGTAATTGGTGATATTTGAGGAAATCACCTGGGTACGGTTTTCAACCTACAATGCACAGGTTATGAGTTATTCAACTCAGCGGACTTATACAGAGTATTGTATGTTGTCCAGTGTCCGTCAGGACAAAGGGGTAGGTCCTCGTACTATGTTCTGTTTACTTGTAACTTCTTTAGTTTTTAGACAAGTGTTTCGTAGAAATACAATGTCTAAGTTTTGAGAAGTTGTGGGTATAAGAATAAAGTAGAGAACCAGGTATCGCAAGTATCGGGATTCTTCAAAGAGATCGAAGATGTAGATTCTTGTGATTGGTATTCAGTTAATAGTAATGGTTTTTGAGAAACTTGTTTCTCTTTCAGGTTACTCATAATCGGATGGATTCCTAAGTTGAGTAATGCTGATTAGCCTCTTTCCATTAAGTTCATATGCACTGCAGACAGTTGCAGGATTTGAATCTGGATCCAATTAAATTAGTGCCTCTATTTCTATATTGTATATAGAATGGTTCATATCTTAACGATGTTAAGGTAAGGGGAGTTGTCCAGCTTATGCTTAAAACCAGACACTGGATAACTCAAGGCACTTTTCTGTAATGGCAGTTTGTGGGTTGACCCTGGCTTTGACGAGGGTTGACTTTCTACCATCTGGAAGATCAATAGTGATATTGTTCTTGACTCGCCACAGTTTTAGTAAAATGTATTTTTTCAGAAAATTGCAGTGGGAGTATGGTAGAACTGGATGTGATTCCAGAACCGTAAACGATTAAGGAAAATTTATTAGGACCTTTATATTCAATCAGGTTTGACATTCCAATAGCCACTCCGCAGACATGGTGGGTAATCTCAGACACCCGAGAGGTACTCCGGTTGCCTCAAGGACGGTGACAGGGAGGTTCTTGTTTACCCAGACTTGACACTACTGTTGTTCCCGGCTATGAGACCTGGCAGGAGGATAAGTATAGCATCGTTCTAAACTAGCTTTAGAAGTGGACGTATATATTATTTTGCCAGAGGGTTGTCGTAGTCAGTGGGAGCAGCGGAAGCATAGTGGACAAGTAGCTTATGTCTATTTATATACTTAAGCAGATATAGCAGAGATAGATCATCTAGTTTTGATGTAACAATCATAGGTTTGATTTCTTCAGAATAGGGATGGATCTGTTAAGAAGGTAGTAAGGTGTGATGTCCTGGTATTTGGATGACATACACAGAGTAGGAAGTAAAATTCCTATACTACGATCGGTTGAACTGTGGTCGTCACACAGTTGTTTCTCTACAAGGGATATGGATATAATATCTGACATTCTGGTTTCTAGATTTATGGTTTTAGATGTAGATTTGGGTAGTTTCCCAATATGGTTACATTGACAGTATTCTAATAGTATTTTAGAATAGATGACTCCTGGTATGGTGGTGTACCTGCAGGTGATGGAGTCACCCTCTCTAATGATGTCTTACAGACTAAAAAAGAGAGGGATGTGCATGATTGGCAGATCACTTGCTTAGGCAATTGAGTCAGTCATGAAATGTCAAGTACCACACCAGATGTTGTTTTTGCACTAGATGCGATAAGTTTATATTAATCCAATCCTGGAGAAACATAAGGAAGCAGTTTTAGAACATAAGTGCATGTTCTACGGATTTGATGACGGCATACTCCTTCTGGAGACGATTATAATTCCAGGCTTAAAAGGTGACATGGATGACAGATTGATTGTTTGAGTTATAGTTTTCCCTCTGACGAGGGACAGTGTTATGGACAGGTGGTCCAAGAGGATACTGTGGGAGGCATGGTGCCGGATACTGATTAGGTTCATTTATCAATAAAGTCTAAGAAGTTTGGATTTGGAGTTCATTTATGAACTAGGTCCCATCAGATATCCAGACATATTCTAAGACAGGTATTACTTGATTCGGGAGATGGTTTTCTCTACGAACTTGAGATTAAGAGATACATAGAAAGAAACATCAGGGCGGATCCACTCACTAAGGCTATTTCTCGAACACAATAGTTTTACAAACGAGCTTTGTGAAACTGATTAGTAGAGGAGTTGGATGTTCGGTATCACACGGGCTGTGAGTATGCGACATCGCAATAACTAGCCTTAAGTGCAAGTGGGAGAATGTTAGAGATAGTGCCCTCAAAGTCAATTATTGGATCACAGGTACGTTATTGCAATGATTTAGGCAGGACCTATACCGATATGACAGTCTTGCTCGAGATGATAGTACGCTATCTGGTTTGTCTTTATCATCGTATACATGTTTTAGTTCACTATTGCATGATGATAGAGCCCATAGGATTCTTGCTTGACTACCAGCAGTATGATGGCGATCATATACATAGGAGCTGGGGTCTATAAGCACATCCTTAAAGTGTCCCTAGTCGTGGGAGTTTCGAGACAGGGCATTGATACTCCAGAGTAGACTAGTGTATACAGTGGAGACCCCGACGAGGGGCGGTGGCCGGTCTCACAAGCCACTGGTGTCAGATGGATCACCTAAGATGTATACAGGTGCTCATTGGGTTATGAGTACACCGGACAGGACTTGCCGGGAACATGCTAGTTCGTATTATACATATCGTCAGATAGCAGTTCCCTGGTGACATATGTACAGGTTAGTTTGTCGACCTGAGATCATCATTTTTCTCATGTGAGTTCCCACTATGCTTTGATTTATACCCTACCACGGCTCAAAGGTGTCGTGCAAACAGGTATTTTTTGGGTACAGTCCCGAGCCACATGGAGGCAGTGAGCAGATCGTCGGGGATTCGTCTCTCCCGGTATTGGTGGTTGATGTCGCACAGTGCACGGGTGGCCATCACTAGAAATCTCGGCCGAGGTAGTGGAGAATTACTGATTTGGATCAGTAGTTTCTCAGCGGGTGATAGGCTTCATACCGACACGAATTATCGCGTTATTAGGGGTATGACTTTATCCACCCCCCTAGACTCGATATGCGATACTCTTTAGACGAACGGACCGGACTGTATATACATTTTCACTGTTAGGCTCAGTAGGGTTTATGGATGAGTTCGCTCGTAAGCTTCCCTTTCGATCAATACATAGGCAACCGTTACGTACAACTTGTACCTCTGACGTGCTAGAGTTTATACCCAGTGCCAGTGTGTTGATGAGTCATTAGAGTCCCCACAGACAGTTTCCCAAGTTCGGACGAAACGTTGTAGAGGCCGTATGATTTTATGGCAGGGTTCGGAAAATGCACGTGCGTTTTCGCACGTGTCATTTTTCGTGCAGATAATACTGGTCGGCTTTGGTTTAAGCCGGGTCCGAGTATTATACTGTGTAGATATAATATCTTTGTCTCAGTTGCATTTGTATACGGTCGTAATACAAATGCGGGTATGTTTATACTGATACGGAGTTATCCTGAAATTCGTTTCAGGATCACCTTTGGAAGTTGCCAGTTTCCAGTTTTCTATCACCCGTCTTTTAACATTCGGTTAAAGACTGATTTATCTTTTCTTGTTGGGTGAGTGGTCATGAGTGTGGAAGCTTCTTGTTGTGGTGACTAGATTAGTGAGTCACCATTATGCATTAATTGAATGGTGAGGTGTTATTATGAGTCACCATTTGCATTAATGAGTTTTGGTTTTGCTTAGGATATTTTGATCAAGATCTTATGCTTTGTGGTCACCCCCCTCTCCTACACTCACCCTTTTCCCTCTATTTACGTGGCCTGCCCCCTCCCCTCCTCCACTCAATCTCTCACTTGTTGATTAAAAAGATTATGATAGTTTGGATTCATGGAAATTAGATAGCCTCATTTCTCATTTCACCCGATCCAAAAGGCAACTTCATTAACCGTTTGTCCATAGCCTTGGACGTAACGAGACAAAGTGTTCTACTCATTCTCTACTTTATCTTGGTCGTCTCTTTTAGCAAACTTGACGACTGAGTTGCCTCGGTTCAGAGGTGGGAGCCCGTTTAAAGATCCGTCGACGTGGTGCCACCTGGACGAGAAGACTGGAGATTCCGGAGATCGGAGCAGCCGCAACAAAGCGTGCGATGATGGTTGAAGACCGAAGGACTCGGATCGTTCGGTATAACATTTCTACCCACTTTGTAGTTTGTTAGTTTAGCTTTAATGGCAGATCCGGGTTACGGTACACGATAGCGTCAGTTTGTAAAAAGTTTTTGTTCGGCATTTGGCGTCTGTTAGACGGCCGGGGCGCTACCGTGGACTTACACTGTTGTGGTGGAGGGACCTATTGAAATTTAATCTGTTTTGGATCCGTGTATTGAGTTTTGTGTTGGATCCAAGAAATATCAGGATGATTCCTCCAATCTTGATTATATGAGGAAGAAGAAGGATCGTTTCCAGGTCTTTGCTGAAATGCAGTATTAGTGTGACCTTGAAATGGAGAATTAAAAGGACATTCTTCCGTCAAATGTGATGTATTTGAACAGCAGTCACTCACGGTTTTGGGAAGTGTGTATTGGTTTGGGTAGCTGAAGAAATTCTGTTTTCTATAGCATCGAGCTTCCTTTGTATTGCGCCCATTTCGGCTCTCATTATGACGGAAACATCGAGCTGATTGATACCTTCCCAGACGATGGTGGTCTAACACTTTCCCATTATAATGTGTCTTTAGCTAAATCATCTATATATTTCCAAGCTTCACCATCATATTTAGATAGGAATTGGCAATGGCACATGGTTTCAAGTATCTGTTTAGTCATGAGATCAATACCCTCATAGATAATTCGACACAGATCCTATCTAGGGATTCTGTGATGAGGACATTGGATAAGAAGATCCTAGAACCGTTCAAAGCATTTCCAAAATGGTTCTTTGAGAAGTTGGGTAAATTGGAAGATTTCACTCCGAACACGGCTGGTCTTGTGATTGGGATAAAATTTCTTAAGGAATGCTGCAACAAATTCATCCCATTTTGAAATAGAGTGTGCGGTCGTATTATAAAGCCACTTCTCGGCTAAATCGCACAACGTGAATGTGTTGGAGATAGTGCCCTCATAGTCAATTATTGGATCGCAGGTACGTGATTGCAATGATTGCGGAGGACTTATCCCGGTAGGACAGTCTTACTCGAGATGATAGTATACTATCTGGTTTGCCTTTATCAGTCGTGTACATGTTCAGGTGACTGATTGCATGTTACACTTTGATAGAGCCCTTAGGATCTTGCTTTACTACCAACTGTATGATGGCGATCATATACGTGAGAGTTGGGTAGTTTAGATGCATATCCTTAATTGTGGTCCCTAGTCGTGGGAGTTTCGAGACAGGGCATCGATACTCCGGAGTAGACTAGTGTATACAGTCGAGACCCCGACGAGGGGCGGTGGCCGGTCTCACAAGCCACTGGTGTCAGTTGGATCACCTAAGATGTATACAGGTGCTCATTGGGTTATGAGTACACCGGACAGGACTCGCCGGGAATCTGCTAGTTAGTATTATATCTACCGTCAGATAGCAGTTCCCTGGTGACATGTGTACAGGTTAGTTCATCGACCTGAGGTCGTCATTTGTCTCGTGTGAGTTCCCACTGTGCTTTGATTTCTACCCTACCACGGCTCAAAGGAGTCGTGCAAACAGGTAGCTTTTGGGTACAGTCCCGAGCCATATGGAGGCACGTGAGCGGATCGGCAGGGGATTCGTCTCTCCCGGTATTGGGGGCGAGATCGTGCTGTGTCTAGGAGAGCCATTACACATAGCCCACGGCCGTGGTAGGAGATTTACTGGTAGGTACTCCAGTAGTATCTCAGGGTGTTATTGGGCTTCACTCCGACACGACTTATACTGCTTCTGGGGGTCTGACGTTACTAGCCCCCTAGGCGAATATGCGATACTCATTGACGAACGGACCGGACTGTATATACATTGTCACTGTTAGACTCAGTAGGGTTTCTGGATGTGTTAGCTCATCGGCCACCCTTGAGTGCGCTCATCAGCCTCCCTTAAGTTCAGTCCATGGGCAGCCGTTATGCATAGCTAGTGCCGCTGACGGTTTGTGGTTAAACCCACTGCCAGGGTACTGAAGAGTCATTAGAGTCCCCCACAGACAGTTTCCCAAGTTTCGGGCGAAACGTTGTAGAGGCCGTATGGTTTTATGGCAGGGTTCGGAAAATGCACGTGCGTTTACGCACGTGTCGATTTTCGGACAGATGATACTGGTCGGCTTTGGTTTAAGCCGGATCCGAGTATTATATTGAGTAGGTATAATATCTTTGTCTCAGTTGCATTTGTATTCGGTCGTAATACAAATGCGGGTATTTTTATACAGTTTCGGGGTTATCCTGAAAGTCGTTTCAGGATCACTTTTGGAAGTTGCCAGTTTCCAGTTTTCTATCAGCCGTCTTTTAACATTCGGTTAAAGACGGATTTATCTTTTCTACAGATGAGGTGAGTCGTGCTTGTAGAAGCTTCTAGAAGGTTCTAGAATTTGTGACAAGGCTATGTGACTCATGCTTTGGTTTCATTACTTTCTTGTTTTGGTTAAGATCTTTTTACTTGATATTTTCAAGTGTTCACATTATGATAATGATGGTTGGTTATGGTCACCACTTGAACTCTCCTACGGTCACCTCCCTTCATTCTATATATATGAAAGGCCTCCTCTCTCTCTCTCTCATTCACTTCACTTGATTCAAGAGAGAAAAGATTATGATAGTTTGGGGTGTATGGAATTTACAGTTCATTTCATTCCATCACCCGATTTCCACGGCAACTTCATTAACCGATCGTCCACGGACTTGGACGAAGTGAGACAAAGTCATCTACTCATTCTCTACATCAATCTTGGTCGTCTCTTTTAGCAAACTTGACGATCGAGTTGCCTCGAGTCAGAGGCGGGAGCCCGTTTAAAGAACCGGTGATGTGGTGCCACCTCGACGAGGAGATCGGAGATCGACGAGATCGGAGCAGCCGCAACGAAGCGTGGGATGATGGTTGAAGAACGAAGGACTCGGATCGTTCGGTATAACCATTCTACACTCTTTACAGTTTGTTAGTTTAGCAATAATGGTAGATCCGGGTTAAAGTATACGATAGCGCCAGTTAAAAAGTTTTTATTCCGCATTTGGCGTCTGTAGACGGCCGGGGCGCTAGCGTAGACTTACAGTGGTATCAGAGCCTAACCATTTTGCTATACTAACTTGTGCTAACGCGTTTAAAATATCGATCCGACCGGAAATCAAAAATCACAAAATCCTTACTTGACAGTTTCTGTTGATTTTAAACGGTGTCAAAATTGATTTCTGTATATCTTAAAAATCTGAGCAGGCATTTCTAAGAGTCACGACAAAATTTGGGGTCGTGATCCCTCCAAGCCGCCGCGGAAGGGCGGCCAAACCCATGGTTTGGCCGCGCAACCGCGGCCATGTGGGGAGAACGTGCTCCCAAATTTGGTCAGTGGGTTCTTTGTTGGATTTTGGGGTTTTTGGTAAATATCATTTTGGCCCAGGTTTTGTTACTGTTCACCAGTAAGCAGTGGGGCCCACTTTTTGATATTTGGTCGATCGAAATTTAAACACGTTAGTTTACAGTGCTTACATTATATCTCCGACCGGGAATGTCATTTGATCGGTAAACCACGTTTGATTGCTATAGTTCTTTTAGACGGGTTTGCGAACATGACATTCGCGTTGATGTTCTGTGTTGTGCTGTATTGTTGCGGATTTGTCGTGGTGGATAGCAGTGTGCAATGGTAGTACAGTTTGTGTTTATTTGTACATTTGATATTGCGGGGCGAGCGTCCAACTTGTGGACTGCCGTCACTGCCTGTTGTATAATATTCTTTTGGGGCACGACCAGGTTGCGGTCGATGTACCTATTGTACTATTTTTCATTACTGTACTAGGTTTTACCCCGAGACGGAGTGCACGGATAGCCGGGTTCGGGAAAGCAACGGGTCCGCATCTCATGGCTTTGAGAGGCAGAGGGGCCCCACTTCAGAATTGGCAGACTATTCGCCGCACTCGTAGGGGGTACAGGTTGACCCAAGGAGGGGTGCCCAAGTTTACCGGATTCCGTGAAGTGCCGGGTGTTCCATTCACTATGCTGTGGGGACTGCCTCGCTTCAGGTTTTGGCGGGTAACTTGCCGCACCCGTAGGGGTCTAGGTTTCATTGCACAGGCTATCCACACGACAGGGGAACGTCGGGTTTCAGCAGCGGCTCTGTGAAACCCGGGGATCCCAGATTATCTGTATTGTTCTGTGATGCTTATTACTTTTCTGTAATGTTGCATATTATCACGCCTGGAGCGATTATGTATATTGGTTTATATACTATTAGATGTTGTATATGTTTTACACCCGCGCTAGTCCAGTCCCCGCTCTGTCGTTAGTTAAGTAACCTAACGGGTGATGACAGGACCCAGTGACGAATGCGGTTGGCATATACGTACATTTTATTTTCGTTCTTTTCTGGTGTGATTGATTGATGGGACTGCATTGATTCTGATCAATGCAAAGAAAAACAAACATGTTTTAGTTGTTGGAACAAATTTAAAAAGTGTTATTGCAAAGACGTTTCCTTTTGTTTTGCATAGCGGTATTCAGTGGAATATCCTGCACCTCATTCGACGGGGCAAGGGCCGATATCCCTTCACCGGGACTGACCCCTTGGGCAGAAGTTTGCGTCAGGGTAATAACTTCACTATAGTCGATTACATGTTGCTTTGCATAGCGGTATTCAGTGGAATATCCTGCACCTCATTCCACGAGGAAAGAGCAGAGATCCCTTCACCGGGAGTGACCTCTTTAGCAAAAGGTTTTCGCCACTATATTTTAAAAAGCTATCAGGTTCCTTCAACGATATCAAGTTTACTACGCTAAAGGTTTTTCGC